>CM061752.1:144552231-145194184 GCA_030979885.1 Lolium multiflorum
AAAGGCATCGGCTGGCACAAACATGGTGTTCATACTTCCGTCGGAGTTTTGTGCTCCAAGAACCGAAGAAGTGCCAGTAGCTCAGTTTGACTGCGGCCCACGACCAGTTATCTTTGAAAAGCCACAGGAGAGGAGCTATAAACATTTGAAGGCCCTGTATCTAAGAGGTTACATCAACGGGCAGCCTGTCGGCAAGATGCTGGTTGACACGGGAGCGGCAGTCAACATAATGCCATACTCCATGCTACGACGTTTGGGACGCTCTACTGAAGATCTGATCAAGACCAACGTCACACTAAGCGACTTCAACGGCTGTGAACCGAAGCGAGGCGTTCAAACGTGGACCCAACCGTCGGCCGAAACCATGTCTACGTCGTTCTTCATCGTCGACAGCAAAAGCACCTACGCTGTCCTGCTAGGGAGGGATTGGATTCACACCAACTGCTGCATTCCATCCACAATGCACCAATGCCTGATACAGTGGGATGGAGATGAAGTGGAGGTCGTTCATGCAGATGACTCGATCGAGATCTCAACAGCTGACATGAGTATTTGGGACATAAACGACCAAGAGCCGATCTCTGGAGTCAGTTTGGACGGCTGTGAGCGCATCGAGGTGACAAAAAACGGGGTGAGGCTGGTCTTATCCACCGGCCTGACCGAGTAGCAAGATCAACGGACGTACGTGGCAAGGCCGATCCCTGCGATCGGCCCCAAAAAATAGAAAGCAATGATCTCACCTCAAGCATGTCACGTAGTCGTGGAGTACAGATAAGGTGTAACCTTTATTGTGCAATGC
Source organism: Lolium multiflorum (assembly GCA_030979885.1). Classification (NCBI taxonomy): domain Eukaryota; kingdom Viridiplantae; phylum Streptophyta; class Magnoliopsida; order Poales; family Poaceae; genus Lolium; species Lolium multiflorum. Next base: position 144,553,031 of record CM061752.1, read on the forward strand.
AATTGCATAGAGGCCGCCAGCAATCGGCCAAAATTATCCTCACCATACGTTTTGCCTGTGTTCAGCATCGATCTAGCAGGCGACGGAAAGCTAGGATATGGGTTTACATCGGCTGATGAGCTAGAAGAGATTGACATTGGTCCTGGGGATAAGCCACGACCAACATTTATCAGCAAAAAGTTAGAACCGCATCTGAGGGGCCCGATGATAGCTTTGTTGAAGGAGTACCCAGATTGCTTTGCCTGGGATTACACAGAGATGCCCGGGTTAGACCGGAGCATCATCGAGCATCGGCTCCCTCTGAAGAAAGGATTTCGGCCGTTCCAGCAGAGAGCACGACAGATGAAGGCCGAAATTTTAGAAGAAGTCAAGAAAGAGATTCGAGGAAATAAAAACTGGAACGCGGGGTTCATCAGCCATGCGTATGAATGGATTTCTAATGTCGTACCTGTGGAGAAGAAGGATGGCCGATGGCGCGTCGCCATAGATTTTCGGAATCTCAATAGTGCCACTCCAAAGGATGAGTATCCAATGCCAGTAGCAGAGACATTGATCAATGCGGCTGCTGGTCATAAGGTTTTAAGTTTCATGGATGGCAATGCCGGCTACAACCAAATTTTTATGGCTCCAGAAGATATACACAAGACTGCATTCAGAGTGCCAGGCTCGGTGGGCTTGTTTGAATATGTAGTCATGACGTTTGGACTGAAGAATGCTGGCGCAACATACCAAAGAGCCATGAATTACATCTTTCATGATCTAATCGGCAAATTGGTGGAGATTTACATCACAGAATGGGTAGTTAAGTCTGCCCTGCTGGAAGGAAACTTGGAGGATTCATGAGCATGTCCTAGACCGAACTAGAGTAAAAATTGGATTGAGAATGAACTACAAAGAAGTGTGCTCTTGGTGTTCCGGCCGGTCAATTCTTGGGTTTCTTGGTTCATGAACGCGGAATTGAGATCGGCCTGAAAAGTCAGGAGGCAGTGCGAACAATGAAGCCACCTACCACGAAGAAGGAACTCCAGCGTCTCATCGGCAAAATCAACTTCGTCAGAAGGTTCATCTCCAACCTGTCAGGACGAATTGAGCCGTTCATGGGGTTGGTAAAAATCAAATCGAAGGACGAGTTCCACCGGGGCAACAACAACAAGCGTTTGACGAGATTAAAGAGTATCTAACGAAGCCACCTGTGTTGGTGCCACCCCAGCAAGACAGCCATTCTACATTTACTTGCCGCAGTCGACACTTCCATTGCCAAAGTGGTGGTGCAAGTTTATGATGGCCTGGAGAAAGTCGTTTTCTATCTCAGCAGAAGGATGTTGGATGCAGAAACGAGGTACCCCGAGATCGAGAAGTTGTGCCTTTGCCTGCTTTTTACCGCACTAAACTTCACTCGACATTCTTGTGGACTGCGGAGATTGTCGTCATCTGCAAATCAGATGTCATCAAACATATGCTGTCGGCTCCTGTGTTGAAAGGCCGACTCGGTAAATGGATGTTTGCATTGTCGGAATTTGATATCCGGTATCAGCCTGCGAAAGCAGTCAAGGGACAAGCGCTGGCCGATCTTATTGCTGAACGAATCAACACTGATATAGCTGCACTGTCTGTACGTGCATGGGCCATGTTTTTCGATGGATCGGTTTGTGATGGTGGTTGCGGCATCGGCATTTCGTGTCGCCTCGGGGGGCAACATATTCCTTCTCCATCAGGTTACCTACCCCTTGCACCAACAATGTTGCCGAGTATGAAGCCATACGCAAGGGAATGGAGTTGCTATTGGAAGCCGGGGCAGAAGCAGTGGAACTTTTTGGAGACTCCAAATTGGTGATTTCCCAACTCACGGAGGAATACAAATGTGAGAGCGAGTCGCTCTTCCCATTATGGATGCAATGCCGTGAGCTGATGGCACAATTTAAGTATATAAACTTCAATTGGATCCCAAGGTCGCAGAATGCCGAGGCCAACGATCTCGCACAGATGGCGTCAGGCTACAAGGACGTAGCAGATGGAGCCGATGTTCAGGTTCAGTTCATGGAGCCGGATGATTGGAGAGCCGATATCTTCAATTACTTGAAAGATTCGGCTCGGGGGGCACCTAAACGGATAAGATACAAGGCCATGAAGTACGTCCTTATTGGAGATGACATGTTCTATAGGACTTTGGAAGGCTTACTTCTCAAATGTTTGGGACCAGCCGAGTCGAATCGGCTCTTACATGAGGTACATGAAGGTGCTTGTGGGACTCACCAATCGGCTCATAAGATGAAATGGTTGATCAGGCGATCAGGGTTTTATTGGCCCACCATGCTTGAGGATTGTTTTAAGTACTATAAAGGGTGTCAAGCATGTCAGAAGTTTGGGAGCATTCAGATGGTACCTGCATCAGCAATGAACCCCATCATCAAGCCGTGGCCGTTCCGAGGGTGGGGCATGGATATGATCGGCAACAAGATACATCCTCCTTCGAGCAAAGGCCATGCGTGGGTGTTGGCCATTACAGATTACTTCACCAAATGGGTGGAGGCCGTCCCTATGAGATCGCTAGCATCGAAAGATGTTATCAGTTTCGTGTTGGAACATGTCATTCATAGATTCGGGATTCCCCAGACTATCACGACCGATGGAGGTTCGGTCTTCGTTTCTAAGGAGTTTAGAAATTCTGCGAGGATATGGGAATTAAGCTGATCCGATCGTCTCCATATTATGCTCAAGCGAATGGACAAGCTGAAGCGTCCAACAAGAGCCTTATCAAGCTGATTAAGAGAAAGATCGACGAGTATCCTAGACGTTGGCACGAGGTATTGTCAGAAGCTTTGTGGGCTTACCGTATGTCATGTCATGGAGCGATCAAAACCTCGCCATATCATCTGGTCTATGGACAAGAAGCTGTACTACCCTGGGAAATCACGGCTGGATCGAGACGTGTTGCGTTTCAGAATGATTTAACATCTGAAGAATATGCAGCCCTGATGAGCGATAGCATTGAGGATGTGACGGAGCTCAGGCTGTGGTCGCTTGAGAAGATCAAGGAGAATAAAGCCAAGGTGGCTCGCGCATATAATAAGAAGGTGAAGCCAAAGGAGTTCCAGGTTGGTGATCTGGTATGGGAAGCTGTATTGCCGTTGGGGACTAAGGATAAAATGTATGGTAAATGGTCTCCAAATTGGCACGGCCCGTACAAAGTCGATCAAGTTTTAAAGGGTAATGCATACATGCTCGAGCAGTTGGATGGTGTGAAATTCCCAGTAGCTGTCAATGGCCAGCATCTCAAGAAGTATTTCCCAAGTATGTGGGATGATGGACAGTGAAATATGGGGGCCGATTCATGAAATCGGCCAGTAAAAAAAAATTCTCATGGTATACAGCCGATGCACGACATCGACTTTAGAATAAAAACAGCCGATGCGCAGACATCGACTTTAGAATAAAAACAGCCGATGCGCAGCCATCGACTATAGAGGTACAAAATATTATGAGCAGGCATCAAGTTATTATCTGAATTTTGGAAATGTCTGCGTTAAAACTGGCCTAATTTGGTTTTCGGGTTGGCCTTATGAGCTTTTGATGGTGAAGGACCGATACGCTGCTATCGGTTCTTGGGGCGTTGACCTGCTTTGACCATTGGAAGATTCGAAATCGACAATTGGAAAATCAAATTGGAAGAACATTTTCATTGATTCAAAGGGGGATTTTACAACGAAGAGCCGATTGCTCTCAAAAGTATCATCTAGTGCCTAATGCACTATTACTAGCCCTGTTCTAGCCCCTAATCTACGGCCATTGCTGCCCTCGCCGCTGTCGGCCGTAGGGCACCGTTTCCACAACGTTTCGGCGAGGTCCTCCGTCGTCGATGAAGCCACGGGCAGGGCTTCATCTTCTTCATCGTCGCCGTCGTTGTCCGACCCGGCGCGAAGCGCTGGCCGGTGGTACTCCTGAGGAGGAGCCCTCCTTCCCTCCTCCTCTCTTCCTCCTTGTCCGAGGAGAGGTCCCTCCCATGAGAAGAGGTCGTCGTCGCTGCCGCCCGCTCCCCGTCAACAAGGAATTGAGGTCTTCCTCCCGTCTGAGGTGTCTGTCGGTCCTCCGACTCGATGGAGGAACCCACCCCGCACGTCCCAATACTGGGGCGGCCTCATAGATGGCCATCGATTGGACCTCCCGCTCAAGCTCGCCGGGAGGAGGAGGACCGGAAGGACAGCCCGAGGGAGAGAGAGGAGGAAGAGGAATCCATGGCGGCTGAGAAGGGTTTTTTGTTTGGATGGCTACCGTGGAGCAGGGGGATGAAGAAGCAAATTGCTCGACGAGTTTAAATAAAGGTATATAATGAAAACGATTCAATGATGGGCAGCTTTGAGGATGCGTTGCCAAACCCCAAATCGTGCGCACGGAGAAGTTGAGAAGGCAAGGCATCATGATGAAAGGGCACTGTAGCGGTTCGCTCTGCAACGCAGTTTTGCTCTGTTATGTCAAATCATGGTGAAGAAAAATAGAGTGGTTTTGGAATTATTATTGCCAAAACCAGGGGGCATGTGTTATCACTGCATTTTGGCCAACTCAGAGATGGGCCGTGATGGAGGGCTTGAAAGATTTACACGTAATGTTTTTCTGAATTGGCCTCGTACGAGGATTTGGGCTAGATTGCCCGTGTATCTGTACATTATAGTAGATTGCATCTTAGTTTAGAATTAAGAGATAGAGTTTAGCTCGTACACGGTTAGGTGTATTTCCAAAGATAGAGAGTCCACGGACTATAAATATGTACCTAGGGTTATTGAGAAAGGAGGACGATCACGTTCACAACAAACACAAACCAGGCGCATCGCCACCCCTTCGTTTCGAGGGTTTCTTCCGGTAAGCGTCATGCTGCCTAGATCGCATCTTGCGATCTAGGCAGTATCTGTTTATTCGTTGTTTGGTGTTGCTCGTACGAAGCCTTTTTGATGGCGAGTAACACTGTTTATCGTAGATGTTTTAGGCTTGCATCGATGTCCGATACGTTTATGTAGCCGTGCCGCCCTAGATATCTAGCTGTCCTTACACCTATTTTAGGTGTAAGGGCAGCACCCTGCTTTATCTTTGTTTAGTAGATTCGATCTGTTACAGTTGTTCCTTGTTCGTCGAGGATTAGTTTTATCTGCATGGTTAGGCCTTACAAACGGGTTGAACGATCCAGTAGTGCGTAAGGTATGGTTTGCTGATCCAAGAAGGGATGTTCCGGGAATCGACTCCGTGTTGGTTTTTAGGCCTCGTTTTGGGTTCGTTTGCTATTATCTTTCGTATCTGCCAGGCTCAATTACGTGTAGGATGTTCCGATTATGCGGTGAAAATCCTAAACTGTCATAGATTGATTTAGCTTAGCATTGATAAAGCAGAAATCCCATGTTATTGCAGATCTATTATGAACCATGGGTTGATCGGCTCTTTGAGCCGATTCACAGGGTAACCTGAGAGCCGATCGAGGCTCGTTTAATGTTTACGTGTCTACCATGCAGAAACTAATTGAAGCAATCCAGCACCTGACCAGGTATAGGTCAGGTGGCACGCCCTTGCAACCGCAGGACGTGTGCTGGAGCACTGCGGGCCGTTGCCCGAGGGACCAAGGCCCACCAGCAGTCCTGGGAGCCTCCCGGCTCTACGTGTTGCTTCTGCTGCCCGCCGGTGGGTTTTGGCAGGCAACAGGTTGTTGGTGAAGTAGGTGGGCACTCTACACACGGATTCAACGTGCAACCGTGGCCGGCACACACAATCAAAATACTTTGCCCAACTTAACAATGAGGTTGTCAATCTCACCGGCTTGCTAAAACAAAGGATTAAACGTATGGTGTGGAGAATGATGTTTATTTGCGAAGAACAACAGAGAACAGAGTGCAGTAGATTGTATTTCAGATGTAAAAGAAAGGACCGGGGTCCATAGTTCACTAGTGGTGTCTCTCCAATAAGATAAATAGCATGTTGGGTGAACAAATTACGTGGGCAGTTGACAAATAGAGATTCATATACACTAGTCATCAACCCGTGCATCGCACGGGATACATAGTTTTTCTCAATGCCTCTAAGTTATTTAATAATAAAATTGTTAATCACCATTTGTTCAAAGTTTGGCACACTCCTTCTGTTCATTCACCGGAGCTTATGCATGCAACTACAACTTCTTGTAAAATGCATGTTTTAAATTAAGTCTTCGTCTAAGAGTTCATTTCTTTGCATGGGAATTTCTACGGTGTATAATCCATTTATTCTCACAAAACAACTACCAATAGTATGTTCACATAAAATGTGCAATAAGAAGCCTCGGGTAAATAATTACGTAGAAATCTGAGTTGGTGCAAGACATACACTTTGTAACAACATATGATTACAGCAGAAAAATACCTCCACCTTATGTTTGCAAAAAAGGTCATACTCATATGGCTACGCGAGTTGAATACAAATGCTAAAGTCTTCACCAATTTCCCATTCTCAATAAAATAAAAGTTGTATTATTATATCTGAGATGCAACCCCTTAACAGCACACAAATGAGACCGGCATGCCTTTCTCAGCCTGGTTTGCGATATCATGGAGCTGAAAAATAAATAAATAACTGTTAGGTATATATAGGACAAATGTGATGATTTTGACTTGGAAACACAAATTTCTGTGTAAGAAATAATACCGGACCAGACAGAGTTCATATGAGGCAAAGGTTAGGCAAATGTTGACGTCTTCTTTTGGTGAACTCTCCGTCGGGGTTCACCAAGTTGAAGAGTAGATATGCAGCATGCTTTCTTCTCAGCTACGTCTTGCAGTTTTCCAAGTCCCAAGGCATGGATATGCAGTAATATATATTATATTTTCTATAAGTTAAGCTATAAACGCTAAATACTGGACCTGCCCAGGGAAAATTATGATAAACTTGATAGAAACGGAGCTGGGAAATGTAGATCAATTACAAAGTTAGAGTTGCTGGAAATTTTCATACTAAGTCAGCCTAACTTTTTATTAAAGGAACATCTCTAAATTCTGATACCAGATTTACATGGAAACGATTATGCACTCTATTGACACTAATTTCAGAAACCTCGGGGGATGGTCTATGCTAACTGTCAAATGTACAAATTACCCAGAACTAAGGCATCATGACTTCGCTTAGTGTTGAGAGGCTAGATGAACCATATAGAAAACTTGAGATTTAGCGTGTATTAAGAAATAATATAGAACATGAAAGTTCTCTCCATGAGAAAGATCAAATAATTCCATTGCCTAACACGCCAGTTATTAAATATCATATAGGATAACATAGAAAATATCCCTAAAGCCTCTCATGTACATATCAAAGTGAACCTCCCGTCCGGTGTTTGATTTGCTGATGCATGGAACGTAGCCCTGATTTGCCGGTGCTGCTTGTGCAGAACAAATATCCATCCTATCCTTTGTCTCAAAATGACACACCTACAAAATTGAATTTGTGTTTTCTTTATACAACATGAATAAGCCGATTCGCTGGGATTTATTGTTGAGTTCCACGAACTGCAAGATAGAGCAGAAAAATTAAGGGCATGGACTTACCTGGCTAGGCACCTGTGCTGTTCGCCAAGTCCACCTCACAAACCATTGCGGCTGCTTAGTCTGGCTCAAAATGTGTACATAACCTGGTTGCTGCATCTATCATCAATTGACTGGCCAACTGATTCACAGATTGTTTGAACGGAAAACAGGGGATTCAAAGGTTGGAGACAGAACGGAATTAGGGGAAGCTAGATTGGATCTTGACTTTTGAAGTCATGGATTACATGGAAAGTGGAGGCCTAGGTGAGCGGAACAATGTCTCTAGGGTTCGCTGGAGGACTCGCCTGTGGGATTGAATTGCAGATATCGGCCACATAGACCTCGGAGGTTACACCTTAGGTCAATGCAGACATGAAAACCTAAAGATTACATATGAAGAGTCAAGATCCAACTTCCGCATTGTTCCAAATTATCATCTAATCATTGTTAGTTAAACAGAGAATAGCAGTAAAATATTGCAGACTTTGACCAAAGGGTAAAATATTTTTTGTTTGCAGAAATTAAGCATAGAATTTTTTTACGTTTTAATTTATATATATGATCAAATTTGCATGGCAGAGTGACAATTCACCTTTCAGGGAGAAAAAGAAACAAAAGAACGGAGAGAATATGCATGAGGATTTAGAGAAAAACGTAGCGGTCAACCAATTGGCTGCAGTACATATGTCTATGCGCGCATCGAACTACTAATTAGATCGATATCAATCCTTGGACTTCCAATCAAAGATATTGATAGATCCACAGTGATAAAAATCTATAATAATTTTTGCATTGGCAACTCACGTTAACATGAGGTCTACATTCTTTATACAAATGAGGACGCCAAGTATCTAGGCAGCTAGTGGATGTACAGAAATTCAACCTGCTGATGTGAGAGCCATCGTGGCCACTGGCTGACGCTCGTTCAAGGAGAGGGCCTCGTGGCTAACTGATCTGTATACCTGCAGAGTGCAGCAAGGGACATTGACGCTGCTAGAGAGTGGATGAAAGATTGTGGGCGGAGAAACCTGAAACCTTGCTGGAATCATCTCCACGCAGTGCCCCATCGAGGATTGTAGCGGCCTGACAGCAGAGAGCATCTAGAACAGGAGAGTAGGAAACGGCCATACGCTGATGGTGATTTGGCGACATGGATCAAGCTAGATTGAGGAACCGGAGAGGCGCACGACACAGATCGAGGAGAGGCGTCGGCATGGAGGCGATCGGCGGAAGAGCCATGATGGCGACGGGAATATTATTTTTGGACGGAAAGCAGCGTGGATTACGGAAGGTTTATACCATACACGTTAATATTAGATCGCAATCGTTAATATTAGATCTGGCGGTAATTTTTGGCTTTATACCCAGGATTAATGTGGAGGCTTAATGAGTCTCCAATTAGTAAATATAAGATATCATGATGATTACTATGAGATTTTAATCATTACGACAAAGAACATAGACCTGATGGGATTCGTAAGATATAAAACAAAAATTTTCCTACCTGCAAGAACGAAAACCAAGCCAAGATCTAATCTAGTAGACGGTAGCAACGAGGAGATGATGAGACTAACCCTCGAAGATTCGCAAATCTTAACGAGATTAGATCTCGGGTGGATGTAGACGATCACTTGCCGCTTGCAAAAGCGCGTAGAAGATCTTGATATCGACGGTGCCACAATCGGGCAGCACCTCCGTACTCGGTCACACGTTCGGTGTTGATGAAGACGACGTCCTTCTCCCCGTTCCAGCGGGCAGCGGAAGTAGTAGATCCTCCTTGGAATCCCGCAGCACGACGGCATGGTGGCGGTGGTGGTGGAGAACTCCGGCGGGCTTCGCCATGCGGAGTTGCGGTGGAGGAGGAGGCGGCTAGGGTTTGGGGAGAGGTGGCTATGGCGCCGGCTGGGGGCGGCCAGCTTGTGGGCTTGAGTTGGCCGGCCACCTCCCCTATGCCCCTCATTATATAGGTGGAAGCCCCCAAGAGTTGGATCCCAAGTCTTCGAATAAGACCCCAAAAGAAAACCTACCTTAGGTGGGAAACCTACCCAAGGAGGGAGTCCTACTCAAGGTGGGACTCCCACCTTTCCTTGGTGGGGGGGTTGGCCGGCCACCCTTGGTGGAGTCCACCGGGACTCCCCCACTAGGGTTTGGCCGGCTAGGGTTGTGGACTCCTCCTTCCTTGTGCCTTTCTTCCGGACTTTTCTAGAACCTTCTAGAACCTTCCATAAATGCACCGGATCATTTCCAAACTTGGAATGACTTCCTATATATGAATCTTATTCTCCGGACCATTCCCTCCTCGTGATGTCCGATCCCATCCGAGACTCCGAACAAAACTTCGAACTCCATTTCCAAATTCCATATCTACTCAAATGACATCAAACCTTAAGTGTGTCACCCTACGGTTCGCGAACTATGCAGACATGGTTGAGACTTCTCTCCGACCAATAACCAATAGCGGGATCTGGAGATCCATAATGGCTCCCACATATTCAACGATGACTTAGTGATCGAATGAACCATTTACATACGATACTGATTCCCTTTGTCTCGCGATATATTACTTGTTCGAGGTTTGATCATCGGTATCACAATACCTTGTTCAACCTCGTCTCCTGACAAGTACTCTTTACTCGTACCGTGGTATGTGGTCTCTTATGAACCATTCATATGCTTGCAAGCCATTTAGACGACATTCCACCGAGAGGGCCCAGAGTATATCTATCCGTCATCGGGATGGACAAATCCCACTGTTGATCCATATGCCTCAAGCTCATACTTTCCGGATACCTAATCCCACCTTTATAACCACCCATTTACGCAGTGGCGTTTGATGTAATCAAAGTACCCTTCCGGCATAACTGATTTATATGATCTCATGGTCGAAAGGACTTGGTAACTATGTATCGAAAGCTTATAGCAAATGAACTTAATGACGTGATCTTATGCTACGCTTAATTGGGTGTGTCCATTACATCATTCACATAATGATATAACCTTGTCATTAATAACATCCAATGTTCATGATCACAAAACGATGATCATCTATTAATCAACAAGCTAGTTATACAAGAGGCTTACTAGGGACTTCTTGTTGTTTACATAACACACATGTATCAATGTTTCGGTTAATACAATTATAGCATGGTATATAAACATTTATCATAAACACAAAGATATATAATAACCAATTTATTATTGCCTCTTGGGAATATCTCCAACAGTCTCCCACTTGCACTAGAGTCAATAATCTAGATTACATTGTAAGGTACCTAACACCCATGGCATTCTGGTGTTGGTCATGCTTTGCCCTAGGGAGAGCTTTAGTCAACGGATCTGCTACATTCAGATCAGTGTGTACTTTGCAAATCTTTACTTCTCCATCTTCGATGTACTCGCGAATCGAATGAAAACGCAGCTTGATATGCTTTAGCTTCTTGTGTGACCTTGGTTCTTGTGCATTGGCGATGGCACCCATGTTGTCACAATAAATGACTAGTGGGTCCAATGCACTAGGAACCACACCAAGCTCAACAATGAACCTCTTCATCCATACCGCTTCCGATGAAGCCTCCGAAGCCGCTATGTATTCTGATTCTGTTGAAGACTTCGCCACCGTGCACTGCTTGGAGCTGCCCAGCTTACTGCAGCACCATTCAATATAAACACGTACCCAGACTGAGACTTAGAGTCATCAGGATCGGTGTTCCAACTTGCATCGGTGTAACTTGTTACAACGAGCTCTTGGTCACCGCCATAACAAAGAAACATATCCTTAGTTCTTTTCAAGTACTTCAGGATATTCTTGACCGCTGTCCAGTGTTCCATTCCTGGATCACTTTGATATCTGCTAGTCAAACTAACAGCATGTGCTATATCCGGTCTAGTACACAACATGGCATACATGATAGAGCCTACTGCCGAGGCATAGGGGATCTGATTCATCCTCTCTCTTTCTTCTGCCGTAGCCGGACCTTGAGTTTTACTCAAGACCTTACCTGGCAACATCGGTAAGAATCCTTTCTTACTTTCATCCATTCTAAACTTCTTTAGAATCTTGTCCAGGTATGTACTCTGTGAAAGCCCTATTAGGCGTCTTGATCTATCTCGATAAATCTTGATGCCTAAAATGTACGCTGCTTCACCAAGGTCTTTCATTGAAAAACACTTATTCAAATAATCTTTTACACTGCTTAATAGTTCTATATCATTCCCAATCAATAATATGTCATCTACATATAATATCAGGAATGCTACAGAGCTCCCACTCACTTTCTTGTAAATACAGGCCTCTCCATGGCACTGTATAAACCCGAAGTCTTTGATCACCTTATCAAAGCGTCGGTTCCAACTCTTGATGCTTGCTTCAGTCCATAAATGGAACGCTGAAGTTTGCATACCATGTCAGCATTTTTAGGATCGACAAAACCTTTGGGTTGTACCATATACAACTCTTCCTCAATGTCACCATTAAGGAACGCCGTTTTGACATCCATCTGCCAAATCTCATAATCGAAAAATGCAGCTATTGCTAACAAAATCCTCACAGACTTTAGCTTCGCTACAGGTGAGAAAGTCTCATCGTAGTCAACACCTTGAATTTGTCGGAAACCCTTTGCGACAAGTCGAGCTTTATAGACAATAACATTACCGTCAGCATCTGTTTTTCTTTTGAAGATCCATTTATTCTCAACAGCCTTGCGGCTATCAGGTAGATCTACCAAAGTCCATACTTTGTTATCATACAAGGATCCCATTTCGGATTTCATGGCTTCTTGCCATTTGTTGGAATCTGGGCTCATCATCGCTTCTTCATACGTCGCAGGGTCCTCATCATTGTTGTCCACAATCATGAGATTTAGACAAGGATCATACCAATCAGGAGTGGTACGTTCTCTTGTCGACCTGCGAGGTTCAGTAGCTACCTCGTTCGAAGTTTCATGATCATTATCATTAGCTTCCTCTGTTACCGGTGGGCGGCACAGGAACATCTTCCGGTACTGCGCTACTCTGATCAACGAGAGAAGGTTCAGTAACCTCGTCGAGTTCTACTTTTCTTCCAGTCACTTCTTTAGTGAGAAATTCTTTCTCAAGAAAGGTTCCGTTCTTAGCAACAAAGATTTTGCCTTCGGATCTGTGATAGAAAGTATACCCTATAGTTTCCTTAGGGTATCCTATGAAGACGCATTTCTCCGCTTTGGGTTCTAGCTTGTCCGGTTGTAACTTTTTTACATAGGCTTCGCAACCCCAAACTTTAAGGAACGATAGCTTAGGTTTCTTATTAAACCATAATTCATACGGTGTCGTTGCAACGGATTTTGATGGTGCCCTATTTAAAGTGAATGCTGCTGTCTCTAACGCATAACCCCAAAATGATAACGGCAAATCAGTAAGAGACATCATAGAACGAACCATATCTAAGAGAGTTCGATTACGACGTTCGGACACACCATTGCGCTGTGGTGTTCCCGGCGGTGTCAACTGTGAAAGTATTCCGCATTTCTTTAAATGCATGCCAAACTCATAACTCAGATATTCGCCTCCGCGATCAGAACGCAGAAACTTGATCTTCTTGTTACGTTGATTTTCTACTTCACTTTGGAATTCCTTGAACTTCTGGAAAGTCTCGGATTTATGTTTCATGAAATAGATATACCCATATCTACTCAGATCATCCGTGAAGGTTAGAACATAACGATAACCACCGCGCGAGGCTACACTCATTGGTCCACACACATCGGTATGTATGATTTCCAATAAGTCTGTAGCTCGCTCCATAATACCAGAGAATGGAGTCTTAGTCATTTTTTCCATTAGACATGCTTCGCATCTGTCAAGTGACTGAAAGTCAAGTGACTCAAGTAGTCCATCTGCATGGAGTTTCTTCATGCGTTTCACTCCAATATGACCAAGACGACAGTGCCACATATAAGTAGAATTATCATTCAATTTAATTCGTTTAGCATCAATGTTATGAACATGTGTATCGCTACTATCGAGACTTAATAGAAATAAACCATTCTTCTCAGGCGCATGACCATAAAAGATATTATTCATAAAAATAGAACAACCATTATTCTCAGACTTGAATGAATAACCGTCTTGCATTAAACACGATCCAGATATAATGTTCATGCTCAACGCAGACACCAAATAACAATTATTAAGGTCTAAAACTAATCCCGATGGTAGATGTAGAGGGAGCGTGCCGACAGCGATCACATCGACCTTGGATCCATTTCCAACGCGCATCGTCACTTCATCCCTCGCTAGGCTTCGTTTATTCCGTAGTTCCTGTTTCGAGTTACAAATGTGAGCAACCGAACCAGTATCAAATACCCAGGCACTAGTACGAGAACCAGTGAGATAAACATCTATAACATGTATATCAGATATACCTTTCTTCTTCTTGACAAGGCCGCTCTTCAGATCAGCCAGATACTTGGAGCAATTCCGCTTCCAGTGCCCCTTCCCATTGCAGTAATAGCAGTCAGTATCAGGTTTAGGGCCACCCTTAGGCTTCTCAGGATGAGCGGCAGCTTTCTTGCCACCCTTCTTGAGGTCCTTCTTAGGTTTGCCCTGCTTCTTGAACTTGGTGGTCTTATTAACCATCAACACTTGGTGCTCTTTCTGTATCTCAACCTCAGCAGATTTCAGCATGGAGAAGAGTTCAAGTAACTCCTTGTTCATGTTCTGCATATTGTAGTTCATCACGAAGTTCTTGTAACTTGGTGGCAGTGATTGGAGAACACGATGAATACCCAGCTGGTTAGGGATCACAATCCCCAAGTCACTGAGCTTCCTCGCGTGTCCGGACATAGCGAACACGTGCTCACTAACGGAGCTGCCCTCTTCCATCATGCAGCCAAAGAACTGCTTCGAGGCTTCATAGCTTTCCACGGCCGCATGAGTTTCAAAGATAACTTTGAGCTCACGGATCATCTCACAAGGGTCGTGGTGCTCAAAACGCTTTTGAAGCTCTGCCTCTAGGCTGCACAGGATGGCACATTGAACTTGAGAGTACACTTTGGTACGAGTCTCGAAAACATTCTTTTCTTCCTCGCACACTGCAGGGGGTGGTGGGGGACCTAGCGGTGCTTCGAGCACATATTGCAGATTTCCGCCATTGAGGAAGATCCTCACATGACGGAACCAGTCGGTGAAGTTGCTACCATTGCTTTTAAGCTTTTCTTTCTCTAGGAACTGGTTAAAATTGATTGATGGGGACGCCATGATCTACAACAATTATTTGCAATAGTTTAGACTAAGTTTATGACAAATTGAGTTCAAATTTTAATTTAACAAAATTAAAAACTAGGTGAACTCCCACTCAAAACAATATCCCTCGCATTGTCTTAGTGATCACACGAACCAAATCCACCACACCAAGCCCGATCATCACGAACAAGATGTAATTTCAATGGCGAACACTCAAAGTGTTCATCATATCAATCATATGACTCATGCTCTACCTTTCGGTATCCCGTGTTCCGAGACCATGTCTGTACATGCTAGGCTCGTCAAGGCAACCTTAGTACCCGCGTGTACAAAACTGGCTTGCACCCGTTGTATGCACATGTAGAATCTATCACACCCGATCATCACGAGATGCTTCGAAACGACAAGTCTTAGCAACGGTGCATACTAAGGATGAACACTTTATTATCTTGATATTTAGTGAGAGGGATCATCTTATAATGCTACCGTCGCGATCTAAGCAATATAAGATGCATAAAAAGGATTAACATCACATGCAATTCATATGTGATATGATATGGCCCTTTTGTCTTTGCGCCTTTGATCTTCATCTCCAAAGCACGGACATGATCCTCCATCATCAACGGGCATGATCTCCATCATCGTCGGCGTAGCACCAAGGTCAATGGCGCCGTCTTCATGATTGTCCTCCATGTAGCAACTATTACAACTACTTTGAAATACTACTCAACATGAAATTTAAAGACAACCATAAGGCTCCTGCCGGTTGCCACAATACAATAATGATCATCTCATACATATTCATCATCACATTATGGCCATATCACATCACCAAACCCTGCAAAAACAAGTTAGACTCTAATTTGGTTTGCATATTTTACGTGGTTTAGGGTTTTCGCATAAGATCCAATCTACCTACGAACATGAACCACAACGGTGATACTAATGTTGTCAATAGAAAGAGTAAATTGGATCTTCACTATAGTGGGAGAGACAGACACCCGCAAAGCCACTTATGCAATACAAGTTGCATGTCGAACGTGGGGCAAGTCTCATGAACGCGGTCATGTAAAGTTAGCCCGAGCCGCTTCATCCCACTATGCCGCAAGATGCAAAGTACACGAACTAAAGACAACAAAAGCATCAACGCCCACAAAACAATTGTGTTCTACTCGTGCAACCAATCTATGCATAGACACGGCTCTGATACCACTGATGGGATTCGTAGCATAGAAAACAAAAAATTTCCTACCGCAAGAACGAAAACCAAGCCAAGATCTAATCTAGTAGACGGTAGCAACGAGGAGATGATGAGACTAACCCTCGAAGATTCGCAAAGCTTAACGAGATTAGATCTCGGGGTGGATGTAGACGATCACTTGCCGCTTGCAAAAGCGCGTAGAAGATCTTGATCTCGACGGTGCCACAATCGGGCAACACCTCCGTACTCGGTCACACGTTCGGTGTTGATGAAGACGACGTCCTTCTCCCCGTTCCAGCGGGCAGCGGAAGTAGTAGATCCTCCTCGGAATCCCGGCAGCACGACGGCATGGTGGCGGTGGTGGTGGAGAACTCCGGCAGGGCTTCGCCTAAGCGTATGCGGAGTTGCGGTGGAGGAGGAGGCGGCTAGGGTTTGGGAGAGGTGGCTATGGCGCCGGCTATGGGGGCGGCCAGCTGTGGGCTTGAGTTGGCCGGCCACCTCCCCTATGCCCCTCATTATATAGGTGGAAGCCCCCAAGAGTTGGATCCCAAGTCTTCGAATAAGACCCCAAAAGAAAACCTACCTTAGGTGGGAAACCTACCCAAGGAGGGAGTCCTACTCAAGGTGGGACTCCCACCTTTCCTTGGTGGGGGGGTTGGCCGGCCACCCTGGGACTCCCCCACTAGGGTTTGGCCGGCCATGGATGTGGAGTCCCTCCGGGACTCCTCCTTCCATAGTGCCTTTCTTCCGGACTTTTCTAGAACCTTCTAGAACCTTCCATAAATGCACCGGATCATTTCCAAACTTGGAATATGACTTCCTATATATGAATCTTATTCTCCGGACCATTCCGGGACTCCTCGTGATGTCCTGGATCCCATCCGAGACTCCGAACAAAACTTCGAACTCCATTTCCAAATTCCATATCTACTCAAATGACATCAAACCTTAAGTGTGTCACCCTACGGTTCGCGAACTATGCGGACATGGTTGAGACTTCTCTCCGACCAATAACCAATAGCGGGATCTGGAGATCCATAATGGCTCCCACATATTCAACGATGACTTAGTGATCGAATGAACCATTTACATACGATACCGATTCCCTTTGTCTCGCGATATATTACTTGTCCGAGGTTTGATCATCGGTATCACGATACCTTGTTCAACCTCGTCTCTGACAAGTACTCTTTACTCGTACCGTGGTATGTGGTCTCTTATGAACCATTCATATGCTTGCAAGCCATTTAGACGACATTCCACCGAGAGGGCCCAGAGTATATCTATCCGTCATCGGGATGGACAAATCCCACTGTTGATCCATATGCCTCAAGCTCATACTTTCCGGATACCTAATCCCACCTTTATAACCACCCATTTACGCAGTGGCGTTTGATGTAATCAAAGTACCCTTCCGGCATAAGTGATTTATATGATCTCATGGTCGAAAGGACTTGGTAACTATGTATCGAAAGCTTATAGCAAATGAACTTAATGACGTGATCTTATGCTACGCTTAATTGGGTGTGTCCATTACATCATTCACATAATGATATAACCTTGTCATTAATAACATCCAATGTTCATGATCACGAAACGATGATCATCTATTAATCAACAAGCTAGTTATACAAGAGGCTTACTAGGGACTTCTTGTTGTTTACATAACACACATGTATCAATGTTTCGGTTAATACAATTATAGCATGGTATATAAACATTTATCATAAACACAAAGATATATAATAACCAATTTATTATTGCCTCTTGGGCATATCTCCAACAAGACCGCCATCCAACATGCATCTATGCCTAAAAAGTCCATCTTCAGGTTAGCATCCGCACCCTCCAACATTAAGTTGCAAACAATGACAATTGCATTAAGTATGGTGCGTAATGTAATCAACACAAATATCCTTAGACAAAGCATTGATGTTTTATCCCTAGTGGCAACAGAACATCCACAACCTTAGAACTTTCTGTCACTGTCCCACATTCAATGGAGGCATGAACCCACTATCGAGCATAAATACTCCCTCTTGGAGTTACAAGTATCAACTTGACCAGAGCCTCTACTAGCAATGGAGAGCATGCAAGAACATAAACACACATATATGATAGATCAATAATCAACTTGACATAGTATTCAATATTAATCGGATCCCACCAAACACAACATGTAGCATTACAAATAGATGATCCTGATCATGGCAGCTCACAAGATCTAAACATGATAGAACAAGAGGAGAAGACAACCATCTAGCTACCGCTATGGACCCATAGTCCAAGGATGAACTACTCACGCATCATTCGGAGGCGGGCATGGTGATGTAGAGCCCTCCGTGATGATTCTCCCTCAGGTGCCGAGGCGATCTCCGAATCCCGAGATGGGATTACGGTGGCGCGTCTCGAACTCTTCCGTATCGTGGCTCTCGGTACTAGGGTTTCGCGACGAGGGATTAAGTAGGCGAAGGGCAGCCTCGAGGGGTCCCGAGGGCCCACACCCCGGGGCCCCCCCGGCCGCGCCGCCTTGTGGTGGGCCCTTGGCCCCTCTCCGTCTCCTTCGGTGCTCTGGAACCTTCCGTGGAAAATAAGACCGTGTGCTTTTGTTTCGTCCAATTCCGAGAATATTTCCCGTAGGATTTCGAAACCAAAAACAGAAAACAGAACTGCGCTTCGGCGTCTTGTTAATAGGTTAGTGCCGGAAAATGTATCATAAAGTGCATCAAATTATCATAAAGTGTGAACAAAACATGTAGGTATTGTCATAAAACTAGCATGGAACATAAGAAATTATAGATACGTTGGAGACGTATCAAGCATCCCCAAGCTTAGTTCCTACTCGCCCTCGAGTAAGTAAACGATAAAAACAATAATTTCTGAAGTGACATGCTACCAACACAATCTTGATTAACATTATTGTAAAGCATATGAGATGAATGAAGTGATTTGAAGCAATAGATTGCTAACAAAAAGATAATGACTAAACAACTGAATCATATAGCAAAAACTTTTCATGAATATTACTTTCAAGACAAGCATCAAAAAGACTTGCATAAGAGCTAACTCATAAAGCAATAGATTCAAAGTAAGAGGTTTCGAAGCAACACAAAGGATGATTAAGTTTCAGCAATTGATTTCAACTTGTAACATGTATATCTCATGGATAATTGTCAACATAAAGTAATATAACAAGTGCAATAAGTAAACATGTAAGAATCAATGCACACAGTTGACACAAGTGTTTGCTTCTAAGATAGAAAGAAGTAGGTAAACTGACTCAACATAAGGTAAAAGAAAGGCCCTTCGCAGAGGGAAGCATGGATTACTCATGTGCTAGAGCTTTTTATTTTGAAAACATAGAAACAATTTTGTCAACGGTAGTAATAATTCATATGTGTTATGCATAAAACCTCTTATAAGTTGCAAGCCTCATGCATCGAATACCAATAGTGTCCGCACCTTGTCCTAATTAGCTCGGATTTACATGGATTATCATTGCATTACATATGTTTCAACCAAGTGTCACAAAGGGGTACCTCTATGCCACCTGTACAAAGGTCCAAGGAGATAGATCGCATTTGATTTCTCAGTTTTGATAGATCTCAACTTGAGGACATCCATACCGGGACAACATAGAAAACAGATAATGGACTCCTCTTTAATGCTTAAGCATTCAACAACAGATAATATTCTCATAAGAGATTGAGGATTAATGTCCAAACTGAAACTTCCACCATGATACATGGCTTTGGTTGGCGGCCCAAAGTTCTTCTCTAACAATATGCATACTCAAACCATTTAATCATGATAAATCACCCTTACTTCAGACAAGACGAACATGCATAGCAACTCACATGATATTCAACAAAGGTGTAAAAAGTTGATGGCGTCCCCAGAAACATGGTTACCGCTCAACAAGCAACTTATAAGAACTAAGATACATAGCAACATATTCATCACCACAATAGTTTTTAAGCTATTTTCCCATGAGCTATGTATTGTAAAGGCAAAGGAATGAAATTTTAAAGGTAGCACGCAAGCAATTTACTTTGGAAGGCAGAAAAATACCACATATAGGTAGTTATGGTGGACACAAATGGCATGAGTTTTGGCTTAAGGTGTTTGGATGCACGAGAAGCATTTCCTCTCGGTACAAGGCTTTGGCTAGCAAGGTTGTTTGAAGCAAACACAAGTATGAACAGGTACAACAAAACTTACACAAGAACATATTGCAAGCATTATAAGACTCTACACTGTCTTCCTTGTTGTTCAAACACTTTTACAAGAAAATATCTAGACCTTAGAGAGACCAATCATGCAAACCAAATTTCAACAAGCTCTACGGTAGTTCTCCACTAATAGATTTAAACTACATGATGCAAGAGCTTAAACATGATCTATGAGAGCTCAAAACAATTGCCAAGTATCAAATTATTCAAGATAATATACCATTTACCACATGAAGCATTTTCTGTTTCCAACCAAATAACAATCAACGAAGCGGTTTTCAGCCTTCGCCATGAACATTAAAGTAAAGCTAAGAACACCAGTGTTCAATATGAAAAAGCGGAGCGTGTCTCTCTCCAATACAAGGATTGTTGGGATCCGAATTTATTCAAACATAAACAAAAACAAAAACAAACAGACGCTCCAAGTAAAGCACATAAGATGTGACGGAATAAAAATATAGTTTCACTAGAAGTGACCTGATAAGTTGTCGATGAAGAAGGGGATGCCTTGGGCATCCCCAAGATTAGATGCTTGAGTCTTCTTGAAATATGCAGGATGAACCACGGGGCATCCCCAAGCTTAGACTTTTCACTCTTCTTGATCATATTATATCATCCTCTTCTCTTGACCCTTGAAAACTTCCTCCACACTAAACTTAAAGCAAACTCATTAGAGGGTTAGTGCATAATAAAAATTCACATGTTTAGAGAGGACACAATCATTCTTAACACTTCTGGACATTACCCAAGGCTACTGAAAGTTAATGGAACAAAGAAATCCACTCAACACAGCAAAAGAGGCAATGCGAAATAAAAGGCAGAATCACAAACAGAACAAACCGTAAAGACGAATTTTCGAGGCACTTAACTTTCTCGATGGAAACAAATCAGAACAAATGAAAGTTGCGTACATATTCGAGGATCATGCATGAATTTTCGCGATATTTTTGATTCTTCTACAGAGAGAAGGACGCGAATTCGTGATAGACAGAATATGTTTCTGCGCATAAATCCAAATCTAGCATCAACCTTCTATCAGAGACTTTACTTGGCACAATAACATGATAAGGAGAGGTTGCTACGTAGTAACAACTTCCAAGACTCAACAAAACAAGAGTAAAATAAAAATAACATGGGTTATCTCCCAAGAAGTGCTTTTCTTTAACGCCTTTCAGCTAGGCGCAGAAAGTGCAAATCAAGTATTATCAAGAGAAGAAACATCAACATCATAATTTGTTCTAATAATAGAATCAAAAGGCAACTTCATTCTCTTTCTAGGGAAGTGTTCCATACCTTTCTTGAGAGGGAATTGATACTTAATATTTCCTTCTTTCATATCAATAATAGCACCAACAGTTCGAAGAAAGGGTCTTCCCAAGACAATAGGACAAGATGCATTGCATTCAATATCCAAGACAACAAAATCAACGGGGACAAGGTTATTGTTAACCGTAATGTGAACATTATCAATTCGCCCTAAAGGTTTCTTTATAGAATTATCAGCAAGATTAACATCCAAATAACAATTTCTCAATGGTGGCAAGTCAAGCATATCATAAATTTTCTTAGGCATAACAGAAATACTTGCACCTAGATCACATAAAGAATTACAATCAAAATCATTGACTTTCATCTTAATGATGGGCTCCCAACCATCTTCCAACTTCCTAGGAATAGAAGCTTCAAGTTTTAATTTCTCTTCCCTAGCTTTAATGAGAGCATTTGTAATATGTTTTGTAAAGGCTAAATTTATAGAACTAGCATTAGGACTTCTAGCAAGTTTTTGTAAGAACTTAATAACTTCAGAAATATGACAACTATCAAAATCTAAACCATTATGATCTACATCATTCTGAAAAATTTCAGCACTTTTATCACAAAGCAGTTTCAGGCAATTTTGCACGCTTTGTACTAGGAGTAGAAACATTGCCAACACCAATTATTTTACCATTGATAGTAGGAGGTTTAGCAACATGTGAAGAATCAACATTAATAGTGGTGGTAATAGTCCAAACTTTAGCTACATTATTCTCTTTAGCAAGTTTTTCTTTTTCTTCTCTTTCCCACCTAGCATGCAATTCAGCCATCATTCTAATATTATCATTAATTCGAACTTGTATAGCATTTGTTTTAGCAAACTTAGTATCTTTAACTTCATCAGGCATAACTTTCAGTTTCAAAAGATCAACATCAAGAGCAAGACTATCAACCTTAGAAGCAAGAACATCAATTTTACCAAGCTTTTCCTCAACAGATTTATTAAAAGCAGTTTGTGTACTAATAAATTCTTTAAACATGACTTCAAGACCAGAGGGTACACTCTTATTATTGTTGTAAGCATTACCATAGGAATTACCATAACCACTACCATTATTAGAAGGATATGGCCTATAGTTGTTGTTACCAAAATTATTCCTATAAGCATTTTTGTTGAAATTATTATTTTTAATGAAGTTAACATCAACATGATCTTATTGAGCAACCAATGAAGCTAAAGGAACATTATTAGGATCAACATGAGATCTACCATTAACAAGCATAGACATAATAACATCAATCTTATCACTCAAAGAAGAGGTTTCTTCAATAGAATTTACCTTCTTACCTTGAGGAGTTCTTTCAGTATGCCATTCAGAGTAATTGATCATCATATCATCAAGAAGCTTTGTTGCAGCACCCAAAGTGATGGACATAAAAGTACCTCCAGCAGCTGAATCCAATAGGTTCCTTGAAGAAAAATTCAATCCTGCATAAAAGGTTTGGATGATCATCCAAGTAGTTAGTCCATGGGTAGGGAAATTCTTTACCAAAGATTTCATTTTCTCCCATGCTTGAGCAACATGTTCATTATCCAATTGCTTAAAATTCATAATGCAACTTCTCAAAGATATAATCTTAGCAGGAGGATAATATTTACCAATAAAAGCATCTTTACATTTAGTCCATGAATCAATACTATTTTTAGGCAAAGATAGCAACCAATCTTTAGCTCTTCCTCTTAAGGAGAAAGGAAACAATTTCAGTTTTATAATATCACCATCTATATCCTTATACTTTTGCATTTCACAAAGTTCAACAAAATTATTAAGATGGGCAGCAACATCATCAGTACTAACACCAGAAAATTGCTCTCTCATAACAAGATTTAGTAAAGCAGGTTTAATTTCATAAAATTCTGCTGTAGTAGCAGGTGGAGCAATAGGAGTACATATAAAATCATTATTATTTGTGCTAGTGAAATCACACAACTTAGTATTTTCAGGAGTATTCATTTTAGTAGTAATAAAAGTAAACTAAGCAAATAAAATAAAGTAAAACAAGTAACTAATTTTTTTGTGTTTTTGATATAAAGAAAGCAAACAAGACAGAAAATAAAATAAAGTAAAGCAAGACAATAAACAAAGTAAAGAGATTGGATGTGGGAGACTCCCCTTGCAGCGTGTCTTGATCTCCCGGCAACGGCGCCAGAAAAAGAGTTGCTTGTGACGGTAAAGCACACGTCCGTTGGGAACCCCAAGAGGAAGGTGTGATGCGTACCGCAGCAAGTTTTCCCTCAGTAAGAAACCAAGGTTATCGAACCAGTAGGAGATGAAGGCCACGTGAAGGTTGTTGGTGAAGGAGTGTAGTGCGGCGCAACACCAGGGATTCCGGCGCCAACGTCGAACCTGCACAACACAATCAAAATACTTTTCCCCAACTTAACAGTGAGGTTGTCAATCTCACCGGCTTGCTGAAAACAAAGGATTAAATGTATGGTGTGGAGAATGATGTTTGTTTGCGAAGAAAACAAGAGAAACAGAGCAGTAGATTGTATTTCAGATGTAAAAGAAAGGACCGGGGTCCACGGTTCACTAGTGGTGTCTCTCCAATAAGATAAATAGCATGTTGGGTGAACAAATTACAGGTGGGCAATTGACAAATAGAGATTCATATACATATCATGATGATTACTATGAGATTTAATCAGCATTACGACAAAGAACATAGACCGCCATCCAACATGCATCTATGCCTAAAAAGTCCACCTTGGTTAGCATCGACACCCTCCAGTATTAAGTTGCAAACAACGACAATTGCATTAAGTATGGTGCGTAATGTAATCAACACAAATATCCATAGACAAAGCATTGATGTTTTATCCCTAGTGGCAACAACAGCACATCCACAACCTTAGGACTTTCTGTCACTGTCCCAGATTCAATGGAGGCATGAACCCACTATCGAGCATAAATACTCCCTCTTGGAGTTACAAGTATCAACTTGGCCGGAGCCTCTACTAGCAACGGAGAGCATGCAAGAACATAAACACACATATATGATAGATCAATAATCAACTTGACATATTATTCAATATTCATCGGATCACCAAACACAACATGTAGCATTACAAATAGAGGATCTTGATCATGATAGGCAGCTCACAAGATCTAAACATGATAGCACAAGAGGAGAAGACAGCCATCTAGCTACTGCTATGGACCATAGTCCAAGGATGAACTACTCACGCATCATTCCGGAGGCGGGCATGGTGATGTAGGCGGTGGCGGCGTCTCTGAAACTTTTTCCGTATCGTGGCCTCTCGCACTAGGGTTTTGCGACGGAGGATTACAGGCGAAGGGCAGCCTCGAGGGTCCCGAAGGCCCACACCATAGGGGCGTGCCTCCCCCCGGCCGCGCCGCCTTGTGGGGGTGGGCCCTTGGCCCCTCTACGTCTCTCCTTTGGTGCTCTAGAACCTTCCGTGGAAAATAAGACCGTGGGATTTTGTTTCGTCCAATTCCAAGAATATTTCGTGTAGGATTTCGAAACCAAAAACAATGACAGGAAGCGCTTCGGCATCTTGTTAATAGGTTAGTGCCGGAAAATGCATCAAATCATCATAAAGTGTGAACAAAACATGTAGGTATTGTCATAAAACTAGCATGGAACATAAGAAATTATAGATACGTTGGAGACGTATCATCCGCGGCCTTATTGCGTGCAACCACCACTGGTGTGACATTAAGAGGCCCTGCGGTTCGTCCCAATCTCTCACCGCTCCCAAACCTTCTCCTCGCCCCCGCATCTTCTCGTCGCTGCTCAAGCAATGTCGTCCTCGTCCGCCCGCAAGATGTCATTTAGTACTTCTATTCTTGTAGACAGTGTTGGGCCTCCAAGAGCAGAGGTTTATAGAACAGCAGCAAGTTTCCCTTAATGAATCACCCAAGGTTTATCGAACTCAGGGAGGTAGAGGTCAAAGATAGTCCTCTCAAGCAACCCTGCAATTACAAGAAGTCGCTTGTGTCCCCAACACACCTAATACACTTGTCAGATGTATAGGTGCACTAGTTCGGCGAAGAGATAGTAAAACACAAGTGGTATAGATGAATATGAGTGATAATAACAATCTGAAATAAATATGGCAAGAGTAAACATGCAAAGAACATAAGTAAGCGGTGTTTGCAGTATTGGAAACAAGGACTATGGATCATACTTTCACTAGTGGACACTCTCAACATTGATCACATAATAAATAACTTCTTCTCATTTGTGCTACATACACTCTCTTGTTGGATGACAAACACCTTTCATTGTGTAGGGCTACAAGAGCTCCCTCAAGCCGGAGTTAACAAGCGCCACAACATTCAACATTCATATTTAAGTAACCTTAGAGCATAATAGATCTTTGCAAAATAAACCGAGAACTAACATAGCATACACACTGTCATCATTACACTATGAAAGGGGGAATAGATCACATCAATACTATCATAGTGATAATTAACTCCATAACCTACAAGAGATTATGATCATAACCTACGACAAGAACTACACGATGCACACACTGTCACCATTACACCATGCAGGAGGAATAAACTACTTTAATAACATCACATGAGTAGCACATAAACTAGTAGCGATACAAAGCTCATCATATGGATCTCAATCATGCAAAGCAATTCATGAGATCATTGTATTGGAGTACAGAGAGAGAGATTAACCACATAGCTACCGGTACAGCCCTTAGCCTCGGGGGAGAACTACTCCCTCCTTATCATGGGAGCAGCGGCGTTGATGGAGATGGCGATGGTGTCGATGGAGATGCCTTCCGGGGGCACTTCCTGTCCCGGCGGCGTGGGAACAGAGACTCATGTCCCCGCATCTTGTCGCGATGGCGGCGGCTCCGGAAGGTTTCTCGTACCGTGGCTTTTCCGTATCGAAGGTTTAGGTCAAGGAGGCTTAATAGGCGAAGAGGCGAGTCGGAGGGACCCGGGGGCCACCACACGGAGGGGCGCGCCCAGCCCTTGGCCGTGCCGCCACCACGTGTGCCCCCTGTGCTCCCCTCCTGGTCTTTCTCCGTGTTGGAAGCTCGTGGAAATATAAGATGTCGGGCGTTGATTTCGTCCAATTCCGAGAATATTTCCTTACTAGGATTTCTGAAACCAAAAACAGCAGAAAACGGCACTTCGGCATCTCGTCAATAGGTTAGTTCCGGAAAATGCATCAAAACGATATAAAGTGTGAACAAAACATGTAGGTATTGTCATAAAACTACATGGGACATCAATTATAGATACGCTGGTGGACCACCTACTTCAAGGCCAAGTATGACATGGAGATGCACAGACCGGCCTCATCGGCGGCCCCAACAGCTGGAACAGGGAGGAGCGCCTCTTGTTCTGGGGCGTTCCGGGGCGCACCCTCGAGAACGTCATCCGCGGCATCCGCAACGGCGCTCCAAGGTTGGAGACGCCGTCGTCACCACCACCGTCTCCCGCAGCGCAATGGCAGCCGAGGAGGACGTACTCGTCCTCCTCGAACTCTTCTTCCTCAGGACCGGCCGATCGATGCCGTCCTCGTCGTATCGCTCGGCGCCCTACACCGTCCCCAATCGCGTGGTAAAGGAGGAGCCCGCGATGCCTGTCAAGACGAGGCGTGGCGGCAGCGGCAGCCGGTGGCAGCAAGAGAGGCGCGGCGGCGCCCTCCTCATCTTGAAGTTGGTGGTGAAGGAGGAGCCGGAGGAAGCGTCGCAGGGGGCACTGCTGGCGGAGTACGAGTGGCAGCAGCGGCTCATCTCCAGCAGCGACGACCCCGAGGACTGCCTAGGGCTGCGAGCGACGTTCTTGTTAGAGATATATTTGGTATACGTACGGTTTAGGTAGTCTAGGATAGAGATAGATCTTGTGTCTTGTCTTGCACTCCAAGATAATCCCTGTACGCCTATATATACTCGCTCATGAGGCTCAATAATACATCCATCATATTCCGCTCTCCCTCTCTATCCTTCAACATGGTATCAGAGCGGCACGCTCCTTGACCTAGCCGCCGCCCAAGCTTCCGCGCCGCGCCGCCCCCGGGGAGGTCGATCTCCATGATCTACTCCGGGGGCCGCGCAACCCGTATGAGGGTTCGTCCGCCGATCCGTTGATCCGCTGCCCTCGAGTCTTTTTTTTCCAATCCGTAGATTGGTTTTCTTTTTGCTCCGCCGGTCGCTCGACCGGCGTTTTCTTTTTGGTTTACCGATCATTGATCGGATTGAGTCGCCCATCGCCGTCGTCCTCTTGCGCCTCTACTCCGACAACGGCATCGACCTGCACCGGCCATCAACCGCACGGCACAGCCGCACGCGCCGCACACGGGGCGCCCCTACGTGCATCGCAACAGGCTGTTCTTGCTCGCGCGGTCTCCATCGCCTGTCCGTCTTCGTCGCCATCGACCGGGACTTCATCGACAACGCCGCCATCGACTCCGATCTGCGCGTCGTCCATGCCATGGCACATGTAGCGCCGCCGTCGGTCTGATCAACCGACCCCGCGCACATCTACGCCAAGCAAGTCCCCGAGCACGCGCCTACCACCGATCGAGCATCGGGTTGCCGCTGCGTCGCCCCTTCGGGCCGCAGCGCCGCCGCCTTTGGTCCATGCTACCGGCCTCCGACGCGCCTTCCGAGGTTGTACGTCGCTGGTGGCGTCCCGCCGCTGCACTGACTCGCGCCCGGCAGCTACGCCGGCCCCTCAGGCCGTGGCGTCGCCGCACGCGGTCACCTTCGCCGTCCCCCGCGCATCGACGTCCGAGGCCACCACAGCGCCGCCGCCCTGCAGCTACGCCGGCCCCTCGGGTCATGGCGTCGCCGCACGCGGTCACCTTCGTCGTCCCCCGCGCATCGATGTCCGAGGCCACCACAGCGCCGCCCCTTCGGCGCGGGTCGCCTCCGTCCACGCATGTCTTCGTCACGCCGCTGGGTCTTCCTCGCCTACTTCGTGTACCGCCGCGCCCCCACCCAGGTCGCCGCTGGGCTCGCCAACCACTTCAGGTCGCGCTGGGCTCGCCGACCACCGCAACGCCCGTCTAGGCGTCCAACATGACCACCCCTGATCACCGCTGGGTTAGCCGCCTTCTACGTCTCCAACCGTCTCGACTTCGTCGCCCATGCCATCGCCTCGTCCCCATCTACACCACCTGCTACTCTACTCTGAGAACCGCGGGCAGCGTCGGCATCTCTCCGTCGATCTGCGACCGCGACACTTCCGGAGGCCTCCTCTGCTAGTCCCTCTGACACAGCGACAAGTTCAAGATGGTCCCTGCCCCTCGCATGCCCGGTACTAGCAACACCGGAAGTGCCTTCGTCCCCGACACGTTCCCGAGTCTGGCAAACTCGCGCCGGACGTCTCGTCTTCATCAGCTTCGACAACGTCTTCTTCGGCATCGCCTCTACGACTACCTCGACCGCGTCACCGCCTTCTTCTATGTGTACTCGGTTCTGGCAAAACCGATGCATGCCTTCGTCCCCGACGTGCGCCCGGTTCTCGCAAAACTAGGGCCGCACTCGTCCCCGACGTCTCGGATGCATCGACTTCGCATCGACAACCTCCACGACTCGCCTCGACGCGTCTCCGTCACTCTCCTCGCGCACTACGCGCTTGCGGCTACATCGACACCGGCACCCGCCCACGACATCGACCACGGCAATCCCTCGCGCGGCTCCCTCGACCAAGGTTGCAGCACCCACGCTCTCGGCTACCTCGACATCGGCATAAAGGGCTACCACCTCGCTCGCGCTCACCGCCTTCCTCAAGGCCAAGCATCCGTGACGCGCAACTCCGTCCACGACGTCCCGATGTGATCGCGGTAGAGGTCGCCTGGGTCCACTTTGTTTATCTCCGTCTGACCGTCCGCGACGCTACAAGTTGTTCACGTCACTACCGCTACGATCGGGGGAGTGTTAGATATATTTTGTATACGTATCGGTTGATAGTCTAGGATAGAGATAGATCTTGTGTCTCGTCTCGCACTCAGATAATCCCCGTACGCCTATATATACTCGCCATGAGGCTCAATAATACATCCATCATATTCCGCATATCTCTATCTTTCAACGTTCTTGGCGTCGATGAACAAGGACGCGCTGGAGGGCGACCGACACGGCGGTCGCCATGTCCATCCGCCACTCCGCAAGCCGCCGTGGACCTCACCGACGACGCCGAGGCGGGACCAGCGTGGTGAAGGACGAGCCCGACGAGCCCGACGAGCGTGCGGGAGGTCGTCCGCGACATGTACAACTTCCACCGATTACGACGCCTCCCGCCGCAAGTTCTTCTAGATTAGATTTAGTTTAAATTTAGTCGAATCTCGTTCGAATCTATGTAATATATGCCAAGTTTGAATAAATTTAATCAAATCTCACTCAAGTTAAAAATTTCCGAAATTTTATTTGGGGGACACGACTGGAGAGCAACGTCCTCAACGCGGAACAAAACACGTCCCCAATGCTCTATCCGACACGGTTTGGGAGACGTTTTGGGAACGCGACTGGAGATACTATCACTATGCTTCGTACAATCACTATCCACGCGGTAGCTATTCTAGGCAAATAGCAATTCTAGAGCATTCTACAATTCCGGCGCCCAAGCTTGTCCCTCTCAGTTGATTTGTCTTGATCGCTTCACTAGTCGGTTTGGTCTACACAAGGATCAACATTTTCCCGTCTTTTTCTCCGTAGAGTCACTCTGTACTGCAGGATTAATATGGTAGGAGCATGACAGCGAAATACCGGAATTGACAGCATTTATCAGTTAGACACACTCACAGTCACAGACGTACAACCGTAGAAACACGCTCAAACATTACGAAATACGTACACAACATCTGTACGTACAGTATCAAATCGTGCAGCAAGCAGCCGGCCCTACTCCTACCCCCGCGAAGGATCCAGATCTCACGGGGATCCGCCGGCCGGCCCCTACCACGGGGTAGCTGACCTGGCATCATCGCATCCGCAAGAGATAAGAGCGGGAACCAAGAGGCCAACCAGCCCTCGCCACGTGGCGCACAGCAAGCGTCCACGCGTGAGCACGACAGTCGGACCAGCACGGGCCCTGGCCTGCCACCGTCGCCTAGTAGGCCGCATCGCATCCCAAGCTCGTGCCGTGGCAGCGGCATAAAGACAAAGCAACAACTGGACCGCCTCTCTATTTTTCTGCAAGGGCATCGAAGAAGCTTTTCCCGGCACGGAAAAGCGGTCCAGCCCCGGTGTGATGCCGATGGGTATCTGCCGTGCTGTGCCTGCCTTTGTGCACGGTGCACTGCCGGGACGCACCGAACGCGTCCCCATCACGGCGACTCGGCGAGGCAGATCGGGGCTCAAGCGAGAACCTCGGACCAAACCTCACTTACGAGCAATGAACCTTCCCTTCAGCGGACCAATATAAACGGACGCAAAACGACCATTTACAATCACACCGCCGAAAAATGGTATGCCTGCTAGTTCGACGGTCCGACACAAATTAACTGAGCTGTCTGCGGGATGCAAACATAACTGAAATTTGCGTCACGAATGTGTCTGCATGGACACGGTACGATCAGCTCAGGCATCCACCGGCAGGTATCCGGGCCCGGCGAGCAGTGACTCAGTTAAGCAAAGAGTTTTTTATATCAATATTGGTTGGCCAAAAGGACTATCTTCACAGAGATAGAGATGGTTAGACACGAGTTACCCCAAACTACGACAGCCGTACCTACTCGTCGTCGCGTGGCCTACTATGGCCGTGGTTACTCGCCATTAGCCTACTGGTTAAAGGTGTGCCCTGACGGCACGACGTCGTCGGAGACGGCTATGCGAGTGGCTGATGGCGTGTAACTCACACGTTCGTTGGGAACCCCAAGAGGATGCGCGACAAGTAGAAGTTTTCCTCAGAAACAAGGTTTAATCGAACCAGAGGAAGGAGCAAGTTGAAGGTTGATGGTCGCGAAATGTGATGCGGCGCAACACCGGGATTCCGGCGCCAACTAGGAACCCGCACAACACAACCAAGTACTTTGTCCCAACGAAACAGGAGGTTGTCAATCTCACCGCTTGTGTAACAAAGGATTAAACGTATCGAGTGGAAGATGTTTGCAAAGAAAACGGTAAAACAAGTAGATTGTATGCTATGTAAAGAATAGGACCGGTCCACAGCTCACTAGAGGTGTCTCTCCCATAAGATAAAAGCATGTTGGGTGAACAAATTACGGTCGGGCAATTGACAAATAGAGAAAGGCATAACAATGCATATACATGACATGGTAAATATAGTGAGATTTAATTGGGCATTACGACAAAGAACATAGACCGCCATCCAACTGCATCTATGCCTAAAAAGTCCACCTTCAGGTTATCATCCGAACCCCCTCCAGTATTAAGTTGCAAAGCAACAGACAATTGCATTAAGTATGGTGCGTAATGTAATCAACAACTACATCCTTAGACATAGCATCAATGTTTTATCCCTAGTGGCAACAAGACATCCACAACCTTAGAACTTTCGTCACTGTCCCAGATTCAATGGAGGCATGAACCCACTATCGAGCATAAATACTCCCTCTGGGGTTAAGAGTAAAAACTTGGCCAGAGCCTCTACTAATAACGGAGAGCATGCAAGATCATAAACAACACATGAACAATAGATTGATAATCACCATAATCATAGTACTCTCTATCCATCGGATCCCGACAAACACAACATATAGTATTACAGATAGATGATCTTGATCATGTTAGGCAGCTCACAAGATCTAACAATGAAGCACAACAAGGAGAAGACGACCATCTAGCTACTGCTATGGACCCATGGTCCAGGGTGAACTACTCACTCATCACTCCGGAGGCGACCATGGCGGTGTAGAGTCCTCCGGGAGATGAATCCCCTCCGGCGGGTGCCGGAGGCGATCTCAAGAATCCCCCGAGATGGGATTCGGCGGCGGCGTCTCTGTAAGGTTTTCCGTATCGTGGCTCTCGTGGGGGTTTCGCGAAGCTTTAAGTAGGCGGAGGGTCAACGCGGGGGCCACACGAGGGGCCCAGGGGGTAGGTCGGCGCGGCCGGGGCTTGGGCCGCCGCCACCCTGGCCGCCTCGTGCCCCACTTCGTTATCTCTTCGGTCTTCGGAAGCTTCGTGCAAAAATAGGACCCTGGGCGAAAGTTTCGTCCAATTCCGAGAATATTTCTTTACTAGGATTTGAAACCAAAAAGCAGAAAACAGCAACTGGCTCTTCGGCATCTTGTTAATAGGTTAGTTCCAAAATGCATAAATATGACATATAATGTGCATAAAACATGTAGGTATCATCAATAAAGTAGCATGGAACATAAGAAATTATCGATACGTTGGAGACGTATCAGCATCCCCAAGCTTAGTTCTGCTCGTCCCGAGCAGGTAAAACGATAACAAAGATAATTTCTGAAGTGACATGCCATCATAATCTTGATCATACTATTTGTAAACATATGTAATGAATGCAGCGATCAAAGCAAAGGTAATGACATGAGTAAACAACTGAATCATAAAGCAAAGACTTTTCATGAATAGTACTTCAAGACAAGCATCAATAAGTCTTGCATAAGAGTTAACTCATAAAGCAATAAATCAAAGTAAAGGTGTTGAAGCAACACATAGGAAGATTAAGTTTCAGCGGTTGCTTTCAACTTATAACATGTATATCTCATGGATATTGTCAACATAAAGTAATATAATAAGTGCAATATGCAAGTATGTAGGAATCAATGCACAGTTCACACAAGTGTTTGCTTCTTAAGGTGGAAGGAGATAGGTAAACTGACTCAACAATAAAAGTAAAAGAATGGTCCTTCAAAGAGGAAAGCATCGATTGCCGTATTTGTGCTAGAGCTTTTTATTTTGAAAACATGAAACAATTTTGTCAACGGTAGTAATAAAGCATATGAGTTATGTAAATTATATCTTACAAGTTGCAAGCCTCACGCGTAGTATACTAATAGTGCCCGCACCTCGTCCTACTTAACTTGGACTACCGGGTCTTCGCATGCCATGTTTCAACCAAGTGTCACAAAGGGGTACCTCCATGCCGCCTGTACAAAGGTCCAAGGAGAATGCTCGCATTTCGGATTTCTCGCTTTTGATTATTCTCAACTTAGACATCCATACCGGGACAACATGGAAATCAGATAATGGACTCCTCTTAAATGCATAAGCATGTAGCAAAGTTATTATTCTCATATGAGATTGAGGATATATGTCCAAAACTGAAACTTCCACCATGATTCATGGCTTTAGTTAGCGGCCCAATGTTCTTCTCTAACAATTTTGCATGCTCCAACCACTAAAATGATAGACCTTCAGACAAGACGGACATGCATAGCAACTCACATGATATTCAACAATAGTTGATGGCGTTCCCCGAAGCATGGTTATCGCACAACAAGCAACTTAATAAAATATAAAGTGCATAAGTACATATTCAATACTACGATAGTTTTTAAGGCTATTTTGTCCCATGAGCTATATATTGCAAAGGTGAATGATGGAATTTTAAAGGTAGCACTCAAGCAATTTACTTTGGAATGACGGAGAAATACCATGTAGTAGGTAGGTATGGTGGACACAAATGGCATAGTAGTTGGCTCAAGGATTTTGGATGCATGAGAAGTATTCCCTCTCGATACAAGGTTTAGGCTAGCAAGGTTATTTGAAGCAAACTCAAGGATGAACAAGTGCAGCAAAACTCACATAAAAGACATATTGTAAACATTATAAGACTCTACACTGTCTTCCTTGTTGTTCAAAACTCAATACTAGATATTATCTAGACCTTAGAGAGACCAAATATGCAAATCAAATTTTAGCAAGCTCTATGTATTTCTTCATTAATGGGTGCAAAGCATATGATGCAAGAGCTTAAACATGAGCACAACAATTGCCAAGTATCACATTATCCAAGACATTTTAGAATTACTACATGTAGCATTTTCCAATTCCAACCATATAACAATTTAACGAAGAAGAAACTTCGCCTTGAACATTATGAGTAAAGCCTAAGGACACATGTGTCCATATGCAACAGCGGAGCGTGTCTCTCTCCCACAAAGTGAATGCTAGGATCCATCTTATTCAAACAAAAACAAAAACAAAAACAAACCGACGCTCCAAGTAAAGAACACAAGATGTGATTGAATAAAAATATAGTTTCAGGGGAGGAACCTGATGATGTTGTCGATGAAGAAGGGGATGCCTTGGGCATCCCCAAGCTTAGACGCTTGAGTCTTCTTAAAATATGCAGGGGTGAACCACGGGGCATCCCCAAGCTTAGAGCTTTCACTCCTCTTGATCATAGTATATCATTCTCCTCTCTTGACCCTTGAAAACTTCCTTCACACCAAACTTCAAGCAAACTCATTAGAGGGTTAGTGCATCATTAATAATTCACACATTCAGAGGTGACACAATCATTATTTTCACTTCTGGACATTGCATAATGCTACTGGACATTAATGGATCAAAGAAATAAATCCAACATAGCAAAAGAGGCAATGCGAAATAAAAGGCAGAATCTGTCAAAAACAGAACAGTCCGTAAAGACGAATTTAGAAATGGCACCAGACTTGCTCAAATGGAAAAACTCAAAACTAATGAAAGTTGCGTACATATCTGAGGATCACGCTCGTAAATTGGCAGATTTTTTCGAATTTTCTACAGAGAATGTGCCCAGATTCGTGACAGACAGCAATGCTGTTTCTGCGCAGCGATCCCAAATATAACATCAACTTTGACATAGAAACTTTACTTGGCACAAAAACATGATAAGGAGAGGTTGCTACAGTAGTAAACAACTTCCAAGACTCAACAAAACAAAAAATTGCTGTAGGTAAAAACATGGGTTGTCTCCCATAAGCGCTTTTCTTTAACGCCTTTCAGCTAGGCGCAGAAAGTACAAATCAAGTAACATCGAGAGTAGAAGCATCAACATCATAACTTGTTCTAATAATAGAATCAAAAGGCAACTTCATTCTCTTTCTAGGGAAGTATTCCATACATTTCTTGAGAGGAAATTGATATTTAATATTACCTTCCCTCATATCAATAACAGCACCAACAGTTCGAAGAAAAGGTCTTCCCAACACAATTGGACAAGATGCATTGCATTCGATATCCAAGACAACAAAATCAACGGGGACAAGGTTATTGTTAACCGTAATATGCACATTATCAATCCTCCCCAAAGGTTTCTTTTTAACATTATCGGCAAGATTAACATCCAAATAACAATTCTTCAATGGTGGCAAGTCAAGCATATCATAAATCTTTTTAGGCATAACAGAAATACTTGCACCAAGATCACATAAAGCATTATATTCAAAGTCATTGAATTTCATTTTAATGATGGGCTCCCAACCATCTTCTAACTTTCTAGGAATAGAAGTTTCAAGTTTTAGTTTCTCTTCTCTAGCTTTTATGAGAGCATTTGTAATATGTTTTGTAAAGGCTAAATTTATAGCACTAGCATTAGGACTTTTAGCAAGTTTTTGTAAGAAATTTATAACTTCAGAGATGTGGCAATCATCAAAATCTAAATCATTATGAGCTACAACAATGGGATCATTGTTCCCAAGGTTGGAAAAAATTCAGCAGTTTTATCACAAGCAGTTTCAGTTTTAGCAATTTCAGGCAGTTTTGTACGCTTTGCACTAGGAGTAGAAACATTGCCGACACCAATTATTTTACCATTGATAGTAGGAGGTGCAGCAACATGTGAAGAATTAGCATTACTAGTGGTGGTAATAGTCCAAACTTTAGCTACATTATTCTCTTTAGCTAGTTTTTCATTTTCTTCTCTATCCCACCTAGCACGCAACTCAGCCATTAATCTTATATTCTCATTAATTCTAACTTGGATGGCATTTGCTGTAGTAGTAATCTTATTATCAATATCATCAGGTTTAGCAGCCATTTTATTAATTAAAGAAGATTGTGATGCAGACATGTATGAGATTCGGGTTTCAGCATTTGAAATTTTAGTTTGCAGACCAGAAATCTCCCTATTCAAGTTTTCAAGTTGATTTCCTATATTTTTCAACAAGGTAGATTGTTCATTCATAGTTTTAGTAAACAATTTGTTTTGCTCATATTGCGATTGCATAAAGTTTTTAGTGGATCTTTCAACATCTAGCATCCTTCCCTCATATCTACCATAAGTATTACCATTAGCAGGATATGGCCTAGAATTTTGAGCAACTAATGAAGCTAACGGAACATTATTTGGATCTACATTAGATCTACCATTCACAAGCATAGACATAATCACATCAATCTTATCACTCAAGGAAGAGGTTTCTTCAACAATTTACCTTCTTACCTTGTGGAGCTCTTTCCGTGTGCCATTCAGAGTAATTAATCATCATATCATCAAGAAGTTTTGTAGCCGCCCCCAATGTGATGGACATAAAGGTACCTCCAGCAGCTGAATCCAATAAATTCCGCGAAGAAAAATTTAGTCCTGCATAGAAGGTTTGGATGATCATCCAAGTAGTCAGTCCATGGGTTGGGCAATTCTTTACCAAAGTTTTCATTCTCTCCCATGCTTGAGCAACATGTTCAGTATCTAATTGCTTAAAATTCATTATGCTACTTCTCAAAGATATAATTTTAGCGGGAGGATAATATCTACCAATAAAAGCATCCTTGCATTTAGTCCATGAATCAATACTATTCTTAGGCAAAGATAGCAACCAATCTTTAGCTCTTCCTCTTAATGAGAAAGGAAACACTTTCAATTTAATAATATCACCATCTACATCTTTATACTTTTGCATTTCACAAAGTTCAACAAAATTATTGAGATGGGCAGCAGCATCATCAGAACTAGCACCAGAAAATTGATCTCTCATGACAAGCAGGTTTAATTTCAAAGAATTCTGCTGTAGTAGCAGGTGGAGCAATAGGTGTGCATAGGAAATCATTATTATTTGCATTTGTGAAGTCACACAACTTAGTATTTTCAGGGGTATTCATTTTAGCAACGGTAAATAAAACAAACTAGATAAAGTAAATGCAAGTAACTAATTTTTTTGTGTTTTTGATATGGAGAGCAAGACAAGAAATAAAGTAAAACTAGCAACTAATTTTTTTGTGTTTTGTTTAGGTGCAGCAAACAAAGTAGTAAATAAAATAAAGCAAGACAAAAACAAAGTAAAGAGATTGAGAAGTGGAGACTCCCCTTGCAGCGTGTCTTGATCTCCCCGGCAACGGCGCCAAAAGAGCTTGATGGCGTGTAACTCACACGTTCGTTGGGAACCCCAAGAGGAAGGTATGATGCGCACAGTAGCAAGTTTTCCCTCGAAAGAAACCAAGGTTTAATCGAACCAGAGGAGCCAAGAAGCACGTTGAAGGTTGATGGTCGCGAAATGTGATGCGGCGCAACACCGGGGATTCGCCAACTAGGAACCCGCACAACACACCCAAGTACTTTGTCCCAACGAAACAGTGAGGTTGTCAATCTCACCGGCTTGCTGTAACAAAGGATTAAACGTATCGAGTGGAAGATGTTTGCAAAGAAAACAGTAAAACAAGTAGATTGTATGCTATGTAAAGAATAGGACCACTACAACATGACTCCCCCTACAGCAACGCATTTATATGTATCTAAATGCCAATATGGGCGTTGCTAGCGTGTCTACCAACGGATAATAATGCGTTGCGTTTTTGGGTGTTGCAAGGGTATAATGCAACGCATATAAGTCTGTTGGTAACCATTAGATAAAGCGTTGCAAAGTGGCAACGGAGGTCAAGCAACTGTAGTATCCGTTGGTACATAATATGTGCAGATTGAATAATTTATTTCGATTTTTATTTGGCGGCTTTGCAGCTTCAAATATTGTTGTATTTTCTCCTCATCAAGATAATATATACATACGGCAACACAAAAAATGCAGAATATGAACGCAGTGCATGAAGAAACATTTCTTTATTTATAATTAAAATCGCCATCCGTACATGAAAATTGTCTTAAGAGTACACATCTTACAATCTGGCATCATAATATGATAGTATTGTAAAATCTAATCCTATATATATTCCTTCACGTGCTCTGCCTTGCATTGTAGCATTTCAATGTAACGGTCCTTGATGATCTTTTGGTCCTGCAA
The DNA here is from genome assembly GCA_030979885.1 of Lolium multiflorum. Lineage (NCBI taxonomy): Eukaryota > Viridiplantae > Streptophyta > Magnoliopsida > Poales > Poaceae > Lolium > Lolium multiflorum. The sequence goes on from CM061752.1 coordinate 144,591,616, forward strand.
AAACAAAGATTCCATTTTTAGAATGGATGTGGGAAAAAAACAGTAGGCAAGGGTATACGGAATTCTACTACCTACTTGCTCTAGTACCTACCATTCGAAAATGTCAAATTACATAAATATATCTAAAACATGGGATATATTCACGATGCAAAGCACTAATCTGCGTGTTTCTTTTCAAGATATACTTACATATAAAGTAAAGTCTATTGAAAAATGAAAGCAAATTCTATACTGTGCATCTTTGTTTATGATACCTTCTGTTCACATCCACATGTTGCTTGGAATTTCTTTGAACGCCTCATAGAATGCCAAAGCTAACTCATGCAAGATAATTTCTGATATCCCCTGAATTAAAAATAGAGAACGCCACCTAGATGTCAAGTCGGTACCACACAGATCAAAAGACAAAGGAAATACAGAAAAAGAAGTAACTCTGATAAAGATATGAAAGGAATGGTTTAACAACGGATCAGAATCATCTAGTTAACTAGATCTACATAATGGTCAGTCAGAATACCCCAAAAGCTAAACTATTAGTGGGCATAAGCTGTAGTTCACATATATCTCAGGAGCAGGTCAGTAAACAGTAACACAACTATAGGAATACGTCTAGGAGCATTATAGCTTACCCACTAGCTCAAAGATATTCAGTCATTTATGAGTTACCCCCTGCCAAAAGAAGAGTCCAAGTGCACCAATATGAGCATGTCAAAATAATATAAAAATGACATAACACGTTGCTCGGCAGTCAGTTCTACTTGTCCTGCCATAATAAAAGGAACATATAATGTACCACGCTTCATGTCATTCTTTAGAAATGTAGTACATACTAGATTAAAGCAGAATATCGCAAGCAAAACTACAGTGTCATTTCTCATCTATGATGCATAAATTATGTTGCAATGGTCTGGATTCATGTTACTAAAATCAGCTACATAAATTTTAGAAAAATAATAGAAGCAAAAGATCAACCTTGTAATGCACTTCTTGATCATATACACACAGAAAAGTGCAATATACAAAAATAAGTCATACATATTAGTTAGGATATAGCGACAAATAATGCTTCACTTGCTCGTGGGTTTCCCACCTCTAGCCATCTCTAGTCATCTACTATGAGCAAGGAAGCCATGTGAGTATACGAAGGGTAAAGAAATAAATCTATTCATTCTCTCCTTAAAAGAAAGAACAGAACATTCAAGCTGCATATATGACAGGGCAGTTAACACTTAAAGTCTGCATATTAATTAGGATATGAACTGGCAAATTAGTTTCTATCATAAACATAAGATATCTGTACAAGTCGAAAGGAGGAGATAGTAATTCTTACGTAACTTTATTTTTCCAAATAAATCATGCTTACCAGGAAACCTGCAATCTACACACATCATTATTATAGCCGACTAGGAAACCTGCAAGCTGCACACATAGCACTAAATTTCTTTAACTGGTTACAATATTGAGTCGATCTGAGATAGTAACAAACCTCTAGCCCTTCCCACATGTCCCCTGATTATAATCGCTTCTCCCTAGCTCAAATTATGCAGATTCAAGCACAAGAAGCCATAGAGGAAATGCTTAATACAAGAGATTAGCGAAAAGCGGCACTGAATTGGTAACCTGAACCACATAGGCACACTTCAGTTCGTCGGGTACACATGAAGGGAGTAGACCGATTATTTTATTCTTTCTGCAGGACACAAAACGAGTCAATTGACTGCAGGATCATAATAGAGAAGAGAATCAAACCTTCTCGAGTGGTTTCACATGTCGAAACTAGTAGCAAATATGTTAGCAATGGTTTTCTCTATATATTGTAACATGATGGACACATCGTGTCTTTCTTGAAGTCAATGCAAATCGCTAGTGCTACTTCAAACTGAAAACCACAGCTAATCCAACGATCTGATAAGAAAACACTGATTAGTAATAATTACTCAATTCCTGTTCAAACCTCAGCTAGCTGCGTATCAGCATTATCCATGGACCACACCCAGCCTACCACGTCTTACATCATGTACTGCAGATTAGAGAAACACCAAGAGAACGACTAACCTGGTATGTCTTAAACAGAAGCAACATCGGTGGGACGGGAGCGACGCCTGGTGACGGTAACTAACAGCGTACTGAGGTGACGGCTAGGTGTTGGGCGTCCGGTGCACGTCTGGTTCGCTCGATCCCTGATGTCGGCGTGGAGTAGAACGGGTGCACATTCATCAGGATCAACACCAGGAGGGAGAGACGCGTCCATCCGCCGCCCACGAGTCCTGCGACGAGCGACGACGCTGACGAAGGTGTCCGAGATGGAGATGCGTTTGGATGGGACATCGGAGATGATAGATGGAGGAGGGGGGAGGGGGCGGCGGCAGGAGGATGGTAGATCGAACTAACACTTGGGGAGATCTCGTTATCAGATTGCAGTTGTAGGACTTTGTGGGGATGGGAGTAGATTAGGCCGAAATTTCCTCCACCGTGAATTATTTTGTAGCGTATCAATCAAAAGATAACTTTTCGTGTAGGCGGCAATTGCTCCCGCTGTTGGAGCCAATATTTTCTACTACCCGCGTGGTTTCCATCTTTTTTTAACAACCGCGAACGGATGCCAGGGCATCGCATATATATGTATCTATGATTAAATTTTGCAACGCATATTCAAAGGGTTGTAAATCAAGTGTTGTTGTAGGGTGGTTTTTCTTGTAGTGGACCGGGGTCCACAGTTCACTAGAGGTGTCTCTCCCATAAGATAAAAGCATGTTGGGTGAACAAATTACAGTCGGGCAATTGACAAATAGAGAAAGGCATAACAATGCATATATGACATGGTAAATATAGTGAGATTTAATTGGGCATTACGACAAAGAACATAGACCGCCATCCAATCGCATCTATGCCTAAAAAGTCCACCTTCGTTATCATCCGAACCTCCGTATTAAGTTGCAAAGCAAGCACAATTGCATTAAGTATGGTGCGTAATGTAATCAACAACTACATCCTTAGACATAGCATCAATGTTTTATCCCTAGTGGCAACAAGACATCCACAACCTTAGAACTTCTCACTGTCCCATTCAATGGAGGCATGAACCCACTATCGAGCATAAATACTCCCTCTTGGGGTTAAGAGTAAAAACTTGGCCAAAGCCTCTACTAATAACGGAGAGCATGCAAGATCATAAACAACACATGAACAATAGATTGATAATCGCCATAATCATAGTACTCTCTATCCATCGGATCCCGACAAACACAACATATAGTATTACAGATAGATGATCTTGATCATGTTAGGCAGCTCACAAGATCTAACAATGAAGCACAACAAGGAGAAGACGACCATCTAGCTACTGCTATGGACCCATGATCCAGGGGTGAACTACTCACTCATCACTCCGGAGGCGACCATGGCGGTGTAGAGTCCTCCGGGAGATGAATCCCCCTCCGGCGGGTGCCGGAGGCGATCTCCGTAATCCCCCGAGATGGGACGCGCGGCGGCGTCTCTGTAAGGTTTTCCGTATCGTGGCTCTCGGTACGGGGTTTCGCGACGGAAGCTTTAAGTAGGCGGAGGGTCAACGCGGGGGGCCACACGAGGGGCCCAGGGGGTAGGTCGGCGCGGCCAGGGCTTGGGCCGCGCCGGCCACCCCTCTGGCCGCCTCGTGGCCCCACTTCGTTATCTCTTCGGTCTTCTGGAAGCTTCGTGCAAAAATAGGACCCGGGCGAAAGTTTCGTCCAATTCCGAGAATATTTCTTTACTAGGATTTCTGAAACCAAAAACAGCAGAAAACAGCAACTGGCTCTTCGGCATCTTGTTAATAGGTTAGTTCCAGAAAATGCATAAATATGACATATAATGTGCATAAAACATGTAGGTATCATCAATAAAGTAGCATGGAACATAAGAAATTATCGATACGTTGGAGACGTATCAGTGGCGAAGGCCTCCCGGCGGCGAATGGCGGCGAACGCGTCCTCCTGTCGGCGTCATGCCTACCCCTTAGCCAGAGCATAGTCCCAGCGGGCTCTGGCGATCGCTGCCTCCGCCGCTCTAGCCACATCCTTGTCAGCCTGGTAGAAGGGCCATGTCCCTCGCCACCATGGCCTCCGGGGCGACCATGGCCAAGGAGGCCTCCTTCGGCTCGCGGTTCTCCCGGTCCACCCGTGGCTTTCCCACCGCCTCGCCGCCAACACCTCCTCGTGCACCGTGCGGTGGACCGCCACGGGGGCCGACATCTCGTACTCCCGCCTCATGAAGAGCGCTTGGGAGCGCGCTTGTTCCTCCGCCGATAGGACCTGACGACGATCAGTGTACCGTAGGACGCTCTCAAACGATGCGAGTAGCGCCCGATGCTTGTCTGTCACACCGACGGCCTCGTCACCGCCGAAGTCATCGTCGTTGTCGGGAGGTAGACCACGTCCGCATGTTGGACCCCCAGGACGCGCAGGGCTTCCTGCGACTCCTGGAGCTACGCCGTCGCCTTAGCAAATCTGGTATTGGACGCCTGGATGTCGGCGTTGGTCGCCGACGGAGGTTGGCGATGGAGCGACTCGATGGACGCCCGCTCGCCCTCCAACGCAACGACCACATGCGCCGCTGCCTCTGTCGCCTCCCCATGCCCTCCCGGTAGGGGCCGTATAGCTCATCTTCGCGGGCGTAGGTGGCGGTCTACTCCACCTCGAATGTAGACGGCGCGTCGAGACGTGCTCTCTCCGGATCTTCTGGATAGCGGCGCGCGAGCCATGGCGGTGATGCGGCTACAGGTGCTTCCGGTGCTTTCGTGGTTGGCCATGGATTCTAGATATAGTTTGCCGTTGTCGTGGTGGTGACGTCCATTATATAGGCACGACAGGGCGAGAACCAACGTTCGATTTTGCCACGTCCCCCCCCCCCGTGCTAAATTTTGCCGCGTTGTCCCCCGTTGCGCCGTTCTCCAACTTTTTCGCTGCACCGGCTTCTGTGTCAAGCGGCCTCGTCAGTGACGGAGCTGGGTAGCCAGAATCACCCACGACGAGCAGCGGTGGTGGTTGGGGACTTTCAAGTCACCGCGCATTCGGTGCGGTGGCATGGCGGTTCGGCCGCCCGGAGGTTGGGCGATGGGTTGGATGATGCCTACTGCAAGAATGTCGGGCGCCTCCTCCGATGATGATGATGTGTTGGATGGTGCCATTTGGGAGAACCTTGGCTCAAAGCAAAGGTCCATGTAGTGTCGAACTCGAGTTGGAGTCTAACTAGTGTCAAATCCAGTGGCGACCTTTGTGTCGAAGGCAATGTATTATCATAGCGGAAATGAATCAAGTGTCCAGGTGTCGATGTATCGAAGTTTTGAAATACAAATCTATCGAAGGGTCAAACTGTACATTGAAGATGCTGCAAATGCGTCAAAAAAAAAAAAATTCAACGTTTATGTGTTGGTCGAGGTCCTATTTTCTTCATGGAAAAAATAGCCGAAGCCCTATTTTACCTCTTAGGTGACGTGCACGCTAAATTTCGTGACCCAAAACCCTAGAACAGGTGCCTAAAACTGCTTTGCGTGCCCTGTTTTATGTTATTTTTTTGGAGACACTCTTATGTACAGTACTTATCTTTGTTTTTTTGAACAATTGAGGGTCCTTCCTAAAGGACCCATAGCTTCCATCTATTATATATATTAAAAGTACATTAAGGGCTAACCAGAGATTAGAGAATTATGTAGAAATTCCCACAAAAATTAGAAACATCTGGCCTTTAATTTTAGTGGAATGTAATCGTACAACCGTTAGATCTAACTTTAATTAAATTACCCACCAATGCCATTCTTAAACCAAACGTGTTCTTCTCTTATCCCTATTTTTCCCGTGGCCACCGCCGACAAAAGGCAGGCCGCCGTCATCCTCTCTGTAGCCGGAGGCTGGGCGCTCCTCAAGATTTATTGGAGCGGCTCAACGTAACGCTGCCTGATTTGGAATCTCCGGCCGAGCGATTCGGTAGCATCATCCAGGTTAGTTCACCTAACATGCCTCCTTAATTAAAATTAACGTGTAGGATTGGTTTTATTTAGGAATCTTTAGATTTCTGTTTAATAGTGATTGCCTCGACGAAAAGTGCAGATTTCAAAGTGACGATTTCTGATTTGCATATGGATCGATCATGGTACCACTACTTCAGGCCTAGATTATGTATGCATCCATGCCAAAACTCATGATGCGTGGCGGCCGAAGGCACTGTATAAAGATCAATTTCATCATCGCCTGCTTGTGCTCTCAATGCTTCCGCAGCTGTGATCCGGATTGAGTTAGATTATTTGTAGTAATGTTGGCCGGTATTCGATGACATTACATTGGCGAAGGACGTGGTGCACGCAGGCTGTGATGTTCTAGCGGGCGGAAAGTGGCGATGATCGTACATAACAGTCAATGTATACATACGCGGATGTTTCAGATCCAGCTGCGGTAGCTGAGGAGAATAAGAGTGATCGATACAGCCATATGGACAACATAGACCGGCCCTGTGTGCACGCGACTGCGGCGAAATTCATGAGCACGACGGCCATCGCGGTAAGATCGAGCTGGACAGCTAACCAGCTGGGTAAACGCTTCGTAAATTTATCCATGTATCTTCTTCTTTCTGACAACCCTTACACGTGGGCGTTTTTTTGCAGGGAAGAGTTGTTTCCCGACATCGGCGCTTAGTTCTCTTCTATAGTTAATTTGATACTTCCTATTCAGTCCCAATCACACAGACGTACATATTTGGTATTTTCTGTCGATCTTAAGCAAATTAAATTTTCCGTATCATGTCTTTTCTGATTCCTAATCGACTGCATATAGGAAGAAGAGCCATGCCGGCCAGATAGTAATTAGAAGAAAGATTCTTTTGGCGGAATATGTTGCATTACTAGATTGATGGGCATTTTCAAGACGTACTAACACGTATAGGAGATCTGAAAAGAGCTACTCCACCAGTTTTATAAAATGATTGGCGGTAGGTAAATCAAGAACAAAAAAAAATCTATGTACTCCTAGATTTTTTTAGATTTGAATCAATAAGTACATGCTGATTTGACATCATGAAAAAAAATGATCACTCATAGGTAACGGCATGAACTTCAATTCCATCTACTTATCTGACTGTGAATACAAACGAAACGAACAATCCATGGTTCGTATGATCATTCTTCTCGCGTACTACAACTCTGTTGTTCATGCTAGATTTTTCTCTCCAACCTATTTTTTTATTCAGCCCTAACTACATGTATATATTTTATGCATATTTCCTGATCCCAAACAAGGTTTGCCCCATAGTGAAGGGCAGAGCTAGCCCTAGAAAGATTAAAAACGAGGCCAGCATGCTTTGCCTCTTCAAGCCTTCATCGTATTCGTATGTATCATCTCAACCCTGGGCCTGGTCATAGCAACGCCCTACAACCTCAAAAACTTCCGCCTCAAACTCACGTACGGTGAAATTATAGTTACATCAAGGAGCTGCAACTTTGCCATGGAGGTGCAGGGTGCCTCCAAGGCAATCCTTACATGTACGTGTAGTTGCCTTGCCAGAATTAGCTTATTTAATAGCCTTACTCTAAATCTGAGTGTTTGATAGGGTGAAGTCTAAGGTTGTTGGTAATTAGCTATAGTGAAGATGGACCATATAAGGAGGCAATGATGTACTCAGCTCCTCACAATGGAGACCAGGAAGTGGCATCCCGAGAGCCGTGTTGGTTGATTATATATGCCCGTCCAAGCGCATGGGTCCATCAGTTCGTCGGCTCTCCTTCCCTTGGACCAACCCTTTGTTTTCTGATGATAGATCTTTGCCTGGCCTCTCTTTGATCAATTCCGATTCCTTCTGGGCTGCTCTCCTTGCAGGTGGATGGTGGATGGATAGAGGAGGAGCTGCCTAATGCTGCACACCACGTCCACGCCCATATGATGTCCGGCCAGTCAGCGGACCAGCAGCGGAATGAGTGCTTGATCGATCGCTTTCATTCCTACTATATATTTTAGTACTGTTTGCTAATATCAGGACAGAACATATTAGGGAAACATGCACACGGAGTTGATCTGATAATTTGAAGGAAACACGTTTAGTGAATCTCTGCAGCTAATGCAATTTGGTGCATATAGCCCGAATACGACATGTGGTCATGCATCCATGGACCATCGATGGATCCACCGAAGTAAACATTAATGCACACTACCGGACATCTGAAGCAAGGTAATAGCAGGTGAGGTTTCTGAACAAAAGCCAATTCATTAATATTGTTCTTTTTTTCTGAACTTTGTAATTTCTGTCTCTCTTTCGGTTCCGATCTTTTAGTTTAGCAATATGTGTTTATTTTCTTGGACCTAGGCTTACATTGATACAAACTGTTTTCATAATTTATTTCTAATTCGTACCGTTAACTAAATCAATAAATTGTCGCCATCTACTTGGTCTCATGTACAATTGGTAATTTAGTAGTCTGAAGAACGGAGAAACTATATGCAAGTTTAAGTCTGATTTATTCTACTACTTCCCTCTTAAGAAATGATATCCTAAATTTATCTATATGCGAATAATCTAGACACTAGATACAACTGAATTTACATAATTGTGAGACATCTTTTTCAGCGTGGAGAGAGCGCACTTTTCTGTACATATAGATCACTGCCCTTTCTTTAACATGGTTAACAAAAATATTATCTATTTCACCGCCTTGATGTAAAACAATTTCAAAAAATAATTGCAAGGTATTTGTAAATATCCTTTGTAGCACCAGAAGAAGAAAAATGCTGGGTGTGGCAATTGCTGGAGCACCATGCGGCCATGCAGTCATGAAGATGGATCGATCCATGCATGAAATTAAAGACTTGCCTCATGCACACCGCCCCAGTTGAAAAGCCAGATAATAGCACGTTTATTTGAGCTCCATGTATTTTTTGCAATACATACGTATATATATCAACAGAAAATACAAAATAATAGTTAAAATTCTTAATAATGGGTATTTATGTACAAGTGATTGTTAGATTTCTCTTCCAAAGTAGGTACCATTAGCGTGCTCCCTAATTAAGATATCTTCTCTATAGAATTACTTTTATTATACAACCAAATGTCTCGCATGATTGTGGAACACATAAAAATGTAATAACCGATTATTTTTTTATGACACCACTTTTATACTTGGCAATTTCAATTTTTTGTCTGCCCTAGAATATTTGCCTAACCTATACTACCTATATATTTTTTTCGTCACCTGGATGTATTATATGGACACGATTTCATAAAATAATTGCAAGGTATTTTGCTGTAGCGCCAAAACAAAACAAAGGCAGGGTGTGGCGCAACTGCTGGAGCACCATGGCCTTGCAGTCATGAAGATGGATCGATTCATGGAATTAAAACACATGCAGACCACCAGACAGTCGAAAAACGCCTGTACAATATATATGTACATCTAGCTATCAATATAAGAGACAAAATATTAGTCAAAATTCTTAATAAGGGTATTTATATACACGAGATTATTAGATTTCTCTTCCAAAATAGGTGTACTATTATTTGCAATTATAGGCTGACCCTTCAAGCAGAAGTACATATGGTTGCTAATTTTTCCAGTATATATCTATTTTAATGCATGCTCCCTAATTAACATGTCTTCTTCATAGAATTATTTTTGTGATATAAGCAAATTTCTGGCATGATTGTGAAACACATAAATATGTAATAATCGGTTACTTTTTGTATGACACTACTTTTATCATTAGCAATTCCTTTTTTTTTTTCTGCTCTAGAATAATTGGTTAACCTATACTACCGCTGTTCTGCAGATAAGGCTTACAAATTTAATCATAAGTCAAACTTCCTAAGTTTTCCCAAATAAAAAAAGGAAAATATAAATATCTGCAACATGAAACAAGTATATTATAAAGGAATATTTATATGTACTAATATTGATTTGGTATATTAAATTTTCATATTTTTCTCTATAAAATATTGGTCAAACTTTTGGGATGTTGACATTTGACTAAATATATACACCTTATTCATTGGAACGGAAGTTCATAAATGTTTTTTCTACAGATTTTTCATTTAAACTTTGTGTGGATCAGATGTTAGTGTAAAACCCGAATAAATAATTTTTGTTTGAATATATTTACGGTTTATTAATATTAAATAGATATCTTCTCTTCTCTTATCTTGACGCGGACATCTATTGGGGATCATATTATTGCTTATGAGAACAAACCGCTGGCATCAAAATTATTGTGCAATGTGTTGTTACGACAAACTCAGGTGTGTACGGTGGTCATTTTCTATTCAAGGTTACTTGCACCCATGGTTTTTGTACTCGGGTGTGTACTTCACTTTTTGTGTGTGTATTGTAGTATGCATTAGCTGTCGTCAAATTATACATGAATAGATTCACATCCGCTACATGGAGTATGAAGTTATCCCTTTTCCTCTTGCTCCCATGGTCATCCAATGAGTAATATAAAATAGGAATTTTCCCCGTATTTTTGATCCAGCAATCCATGATAAAATAATTTTCCGTTCTTATATAGGTATCTAATAGTGTAACATCTAGACGTTATGTTCATTCAGTTTTTCTGAAGAAGATGATCCAATGATTTCTATGCTTTAATTTTGCATCATATAAAGTTGATTGTGTTATATTTATTTTTGTTTAAAAAGTAGAGCCATTCGGGAAAAGCCCCAGTTGAACCTGGGTGCACGTGAACCTAGGTTGGAAATGCATTTTCGAAATGTGAAAAAATTCTGAAATAAAAATATTGGGGTACGTATGCATGTTCCATGTGTGCGTAGAAAGTTTTCGCGGAGAAACCACTTTTTTATTTCATCAGAATCTAAAAAAGACAAAATATGTCACATATGTACTGCTATATAGCCCCGTAAAATTTCACTTTTTTGCCGAGGCAAAATAAAATGTTTTTTCAGAACGAAACTCATGTCCAGGGCACATGTTTGAGATCATCTTTGCAATCATTTTGTGTTTCGATTTTTGAAACATGTTTTGACATCACAAACCCACTTTTAAGAAAGTGGGTTCACATACACCCAGGTTCACAAAAGCCGGTCTCAGCCATTCGTCCATACACATTGAAGAATTAAGATGTGGAAATAACTGATATTTTTCAATTGTGTAGGTTTCTTTCGGTACATGGGGTTACATGAATTCTCTCCCGAAGACACATGAATACCATGTGGCATCAGTTTCCCATATGAAACTTCTCTAACTGCTCCCATGTATATTTCGTTTGTATGTATCATACTATTCGCTAATTATAATGATCTACATATATCTAAGATCAAATCATAATATTATGTACCTAAAAAAGGAAAATAGTTTAAAAAAGGAAAATAGTTAAAAATGGAAAAATAAAACTAAAAACACATACATAATGTTTTTTTGATGTCGTTAAGGAATTTTTTAAACTATTAAAATATTTTTTAAATGATGCCCGCGCAAGAGCGCGGGCCACTCTGCTAGTTATGATAAAAGCACGTTTACAACACATCTGAAGCTACACCTTGTACTTTGAAAATCAGAGTTCACAAAGATGGTGCCTAGATGCACACATCGAGAAAGAGCTACCAAAAAGCATATTGTCTATGTAGAAGAACACAAAAAGAGCCTGCCAAGAGGTCCGGTGAGAACCTGAACGTGAATAACCTACAATTGTATTCTTCAGGGGCCTCTTGCAATCTCGTCAACCCTAGAGCTAGCGGCTCAACCAATAATCAAATTAGCAAACGCATCTGAGGTAAAGGATTGAGCTGCAAACCAAGAGGGTGCATCATCGAGATCAATACACAAATACCTTCTCTGTTGAATATGAGGAACAACTTCGAAGACGCTCTCACCCGTCTCCGGCAAATCAACCCTAGCAGCACGAAGAAAGCATAGACAACATGAACAATAGCTTGCAATGAACTTGATGTGTAGCAGCCAGCCCTAAATATTTGAAGCACGGAGCACTCATTGCAATTCGGCAAACAAAGAGTACAATGACGCCTTCCATAATGATATGCATGGAGCATTGGCGTCAAGATGGCGGCTACAAATCCTTTCATGAAAACATCCAGTACAACAAGCATATAGGTGTCTGCATCCTCACATTGGCCAAGCTGAGCAGAAAAAAATGGGAAATAGGGTAGAGCCCACTCCCAAATATATAGAGCAATCTGCTTCACCATACTCAACTTGTTGCATAAGCTCAGCATCACACCACCCACATCCAACTTCTTCGCATCTGATCTGGTAGAAAATCTGAGGCATCACGAAGTAGGCATTGTACTTACAACAACCAGAGTGAAAATTGAGAGTTGAAGGCTTGCGGTAGAGCTCGCAATACTTGGAATGAGGAAAGGCCGATGAAGAACATGATCTTCTCCTGAATCTTCATCGCAACACAATAGTGATCGAGGCTCATTATGTGTTTCAGCAGAAGCAGCGCTCTAAACGACTTTGCTCACTTCCATCAACAGAGCATCCCAGTCCTCGTCATGGCTATGGGCGACCGAGCTCAGTCTCACGAACTCGAGCATCAGGTAAACGCATCGGTGGCTATCAGAAACCAGGCCACCCCCGACGTTCCCTTCAGATGTGCATCCAGCACGAGAAACAGCCGCCACACCTTCCATGGCTAGCCACCTCGCATCGATCGAACTCAACGCCACCCAGATCCTCAACAACTCACCGCGGCCCAAGCCCAGGCCCAACTCATGGACCTTGGCCCCTACCAGTCCAACAACACACTTGCACGCCATCACAACAACCGTCCGACCTATCTCCTCGCGGATCATCCCGTGGAGCCAAGATTGAAGCCAGAGAGGATCGAAGGTAGGAGGAAGACGAACATGACCAACATAAACCCTGGATATACTTTATTTGAGGGAAAGGAAAACTACAACAAAAATTAGTATCTACACTACTTCAGACCTCCCTCCCTCTCACCGCCGGCCACCATGGCCGCCGGCGATGAGGGAGAGGAAGGCCAGGACCTCGAGCGGACCCAAGACACAACAATGTAGAGCGGAGTGATGTACTTACGTTATCATTAGGCGCGGGCAGCTGACATGAGCCCAAAAAGGTTGGCCGCCGACCTGAATGAAAACATGGGTGGCGCTCACACCCGTCGCGATCGGTCACAGCGGGTATCGTAGAAATTTCAACATATGCTTGCGACTGAGGAATGCGTACGATGCAAAGCGGCCGATAGCGATCGCAAAATTGCAACAAATTCGCGAACACCGGCTCACCGAGGTGAGGTCGCGAGCTGGTTTTTAACACGACCTGTCCCGCTTTGGCAAACGAACGAACAACCGGCGTGGCCCTCGGCCCTCCGCGAGAGCGACCGGCCGCCCGAAATGTCCACTGCCCGCCACGGCCCCCCTCCCATGTGCCGCCGACCCCTCAAAACCCACCACCCGCGCCAACGCCAACAGAAAAGGCGCACCAAATCCACCACCCGTGAGAGAGAAACAGTGGCGAGCGAGCTCCCCCCGTGCCCAGCGCCAGAAAGTGAAAGCGGGATGAAGACGGAGGAGAAGACGCCGGCGGGCTGGGCGGGCGGGCGGCCCTGCGACACGTGCGCAGTCCACGCCGCGCGGCTCTACTGCCGGCACGACGGCGCGTACCTCTGCGCCGGGTGCGACGCGCGCGCGCACGGCGCCGGCTCCCGCCACGCGCGGGTCTGGCTCTGCGAGGTCTGCGACCACGCGCCCGCAGCCGTCACCTGCCGCGCCGACGCCGCCGCGCTCTGCGCCGCCTGCGACGCCGACATCCACTCCGCCAACCCGCTCGCCGGCAGGCACGAACGGATCCCCGTCGCGCCCTTCTTCGGCGCGCTCTCAGACACGGCGTCCCCGCAGCTCCTCGCCGTCCCCTCCCCAGCCTCGGCCGCCGCCGGGATGACGCGGGAGGACAACGAAGGGAGCGACGAGGCCGAGGCAGCATCGTGGCTTCTCCCCGAGCCCGGCGATAGCACCGAGGACAACAGCGCCGCCGCCGACACGTTCTTCGGCGACGCCGACGCCTACTTCGGCCTCGATCTGAACTTCGTCCGCTCCATCGAGGACGGAATCAAGGCCATCGGGGTGCCCGTCGCGCCGTCCGAGCATGACCTCGCCGGCGGCGCCATCTTCTACCCGGAACAATCCATGAACCACAGCGTAAGCCTCTGCTCCTTTCAACTGAAATACTAATTTTATCGTGACATGGACGTACGTGGTGTTTAATAATGCCTAATACTCCCGAATCTGCAGTTGTCTTCGTCGGAGGCAGCAGTAGTGCCGGACGCGCTGTCAGCCGGCGCGGCACCGGCACCGACAGCGCCGGTCGCGAGCAAGGGAAAGGACAGGGAGGCCCGCCTGATGCGCTACCGGGAGAAGCGCAAGAACCGCCGCTTCAGCAAGACCATCCGCTACGCGTCCCGCAAGGCCTACGCCGAGACGCGGCCGCGCATCAAGGGCCGCTTCGCCAAGCGCAACGCCGGCGCCGAGGACGACCACGGGCCCTTCTCGCCCGCCTCGTCGGCGCTCCTGGCGTCGGAAGGAGACTACGGCGTTGTGCCGTCCTTCTGAGGACCTACGGTGGCACACCGAGGCCGGCCGGCCGGCGACGGGGACTCTGCTGCCTGTAATTTTTGGCGCTCGCAACCATCCACGGTCCATGGCGATGGCTGCGGCCCCTGCTCCCTGTAACATCGAATAATCTGTACAGTTTTGTTCCGTGGGATTAGTATCGCTCCGACCTCATCATGTACTCTTTTTTTTTTCCTCTTCTGTCCAATCTAGTCTTTGTACACTGCGTTGCATTGTGTAGTAGCTAGTGATCGCTGATCGGATCTTGCAACTATCAACTTCAGTTAGATGTTCCAGCATCATCGATTCGTCAGTGCAATACCATAGCTGTTCGGCTAACAGAAACTCTTGAAAAAGCTTCCAAGAAACCCTTGCACTAAGCATGGGATTACGTATCTTCATCGGACAGATTAAACAAAAACGTTCAGTTCAAAAGAACATTTAACAAATGCGGGATGCGAATGAACCTCCTGGAAGGGCGGAGACAACACATTTGGAATCGCCGGCTAGCTAACAAGATTAAAATAGTATATTTGTATCTAGTTGGAGAAGAGGGTATCTAGTTGGAGAAAGAGGAAGAGGAGAGACAATGTAAGGGCCTTTGATCTAGGATTTTGTGAATTGTGTGTAGGATTTGATTTTTATGGGAAAATTTCCTATACACGTTGTTTGATTCATAGGAACATATCCTATAGGAAAAATTCTATAGAAATATTGTAGTGTAATTCCTATAAAAAACATTATCTCATACCTCATGGAAAAATTTTGCTACAATCAAACAAACTTCATCTTCCTATAGGATTCAAGTAGCATGCCATTCCAATCCTACACCTTTCCTATTCCTATGTTTTTCCTATCCTTTAAATCAAAGGAGCCCTTACTGAACTCTATGGTGGAATCAAACAAAGTTTGGGCCTTGAATTCCTATAGGACGGAATGGACATGACATTCCAATCCACACCCTATTCCCACTTTCGGAGGCATTAAACTAGGCAAATATCGCCAGTTTGCGGGACGCTCGAGTGTCCACCGAAAAGACGTAGGACCCGCGCGTCGGTGGCGGGGAGGCCGATATTATTCCCGCCATGGCCATTCCCGCGCGAAATATCAAAGTAGACCGGCGCGAGCATCCGAGAAGCGATGGACGTCCGCCGCTGCAACCACCGCCATGGATGCGGAGCAAACCCTCGCACCGCCGCCGCCCCACACTCCCCCGTAGCCACGCGTATCCACAATGGAGGGATCCGGCGGAAGCAAAGCGGGCCGGCATCGGCGACGGCCGGGAGGCAAAGCCGAAGGTGGCAAAGAAGGTGCTCTCCGAGGAGAAAATCATCTAGCCGCGGCCGCGGCGGGCGCAAGAACTAGAAGGACAAGATGCGCGGCCGCCAACCTTGACGCACGGCAGATGCATCAAAGCCGGCGTTGCGCAAGTGCCCTCCATCCGAGCCCGGAGGGCTACATGCTCGTCAAGAGAGAGGGGATCACCGGCGTCGCTCCTCCGGCCTCGTAGGTGAGCTCGGTAGTTCCCAACTGCGTCCCGGAACTCCCGCTCCCTTGCGGAGTCCACCCGGTCGCGGTCGCCTCGGCGTGCGCCGTGCGCTTGGACCGGCGCCGTGTGTTCAACGGGGCGGCGGTTCCCGACCTCAACCGGACGCCTAGAACGGTGACTCCCGCAAGGCGCGACACACAAGACGCGCTGCTGGCGAGGAGAGCATCCTGTGCCCCGCATCTTGTTCGACGAAATGGCGCCGCCTGCCCGACGATGGACGGCCGTCGTGAGCTCTCTCAATGTGTGCGGCGCCGTATCATGCGTTTGACGTCCGGTCATTCGTAGGCCTATTGGAAGGACCGGAATGAGGCGGACATCGAGCCATGATCTTCGGCGGCGGCTTCGTTGCGATGATCGGGCCGGACAGGCCCGCATGATGATGGGCACCAACGCAAGATGCGGAGGACATCGAAGCCGCATGGCTGTTCACCACCCATCGACGCCGCCAACACCCGTGTGCGTCGCGGCTCACGACGCGCCAACACGGCTGCCCCACGGACATTGCTACCAAGAAGAAGGGAGAGCCGCATGACACAAGGCTTCGTCGACGACGAGGACAAGTGTTTGTGCGAAGCGTGACTGGCAACGAGCCATGACTGTATTAATGACGCGCAACAAAAGGGCAAGGTCTATTGGGCCAAGGTCATGCAGCAGTATAACGAGACCAAGATGCACCCGCCCAACCATATCCCAAGCCCTCGGATAGAAGAGTCCCTCCGGAAAAGATGGAACTACATCAAACAAGAGACAAGCAAGTTCTGCTCGGCGGTCGAACACTATAACAACTAGCAGCGCTGGCGTCATGACAGTGGTAAACACGATACAACCATCATCATTCTACACTATTTGCATCTCATTCTATGTACATCATTGGCGGCTTTGATTGCGGGTATCCCGCGCCCTGGAGGTTCGGGCGTGCATAAGAAGGGCTTCCATATGGTCCATTGCTAGGACGTGCTCAAGGACGTGTGAAGTGGAGGAAAAGCTTTGCGTCCTACAACGAAGCTGTGAGGAATGGGACGAGGTCAACCTCGACGGCGAAGACGACGATCAAGGCCGTCCAAACCTTCCACCTCGTCCCCGAGGCCATAAGGCTACCAAGGCGATGTAGCCGGGAGGCGCATGCCATTGCGTTCACCAGAGCATGGAGAAGATAATGGTCGGAATCTGCCGCCTTGGCTTAGGGACGAAGGCGTCTGGAAAAAGAGGCCGCAATCAACCACAACCCGCGGAAAGAGGTCATTGAGGTCCAAAGGGTGGACGTCGAGGCCAAAAAGGCAGACGCCGAGGCCAAACTGACGTGAGGCTAGGAGGATGACACCGAGGCCAAGACCCGTGCTAAGACACAAGGATCTGCTTACTTGAGAGGCGTCGACGACGACACCGGCATGGTTCATGAAGAGGCGCGCCGAAATCGCGCGCGAGAAATCGCCGTGCGCTTGGCTTTTGGATTGCTGCCAGCTCCAGCTGTACCTTGTGCAAAGTGTGATGAACATATTGCACCTCAATTTGCGGCCGTAATTTCGTGCTGAGAGGCAAGCATAAACGGAGCCAGCCAGCCCGGACATTTTGGGCGGAGCCGAAATGGGGTCCGAAATGTCGCGCTGGAGATGCCCTTATGCAAGAGCTAGCTCTAGCACATGCTCCTAGGCAAGTTATATGAATGAAAGGTGGGTCCTCCATTGAAAAAGTAGTACATCTTTATAGCCAACTATTGTACTTTTTGGCTATGCGTTGGCTATAGATGACATGTCATCTTGCTTATAGCCAACAACCGACTATACTATTGGAGTTGCTCTAAACAAATAAAATGATCTTGCAAAGCATTGGGAGCGTGTACGTTGCTGGGATGCTCCAAGGGATCTTCAGCCATTTGGGCACTTTAGCCCCTGTTGCTAGGTGCATAGGTGCTGTAGTGTGTCACTAGCAATTTGCTTGATTGCATCCATCCGTGACCGTCTTATAGAAGAACAATAGTGTGGCAGCCGGCTATAACAATTTGCCACATCATCTATAGTCAACTTATAGCTAGCATGTACAATAGTAAGCTATAAAAGTGTAGTACTTTTACAATACATGGCCCACCTTTTAGTCTCACATAGTGCCTAGGAGCACGTGCTAGAGCTGGCTATTAGATAAGAGCCTCACTTCTCTTGTCTCTCCTAATCTCTCTCCTCCAACTAAGCAAACTTATAATATTTTATCTCTTATAGCCAGCTGACTGTATCTTATTGTACTTGCTCTTAGAGCAAGTACAATAGAGTCCAGTCAGCTGGCTATAAGACATTAAATAATATATCTTAGATCTTGGAGGAGAGAGAAGGGGAAGAGAGAAAGAGGTGGGATCTTATGCAATAGTCAGCTCTTGCACGTGCTCCTAGGCACTTTATGAGAGTGAAAGGTGGGCCATATGTTAGTAAAGTATTTCATTCTTATAGCCAACTATTGTACATGTTAGCTATATGGTGACTACAAATGACATGACATCTTGCAATAGCCAATAGTTGGCTATATTATTGAAATTGCTCGTAGAGCATCTACCTACTTCTCAATTTAGAAAGAGGTTCCATACATCAGCCATCTATACCTAATAATGATGGAGCTAAGATTTATGTGCTGGCCCGTTTCGTCCAACTTTTTGATTGGTTTCATCCGTTGCTCCATCGTAAAATTTGGAACTCTTCGGGCTTGTGCCGCTCTATCGTACAGGTTCTGAACTGTCCGTCTGTGCCACCCATGTAACCAACTCTGTCCCTAACCGGCCTATTAAAATCCTACGTATCCCTCCCAAAAAGGCGGAAAAATCAAGCAAGTGCAGCAAAATCAACCGAGGGCAAGGTCGGTTCCGAAGATTTAGCAAACACTACTACGGGCAAGCCCCCTTGTACCGTCCAACCGTACGGAGTGCCACAACATTCCCGAGGTCAAACCCTATAAGTTTTGTGAAGGTAGCCACGCCAAAAAAGAGCCATTCATCGCGAAACAGAGCCGTCCACCAGATCCATCTACACCACACCGAAGGAGATCCACCACCATTGTTCATCAATTCCACCTCCCATCTCCTTCGTAGACATAGCCATCACCATTGTAATAGAGATCTCCTTGGGAATTGGTGACTTTGTAATAATATTGTGATTTTGAATCCAAGTATTTGCAACAATGATTTCTATCTTTGATCTTGATATTATGTATGGGTCGTCCTCACGGGCTGCGGGTTGGGTGAGTCCTCCACGATGTTGATATGAGTTTGTGTAGAAATTGAATAGGAGCTTTGCAATCTTGTATCCTTGTCTCTTTGCCTCGATTCGATGATCTGCAGGTACCCATGTCTATCGGATCGATCAAGGGAAGAGGTGGGATACTGGAGAACTGTGCTACCGGAAACCTGAGGTACAGAAAGGGGAAATCGGCATGATATGATTCATTCGGGCCCTCCCACACGACTTGCGCAACGAATCACACACGTGATGTAAGAAGAATTACCATGAGCAGTAACATTACAACATGTTTACAATAGATACCACAAGAAACATATATTACAACAACGACTCCAACGAGTCAAGGATAGAAATATACAATACGGAGATCCAAATCATACGAAGATCAAATACATCCGACTATGAAGAAGATAAAAATGGGACTAAGAGTCATGAAGATAACCAGTGGCATCCATAACCCTGCCTAGGCAAAGTTGGAAGGGTAACCTTGGTAACTTGTCATCTCATACCTGTCGTTGGGCCAAAGGTTGCCGAGAAAAGAGGAGAAGACAAAAGAGGAAGAAAGCGAGAGCGTAAGTACGTACCAAGGCAAATACTAAGCACACTAGAAAGTCTGTGCTCGCTGTGGGCTACACTTGTTCGGCTATATGGTGGGTTGCGGCAGAAACTAAGCCAATAGAGACATGCTACAAGATCCCCAGTCAGAGAAGATAAGAGAGCGCATAAGGTAACAACTAAATACTACACAAACATAACCCATCTGATTACACATATCCCCTTCAACAAGCCGAATAAGCAATGTAAAAGGCACTCAACAGTGGAAAAGTTTTATTAGGTATTGGTTGTAGTAATGCTATATTACTACGCAAGTTATTTTCAGATTATTAACAACAAGTATAAGGTGTAAGTTGTTCTATGATCAAGCCATACAATTCCAAGTCGTCCATAACCGCGGACACGGCTTATCGATAAGATGTACACCCTGCAGGGGTTGCCCAAATGTAACCATACGCATGCTCGAACCCGCTTATTACAGGCGGAGTCTCACAACAAGACCGTTCCCAATGCAAAGAAAGTTTAAGGGGAACCACCCCACTAAGCTACCCGTGACGAAGTTCGGCCGTACTCCGATACGGACCCAGAGGTTTGTGCCAACGGCTAAGCTAAGTGTGAACAACCTATTGTCGCTAATCGTTCCACGAGATAAACACCCGAAGGCAACAGGAAGTAAATCGTGCATCGTGCATATGGGCAAATAAAACCAAGGTTGTGGCTCCCAATAAACAGACTCGAGGAAAGGTAGTGGGTGATGGGGGTCCCATTCCCCCACGTACGGGTAGAGCGCTCAATCTCGAAACAGATAACAAGAACTCGGGTCCTAGGGGACATTAGCGAGACAAACATCCGATGCTTTCGCAAAGGGGCTCACAGATGCCGCTGCCTAGTAATTTTAGCTGTTAACATTAAAGTAAACCATGATTATCTCCAACAACTGATATAGCATGTGATAACTTTCCAACAACCCAACATATCTGAATAATAGATGGAGATACAACAACCCTAAAAAAGTGCTACGACTCGCAAGGCTCAAATAATAAACAACGGCTATATGTACGGAATGATACATATATGCTTATTGAGATACAAGTGGAGTAGGACACGCCGCAACATAAGGATATCGCAAAACGGAGAGCAAATGTAAAAGAGGGAGGGCTCGCTGTGAAAAACTGCAGAAGAACTGACATGATCAGGATACGATATGCATGGCATGTGAGCGATGATGCAATGCACTTATCAAAATTAAGCGGAATCAAAATTCTGAAACACAATAATTAAGTTTAAGTTATTTTTCTACCGAGAATATTAAATGTTGATTAGCATGATAATCATGGCATGGGTGATATACTTAAATATTAAGCGGAGCATGGAAACTCTAGTCAGAATTCCGAAATACTCCGGGGTTTTCTTATTAGATGATATGCACAACTACAACGCATGATATGATGCAAGATGCAAACAATTATATGGATGATATACTCATGTTCGTGCATTACTCCGATAAAATTATATTGCTCTGATAACATTTGCATTTTAATTTGCATACAAAAATGTAGGAATAGATTTGTATTTGAAATGGAAAAGAATTAAAAGCAGTATCCACCCGAACGTGATATGGGTTATGTCTAATGGGAAAATGACTAAGACTCCATTTTCTGGTACAATGGAGCGAGCTACAGACTTGTTGGAAATCATACATACCGATGTATGTGGACCAATGACTGTAGCATTACGCGGTGGTTATCGTTATGTTCTAACTTTCACGGATGATCTGAGTAGATATAGATATATTTACTTTATGAAACATAAGTCCGAAACTTTCGAGAAGTTTAAGGAATTCCAAAGTGAAGTAGAAAATCAACGTAACAAGAAGATTAAGTTTCTGCATTCTGATCGCGGAGGTGAATATCTGAGTTATGAGTTTGGCATGCATTTAAAGAAATGCGGAATACTTTCACAGTTGACACCGCCGGGAACACCACAGCGCAATGGTGTGTCCGAACGTCATAATCGAACTCTCTTGGATATGGTTCGGTCTATGATGTCTCTTACTGATTTGTCGTTATTGTTTTGGAATTATGCATTAGAGACAACCACATTCACTTTGAATAGGCAGTAGTACAAACAGCAGTGATCACTGCGCCGCATCTTGAGATTTTTATTATAATAGAGACATACAGTGCAAAACGTTTTTGAGTATAAAACAAAGATCAACTAGCTAATCAAACTAGCAAGAAAGCAGGTAGATTGATTGATCGTTCATGCCGAGCTAGCTGAACCAAGACAAGCAGGTCGATCGTTTGCTAGCTCGGTTGAATGGTTAGTGCATCTCCAACGGGGCAACGCGGAACGGTCACTCATGCGTTTGGGTCCTCCTCCAGCGGGGCGACGTAAAGTGATCGAATTGTGCGGCGATGCACACCTGATTCAAATATGCGTCAGGTTTGCGTCTCCGCGGACGCTCCGCGGTCGCGCCAAGTATCCGCCGAAACTTAAGTAGTACCCGCGCGTCAGTGGCATGGAGGCGATAACATTCCCGCTAGTGGCCATTCTCCGCACAAAAATTAAAGTAGATCGGCGCCCAATCCTAAAGCGATGGACGTCCTGGCTGCCGCAGCCACCACCATGGATTCCGAGGTAACCCTCGAACCCGCCGCCGCCCCACGCTCCCCATAGCCACGACCATAGCCACAATGGAGCTGCAGCTCCGGCGGAAGCAAAGCGGGCCGCCACCGACGGCCGGGACGCTAAGCCGAAGGTGTTGGAGATATGCCCAAGAGGCAATAATAAAGTGGTTATTATAATATCTTTGTGTTTATGATAAATATTTGCATACCATGCTATAATTGTATTAACCGAAACATTGATACATGTGTGTTATGTAAACAACAAGAGTCCCTAGTAAGCCTCTTGTATAACTAGCTTGTTGATTAATAGATGATCATGGTTTCGTGATCATGAACATTGGATGTTATTAATAACAAGGTTATGTCATTAGTTGAATGATATAATGGACACACACCCAAATAAGCGTAGCATAAGATCAAGTCATTGATGCGCGTAAATGTACACGCTTGGGAACCCCAGAGGAAGGTTATCCATCGACATCAGAAAGAAACCAAGGTTATCGAAAGGGGAGCCAAGAAGCACGTGAAGGTTGTTGGTGGAGGAGTGTAGTGCGACGCAACACCAGAAACCGGCGCCAACGTGGAACCTGCACAACACAATCAAGATACTTTGCCCCACGTAACATGAGGTTGTCAATCTCACCGGCTTGCTGAAAACAAAGGATTAAACGTATCAAGTGGAAGATGGTGTTTGTTTGCAAAGAACAGTAAAGAACAATAATTGCAGTAGAATGTATTCAGATGTAAAAGAATGGACGGGGTCCACAGTTCACTAGTGGTGTCTCTCCAATAAGATAACTAACATGCTGGGTGAACAAATTACAAGTGGGCAATTGACAAATCAAGATTCAATACATATCAACGATGATTACTATGTGATTTAATCAGGGCATTACGACAAAGTACATAGACCGCTATCCAGCATGCATCTATGCCTAAATAATCCACCTTCAGGTTAGCATCCGCACCCTCTTCAGTATTAAGTTGTAAACAACAGATAATTGCATTAAGTATGGTGCGTAATGTAATCAACACAAATATCCTTAGACAAAGCATCAATGTTTTATCCCTAGTAGCAACAGCACATGCACAACCTTAGAACTTTCTGTCACTGTCCCAGATTCAATGGAGGCATGAACCCACTATCGAGCATAATTACCCCCTCTTGAGTTACAAGTATCAACTTGGCCGGAGCCTCTACTAGCAACGGAGAGCATGCAAGAACATAAACAACACATATATGATAGATTGATAATCAACTTAACATAGTATTCTAGATTCATCGGATCCCACCAAACACAACATGTAGCATTACAAATAGATGATCTTGATCATGTTAGGCAGCTCACAAGATCTAAACAATGATAGCACAAGCGGAGAAGACAACCATCTAGCTACTGCTATGGACCCATAGTCCAAGGATGAACTACTCACGCATCAATCCGGAGGCGGGCATGATGATGTAGAGCCCTCCGGTGATGATTCCCCTCTCCTGCAGGGTGCCGGAGGCGATCTCCTGAATCCCCGAGATGGGATTGGCGGCGGCGGCGTCTCTGGAAGGTTTTTCGTATCGTGGCTCTCAGACAGGGGTATTCGCGACGAAGGCTTTAAGTAGGCGGAAGGGCAACGCAGGGGGCCACACGAGGGCCCCACACGCTAGGGCCGCGCGCCGGGCCTGGGCCGCGCCGCCCTAGTGTGTCGGCCTCGTGGCCCCACTTCCTTTCCCCCGGTCTTCTGGAAGCTTCGTGCAAAAATAGGACCCTGGGCGTTGATTTCGTCCAATTCCGAGAATATTTCTTTACTAGGATTTCTGAAACCAAAAACAGCAGAAAACAAACTGGCGCTTCGGCATCTTGTTAATAGGTTAGTGGCGGAAAATGTATAATAATGTTGTAAAGTATGTATAAAACATTCAAGTATTGTCATAAAAGTAGCATGGAACATAAGAAATTATAGATACGTTTGAGACGTATCAAGCATCCCCAAGCTTAGTTCCTACTCGTCCTCGAGTAGGTAAACGATAACACAAATAATTTCTGAAGTGACATGCTACCAACATAATCTTGATCAACATTATTGTAAAGCATATGAGATGAATGGAGTGATCTGAACAAAAGATTGCTAACAAAGATAATGACTAAACAAATGAATCATATAGCAAAACTTTTCATGAATAGTACTTTCAAGACAAGTATCAACAAGACTTGCATAAGAGCTAACTCATAAGCAATAAATTCAAAGTAGAATGCATTGAAGCAACACAAAGGATGATTAAGTTTCAGCAATTGCTTTCAACTTGTAACATGTATATCTCATGGATATTTGTCAACATAGAGTAATATAACAGGTAATAAGTAAACATGTAAGAATCAATGCACACAGTTAACACAAGTGTTTGCTTCTAAGATAGAAAGAAGTGGGTATACTGACTCAACATAAAGTAAAAGAATGACCTTCGCAGAGGGAAGCATGGATTACTATTTTTGTGCTAGAGCTTTTGTTTTGAAAACATAGAAACAATTTTGTCAACGGTAGTAATAATTCATATGTGCTATGCATAGTACTTCCTACAAGTTGCATGTCTCATGCATAGAGTACTAATAGTGCTCGCACCTTGTCCTAATCAGCTCGGATAACACGGATTATCATCACATGACATATGTTTCAACCAAGTGTCACAAAGGGGTACCTCTATGCCGCCTGTACAAAGGTCTAAGGAGAAAGCACGTATTGGATTTCTCGCTTTATTATTCTCAACTTAGAAATCCATACCGGGACAACATAGACAACACATAATGGACTCCTCTTTTAATGCTTAAGCATTTAACAACAAATAGTATTCTCATAAGAGATTGAGGTTGTATGTCCAAACTGAAACTTCCACCATGATACATGGCTTTAGTTGGCTGCCCAATGTTCTTCTCTAACATATGCATACTCAAACAATTTGATCATGAAATCGCACTTACTTCAGACAAGACGAACATGCATAGCATCTCACATGATATCCAACAAAGGTAAAAAGTTGATGGCGTCCCCAGAAACATGGTTACCGCTCAACAAGCAACTTATAAGAATTAAGACACATAACTACATATTCATCACCACAATAGTTTTTAAGCTATTTGTCCCATGAGCTATATATTGCAAAGATAAAGGAATGAAATTTTAAAGGTAGCACTCAAGTAATTTACTTTGGAATGGCAGAAAAATACCACATAGTAGGTAGATATGGTGGACACAAATGGCATGGGGTTTGGCTCAAGGTGTTTGGATGCACGAGAAGCATTTCCTCTCAGTACAAGGTTTGGGCTAGCAAGGTTGTTTGAAGCAAACACAAGTATGAACAGGTACAGCAAAACTTACACAAGAACATATTGCAAGCATTATAAGGCTCTACACTGTCTTCCTTGTTGTTCAAAACACTTTACCCAAAAATATCTAGACTTAGAGAGACCAATCATGCAAACCAAATTAAAAAAGCTCGACGGTAGTTCTTCATTAATAGATTAAACTACATGATGCAAGAGCTTAAACATGATCTATGAGAGATCAAACAATTGCCAAGTTATTCCAAACCATATGCAGCATTTTCTGATTCCAACCAAATAGCAATTTAACGAAGCAATTTCAGCCTTCGCCATGAACATTAAAGCACAATTAAGAACACAAGTGTTCCATATGAAAAAGCGGAGCGTAATATCTCCAATATAAGAATGATGGGATTGATGTCTACTGGTGCTTCTATTCTTGTAGACAGTGTTGGGCCTCCAAGAGCAGAGGTTTGTAGAACAGCAGCAAGTTTCCTTAAGTGGATTACCCAAGGTTTATCGAACTCGGGAGGAAGAGGTCAAAGATATCCCTCTCAAGCAACCCTGCAACCACAAAGCGAGAAGTCTCTTGTGTCCCCAACACACCAAATACACTTGTCAGATGTATAGGTGCACTAGTTCGGCGAAGAGATAGTGAAATACAAGTAATATGGATGTATATGAGTGGTAATAGCAATCTGAATAAAATATGGCAGCGAGTAAACATGCAACAAAACAGTAAACAAACGGAGATTCGATGCTTGGAAGCAAGGCCTAGAACCACTCTACACTCTTTTGTTGGATAATGAACACCACTAACTGTGTAGGATTACACGAACCCTCAATGCCGGAGTTAACAAGCTCCACAGTATTCGATATTCATGTTTAAGTAACCTTAGAGTGCAAGATAGATCAACATAATTACACCAAGAACTAACATAGCATGCACACTATCACCATCACGCCATGAAGGAGGCATAGATCACGTCAATACTTATCATAGCAATAGTTAACTTCATAATCTACAAGAGATCACAATCATAGCCTACACCAAGTACTGCACGAGGCACACACTGTCACCATTACACGTCATGCAGGAGGAATAGAGTACTTTAATAACATCACTAGAGTAGCACATAGATGATATTCAACTAGATCACATAAAGAGAGAGATGAACCACATAGCTACAACGGAGCCCTCAGCCCCGGGGGTGAATTACTCCCTCCTCATCATGGAGACAAGATGGCGGTGAAGATGGCGGTGAAGACGGCGGTGGAGATGACTCCGGGGACCCCGTCCGGCGGCGTGCCGGAACGAGACTTCTGTCCCCCGAATCTTGATTTCGCGATGGCGGCGGCTGGAAGGTTTTCTCGGGTTTCGTCTTCCGTATCGGTGTTTTTAGGTCAGGGACGACTAAATAGGCGAAGAGACGGAGTCGGAGGGGCCACGGGGTGCCCACACACTAGGGGGCGCGCCCCCCCTGGGCCGCGCCGGGGTGGCGTGTGGGGCCCCCTGGCTCCCCTCTCGTCCTTCTCCGGTGCTCTGGAAGCTTCCGGGAATTATAAGGTCTTCGGTCTTGATTTCGTCCGATTCCGAAAATATTTCTTTACTAGGATTTCTGAAACCAAAAACAGCAGAAAACACAACTGGCCTTTCGGCATCTCGTCAATAGGTTAGTTCCAAAACGCATAATAATGACATATAATGTGTATAAAACATGTAGGTATCAACAATAAAGTAGCATGGAACATAAGAAATTATAGATACGTTTGAGACGTATCAAGCATCCCCAAGCTTAGTTCTGCTCGTCCCGAGCAGGTAAAACGATAACAAAGATAATTTCTGGAGTGACATGCCATCATAATCTTGATCATACTATTTGTAAACATATGTAATGAATGCAGCGATCAAAACAATGGTAAATGACATGAGTAAACAAATGAATCATATGACAAAGACTTTTCATGAATAGTACTTTCAAGACAAGCATCAATAAGTCTTGCATAGTTAACTCATAAAGCAATAAATTCAAAGTAAAGGCATTGAAGCAACACAATGGAAGATTAAGTTTCAGCGGTTGCTTTCAACTTGTAACATGTATATCTCATGGATAGTTGTCAATGCAAAGTAATATAATAAGTGCAATATGCAAGTATGTAGGAATCAATGCACAGTTCACACAAGTGTTTGCTTCTTGAGGTGGAGAGAGATAGGTGAACTGACTCAACATAAAAGTAAAAGAAAGGTCCTTCAAAGAGGAAAGCATCGATTGCTATATTTGTGCTAGAGCTTTTATTTTGAAAACATCAAGAGAGTATAAAAGTAAAGTTTTGAGAGGTGTTTGTTGTTGTCAACGAATGGTAGTGGGCACTCTAACCCCCTTGCCAGACAAACCTTCAAAGAGCGGCTCCCATTTTATTTTTATTTTTGTGTGGCACTCCTTCCAACCTTTCTTTCACAAACCATGGCTAACCGAATCCTCGGGTGCCTGCCAACAATCTCATACCATGAAGGAGTGCCTTTTTATTTTAGTTTTATTATGATGACACTCCTCCCCACCTTTGCTTTCTCAAGCCATGGCTAACCGAATCCTTCGGGTGCCGTCCAACAATCACATACCATGGATGAGTGTCTATTTTTGTTAATTAATTTGGGACTGGGAATCCCATTGCCAGCTCTTTTTGCAAAATTATTGGATAAGCGGATGAAGCCACTAGTCCATTGGTGAAAGTTGCCCAACAAGATTGAAAGATAAACACCACATACTTCCTCATGAGCTATAAAACATTGACACAAATAAGAGGTAATAACTTTTGAATTGTTTAAAGGTAGCACTCAAGCAATTTACTTTGGAATGGCGGAGAAATACCATGTAGTAGGTAGGTATGGTGGACACAAATGGCATAGTGGTTGGCTCAAGGATATTGGATGCATGAGAAGTATTCCCTCTCGATACAAGGTTTAGGCTAGCAAGGTTATTTGAAGCAAACTCAAGGATGAACCGGTGCAGCAAAACTCACATAAAAGACATATTGTAAACATTATAAGACTCTACACCGTCTTCCTTGTTGTTCAAAACTCAATACTAGAAATTATCTAGACTTTAGAGAGACCAAATATGCAAACCAAATTTTAGCAAGCTCTATGTATTTCTTCATTAATAGGTGCAAAGTATATGATGCAAGAGCTTAAACATGAGCACAACAATTGCCAAGTATCACATTATCCAAGACATTTTACCAATTACTACATGTAGCATTTTCCGTTTCCAACCATATAACAATTAACGAAGCAATTTCAACCTTCGCCATGAACATTAAAAGCTAAGAACACATGTGTTCATATGAACCAGCGGAGCGTGTCTCTCTCCCACACAAGCATTTATTCAAACAAAAACAAAAACAAAAACATGTAGACGCTCCAAGTAAAGTACATAAGATGTGACCGAATAAAAATATAGTTTCAAGAGAAGGAACCTGATACTTTGTCGATGAAGAAGGGGATGCCTTGGGCATCCCCAAGCTTAGATGCTTGAGTCTTCTTGAAATATGCAGGGATGAACCACCGGGGCATCCCCAAGCTTAGACTTTTCATTCTTCTTGATCGTAGTATATCATCCTCCTCTCTTGACCCTTGAAAACTTCCTCCACACCAAACTCAAAACAACTCATTAGAGGGTTAGTGCATAATCAAAAACTCACATGTTCAGAGGTGACACAATCATTCTTAACACTTCTGGACATTGCACAAAGCTTCTGAAAGTTAATGGAACAAACAAATCCATCCAACACAGAAAAAGAGGCAATGCGAAATAAAAGGCAGAATCTGTCAAAACAGAACAGTCCGTAAAGACGAATTTTATAATGGCACCAGAATTGCTCAGATGAAAATGCTCAAATTGAATGAAAGTTGAGTACATATCTGAGGATCACTCACGTAAATTGGCATAATTTTCTGAGTTACCTACAGAGAATTAGGCCCAGATTCGTGACAGCAAGAAATCTGTTTCTGCGCAGTAATCCAAATCTAGTATCAACCTTTCTATCAAAGACTTTACTTGGCACAACAATGCAATAAAAATAAGATAAGGAGAGGTTGCTACAGTAGTAACAACTTCCAAGACACAAATACAAAATAAAAGTACTGTAGCAAAATAAACACATGGGTTATCTCCCAAGAAGTTCTTTCTTTATAGCCATTAAGATGGGCTCAGCTTTTTGATGATGCTTTCATAAGGATGAGAGTCGCAGCAAAGAGAGTATCAAAAAGCAAGTATGAAGCAAATTTAAGCCTAACCCTCTTCCTATGAAAAGGAATCTTGCACACAAATAGATTCATGAAGAACAAAGTGGCAAGCATAGAAAAGCAACACAAGCACAATTTCAAGATTCTCAACATAAAGAGGGGAACTTAATATTATTAAGATGAATATAACCATGTTTCCCTCTCTCATAATAACTTTCAGTAGTATCATTGATGAAGTCCACAATATACCCATCACTTAAAACATTCTTATCATGGTTCATATGCATAAAGGTATCATTATTTTTGACATAAGAAAAACTCTTCTTATTAATAGTAACTAGCAGGGTGACCGCGCATTTGCGCGGCTAGATGTCTTTTTCTTTAAAGATATAAAATAACATATTGACATTCCCTTTTAATATACAATTTTTTCTTCTACTGTATGTATAATAAAATTATAAAGTATTGTAAGACATCCATGAAAAATAATATCATACTACATGTAATTGACCAATCTAATTATCATCTTTAGCTATAAAATAATAAATTTTGAGTGCACGAAACATTGCAGTGTGGTCTAACATCAAAATATAGAATGAACGACCTTTCAATGATCGTCTTGCTCCGGTCTTCAGAAAGTGACAACTAAGAACGAACTCATAATATTAATGCCTCATATCTAAATTTCTTATTGTTGTCTCACCTCATGATAAGCCGAACTGCTCATATTATTGTAGTTTATTATATTATCAGGGTATTTAATATAATGTATTTATTATAATTGCTAGTTAATCACAAAATTGTCAATTTTTCTGTATTGGTCGCTCTCACTCGTGTTCTTAGTTTGCTAGCATGCTGCATTGAAAATTCTCTTCCATCAAGATTTTAATATTACTATTATTTTCGAATCAAAATTCTTTATTTTTTAATCTATTTTTGTATTTCATAGATTAATTCAACTACAAATTTCAAAAAAAATACATTTTGAAATTGACCTATTTGTGTACTGTATATAGCACGCACATAATTATTTTAATTTTGAAATTTTATATAAAGAAGATTGTATTCCAGCTAAGAGTTTTGATTAATAATTTAGACTATATGTTTTTGACTGAAGCTAATCTTCAATCGACCAAAACAGTACACCTTTTCTATTTATATGTTTATCTCATCCGGCATTGGGATTTTCCGTGTATAGTAAAGAGATGGGTGATTCTTTTTCGTGAACATGTGTAGAATATGTTCTCTCGATATTTGTTAGGTGGAAACATATAATTATATTGTGAAATAAATTACGTATGGACCAGTTTGGACTTTTAAGTGCCATGCATCAATGTATTACAACTTTTACTATGTATATATAAATTTATGAGAAGATGTCTCCAGATTTATACATCCAAATAGCCCCATGTCTTACGAACGTTGGAGAATCTGAAGTTGTGTCCTGTTGTATTAAAATAATTTGACAATTTTGTGGGCACCATCATCACATATGAACAATTTAATCCCATGGTGCAATTTTTTCAAAAAGAAATTAGTACTGCAATTGGCATATGAACTAATAAAGAGAAGACATACCTCTGCCCAGGATTTAATCTCGGACGATCAGATTGCTTGCACTGGAAAACTGAAATTTGGGTGACTTAATTTTCACAATACCACTCTCACGTCTCATCATGGTGGCACAAAGGTCATACTCAACAATTCAACAATTAGTCTCATCATGCTAGCTGTTGTCACTATTGAATTCTCATCAGCGTTTACATGCTTGTCCTCGGTGGCCTCCCGTTCTGCAAAATTCACAAAAGAAATTGTAATCATGAACTTCAATGTCCAAGAGACATTACATATATATAAGATTAGTTCTATCTCGATCAAATGACGTGGGACGATCAGATTGCTTACACTGTAAAACTGAAATTTGGATGACTTAATTTGCACAATAGCACTCTCACGTCTCATCATGGTGGCACAAAGGTCATACTGAGAAATTCAGCAATTAGTCTCATCATGCTAGCTTTTGTCACTGTTGAATTCTCATCAGCGTTTACATGCTTCTCCTCGGTGGCCTCCAATGCTGCAAAATTCACAAAAGAAATTGTAATCATGAACTTCAATGTCCAAGAGACATTACATATATATAAGATTAATTCTATCTCGATCAATTGACACCCCGCATGCAAGTAGTGTAATCAGATGCATGAAGCAGGTCTGCATGGAGCAGAGCTGTAGAGTCGATTAGTCGGCGATACGAGGATGCATGTGAAGATTTGTCTAGCCGTTACTTATATATGTGATGCACATGCACTCACGAGCCAAATCTATCTTGATAAAGTGGTGCAACCTGCAGTAACCTGTGCGAGAGCCGCTGCCCATCTTTTGCATCCGTAACTCGTGAAGAGCTAGATCGAACACCGATAGCCGCGGCTTGGGGAAGAGTAAGTATCGATCATACCTTTCTTTAATCACAGATCATCATACAGATATTAGATCTATTCTAGATCAAACATTGAAGCAGATGACGGCAATTAAGATATCGACGCGGCGAGGACTACAATAAGGAAGAGCGGCGGATATTGCTGATCGTGCGGAATTTAGATCGATTCCAGATCAAACATTGAATCAGATGACAACATGGAGATTATTGAGGGCGATAGACGCCACGCTGGTTGGGACGGTGGAGGAGGTTGAGCAGGAGAAGTTTTCCCACGGTGGGGCAGATTTTTTCTCTTTTTTCCATCGCAATGTACTGCTGTTTGTAGTCGCGGGGAGAAGTAATCGTGGCTGTTGTTGCTTAACTGATTATGCCTAGCTAATCTCTACCGTTGGTTGTCTTGTACTTTAATTATATAATAGATTGGAGCAGGATCATTGTTGAGAATTTGAACATGGTAAACAAGTTGCATACTAAGGGAATGGTTTTTGGCAAGCCCATCATAACTATGACAAGTTTCATAAGGATAATTGTAACATGTGTCATATACATCTCTATAGCAATTATCTAAACCAGAATATGTAATATCATCATTTTCACTAAAAGTAGAGGTCTCAAATATAGGATCTTCAAGCACAACATCCCCAAGCTTAGGGCTTTCAATATCATCGTTTAAGGGGACATGAATAATGCTATCATCATTACTTTCATAATCAGTACCAAAGAGATTTCCAATATCAAAGGTAGTGTGCTCATTCAAATCATGATCGCTAATGTATGTAAAGGGCATAGGAAGATCATCGTATTCAGATTCATTATCACAATAATCATTAGGAGCAACATACTTACGGTTACCTAGCGTTATCTCATTCACGCGGGGATACGCCGTTACCTCTTTCTTTTTATTCTCCTTCTTCTTCTTCTTCTTCTTCTTCTTCTTCTTCTTCTTCTTCTTCTTCTTCTTCTTCTCTTCCTTCTCCTCGTTCCCTTCTTTAGGAGGAAGAGGCTTGAAGGGTGGCTTGTCCGCATAACCTGATTTACTTTTAGAAACAATAGAAGAAACTTGGGAGGATCCCTCCTTTTCATTAATTAGTTGAAAACACACAGCGGTCCTATCATATTTTGGCAAGGTGTCATCTTCTAAAATATTTTGTATGTAAGTATTTGTATGGCTATTATCAATGCAATAAGAAAGACACCCATGCAGGACATCATCAATATCAAGATCGTTAATATCTAACAAAGAAATTTTTCTTGATAACTCTTCACACTTCAAAAATAAGGTAAGTTCATCATGCTGATTAGGAATAATTTCATCATCACAATACAAATTTGCAGCACTCATGGGGTTCGAATTATCATTGGAGGAGCATTGAAAATTAAAATGACCAACTCTATGGCAAAGTTCACAAATAAAAGGATAGAGGGCACACACTTTTTCTCCAAGATCATCTAGAGCCCTAGACCACTTTCTAGTTTTTTCATTCCTATGATGGATACAATATTCTTCCTCAATTTGATTAATTCCACAAGGTCTATGTATTCCACAAAAATTAACATGCTTATAGGAAATAGCATTTTCAGAAGTTTGAACATGTTCATTGCAATCATTAATAACAGTTTCATCCTTCATGCAAGCGTCTTTAAAAGGTTCATGATACTTATCAAAATTCTTCCTAGGCAATTCAATGTGAGAAGCAAAAGCTTTATAAAAATTTGCAACAACTTGAGAGTCAAGACCATAGGTAGCACTCATATTTCGAAATTCATCAGTATTCATAAAAGTTTCAATACATTCATAATCATAGTTTATACCTGATTCTTTACCTTTGTCATTCTCCCAATCTTCAGCGTTCTCCTTAATCCGATCAAGAAGGTCCCTTTTAAACTCTTCTTTGTTGCGCGTGAATGATCCAGAACAAGTAGTATCCAGCAAGGTCTTATCTTGAAAAGAAAGTCTTGCATAGAAATTATCAATGATGATATTACCTGGAAGCTCATGATTGGGGCATTTGAGCATTAAAGACTTCAACCTCTCCCATGCTTGGGCAATACTCTCTCCATCATGAGGCCAGAAATTATATATATGGTTTCGATCTTTGTGAATTTCACTTGGAGGATAGAACTTAGAACAAAATAGAGGCATAATATCCTTCCAATCAAGAGAGCGCCCGTCCTTCAGCAGTTTATACCAATGCGCCGCTTTACCAGACAGCGACATAGAGAATAGTTTCTTCTTCACTTCATCCATAGAGATACCTGCACACTTGAATAACCCGCATAATTCATGCAAAAACAGTAAATGATTTCCAGGATGGACAGTTCCATCCCCTTCATAGCGGTTATCCATAACACGTTCAATAATTTTCATAGGTATTTTATACGGAATACTTTCAGCAGGTGGATTTAAAATATCAGAAGCATCATTAGAGTTATCGCATATGGGAGATAAAGCATTATCAGAGCAAAATATTTCTTCCAAAGCGGAGGAGCAAAAAAGATTATTTTTATGTAAACTAGCTTCCCCAAGCTTAGACTTCTTCATAGCATTAGCAGTAATTGCATTCATACTAATAACATTGCTACTATCATGTAAATAAGGTTCTATAGGTTTTTTAATTTTCGCATCAAACAATTCTAAATTAGGAAAAAGATTAAAAAGCTCACCAAATTTTTTGTTGTTTTCCATTATGCCTAACTAGTGAAAATAAAAACAAGAAACAAAAAGATGCAATTGCAGGATCTAAAGGAAATAGCTTCGAGCACTCACACACCGGCAACAGTGCTAGGAAATAGCTTAGTAGTCGGAGGATGTGAATACCTTTTACCTTACCTCCCCGGCAACGGCGCCAGAAAAGTGCTTGATGTCTACGGGTGCTTCTATTCTTGTACAGTGTTGGGCCTCCAAGAGCAGAGGTTTGTAGAACAGCAGCAAGTTTCCCTTAAGTGGATTACCCAAGGTTTATCGAACTCGGGGAGGAAGAGGTCAAAGATATCCCTCTCAAGCAACCCTGCAACCACAAAGCGAGAAGTCTCTTGTGTCCCCAACACACCAAATACACTTGTCAGATGTATAGGTGCACTAGTTCGGCGAAGAGATAGTGAAATACAAGTAATATGGATGTATATGAGTGGTAATAGCAATCTGAATAAAATATGGCAGCGAGTAAACATGCAACAAAACAGTAAACAAACGGAGATTCGATGCTTGGAAGCAAGGCCTAGGGATCCTGCTTTCACTAGTGGACACTCTCAACAATGATCACATAATAGAACCACTCTACACTCTTTTGTTGGATAATGAACACCACTAACTGTGTAGGATTACACGAACCCTCAATGCCGGAGTTAACAAGCTCCACAGTATTCGATATTCATGTTTAAGTAACCTTAGAGTGCAAGATAGATCAACATAATTACACCAAGAACTAACATAGCATGCACACTATCACCATCACGCCATGAAGGAGGCATAGATCACGTCAATACTTATCATAGCAATAGTTAACTTCATAATCTACAAGAGATCACAATCATAGCCTACACCAAGTACTGCACGAGGCACACACTGTCACCATTACACAGTGCAGGAGGAATAGAGTACTTTAATAACATCACTAGAGTAGCACATAGATGATATTCAACTAGATCACATAAAGAGAGAGATGAACCACATAGCTACAGCGGAGCCCTCAGCCCCGGGGGTGAATTACTCCCTCCTCATCATGGAGACAGCGATGGCGGTGAAGATGGCGGTGGAGATGACTCCGGGGGCAATTCCCCGTCCCGGCGGCGTGCCGGAACAGAGACTTCTGTCCCCCGAATCTTGATTTCGCGATGGCGGCGGCTCTGGAAGGTTTTCTCGGGTTTCGTCTTCCGTATCGGTGTTTTTAGGTCAGGGACGACTAAATAGGCGAAGAGACGGAGTCGGAGGGGCCACGGGGTGCCTACACACTAGGGGCGCGCCCTGGGCCGCGCCGGGGTGGCGTGTGGGGCCCTCTCCCCTTCCTTCTCCGGTGCTCTGGAAGCTTCCGGGAATTATAAGGTCTTCGGTCTTGATTTCGTCCGATTCCGAAAATATTTATTTACTAGGATTTCTGAAACCAAAAAGCAGAAAACAGCAACTGGCCTTTCGGCATCTCGTCAATAGGTTAGTTCCGGAAAACGCATAATAATGACATATAATGTGTATAAAACATGTAGGTGAAACATAAGAAATTATAGATACGTTTGAGACGTATCGGATCCAACTTTATTCAAACCAAAACGAAAATAAAAGCAAACCGACGCTCCAAGTAAAGAACATAAGATGTGATGGAATAAAAATATAGTTTCACTAGAAGTGACCTGATAACTTGTCGATGAAGAAGGGGATGCCTTGGGCATCCCCAAGCTTAGATGCTTGAGTCTTCTTAAAATATGCAGGGATGAACCGGGGCATCCCAAGCTTAGACCTTTCACTCTTCTTGATCATAGTATATCATCCTCTTCTCTTGACCCTTGAAAACTTCCTCCACACCAAACTTCAAGCAAACTCATTAGAGGGTTAGTGCATAATCAAAAATTCACATATTCAGAGGTGACACAATCATTCTTAACACTTCTGGACATTGCACAAAGCTTCTGAAAGTTAATGGAACAAAGAAACTCATTCAACATAGCAAAAGCGGCAATGCGAAATAAAAGGCAGAATCTGTCAAAAACAGAACAGTCCGTAAAGACGAATTTGGCAGGGGCACTTAAATTGCTCAAATGGAAAAACTCAAAACTAATGAAAGTTGCGTAAATATATGAGGATCACGCTCGTAAATTTGCAGATTTTTTTGATTTTTTTACAGAGAGATCTGTACGAATTCGTGACAGACAGCAATGCTGTTTCTGCGCAGCGATCCAAATCTAGCATCAACTTTAGCATAAAAACTTTACTTGGCACAAAAACATGATAAGGAGAGGTTGCTACAGTAGTAAACAACTTCCAAGACTCAACAATACAGTAAATAAAATGTAACTTGGGTTATCTCCCAAGAAGTGCTTTTCTTTAACGCCTTTCAGCTAGGCGCAGAAAGTGCAAATCAAGTAACATCAAGAGAAGAAGCATCAACATTATTACCTCGGGAGTCGGGAGTTTTCTCAACAATTCATTGTATCTTATCTATGTATGGAACTCCCTTTTCAATACCTTTAGGCTTACTATTCTCATCAAACAAGTTTTCAGGAACAAGCCAAGCATAGTTATTTTCTAAAGCTTCATGCATCCCTAGGAGCTTACTAGGTATCGGTGCTTTAATCTCTCCCTCATAATTGAATTTATTAGTGTATCTTAGCCTATCTTTTTCCCTTTTTTCAAGGATACTAGCAAAATTGGTACACAAGCCTAGCATCTTATATCGAATAAAGACTTTCCTAGCTTCTCTAGCTACATCACCAAATTCTCTAAGAAGGGTTTCTAGAATAAAATCTTTCTTTTCTCCTTCTTCCATATCACCGAGTGTAAGAAACATATGTTGCATCATGGGATTAAGATTAACAAATCTAGCTTCCAACATGTGCACTAAAGAGGCAGTAGCAATTTCATAATCAGGAGCAAGTTCTACCAAGGATCTATCTTCAAAATCTTCAGTCTTACTAACATGAGTGAAAAATTCTTCTATATTATCTTTTCCAATGATAGACCCACTACCTACCGGTATATCTTTCAAAGTAAACTTAGGATGAAGCATGATGAAATAAACAAAAGTAAACTTGATGAAGTAAATGCAAGTAACTAATTTTTGTGTGTTTTTGATATAGAGCTAGTAAATAAAACAGAAAGTAAAGTAACTAATTTTTTTGTGTTTTTAATATGAAGCAAACAAGACAGTAAATAAAGTAAAGTAAAGCAAGACAAAAACAAAGTAAAGAGATTGGATGTGGAGACTCCCCTTGCAGCGTGTCTTGATCTCCCCGGCAACGGCGCCAGAAAAAGTGCTTGATGCGCGTAGATGTACACGTCCGTTGGGAACCCCAAGAGGAAGGTATGATGCGCACAGCAGCAAGTTTTCCCTCAGAAAGAAACCAAGGTTATCGAACCAGTAGGAGCCAAGAAGCACGTGAAGGTTGTTGGTGGAGGAGTGTAGTGCGGCGCAACACCAGTGAAACCGGCGCCAACGTGGAAACCTGCACAACACAATCAAGATACTTTGCCCCAACGTAACAGTGAGGTTGTCAATCTCACCGGCTTGCTGAAAACAAAGGATTAAACATATCGAGTGGAAGATGGTGTTTGTTTGCAAAGAACAGTAAAGAACAATAATTGCAGTAGAATGTATTCAGATGTAAAAGAATGGACCGGAGTCCACAGTTCACTAGTGGTGTCTCTCCAATAAGATAACTAACATGCTGGGTGAACAAATTATAGGTGGGCAATTGACAAATCAAGATTCAATACATATCAACGATGATTACTATGTGATTTAATCAGGGCATTACGACAAAGTACATAGACCGCTATCCAACATGCATCTATGCCTAAATAATCCACCTTCAGGTTAGCATCCGCACCCCTCCAGTATTAAGTTGTAAACAACAGATAATTGCATTAAGTATGGTGCGTAATGTAATCAACACAAATATCCTTAGACAAAGCATCAATGTTTTATCCCTAGTAGCAACAGCACATCCACAACCTTAGAACTTTCTGTCACTGTCCCAGATTCAATGGAGGCATGAACCCACTATCGAGCATAATTACCCCTCTTGGAGTTACAAGTATCAACTTGGCCAGAGCCTCTACTAGCAACGGAGAGCATGCAAGAACATAAACAACACATATATGATAGATTGATAATCAACTTAACATAGTATTCTAGATTCATCGGATCCCACCAAACACAACATGTAGCATTACAAATAGATGATCTTGATCATGTTAGGCAGCTCACAAGATCTAAACAATGATAGCACAAGCGGAGAAGACAACCATCTAGCTACTGCTATGGACCCATAGTCCAAGGATGAACTACTCACGCATCAATCCGGAGGCGGGCATGATGATGTAGAGCCCCTCCGGTGATGATTCCCCCTCCGGCGGGTGCCGGAGGCGATCTCCTGAATCCCCGAGATGGGATTGGCGGCGGCGTCTCTGGAAGGTTTTCCGTATCGTGGCTCTCGGTACAGGGGTATTCGCGACGAAGGCTTTAAGTAGGCGGAAGGGAAACGCAGGGGGCCACACGAGGGCCCCACACGCTAGGGCCGCGCGGGGGCCGGGCCGCGCCGCCTAGTGTGTCGGCGCCTCGTGGCCCCACTTCCTTTCCCCTCGGTCTGGAAGCTTCGTGTAAAAATAGGACCCTGGGCGTTGATTTCGTCCAATTCCGAGAATATTTATTTACTAGGATTTCTGAAACCAAAAACAGCAGAAAACAACAACTGGCGCTTCGGCATCTTGTTAATAGGTTAGTGCCGGAAAATGTATAATAATGCTGTAAAGTATGTATAAAACATTCAAGTATTGTCATAAAAGTAGCATGGAACATAAGAAATTATAGATACGTTTGAGACGATCAAGTCATTAAGTTCAATTTGCTATAAACTTTCGATACATAGTTGCCTAAGTCCTTCGACCATGAGATCATGTAAATCACTTACACCGGAAGGGTACTTTGATTACATCAAACACCATTGCGTAAATGGGTGGTTATAAAGATGGGATTAAGTATTCGGAAAGTGTGAGTTGAGGCATATGGATCAATAGTGGGATTTGTCCATCCTGATGACGGATAGATATACTCTGGGCCCTCTCGGTGGAATGTCGTCTGATTAGCTTGCAAGCATGTGACTAGGTCACAAGAGATGACATACCACGGTACGAGTAAAGAGTACTTGTTGGTAACGAGGTTGAACAAGGTATGGAGATACCGATGATCGAACCTCGGACAAGTAAAGTATCGCGTGACAAAGGGAATCGGTATCGTATGTAAATGGTTCAATCGATCACTAAGTTATAGTTGAATATGTGGGAGCCAATATGGATCTCCAGATCCCGCTATTGGTTATTGCACGGAGAGGAGTCTCGACCATGTCTGCATAGTTCACGAACCGTAGGGTGACGCGCTTAAGGTTCGATGTCGCATAAGTAGATTTGGAATATGGTATGGAGACGAAGTTTGTTCAGAGTCTCGGATGAGATCCAGGACATCACGAGGAGGTTCGGAATGGTCCGCAGAATAAGATTCATATAAGGGAAGTTGATTTCTAGGTTTCGGAAAAGTTCGGAATTTTTCCGGTGAAAGACCGGAAGGTTCTACAAGGTTCCGGAGGGTTCACCATGGGGCCCACGACCTAGGGGGGCCACATGGGCCGAGGGGGTGCTTCCCAGCCCTAGTGGGCCAGGCGCACCAAGCCTCATGGCCCAGGCCGGCCAACCCCTTAGGGTTTCCCCAAAACCCTAAGGAAGGATCAACTTGGGGGGGAGTTCCCCCCCTTGCCGCCGCCCTAGATAGATGGGCAGGGGGCCACCCCAGCCGACCCTCCCCCTATATAAAGAGGGGAGGGGGGGCCGGCCCCAAACATAGCCACCTCCTCTGGCCGCCTCTCTCCTCCTCCATACGCTGCTCCGGCTTAGGCGAAGCCCTGCAGTTTTTCCTCCTCCACCACCACCACCACGCCGTCGTGCTGCTGGGATTTGGAGGAGATCTACCACACCTCCGCTGCCCGCTGGAACGGGAGAGGAAGTGCTTCATCGACACCGTACGCGCGACCGAGTACGGAAGTGCTGCCGGATTGCAGCACCGGGACGATCGTCTACACCAACAACGAGATCTAATCTCGTAGGCTTTGGAATCTTCGAGGGTTAGTCTCACATTCATCTCGTTGCTCCGATCTCATAGATTAGATCTTGGCTTTTCCATAGATTAGATCTTGGATTTATTTGTCTTTGCGGTAGGAAATTTTTTGTTTTCTATGCAACGAACCCATCAGTGGTATCAGAGCCGTGTCTATGCATAGATCTGTTGCACGAGTAGAACACAATGGTTTTTGTGGGCGTTGATGCTTTTGTTGTTTTTAGTTAGTGTACTTTGCATCTTGCGGGATGGTGGGATGAAGCGGCCCGGGCTAACTTTACATGACCGCGTCTCATGAGACTTGCTCCACGCTTGACATGCAACTTGTATTGCATAAGTGGCTTTGCGGGTGTCTGTCTCTCCCACCATAGTGAAGATTCCAATTTGCACTTTCTATTGACAACACTAGTATCACCGTTGTGGTTCATGTTCGTAGGTAGATTGGATCTCACTCGAAAACCCTAAACCACGTAAAAGATGCAAACCAAATTAGAGGCGTCTAACTTGTTTTTGCAGGGTTTGGTGATGTGATATGGCCATGTGATGATGATTATATTTGATGTATGAGATGTTCATTATTGTATTATGGCAACCGGCAGGAGCCTAATGGTTGTCTTTAATTTTTGTTAAAGACCTGCGTGTCTATTCATCATGTAATAGCTTTATTTCAAGTAGTTGTTATAGTAGCTATAAGTGATGGACAACCATGAAGCGGCGCCACTGACCTTGACGCCATGCTGGTGATGATGGAGATCATGTCCGTGCTTTGGAGATGGAGATCAAAAGCACAAGAAGAAAGGCCATATCATATCACACATTATGAATTGCATGTGATGTTAATCCTTTATGCATCTTATTTTGCTTAGATCGCGACGGTAGCATTATAAGATGATCCCTCTCACTAAAATATCAAGATAATAAAGTGTTCATCCTTAGTATGCACCGTTGCTAAGACTTGTCGTTTCGAAGCATCTCGT
Source organism: Lolium multiflorum (assembly GCA_030979885.1). Classification (NCBI taxonomy): domain Eukaryota; kingdom Viridiplantae; phylum Streptophyta; class Magnoliopsida; order Poales; family Poaceae; genus Lolium; species Lolium multiflorum. The sequence continues at coordinate 144,633,914 of CM061752.1, forward strand.
GATGATCGGGTGTGATAGATTCTACATGTGCATACAACGGGTGCAAGCCAGATTTGCACACGCGGATACTAAGGTTGCCTTGACGAGCCTAGCATGTACAGACATGGTCTCGGAACATGGGATACCGAAAGGTAGAGCATGAATCATATGAATGATATGATGAACATTTTGAGTGTTCGCCTTTGAAGCTACATCTTTTCTCGTGAAGATCGGACTTGGTGTAGTGGATTTGGTTCGTGTAATCACTAAGACAATGCGAGGGATGTTGTTTTGAGTGGGAGTTCACCTAGTTAATTTAAGAATTAAAATTGAACTCATTTTATCATAAACTTAGTCTAAACTCTTTGCAAATATGTTGTAGATCATGGCGCCCCCTCCATCAATTTTAACCAGTTCCTAGAGAAAGAAAAGCTTAAAAGCAATGGTAGCAACTTCACTGACTGGTTCCGTCATGTGAGGATTTTCCTCACTGGTGGAAGCCTGCAATATGTGCTCGATGCACCGCTAGGTCCCCCACCACCTCCTGCAGTATCCGAGGACGTAAAGAATGTTTACGAGACTCGGGTGACTCGGTACTCCGAAGTTCAGTGTGCCATCCTGTGCAGCCTAGAGGCGGAGCTCCAAAAGCGTTTTGAGCACCACGACCCTTGTGATATGATCTGTGAGCTCAAGGTTATCTTTGAAACTCATGCGGCCGTGGAAAGCTATGAGGCCTGATACGTCTCCAACGTATCTATAATTTCTTATGTTCTATGCTAGTTTTATGACAATACCTACATGTTTTATTCACACTTTATAACGTTTTTATGCATTTTTCGGGACTAACCTATTAACAAGATGCCACAGTGCCAGTTTTCTGCTGTTTTTGATTTCAGAAAAGTTAGTTTACAAATATTCTCGGAATTGGACGAAACAAAAGCCCACGGCCCTATTTTCCATGGAGTGTTCCAGAACACCGAAGGAGAGACGAAGAGGGGCCACGAGGTGGCCACCCCACCTGGCGACGCGACCCCACCTCCTGCCGCGACGACCTATGGGGTGGGCCCCTCGGGCGCCCACCGACATCACCCTTTCGCCTATATAATCTTCCCGACGCGAAAACCCTAGTACCGAGAGCCAAAATACCAGAACAGTTCCAGAGACGCCGCCGTCAACCCTAACTCGGGGGGGGGGAGGGTTCAGGAGATCTCCTCCGGCACCCTGCCGGAGAGGGGAATCATCACCGGAGGGCTCTACATCACCATGCCCGCCTCCGGATTGATGCGTGAGTAGTTCATCCTTGGACTACGGGTCCATAGCAGTAGCTAGATGGTTGTCTTCTCCTCTTGTGCCATCATGTTTAGATCTTGTGAGCTGCCTATCATGATCAAGATCATCTATTTGTAATGCTACATGTTGTGTTTGTTGGGATCCGATGAATATGGAATACTATGTCAAGTTGATTATTGATCTATCATATATGTTATTTATGATCTTGCATGCTCTCCGTTGCTAGTAGAGGCTCTGGCCAAGTTGATACTTGTAACTCCAAGAGGGAGTATTTATGCTAGATAGTGGGTTCATGTCTCCATTGAATCTGGGGGAGTGACAGCAACCCCTAAGGTTGTGGATGTGCTGTTGCCACTAGGGATAAAACATCAATGCTTTGTCTAAGGATATTTGTATTGTTTACATTACACACAGTACTTAATGCAATTGTCTGTTGTTTGCAACTTAATACTGGAAGGGGTGCGGATGCTAACCTAAAGGTGGACTTTTTAGGCATAGATGCATGCTGGATGGCGGTCTATGTTCTTTGTCGTAATGCCCTAAGTAAATCTCATAGTAGTCATCATGATATGTATGTGCATTGTTATGCCCTCTCTATTTGTCAATTGCCCAACTGTAATTTATTCACCCAACATGCTATTTATCTTATTGGAGAGACACCACTAGTGAACTGTGGACCCCGGTCCATTCTTTTACATCTAAAATACAACCTACTGCAATCATTGTTCTCTTTTGTTTTCTGCAAGCAAACATCATTCTCCACACCATACGTTTAATCCTTTGTTTTCAGCAAGCCGGTAAGTTGGGGCAAAGTAGTTTGATTGTGTTGTGCAGGTTCCACGTTGGCACCGGAATCCCTGGTGTTGCGCCGCACTACACTCCTTCACCAACAACCTTCACGTGATCTTCATCTCCTACTGGTTCGATAACCTTGGTTTCTTACCGAGGGAAAACTCGCTGCTGTACTCATCATACCTTCCTCTTGGGGTTCCCAACGGACGTGTGCTTTACCGTCACAAGCAGCTACTTTTCTGGCGCCGTTGCCTGGGAGATCAAGACACGCTGCAAGGGGAGTCTCTCACACCCAATCTCTTTACTTTGTTTATTGTCTTGCTTTATTTTATTTTCTGTCTTGTTTGCTTTCTTTATATCAAAAACACAAATAAATTAGTTACTTGCATTTATTTTATTTTGTTATCATGTCTAGTCATGTACTTGTTACTCTGTCACCTGAGGAATTGATCTTTACTTTTAAACAAGGGGATGAGGAGAGTTTTAAAGAAGCTTGGTCTAGAATTTTTGATTCTTATGGGACAGGACAAATCACACTTGGAAGATCCCTGCTGAAACTCTTGGGAGCAACCGTAGATGTGGGAAAAGGCACTCTAAATTTTACCTCTACACCCGGATGCGGTCATGTATTCCCTAGACCAAAGAGTAAGAATAAGAGTAAGAGGGGTAGGCGTAAAGCCCTTGGTAATAATGTTAATGCTTCTTCTCTTGATGTTACTTGATTTTCACTTTCTGCGCCTAGCTGAAAGGCGTTAAAGAAAAGCGCTTATGGGAGACAACCCATTATTTTATTTCTGCAATTTTTGTTTTATATTTGAGTCAATGTGCTTGTTACTACTGTAGCAATACCTTTGTATCTTTATTTTCTTGCATTGTTGTGCCAAGTAAAGTCTTTGATAGAAAGTTGATACTAGATTTGGATTTCTGCGCAGAAACAGATTTCTTAGCTGTCACAAATTTGAGTTTTTCTCTCTGTAGAAGAATCTATAAATGCTGAAAACATTCATGAGTAATCCTCAGGTATGTACACAACTTTCATTCAACTGGAGCTTTTTCATCTGAGCAAGTTAAGTGCCTCGGAAAAATTCGTCTTTACGGACTGTTCTGTTTTGACAGATTCTGCCTTTTATTTTGCATTGCCTCTTTTACTGTGTTTGAGTGGATTTCTTTGCTCCATTAAATTTCAGTAGCCTTGGGTAATGTCCAGAAGTGTTGGGAATGATTGTGTCCTTGCTGAACATGTGAATTTTTGATTATGCACTAACCCTCTAATGAGATTGCTTTGAGTTTGGTGTGAAGGAAGTTTTCAAGGATCAAGAGAGGAGGATGATATGATATTATCAAGAAGAGTGAAAAGTCTAAGCTTGGGGATGCCCCCATGATTCATCCCTACATATTTCAAGAAGACTCAAGCGTCTAAGCTTGGGGATGCCCAAGGCATCCCCTTCTTCATCAAACTTATCAGGTCACCTCTAGTGAAACTATATTTTAATTCCGTCACATCTTATGTGCTTTACTTGGAGCGTCCGTGTGCTTTTATTTTCGCTTTGTTATTATCATTCTCTGAATAAATCGGATCCTAACATGCTTGTGTGGGAGAGAGACACACTCCACTTTTTCATTTGAACACTTGTGTTCTTCGTTTTTCATGTTCATGGCGAAAGCTGAAAGCCGCAGCACTTATACTTATTGTTATTTGGTTGGAAACAGAAAATGCTTCATGTGGTAATTGGTATATTGTCTTGAATAATTTGATACTTGGCAATTGTTTTGAGCTCTCAAGTAGATCATGTTTAAGCTCTTGCATCATGTAGTTTAATCTATTAGTGGAGAACTACCGTAGAGCTTGTTGAAATTTGGATTGCATGATTGGTCTCTCTAAGGTCTAGATATTTTCTGGTAAAAGTGTTTGAGCAACAAGGAAGACAATGTAGAGTCTTATAATGCTTGCAATATGTTCTTGTGTAAGTTTTGTTGTACCGGTTTATACTTGTGTTTGCTTCAAACAACCTTGCTAGCCAAAGCCTTGTACTGAGAGGGAATGCTTCTCGTGCATCTAAAACCTTGAGCCAAAACCTATGCCATTTGTGTCCACCATAACTACCTACTATGTGGTATTTTTCTGCCATTCCAAAGTAAATTGCTTGCGTGCTACCTTTAAAACCTTTCAAAAATTCATTCCTTGTTTTTGCAATACATAGCTCATGGGAAAGTAGCCTAAAAAACTATTGTGGTAAGGAATATGTCGCTTGTGTATCTTAGTTCTTATAAGTTGCTTGTTGAGCGGTAACCATGTTATCTGGGGACGCCATCAACCTATCACACCTTTGTTGAATATCATGTGAGTTGCTATGCATGTTCGTCTTGTCTGAAGTAAGGGAGATTTTCCATGAGTTGAAATGGTTTGAGTATGCATGTTGTTAGAGAAGAACATTGGGCCGCCAACCAAAGCCATGTATCATGGTGGAAGTTTCAGCTTGGACATTAATCCTCGAATCTCTTATGAGAATATTATCTGTTGTTGAATGCTTAAAGCATAAAAGAGGAGTCCATTATTTGTTTTCTATGTTGTCCCGGTATGGATGTCCTCAAGTTGAGATCTATCAAAATCGAGAAATCAAATGCGATTTATCTCCTTGGACCTTTGTACAGGTGGCATAGAGGTACCCCTTTGTGACACTTGGTTGAAACATATGTAATGCGATGATAATCCATGGAAATCCGAGCTAATTAGGACAAGGTGCGGGCACTATTAGTATTTGATGCATGAGGCTTGCAACTTATAGGAAGTTTTATACATAACCCATATGAATTATTACTACCGTTGACACAATTGTTTCCATGTTTTCAAAATAAAAAGCTCTAGCACATGAGTAATCTCTGCTTCCCTCTGCGAAGGGCCTTTCTTTTACTTTATGTTGAGTCATTTTACCTACTTCTTTCTATCTTAGAAGCAAACACTTGTGTCAACTGTGTGCATTGATTCTTACATGCTTACTTATTGCACTTATTATATTACTTTGTGTTGACAATTATCCATGAGATATGCATGTTGAAAGTTGAAAGCAATTGCTGAAACTTAAATCTTCCTTTGTGTTGCTTCAAAACCTCTTATTAAGAATCTATTGCTTTATGAGTTAACTCTTATGCAAGACTTTTTGATGCTTGTCTTGAAAGTACTATTCATGAAAAGTTTTTGCTATATGATTTAGTTGTTTAGTCATTATCTTTTTGTTAGCAAACTATAGACCATTGCTTTGGGTCATTTCATTCATCTCATGTGCTTTACAATAGTGTTGATCAAGATTATGTTGGTAGCATGTCACTTCAGAAATTATTCTTTTTATCGTTTACCTACTCGGCGAGTAGGAACTAAGCTTGGGGATGCTTGATACGTCTCCAACGTATCTATAATTTCTTATGTTCCATGCTAGATTTATGACAATACCTACATGTTTTATTCACACTTTATAACATTTTTATGCATTTTCTGGGACTAACCTATTAACAAGAGGCCACAGTGCCAGTTCCTGTTTTCTGCTGTTTTTGATTTCAGAAAAGTTAGTTTACAAATATTCTCGGAATTGGACGAAACAAAAGCCCACGGCCCTATTTTCCACGGAGTGTTCCAGAACACTGAAGGAGAGACGAAGAGGGGCCACGAGTTGGCCACCCCACCTGGCGGCGTGGCCCCACCTCCTGCCACGCCAGCCTATGGGGTGGGCCCCTCGGGCACCCACCAACGTCGCCCTTTCGCCTATATAATCCTCCCGACGCGAAAACCCTAGTACCGAGAGCCAAAATACCAGAACAGTTCTAGAGATGCCGCAACCCTAACTCGGGGGGTTCAGAGTTCTCCTCCAGCCCCTCGGAGAGGGAATCATCACCGGAGGGCTCTACATCACCATGCCCGCCTCCGGATTGATGCGTGAGTAGTTCATCCTTGGACTACGGGTCCATAGCAGTAGCTAGATGGTTGTCTTCTCCTCTTGTGCCATCATGTTTAGATCTTGTGAGCTGCCTATCATGATCAAGATCGTCTATTTGTAATGCTACATGTTGTGTTTGTTGGGATCCGATGAATATGGAATACTATGTCAAGTTGATTATTGGTCTATCATATATGTTATTTATGATCTTGCATGCTCTCCGTTGCTAGTAGAGGCTCTGGCCAAGTTGATACTTGTAACTCCCGGAGGGAGTATTTATGCTAGATAGTGGGTTTATGTCTCCATTGAATCTGGGGGAGTGACAACAACCCCTAAGGTTGTGGATGTGCTGTTGCCACTAGGGATAAAACATCAATGCTTTGTCTAAGGATATTTGTATTGTTTACATTACGCACAATACTTAATGCAATTGTCTGTTGTTTGCAACTTAATACTGGAAGGGGTGCGGATGCTAACTGAAGGTGGACTTTTTAGGCATAGATGCATGCTGGATGGCGGTCTATGTTCTTTGTCGTAATGCCCTAATTAAATCTCATAGTAGTCATCATGATATGTATGTGCATTGTTATGCCCTCTCTATTTGTAAATTGCCCAACTGTAATTTGTTCACCCAACATGCTATTTATCTTATTGGAGAGACACCACTAGTGAACTGTGGACCCCGGTCCATTCTTTTACATCTGAAATACAACCTACTGCAATCATTGTTCTCTTTTGTTTTCTGCAAGCAAACATCATTCTCCACACCATACGTTTAATCCTTTGTTTTCAGCAAGCCGGTGAGATTGACAACCTCACTGTTAAGTTGGGGCAAAGTAGTTTGATTGTGTTGTGCAGGTTCCACGTTGGCACCGGAATCCCTGGTGTTGCGCCACACTACACTCCTTCACCAACAACCTTCACGTGATCTTCATCTCCTACTGGTTCGATAACCTTGGTTTCTTACTAAGGGAAAACTCGCTGCTGTACTCATCATACCTTCCTCTTGGGGTTCCCAACTGACGTGTGCTTTACCGTCACAAGCAAGGCCTCGAAACACTTCTTTGGCTGTATGATGGAAGAGGGCTGCTCCGTAAGGGAAGAAGCGCGAAAACGCAGCCTGGGCATCAAAGATGCTACGGCGCACTAGGTCCGCATGAATCTCAAGAAGAGACAACGCGTCGAGAAGACGGTCGTCTTCAGGCTTTTCCAGACAAAATCCTGACTCATCTTCCCTGCTGAAACAAAAATTTGGGTCTTCAACAAAAAGAAGGGGCGGAAAATCAATGAAAAGGATGAAGATGGATTAGCGAACTTACGACAAAACGCCGATTCAACGATTCAAGGCGAGAGGCACTTCCTTCACGAGCAACATGCTGAGTGATTTTGTCACTCGAGGTCTTCGTGAAGCCTCTTTCAAAGATCTTCAATGCAAGAGGCATCCTTTTCAGCTTTCTCGCGAGCTTCTTCGCTCGCCTTGAGTTTGCCGGCAAGGTCTTCAACCCATTTGTCCGCCGCAAGGAGAGCCTCTGTTGCAAAGACATGGGATAGAAGTTAAAATTGCACAAAGACAAAGGATGTTTTCGAGAAGCAGAACAAGATAGATCATCCGACAATGTACCTTTCAACCCATCAACAATGTTGCGGTACCCAATAAATTGGGCGCCAAGGTTAATGAAGGGCTGCATTAGAGGCTGCAGAAAAGAAAAGGGAAAGAAAGGTTCAGAGTAGTGAAAAACTCGGCAGATAGAAAAACAAAATAGTAGACTTACATCGTCCAAGGGTGGAGTCGTGAACCTCCGCAAGGTTGAATTCTTCGCCTAGCTCGATCCTTGCTCTCTTTGGCGAAGAGGCTCGGGGGCTAGTGGCAGGAGTCGACTTTCGAAGATCTGGATGAGGAGTCGAGGTTTCCTCCGCCGTGCGGTGTGTCTCCGACAAAGCCAAAGTATGAGACATGCTCATAGGAGCAGTCACATTGGCGGCGGGTTCTTCTTCTTCTTCGTCGTCGCTGGGCACAAAATAGAATGAGATAATTTGATATAGATTCAGGTTATTCGACACACCATGACTAAAAAGAGAGACATGGCAACTTACGAGCTGACAAGGGTAGCTTCATAGGCGTTGAAGGGCTCTGTTTCTTTGGAGCAAGACTGGAGCGCTCCTCGACAGAGAACTGCTCAGCTTGGAGGTGCGAGCCTTCGTCCCTTTTATGTTTCTTCGGAGAAACATCGGAAGGGATGGACTGCGCGGACTAAGCCTCGATTCAGCTTCTTTTTCAGAGGAAGCAGTGGATTTATGAGATACGGCGACTTCGCTCTCAGGTCGAGAAGGGGCCTGGGCGAGATTTTGCTGAGCGTCGTCGCTAACGATTGCTCGTTCTTCGACATCTCCACCTTCGGGAAGAGGAGGAAGAGACGATGTAGCTTTATGGTTCTGAGCAAGATTTCTATTTTCGTGCCCTCGGGTCCTTAGTTGTGCTCAGTTTTCCCCAGCTCCTTAGTTTTTCCTCAGTTTTACCCAAGCGTTTGTCTGAAACCATCACACGTGATGTAACGGCCGGTTGCCCGACGGTTGACCGTTATCTTCTGACTAGTGGGGCCACGTAGAGCCTGCAAAGACACGTTAGACCATCCATCTTTGTTTGACCGTAAGCATCGCTGTATCCCTGACCAAAACGCGAACGAGTGGGGCTTCGGTATATCAAATGACAAGTGGGGCCATGACGCTGATACAAGGGGCAATACACGGGTAGGATTAGATTTTTAAACGGAGCTCTACAGCGATGGCACGGAGGAGGTGGCATGCGGGGTGCCGAGATGAGATCGACGTCCACAAAGAACTGCATGAGGCGAGACCAGACGCATTAGATAGATATGAACTAGACGCGTTTAACCATGCAAAGAAGAGAAGAAATGGTCGACGACATCGACGACTGATGCGCGTAAATGTACACGTCCGTTGGGAACCCCAAGAGGAAGGTATGATGCGCACAGTGGCAAGTTTTCCCTCAGAAAGAAACCAAGGTTTATCGAACCAGGAGGAGCCAAGAAGCACGTTGAAGGTTGATGGTGGCGAAATGTGATGCGGCGCAACACCAGGGATTCGGCGCCAACGTGGAACCTGCACAACACAACCAAAGTACTTTGCCCCAACGAAACAGTGAGGTTGTCAATCTCACCGGCTTGCTGTAACAAAGGATTAACCGTATTGTGTGGAAGATGATTGTTTGCAAGAAAACAGTAAAACAAGTATTGCAGTAGATTGTATGCGATGTAAAGAATAGGACCGGGGTCCACAGTTCACTAGAGGTGTCTCTCCCATAAGATAAAAGCATGTTGGGTGAACAAATTACAGTCGGGCAATTGACAAATAGAAAAGGGCATAACAATGCATGTACATGATATGATAAATATAGTGAGATTTAATCGGGCATTACGACAAAGTACATAGACCGCCATCCAACTGCATCTATGCCTAAAAAGTCCACCTTCAGGTTATCATCCGAACCCCTTTCAGTATTAAGTTGCAAAGCAACAGACAATTGCATTAAGTATGGTGCGTAATGTAATCGACAACTACATCCTTAGACATAGAATCAATGTTTTATCCCTAGTGGCAACAGCACAACACAACCTTAGAACTTTCTGTCACTGTCCCAGGTATCAATGAAGGCATGAACCCACTATCGAGCATAAATACCCCCTCTTAAGAGTAAAAACTTGGCCAGAGCCTCTACTAATAACGGAGAGCATGCAAGATCATAAACAACACATAAACAATAGATTGATAATCACCATAACATAGTATTCTCTATTCATCGGATCCCGACAAACACAACATATAGAATTACAGATAGATGATCTTGATCATGTTAGGCAGCTCACAAGATCCAACAATGAAGCACAATTAGGAGAAGACGACCATCTAGCTACTGCTATGGACCCATAGTCCAGGGGTGAACTACTCACTCATCACTCCGGAGGCGATCATGGCGATGAAGAGTCCTCCGGGAGATGAATCCTCTCCGGCAGGGTGCCGGAGGCGATCTCCCGAATCCCCCGAGATGGGATTCGCGGCGGCGGCGTCTCGAAGGTTTTCCGTATCGTGGCTCTCGGTACTGGGGGTTTCGCGACGGAGGCTTTAAGTAGGCGGAAGGGCAAGTCAGGGGGCCACACGAGGGCCCCACATGACAGGGCCGCGCGGCCAAGCCCTAGGCCGCGCCGCCCTGTTGTGGCGGCGCCTCGTGGCCCCACTTCCTTTCCTCTTCGGTCTTCTGGAAGCTTCGTGCAAAAATAGGACCCTGGGCGTTGAGTTCGTCCAATTCCGACAATATTTCGTTACTAGGATTTCTGAAACCAAAAACAGCAGAAAACAGCAACTGGCTCTTCGGCATCTTGTTAATAGGTTAGTTCCAGAAAATGCGTAAATACGACATATAATGTGCATAAAACATGTAGATATCATCAATAATGTAGCATGGAACATAAGAAATTATCGATACGTTGGAGACGTATCAACGACCACCTCAAAACTTTGACTGACCGTGTCGGACACGAACGCGAGCAATGTAGAGAAAACTAGTGTCTCTCCTTTCTGGCGTGTATAGGTGGGTGCTAGGAGAGTGTGGTGGCGAAGGGAAAGACCTCGCGGCGGTCTGTGGCGTCCAGCATAGCGGGTCGGCGTGGCCGTGCCCACAGCGGCGTGCATGCATGTTCGGCATTGGCATCAGCATGTACGTTCGGCATTGGCCTCGGCGGTATCTCTGGTGTGTCAGTGATCGAATGAGGGGACGGGATTGAGGGTGCATCCCGACGTTGACCTAGCAGTGGCGGCGAGCATAGCCGTTCTGACCATGCCGATATCGGCATCGGCATCGTTTGGAGGCTGTGGTGCTCGAATCAAGTTGGGATTTGTTTCTTGTAGGCCAAAATGAATTTGAAACAAGTTTCATGTTGAAGGTTAGGTAACGAAAGTTTGTAACTATCCCAAAATTATACTAGCGCCATGGTGAGGTTCTTTTTGATAGAGCTATACGGTTGGGCAAACTTTTTTGACACTTTTTAGATAGGGTTCCTTGTTGTTACACGTATGGCATCATGTATGGAAAATTTGGGGTCATTTGGAGATGTTCGAAAAAATCACTTTGCTTAAGCGCATGCCGTTTCGTCTCGCTGAAACCAGCTTTTCTAACAAGGTGATTTTTTCTACCTTCTCTAAATAACCTCAAATTTCATACAGCTGATCTTCTATACATAGATAGATAGATTGTTTCGTTTTTACATTTTTCGAACTTTTTATTTCCCTTTATAATACCCAATTGATTTTCAGGTCAAAACCTCGAAAAACAGCATCATGTATGGCATCATTTTCACCCTAAATTTCAAATTTTCTGAAACTTTCCCTTTTAGATATTCCTTGTTGTTATAGGTATGCCATCATGTATGCCAAACTTGGTTAGGTCTCACTGAAACCAGCTTTTGTAACAAATTAGGTTTTTTCTGCCTTCTCTAAATGACCTCAAAAATCATACGTGATAGGTTTATCATTCTATACAAAGATAGATGGTTTATCATTTTTTGCGTGAAAAGTAATGGCTACAACAAAGGGAATCGGTGATGGTTTATCATTTTTTTTGCGTGAAAAGTAATGGCTACAACAAATTGTTGATGGTTTATCATTTTTTTGCGTGAAAAGTAATGGCAACAACAAATCGGTGATGGTTTATCATTTTTTTGCGTGAAAAGTAATGGCAACAACAAATCGGTGATGGTTTATCATTTTTTTGCGTGAAAAGTAATGGCTACAACAAATTGTTGATGGTTTATCATTTTTTGCGTGAAAAGTAATGGCAACAACAAATCGGTGATGGTTTATCATTTTTTTGCGTGAAAGTAATGGCTACAACAAATTGTTGATGGTTTATCATTTTTTTGCGTGAAAAGTAATGGCAACAACAAATCGGTGATGGTTTATCTTTTTTTTGCGTGAAAAGTAATGGCAACAACAAATCGGTGATGGTTTATCATTTTTTGCGTGAAAAATAACGCCTAAAAGAGTTTATAATTTTTAGCGCGTGAAAAATAATACAGAAAACCGCCCTTCAGCATACTTAGAGGGTGGAAGCTAATTAACCGCCAACAGAGAGAGAGAGGGGTTATCCTGCCCGTTCCCTATATCATACGATCAACGGTCGGCGGGCACGATCCGCGTGACATGGGCTAGACCAATCAGGGCGATGTTGCACGTCTGCGAGAATTTGTGAAGAGAGAGGGCAAAACTGAGTACTATCAAGAAACCAAGGGCACCTGAGTAGTAAATAGACTAAGGGATTCAAATATGAGATTTAAAAAATGGAAAATGCGTGTTTTGTACAATGAAACCCATCTTGGCCTACCTCAAACTATTTGCAATACCAATATACATCAGTGTGAGAATTGTGGCCTCATTTAGACAAAGTATGATTTGGGGGAAGCTGTTTTGGGAAGGGCTTATTGTGGAAAACCATGCACCTTCATAGCTACTAGGTGATTTGAGAAGTGGCAATTTGTGGTAAAACTTGATTTATCTATGATTTGAGAAGTGGCAATTTGTGGTAAAGACTCCATGAGTAAGTGCCACTCTTTTTCGGATTTTTTTGCACATTAAATGACTCATTTAACTAGTTAATCCCATTTGTTGACTCTCTGTTGACCAGCCACTTGAGGGTAAAACTGAGTATATTGCACTAGCCAGTATTAGCACTCGAGGGGAAAATTGAGCACACAAAAAATGCTAGTATAAGACTCGAGGGTATACCTGAGTATATCTAAATTTCCAGGGTTAGACTCGAGGACACGTGCAATTGTTGACGCGTAGACGCGGGTCGCGGTGGAGAAGTCGAGACGTGCAATCGTGGACGCGTGTCGCGTTGCAGAAGTCCAAGACGTGCAGACGTGCACCTGTGCACGCGTAGGACGCGGGTCGCATTAACCACCCCTCGCCTTTATAGACGCCTCCTCGCACTCTCTCTGTCACTCTCACTCGCTCACGCATCGCCAACTCTCTCACGTCCCATCATCTTCTCCAAAGCAAAAAACCCTCTCCCTCTCCCTCTTCCTCTTCCTCCGCCGGAGAGATGGACAAGGAGAATGCCAATCCCATCGTCGAGGTAGGCTCGAAGCGCGACGCCTCCATCTTCGGCGCCGTCCCCTCTACGGACGTCGCCGCCGCCGCCGTCGCCGGTGCATCGGAGGCTGCTGCCGCCGGTGGCAGTCAGATCCCGGCGGGATGGGACCCCTACGACCCCGTGCCGTACGTCCCGCCCCCGAACCCCTACGACACCTCCCTGGAGGACCCATGGAACGAGGTAACTACGGTTTGCTTCCTTTTTTGTTCCCCATTCCTTTTTGAACCCTATTTTTGCTGGTGTAGATGGATCTGTAGATGGATGAGTATTGGGCTAATATTTGCGCCGATTTTATTCCATTTTGTTTTGATCACTTCTTGATTTCGTTTAAGATTTGGGGTTCGGCTGTTCGGTTAATTTATGCAAGTAATATTGGATCTCAATCAGTTAATTTATGCAAGTAATCATGGGATCTCAATCAGTTATTTTATGCACTAATCAAAAGATATCAACCGTTTAATTTTGCAAATAATCTCGAATGTGTTCAAGTTCAGATCTAGTTCAGATCTAGAATCTGTTTCTTTGCCTATGATGAATGGTTGGGCACAAATTTTTACAGGGAGGGTTCAGCGAACCATTGCTGTGTACAAATCTGTTGTGCATGAGCTTTAGTTCGCTAACACCTTCCCTGTAGATATATAATCATGTCCACTCTAACTGAGGCTGACTCTGTTTTTCTTAACTTTGTTATCATGTACGTTAGTCATCGTTGCAACTCATTCACTAGTTTCTGTTTGATATGGATCAGATGTCTGGCAGCGACGTCGGCAGCGACGAAGAGGAGGAGGACGTCAAGACTCGCCAGGTGCTGCGGAGGCTGCAGGTCGGCCAGTACATCTCCTACTTCGCCAAGGAGGTCTACAGGTGCCCCTTCTGCACCAGGAGACTCGGCGCCACGGACTTCAACTGCCTCGTCACGCATGCTGAGAACATCAGCACCACCTTCCCCAAGGTCGGCACGACGGTGAACGTCCACTCCTTCCGCGCCAAGCACAGGGCGCTCGGCATGCACCTCCGCAGCTTGCAGCGGGTGGAGATCTCCGCCGGGCGCATGCCTCCGCTCAAGCCCAAGGCTCCCAAGGGGAGCAAGAGCAACAAGTGGAGGCAGAGCCAGATGGGGTAGGCGGAGTCCTGGACTGCTGCTGCTGCTGCCTCCTAGTTTGTTGTTGGGATCCCTTTGTTGTTAGCTAGGGATCCCTTGTTGTTATGTTAGTATGATGGTGCTGTGAAGAACCTGTTACTATGTTGGCTGCTGTGTATGCAGCTTATTATCTATCCATATTATCTAGGGATTATCTATCCCTAGTCTACTATATTTTGTTGGCCGTACTTAGTTTTCTTGATTTACTATGACTGTGAATTTATCGTACATTATCCTGGAGATTTGCTTCTAGATTTAACTACATACATATGGACCAGAGGGAGTACTAGATTTGCTGCCATATTGGGCAAACAACGAGGGCCAAAAGGCACAAATAATTGAAGAAAGTCAGAAATGCAAGCTTCTCTAGATTTTATACTAATTTGGTGAAAAGGACAGAGAGAAAGAGGGGGAAAAGGTGCACTTAATAATGCCAATTTGGGGCCGAGAGAGACAGAACCCAGCTCCTGCTCACGTGCAACCAAACGCTTCTCGTCCTGTCCCACGCGGTCCCTTTCTACCAGCCCCACGCGACGCGGGCCCACACGACGCGGCCCCACACGACGCGGCCCCACACGTGACAGAACGGTCAACTAAACGGGAATCCTGCCGTCTGAGCTGCTTCTGCGGGTTTCAAACAAGGGCTTGGGGAAAACTGAGAAAAACTATGGAGCTGGGGAAAACTGAGTACAACTAAGGACCTGAGGGCACGAAAATAGAAATCCCAAAATTAATTAATTAATATACATATGTACATATAGAATTCCATTAATGCCTCTATACTAATCGTATACCTCGTCATGACCGGAGCCGTCGGCTTCTCCATCACCGGAGCCGCGGCTTCTCCATCACCGGAGCCGCGGGCTTCTCCATCACCGGAGGCGCGGTCTTCTCGGTCGGCTTCTGGACCATCGCGGATTATGTTCTCGAAAATGTCTTCCTGTTCCAAGTCCCGTTCGAATGGATCCATTGTTTCTGCAAAAAATTAAATCGATAAGTACATGTTCTAACCCTAACCCTAATCAAACACTAACCAAACCCTAACCCTAACCACAGATGGGGTAGGCTCAAGGAGGGGAAGTCGGCGTGGAGCAGGGAGAAGAGGGCGCGTCAGGTAGAGGATCTCGACAATGCTCACGTGTTTGCGAGAGGGAGAGGGTGTCGGCGACGCGTGTTTGCGAGAGGGAGAGGGTGTCGGCGACGCGTGTTTGCGAGAGGGAGAGGGTGTCGGCGACGCGTGTTTGCGAGAGGGAGAGGGTGTCGGCGACGCGTGTTTGCGAGAGGGAGAGGGTGTCGGCGACGCGTGTTTGCGAGAGGGAGAGGGTGTGATGACCCACAAGTATAGGGGATCACAACAGTCTTCGAGGGAAGTAAAACCCAATTTATTGATTTGACACAAGGGGAGCCAAAGAATATTTGTAAGCCTTAACAGCGGAGTTGTCAATTCAGCTGCACCTGGAAACAAACTTGCTCGCAATAGTTTATCAGTAGCAACAGTTTTATAGCAGTAGCAGTAGTGTAATAAAGACAGTAGTAGTGATTTTAGTAAACAGCAGGATTAAAATACTGTAGGCATAGGGATGGATGAACAGGCGCTGCATGGATAAGATAACTCATGTAATAATCAAGGCTAGGCATTTGCAGATAATAATAAAACAATATCCAAGTACTAAACAACCATAGGCATGTGTTCCGTATATAGTCGTACGTGCTCGCAATGAGAAACTTGCACAACATCTTTTGTCCTACCAGCCGGTGGCAGCCGGGCCTCTAGGGAAACTACTGGTAATTAAGGTACTCCTTTTAATAGAGTACCGGAGCAAAGCATTAACATTCTGTGAACACATGTGATCCTCATATCACAGCCTTCCCCTCCGGTTGTCCCAATTTCTGTCACTTTGGGGCCTCGGGTTCCGGACAGCAATATGTGTATACAACTTGCAGGTAAGATCATAAAACAATGAATATCATCATGAATCAATAACATGTTCAGATCTGAAATCATGGCACTCGGGCCCTAGTGACAAGCATTAAGCATAACAAGTTGCAACAATATCATAAAAGTACCAACAACGGATACTAGGCACTATGCCCTAACAATCTTATGGCTATTACATGAACAATCTCATCCAATCCCTACCATCCCCTTCAGCCTACAGTGGGGGAATTACTCACACATGGATGGGGGAAACATGGATGGTCGATGGAGAGGCGTCGGTGGCGATGATGGCGATGATCTCCTCCAATTCCCCGTCCCGGCAGGGTGCCAGAACGGAGTTTCTGATCCCGAGATTGGGTTTCGCGATGGCGGCGGAGTTCTGGATGTCTTCTGGAAAAGTGGTCAAACCCCCTCGCATTATTAGGTCAAGGGCTTTAAGTAGTCCAGAGGGGAGCGTCGGGGGCTGGCCGAGGCGGCCTCACCATAAGGCGGCGCGCCCCCCCTCCTGGCCGCGCCGGCCTATGGTGTGGAGGCCGTGGGCCTCCCCCTGGCTTGCCCTTCTGGCTCCGTGTGTCTTCTATAAAAATAGGCCCTTTGCAATTATTTCCGGGGATTTTCCTGAAAGTTGATTTTCTGCACAAAAATAAGACACCAGGGCAATTCTGCTGAAAACAGCGTTAGTCCGTGTTAGTTGTATCCAAAATACACAAATTAGAGGCAAAACAATAGCAAAAGTGTTCGGGAAAGTAGATACGTTTTGGACGTATCAACTCCCCCAAGCTTAGCTTATTGCTTGTCCTCAAGCAATTCAGTTAACAACTGAGTGCGATAAAAGAACTTTCATGAACACATTTGCTCATATGATGTAAATATTCTCATTATATGGACGAATACTTAGGCAATTCATAATAAGATAAATGCAAATAAAGTCATCTAATAGCTGTGTCAATCATGAAAAAGATACCAACAAACTAATAATAAGCATCATGAAACACTTCTATAAGCAGGATTGCAATGCTCATAAAAAGATATGATAAAGTGGTATCTCGCTTGCCCGTATTTGTACAGCAAAACATAAATGCCCAGGCACCTCTGAAGTTCATGGAAAGACTAGAAGTAAAGATTATCAAAGATAAAAGCATCAAAGTTATACCACAGTTAACCATATTCTGGGACAAACATATTACACTAAGAATGACAATTATGCTCTCAAGAAGGTGCTCAAAGAAAGGATGGTGACTCAACATAAAAGTAAAAGATTGACCCTTCGCAGAGGGAAGCAGGGATTAACATGTGCTAGAGCTTTTCATTTTTGAAACAGAAGTAAAATTGTTTTGAGAGGTGTTTGTTGTTGTCAACGAATGATAGTGGGTACTCTAACTACCTTGTCAACCAGACTTTCAAGAGCGGCTCCCATGAAGGACGTTATCTCTACTAGCAAGGTAGATCATCCCTCTTCTCTTTTGTTTACACATGCATTTTAGTTTCATTATGGATGACACTCACCCCAACCTTTGCTTAGACAAGCCGTGGCTAACCGAATCCTCGGGTGCCTTGATGTCTACGGGTGCTTCTATTCTTGTAGACAGTGTTGGGCCTCCAAGAGCAGAGGTTTGTAGAACAGCAGCAAGTTTCCCTTAAGTGAATCACCCAAGGTTTATCGAACTCAGGGAGGTAGAGGTCAAAGATAGTCCTCTCAAGCAACCCTGCAATTAAGATACAAGAAGTCTCTTGTGTCCCCAACACACCTAATACACTTGTCAGATGTATAGGCGCACTAGTTCGGCGAAGAGATAGTAAAACACAGGTGGTATAGATGGTGGTAATATTGCAGGAAGTAAAGATGCAGTAAAACAGTAAACAAGCGATGTTTGCAGTATTCGGAAACAAGGCCTAGGGATCATACTTTCACTAGTGGACACTCTCAACATTGATCACATAATAAATAAATAACTTCTCCTCACTTGTGCTACATATGCTCTTGTTTGATAACAAACACCATTCATTGTGTAGGGCTACAAGAGCTCCCTCAAGCCGGAGTTAACAAGCGCCACAACATTCAACATTCATATTTAAGTAACCTTAGAGCATAATAGATCTTTGCAATTTAGACCGAGTACTAACATAGCATACACACTGTCACCATTACACTATGAAAGGGGGAATAGATCACATCAATACTATCATAGTAATAATTAACTCCATAATCTACAAGAGATTATGATCATAACCTACGCCAAGTACTACATGATGCACACACTGTCACCATTACACCATGAAGAAGGAATAGACTACTTTAATAACATCACAAGAGTAGCACATAGACTAATAGCGATACAAAGCTCATCATATGGATCTCAATCATGCAAAGCAATTCATGAGATCATTGTATTGGGGTACATGAGAGAGAGATTAACCACATAGCTACCGGTAGAGCCCTCGGGGAGAACTACTCCCTCCTCATCATGGGAGACAATGATGGCGATGAAGATGGCGGTGGGGTTGGAGATGACTCCGGGGGCAATTCCCCATCCCGGCAGGGTGCCGGAACAGAGACTTCTGTCCCCCGAATTGGAGTTTCGCGATGGCGGCGGCATCCCTGGAGTCTTTCTGGAGTTTCGTCAATCGGTCTCGAAGTTTTAGGTCACGAGGGGTCTTATAGGCGAAGAGGCAGCGCGAGGGGGTGGCAGAGGTGGGCTCCCCACACCTGGGCGCGCCCCCTCCTTGGCCGCGCCGCCAGGTGGTGTGGGGCCCTCGGCCCTCTCCGGCTCCCCTTCGGTGTCCTGGTCCGTCTCGGTGAATTATGATGTTTGGTCTTCGTTTCGTCGAATTCCGAGAATATTGCCCGAACAGTCTTTCTGGAACCAAAAATAACAGAAAACAGGAACTGACACTTCGGCATCTTGTTAATAGGTTAGTTTCGGAAAATGCATAAAAACGATATAAAGTGTGAACAAAATATGTAGGTATTGTCATAAAACTAGCCTGGAACATCAGAAATTATAGATACGTTGGAGACGTATCACCTTCCAACATTCACATACCATGGAGGAGTGTCTATTTGCAAGTTAAGTTCATAGTTTTAAAAACCGGACCGGTGATCAAACCGGTGAGGTCGTCGGTTCAGGTTTTTGCCGGTTGAACCACTGGTTCACCGATTCACTGTCTGGTTTTTTAAACATGACATAATATATTTTTACTTATAAATGTTGCAGTATAATACATAATTATGTATGGAAAAATTGCATAATAGCTCACGTAATGACATAACATAGTAGTCAACAACTGATCAACAACTTGCAAGTCCAAAACTGGGACTTGCACCCATAGCCTAAGAGCAACTAAGCATGCAGTTAGCCAATAGCAAGCTACGATTGCTTAATGCACTAAGTAGAGCCAAGTGGCCAACAAAAAAGGTTGCTAGCTTGGATGCAACGTGGGCACGCAACAAGCTAAGAATACTAGCCAAGAAGCCAAGTGATACACCAAAACAGCCAGGAAGCAAGCGGCAGTCGAAGTATACTGTGTACATAATGTACAAAACGAACTTCTCTCTACTCTAAACAACAAACAATTCTAGCTCAGTTGGTGCGCTCCGCTGCGCTCAAGCTCTGAGGTGCACGGTTCGAATCATGCATGCTGCAGCAAAGTTTTTATCAAGCTATGATATTGAACCAGTCAGACCGAAGATCCGGTTTACAGCGATTTAACCGCGGTTTGGCCGGTTTATTCCGGCTCGGCTGCGCATACGGTCCAGTGCGCCTAAAAAACCAGCAGAGGCTCCGGTTCCAGTTTTTTCCGGTTGAACCTCCGGTCCGGTTCGGTTTTTAAAACTATGGTTAAGTTGCTTACTGATAAATCCAGGCAAAACATGTGAAGAGAATTATTAATGAAAGTTGTAATTAATTGGGGTTGGGCACCCCGTTGCCAGCTCTTTTTACAAAATTATTGAATAAGCGGATGTATATGCCACTAGTCCATTGGTGAAAGTCTGACTGACAAGATTGAAAGATAAAACACCACATACTTCCTCATGAGCTTATAAAACATTGACACAAATTGAGAAATACTTTGAAGGTTTTAAAGGTAGCACATGAAAATTTACTTGGAATGGTTTGAAATGCCATGCATAGGTATTTATGGTGGACACTTTGGAATAACTTGGTTTTCAGGGATTTGGAAGCACGAGCAGCATTCCCGCTCAGTACAAGTGAAGGCTAGCAATAGACTGGGAAGCGACAATCAAGAGAGCAATAACTGTCATAATCATTGATACGTCCATTTTGCATCACTATTTTATATCATAATTTGCTGTTATTCATTGATATATTTCATATTTAGAGATGATACTTATGTTATTTCACCTATTTTGCATGTTTCATGATCATTGGAGAATTATTCACCGGAGTCAGGATTCTGCTGGAAAAAGCACCGTCAGGACACCATATTTCGGAAGATCAACAATTGATGGAAATTATATGAAAAATCCTATTTTTCCAGAAGACGAAGGGAGCCAAAAGGAGGGGCCGAGAGGGCCGCCATGGCCCCCCCATAGGCCGGCGCGGGCCCTGGCCTGGCCGCGCCGCCTTGTGGGGAGGGGGCCCACGGCCCCCTCTGGCCTCCTCTCCTTCGCGTACATCTTCTCCCCGAAAACCTAAGACACGGGGAGTTACGGAGAATTGACATAGCCGCATCTACGGGGCGGAAAGACACCAGAGAGAAAATAGCTCTCCGGCGGGCAGGAATCCGCCGGGGAAATTCCCTCCGGAGGGGGAAATCGACGCCATCGCCATCGTCATCGAGCTGGACATCATTGGGATCATCATCATCATCATCATCTCCACCATCTACACCGCCATCTCCACCGCTGCATCTCGTCACCGCTGTAACAATTAGGGTTGGATCTTGATTGTTTGATAGGGGAAACTCTCCCGGTATTGATTTCTACTTGTTATTGATGCTATTGAGTGAAACCATTGAACCAAGGTTTATGTTCAGATTTTTATTCATCATCATATCACCTCTGATCATGTTCCATATGATGTCTCGTGAGTAGTTCGTTTAGTTCTTGAGGACATGGGTGAAGTCTAAATGTTAGTAGTGAATTATGGTTGAGTAATATTCATTGTTATGATATTTAAGTTGTGGTGTTATTCTTCTAGTGGTGTCATGTGAACGTCGACTACATGATACTTCACCTTTATGGGCCTAGGGGAGTGCATCTTGTATTCGTTTGCTAATTGTGGGGTTGCCGGAGTGACAGCAACCTAAACCCCCGTTAGTATATCGGTGCAGGAGGGATAGCAGGATCTCAGAGTTTAAGGCTATGGTTAGATTTATCTTAATTACTTTCTTGTATTTGCGGATGCTTGCAAGGGGTATAATCACAAGTATGTATTAGTCCTAGGAAGGGCGGTGCATTAGCATAGGTTCACCCACACAACACTTATCAAAACAATGAAGATTAATCAACTATAGGAAGCGAAAGCACTAGACTAAAATCCCCGTGTGTCCTCAAGAACGTTTGGTCATTATAAGTAAACAAACCGGCTTGTCCTTTGTGCTAAAAAGGATTGGGCCACTTGCTGCAATTATTTCTCTCGCATTTTATTTACTTGTACTTTATTTATCTGCTATATCAAAACCCCCTGAATACTTGTCTGTGAGCATTTACAGTGAATCCTTCATCGAAACTGCTTGTCAACACCTTCTGCTCCTCGTTGGGTTCGACACTCTTATTTATCGAAAGTACTACGATACACCCCTTATACTTGTGGGTCATCAAGACTATTTTCTGGCGCCGTTGCCGGGGAGTGAAGCGCTATTGGTAAGTGGAATTGGTAAGGAAACTTTTACTGTACGTGCTGATTTTGTTTCTGCTTGCTGCTATAAGTCATTATGGAGAGATCCTCCCTTGAATTTCTATTTGGGAAATCTACTACTACTGCAACGGTAGTGGATGAGGCGCCAGGTGAGGAAGTAATACCATATAAAATACCTATGAAAATTATTGAACGTGTTGTGGATAACCGCTATGAAGGGGATGGAACTGTTCATCCTGGAGATCATTTACTGTTTTTACATGAATTATGCGGGTTATTCAAGTGTGCAGGTATTTCAATGGATGAAGTTAGGAAGAAATTATTTGTTATGTCGCTATCTGGTAAAGCGGCGCATTGGTATAAACTGCTGAAGGATGGGCGTTCTCTTGATTGGAAGGATATTGTGCCTCTATTTTATTCCAAATTCTATCCTCCAAGTGAAATTCACAAAGACCGCAACCGTATATATAATTTCTGGCCTCATGATGGAGAGAGTATTGCCCAAGCGTGGGGGAGATTGAAGTCTTTAATGCTCAAATGCCCCATTCATGAGCTTCCTGGTAATATTATCATTGATAATTTCTATGCAAGACTTTCTTTTCAAGATAAAACCTTGCTGGATACTGCTTGTTCTGGATCATTCACACGCAATAAAGAAGAGTTTAAATGGGACCTTCTTGATCGAATCCAAGAAAATACTGAAGGATGGGAGAATGACAAAGGTAGAGTGTCAGGTATAAATTATGATTATGAATGCATTGAAACTTTTATGGATACTGATGAATATCGTAATATAAGTGCTACATATGGTCTTGACTCTCAAGTTGTTGCAAATATTTATAAAGCCTTTGCTTCTCATTTTGAATTGCCTAGGAAGAATTTTGATAAGTATCATGAACCTTATAAAGATAAAACTGATTCACCTAAAGGTAAATGTATTGAAATTAAAATTGTTGATCATGTTCTTCCTGAAGCTTATACTGAAAAAACTCCTTTTCCTGCTGATACGTCTCCGACGTATCGATAATTTCTTATGTTCCATGCTACTTTATTGATGATACCTACATGTTTTATACACATTATATGTCATATTTATGCATTTTCCGGAACTAACCTATTGACGAGATGCCGAAGTGCCCTGTTTTCTGCTGTTTTTGGTTTCAGAAATCCTAGTAACGAAATATTCTCGGAATTGGACGAAATCAACGCCCAGGTTCCTATTTTGCCCGGAAGCATCCAGAACACCCGAGAGCCACCAGAGGAGGGCCCTGTGGGCCCAGACGTGGTGGCGCAGGGCTGGGCCCGCGCCCCCCTAGTGTGTCGTCGCCTCGTCGACCCTCCGACTCCGCCTCTTCGCCTATATAAAGGTCCCTGACCTAAAACACGATACGAAAAAGCCACGGTACGCGAAACCTTCCAGAGCCGCCGCCATCGCGAAGCCAAGATCTGGGGGACAGGAGTCTCTGTTCGGCACGCCGCCGGACGGGGAAGTGCCCCGGAAGGCTTCTCCATCGACACCGCTGCCATCTCCACCGCCATCTTCATCACCGCTGCTGCTCCCATGAGGAGGGAGTAGTTCTCCATCGAGGCTCGGGGCTGTACCGGTAGCTATGTGGTTAATCTCTCTCCTATGTACTTCAATACAATGATCTCATGAGCTGCTTACATGATTGAGATCCATATGATGAGCTTTGTATCGCTACTAGTTATGTGCTACTCATGTGATGTTATTAAAGTAGTCTATTCCTCCTGCATGGTGTAAAGGTGACTAGTGTGTGCACCGTGTGGTTCTTGTCGTAGGCTATGATCATGATCTCTTATAGATTGTGGAGTTAATTGTCATTATGATAGTATTGATGTGATTTATTCCTCCTTCATAGTGTAATGTGGACAGTGTGTGCGCTATGTTAGTTCTTGGTTTATTTTGCAAAGATCTATTATGCTCTAAGGTTACTTAAACATGAATATCGAATGTTGTGGAGCTTGTTAACTCCGGCATTGAGGGTTCGTGTAATCCTACGCAACGAATGGTGTTCATTATCAAACAAGAGTGTATGTAGCACATATGAGAAGAAGTATTTATTATGCGATCAATGTTGAGAGTGTCCACTAGTGAAAGTATGATCCCTAGGCCTTGCTTCCACCACAAAGAGTTGCTTCCCACGCCAGCAAGCTATTTTCTGGCGCCGCTTGTTTACTGTTTTGAGAGTGGATTCTGTGACCGGGTGTATACGTGAGCACGCGTTCGTTACCGTTGGATTTGCTTTAAGATGCTGGCCTCACAAAACGGAACCAAACGGCGTCAGGTCTATTTTATCTAGCTGCAGACGACCGCATCCGTGCTTGTCCGCGCGCGCACACACGTTTGTCACGGAACTCGAGTTGGTCTCCCAGCGATTAAGTGCTAAAACATGGGAATAAAAATCGCTCCCTGGTCAACGCCGCCTACTCCCCGCCGGACAAGCATCGAGCGCCGCCCGACCTGGCCCGTAGGCTGAAATCGTTCGGAGTGGGCTCATCACCGATTCTTCTTCTTCCGTGATCCGTGCAAGCTGGGGCAGCAGTTGTGCGCTACGCATTGCTTGCGAAGCAAAGCATGGCCTTCCTCGGTTCGGCGCCGCCCTGCGGGTGGTCCAGGCCGGATCGCCTCGAGCTGCCGCAGCACCTCCCGCGCCGGGGCGGGCCGACGGCGAGGTCTCGACGCACCGCAGCGCGAGCTTGAGCGTGTCCATGAGCTCGTCCCCTCCGGGCCTGTGGCCGCGTCCCGCATGAGCTCGAGGTCGAACACCTCGCTGGTCCACTCCTCCTTGACGATGGACGCCACCCACCGCGGCAGGTCCATGCCGTTGGTGGTGTCGGCGGGGGATTTGCCGGTGAGCAGCTCGAGGATGATGACGCCGAGGCTGTACACGTCGGTCTTGGTGCCGGCCTTCTTGAGCTTGGACAGCTCCGCGCGCGGTACCCCAGGGCGCCGCGGCGGCGGCGAGCACTGGAGTTGGCGGCGGCCGTCATGAGGCGGGACAGCCGATGTCGGCGATCTTGGGGCTGGAGTCGTCGTCGAGGAGGACGTTGCTGGCGGTGAGGTTGCCGTGGACGATGCTCATGTCGTCGTGCAGGTGGGTGAGCCCACGGGCTGTCCCCTTGGCGATCACCATCCGCGTCGCCCACCCACCGGCGTGTTAGGAGCCCGAGCTGGATGCCATCGATCGCGAATGTCGAACTCGAAATTACGAGTTTAAGTTCAGATTCTTAGAATGAAAAAGTTGGAAGGAATCTCACCGTGCAAGAAGGCGGAGAGGCTGCCCTTGGGCATGTAGTCGAAGACGAGCAGCTTCTCGCCCTTGGGGCCGAGGTAGTATGCTCGAGCGACGCAAGTTCCGGTGCCGGACCTTACCGAGCGCCGCCGCCTCGGCCTCGAACTCCTTGTGGCCCTTGGTGATCTTTTCCCGCAGCCGCTTGACGGCCACCGGGCTGCCGTCCTCCGGCGTGGCCTTGTACACGGTGCCGTAGGTGCTCTTCCCCATGATCTCCGCGGTGGCGCAGAGCAGGTCGTCGGCCGTGAACGCGAGCGGCCCGTCGAAGTGGACGAGCTTGCCGCCCACGTCGCCGCCGGACTCCGCCTCCGACGCCCCGGCTTCTCGCCTCGCACGGCAGCGCGGCGGCGCCGGCGCCCTGCTCGCCGACTCCTTCCGCTCGTCGTCCATGGCGCGGCCATTGCACCGAAATCGAGCCACCCGGAGCTCAATTGTGTTCTCGCGCCTCCACCGGCCGCAGCGACATGGGAATCCGCGACCGTCGTCGTCAATTGGAGGGCAGCGGCGGCAGGCTTCCACCGTCGAGCACGACAAGTTCGATTCGGCCGTGCTTATTTCATCGCTGTAACTAGGATATCCTCCGCGGCCTCCTTGACTCCCTCGATTCTGGTCTGGTGTAGCTCAATTGTGTTGTGTTTTGGATACGAGGACGACATCCGGCGTCATCGATGACCTTCATTGCCGTCGAGGAGCGGAGGGGAGCTCGTCGGACGACATCCAGCGAGGAGCTCACCTGAAATCCTCCCCAACGCTGCCACCCGCACCTCCCGAGCCAGGACCTCCTCTCCGCGCCGCCACAAGCACCTCACGACGCCATCGAATCGGCCATCACCTCACGATCCAGAACAAGCAAACTAGCAGATCGGTGCGGATGCGTCTTGACCGTGGGAGGCTACACTCCGATTTCTCCATCGCCGACGCAAGGCCTGATGTGGTGGCCCTTGTCCAGGTAAAGCCGGAGCACGATGGACACGGTGACCTCTGTCTCTTGCGGCGCCGTCCGTCCTCGACCAGCCACCATCCTCATCTACATCCGTGAGTCTCCGTCCGGCCTTCGAGCCCCGCCGTCTCGGCTAGGTCCAGCGATCCCCATGTCGAGGTGTTGCTGGACGAACCGACCTCCGCCTCCCGCGCGCCTCCAAGGCCGCGCCCGCGACACCGTTCGCCGAAGAGGCCGCCTAGGCACGTCGTCGCGCCGATGATTGGGAGAGAGAGAGAGGTGAGCAGCTGCACAACGCGTTGGCTCTTCAAGTGTGGGAAAGTATAGATGGAAGAAGCGGGATTACTTTCACACGCGACCACATGCGGTTCCCCCAGCTTAACGTTTTTCTGGACGGCGTTAGACACGTGTTGAATAGCCACCGCGTGCTCACGTATACACCCGGTCACCAGGCTTCATCCGTTACTGTTTTACTGCATCTTTACTTTTTGCAATATTACCACCATCTATACCACATGTGTTTTACTATCTCTTCGCCGAACTAGTGCACCTATACATCTGACAAGTGTATTTGGTGTGTTGGGGACACAAGAGACTTCTTGCTTTGTGATTGCAGGGTTGCTTGAGAGGGATATCTTTGACTTCTTCCTCCCTGAGTTCGATAAACCTTGGGTGATCCACTTAAGGGAAAACTTGCTGCTGTTCTACAAACCTCTGCTCTTGGAGGCCCAACACTGTCTACAGGAAAAGAAGCGTGAGTAGACATCAAGCTATTTTCTGGCGCCGTTGCCGGGGAGGAAAGGTAAAAGGTACTCACACTCCGGATCTCGGCTACTAAGCTATTTTCCGCGCATTGTAAGTACTCGAAGCTATTTCCTTTAGATCCTGCAATTGCATCTTTTTGTTTCTTGTTTACACTAGTTAGGCATAATGGAAAACAACAAAAATATGAGAGATCTTTATGAACTTTATCTTGAATTAGGACATGATGTGTTTGAAGAAAGAATTAAGAAACCCATGGAACTTTATATGCATGCTAATGAGAATGTTATTACTATGAATGCTTTGAACACCATTGTTGCTAATGCTATGGAAAATTCTAAGCTTGGGGAAGCTGGCTTTGATGAGCATGATATTTTTAGTCCCCCAAGCATTGAGGAGAAAATTTACTTTGATGATACTATGCCTCCTATATTTGATGATGAGAATAATAATGATAGCTACTTTGTTGAATTTGCTCCCACTACAACTAATAAAATTGATTATGCCTATGTGGAGAGTAATAATTTTATGCATGAGACTCATGATAAGAATGCTTTATGTGATAGTTATATTGTTGAGTTTGCTCATGTTGCTACTGAAAGTTATTATGAGAGAGGAAAATATGGTTGTAAAAATTTTCATGTTACTAAAACACCTCTCTATGTGCTGAAATTTTTGAAGCTACACTTGTTTTATCTTTCTATGCTTGTTGCATTATGCTTCTTGAACTTGTTTATTTACAAGATTCCTTTTCATAGGAAGCATGTTAGGCTTAAATTTGTTTTTAATTTGCCTCTTGATGCTCTGTTTTGCTTCAAATACTATTTCTTGCGAGAGTATCATTAAAATTGCTGAGCCCATCTTAATGGCTATAACGAAAGAACTTCTTGGGAGATAACCCATGTGTTTATTTTACTACAGCAATTTTTGTTTTGTTGAGTCTTGGAAGTTTTTACTACTGTAGCAACCTCTCCTTATCATGTTTTTGTGCCAAGTAAAGTTTCTATGCTAAAGTTGATGTTATATTTGGGATCGCTGCGCAGAAACAGCATTGCTGTCTGTCACGAATTCTGGCACAAGTCTCTGTAAAAAATTCGAAAAAATCTGAAAAATTACGAGCGTGATCCTCAGATATGTACGCAACTTTCATTAGTTTTGAGTTTTTCCATTTGAGCAAGTTAAGTGCCCAGTCCAGATGCATCTTTACGGACTGTTCTGTTTTTGACAGATTCTGCCTTTTATTTCGCATTGCCGCTTTTGCTTTGTTGAATGGGTTTCTTTGTTCCATTAACTTTCATAAGTTTTGTGCAATGTCCAGAAGTGTTAAGAATGATTGTGTCACCTCTGAACATGTGAATTTTGATTATGCACTAACCCTCTAATGAGTTTGCTTGAAGTTTGGTGTGGCAGAAGTTTTCAAGGGTCAATAGAAGAGGGTGATATAATGTGATCGAGAAGAGTGAAAGGTCTAAGCTTGGGGATGCCCCGGTGGTTCATCCTTGCATATTTTAAGAAGACTCAAGCATCTAAGCTTGGGGATGCCCAAGGCATCCCCTTCTTCATCGACAACTTATCAGGTTTCTTCTAGTGAAACTATATTTTTATTCCGTCACATCTTATGTACTTTACTTGGAGCGTCTGTGTGCTTTTATTTTTCGTTTTGTTATTTTCATTCTCTGAATAAGTTCATCCTTGTGTGGGAGAGAGACACGCTCCGCTGGTTCGTATGAACACATGTGTTCTTAGCTTTTAATGTTCATGGCGAAGGTTGAAACTGCTTCGTTAATTGTTATATGGTTGGAAACAGAAAATGCTACATGTAGTAATTGGTAAAATGTCTTGGATAATGTGATACTTGGCAATTGTTGTGCTCATGTTTAAGCTCTTGCATCATATACTTTGCACCCATTAATGAAGAAATACATAGATCTTGCTAAAATTTGATTTGCATATTTGGTCTCTCTAACGTCTAGATAATTTCTAGTATTGAGTTTTGAACAACAAGGAAGACGGTGTAGAGTCTTATAATGTTTACAATATGTCTTGTATGTGAGTTTTGCTGCACCGGTTCATCCTTGTGTTTGTTTCAAATAACCTTGCTAGCCTAAACCTTGTATCGAGAGGGAATACTTCTCATGCATCCAAAATCCTTGAGCCAACCACTATGCCATTTGTGTTCACCATACCTACCTACTACATGGTATTTCTCCGCCATTCCAAAGTAAATTGCTTGAGTGCTACCTTTAAACAATTCAAAAGTTATTACCTCTTATTTGTGTCAATGTTTTATAGCTCATGAGGAAGTATGTGGTGTTTATCTTTCAATCTTGTTGGGCAACTTTCACCAATGGACTAGTGGCTTCATCCGCTTATCCAATAATTTTGCAAAAAGAGCTGGCAATGGGATTCCCAGTCCCAAATTAATTAACAAAAATAGACACTCCTCCATGGTATGTGATTGTTGGACGGCACCCGAAGGATTCGGTTAGCCATGGCTTGAGAAAGCAAAGGTGGGGAGGAGTGTCATCATAATAAAACTAAAATAAAAAGGCACTCCTTCATGGTATGAGATTGTTGGCAGGCACCCGAGGATTCGGTTAGCCATGGTTTGTGAAAGAAAGGTTGGAAGGAGTGCCACCCAAAAATAAAATAAAATGGGAGCCGCTCTTTGAAGGTTTGTCGGCAAGGGGTTAGAGTACCCGCTACCATTCGTTGACAACAACAAACACCTCTCAAAACTTTATTTTTATGCTCTCTTTATGTTTTCAAAATAAAAGCTCTAGCACAAATATAGCAATCGATGCTTTCCTCTTTGAAGGACCTATCTTTTACTTTTATGTTGAGTCAGTTCACCTATTTCTCTCCACCTCAAGAAGCAAACACTTGTGTGAACTGTGCATTGATTCCTACATACTTGCATATTGCACTTGTTATATTACTTTACATTGATAATATCCATGAGATATACATGTTATAAGTTGAAAGCAACCGCTGAAACTTAATCTTCCTTTGTGTTGCTTCAATACCTCTACTTTAAATTATTGCTTTATGAGTTAACTCTTATGCAAGACTTATTGATGCTTGTCTTGAAGTACTATTCATGAAAAGTCTTTGCTTTATGATTCACTTGTTTACTCATGTCATTACCATTGTTTTGATCGCTGCATTCATTACATATGTTTACAAATAGTATGATCAAGGTTATGATGGCATGTCACTTCAGAAATTATCTTTGTTATCGTTTTACCTGCTCGGGACGAGCAGAACTAAGCTTGGGGATGCTGATACGTCTCCGACGTATCGATAATTTCTAATGTTCCATGCTACTTTATTGATGATACCTACATGTTTTATACACATTATATGTCATATTTATGCATTTTCCGGAACTAACCTATTCACGAGATGCCGAAGTGCCGTTCTTTTTGTTTTTGGTTTCAGAAATCCTAGTAACGAAATATTCTCGGAATTGGACGAAATCAACGCCCAGGTTCCTATTTTGCCCGGAAGCATCCAGAACACCCGAGAGCCACCAGAGGAGGGCCCTGTGGGCCCCAGACGACAGGGTGGCGTCGCCTCGTCGACCCTCCGACTCCGCCTCTTCGCCTATATAAAGGTCCCTGACCTAAAACACGATACGAAAAAGCCACGGTACGCGAAACCTTCCAGAGCCGCCGCCATCGCGAAGCCAAGATCTGGGCGACAGGAGTCTCTGTTCCGGCACGCCGCCGGGACGGGGAAGTGCCCCGGAAGGCTTCTCCATCGACACCACCGCCATCTTCATCACCGCTGCTGCTCCCATGAGGAGGGAGTAGTTCTCCATCGAGGCTCGGGGCTGTACCGGTAGCTATGTGGTTAATCTCTCTCCTATGTACTTCAATACAATGATCTCATGAGCTGCTTACATGATTGAGATCCATATGATGAGCTTTGTATCGCTACTAGTTATGTGCTACTCATGTGATGTTATTAAAGTAGTCTATTCCTCCTGCATGGTGTAAAGGTGACTAGTGTGTGCACCGTGTGGTTCTTGTCGTAGGCTATGATCATGATCTCTTGTAGATTGTGGAGTTAATTGTCATTATGATAGTATTGATGTGATTTATTCCTCCTTCATAGTGTAATGTGGACAGTGTGTGCGCTATGTTAGTTCTTGGTTTATTTTGCAAAGATCTATTATGCTCTAAGGTTACTTAAACATGAATATCGAATGTTGTGGAGCTTGTTAACTCCGGCATTGAGGGTTCGTGTAATCCTACGCAACGAATGGTGTTCATTATCAAACAAGAGTGTATGTAGCACATATGAGAAGAAGTATTTATTATGCGATCAATGTTGAGAGTGTCCACTAGTGAAAGTATGATCCCTAGGCCTTGCTTCCACCACAAAGAGTTGCTTCCCACGCCAGCAAGCTATTTTCTGGCGCCGCTTGTTTACTGTTTTACTGCATCTTTACTTTCTGCAATATTACCACCATCTATACCACATGTGTTTTACTATCTCTTCGCCGAACTAGTGCACCTATACATCTGACAAGTGTATTTGGTGTGTTGGGGACACAAGAGACTTCTTGCTTTGTGATTGCAGGGTTGCTTGAGAGGGATATCTTTGACCTCTTCCTCCCCGAGTTCGATAAACCTTGGGTGATCCACTTAAGGGAAAACTTGCTGCTGTTCTACAAACCTATGCTCTTGGAGGCCCAACACTTATATTGAAAAAACTCCTTTCCCTGCTAAAATGAAGGAGTATTTTGTTATAACTAGTGTAGTTAATAAAAGTGCAAAGAAACCTATAGAACCTGAAGAACAAATAAAAGTTGAACCTACTGTTGCAATAGTTAAAGATCTTGTGACTGAAAATGTGGAAGATGGTCATATTATTTTCTGTGAAGATGCTTCTAATATTGTTTCGCATCCTAATAAGTATAGGAAAGCCAGTGTTCCTGTGCTCTCAGTTCGAATTGGTGATCATTGCTATTATGGTTTATGTGATATTGGTGCAAGTATTAGTGCCATTCCTTATGAGCTCTACACGGAAATCATGCATGAAATTGGTTCTTGCGAACTTGAAGATATTGATGTGGTTATTCGGCTAGCTAATAGAGAAACTATCTCTCCCATTGGTATTGTTCGAGATGTGGAAGTTCTATGTGGTAAGATTAAATATCCTGCTGACTTTTTGGTACTTGGTTCTGCTGCTAGTAAGTCTTGTCCTATTATTTTTGGTAGACCTTTTCTAAATACATGTGGAGCTATTATAGATTGCAAGAAAGAGAAAATTGTTACTAAATTTGCTGGTGAATCTTATGAGTTTAACTTCTCTAAATTTGCCAAAACTCCTTATAAAGCTGATTTGCCTAATGATGATTTTAGAGTTGAACAGTGTGCATCTATTGCTCTTGCTCCTAATAATCCTTTGCAGCAACATTTGGAGAATAGTGAGAGTGAAGTTTTTAGGGAAGAAAGGGATGAGCTTGATGAAATTTTCCTTCGTCAACCTATTCTTAAACATGACTTACCTGTTGAAGATTTAGGTGTAACACCACCACCAAAGGAAGATCCTGTATTTGATTTGAAACCATTACCTGATAATCTTAAGTATGCTTATATTGATGATAAGAAAACATATCCTGTTATTATTAGTGCTAAGCTTTCAGATATTGAGGAAGAAAGGTTATTGGAAATATTGAAGAAACACCGAGGAGCTATTGGCTACACTCTTGATGACTTGAAGGGGATTTCTCCCGCTATTTGCCAACATGCAATCAATATAGAAGATGGTGCAAAACCTGTTGTTGAACATCAGCGTCGTCTAATTCCCAAGATGAAGGATGTGGTAAGAAATGAGGTATTAAAACTTCTTGAAGCAGGTATTATATATCCTATTGCTGATAGTAGATGGGTTAGTCTTGTGCATTGTGTTCCTAAGAAAGGAGGAATAACTGTTGTTCCTAATGATAATGATGAGCTCATTCCTCAAAGAGTAGTTGTAGGGTATAGAATGTGCATTGATTTTCGAAAAGTTAATAAAGTAACTAAGAAAGATCATTACCCTTTACCTTTTATTGATCAAATGTTAGAAAGGTTGTCTAAAAATACTCATTTCTGCTTTCTTGATGGATATTCTGGGTTTTCACAAATTGCTGTTAGAGCTAAAGATCAAGAGAAAACCACTTTCACTTGTCCCTATGGAACTTATGCTTATAGGCGTATGCCTTTTGGTTTATGTAATGCTCCTGCTACTTTTCAAAGATGCATGTCTGCTATTTTTCATGGCTTTTGTGAAAAGATTGTTGAGGTATTCATGGATGATTTTTCTGTCTATGGGAATTCTTTTGATAATTGCTTGCGAAACCTTGATAAAGTTTTGCAGAGATGTGAAGAAACTAACCTTGTTCTTAATTGGGAGAAATGCCACTTTATGGTTAATGAAGGAATTGTATTGGGACATAAAATTTCCGAGAGAGGTATTGAAGTTGATAGAGCTAAAGTTGAAGCAATTGAGAAGATGCCCTATCCTAGGGATGTTAAAGGTATTCGTAGTATTCTTGGTCATGCTGGTTTTTATAGGAGGTTTATTAAAGATTTCTCTAAAATTTCAAAGCCTCTTACTAATCTTCTTCAAAAAGATGTACCTTTCGTTTTTGATGATGATTGTAAGGAAGCCTTTGAAACTCTAAAGAAAGCCTTAACAACTGCTCCTATAGTTGAACCTCCTGATTGGAATTTACCTTTTGAAATTATGTGTGATGCTAGTGATTTTGCTGTAGGTGCTGTCCTTGGACAGCGAGTAGATAAAAAATTGAATGTTATTCATTATGCTAGTAAAACTCTAGATGCTGCTCAAAGAAATTATGCTACAACTGAGAAAGAGTTATTAGCCGTAGTTTTTGCATGTGACAAGTTTAGATCCTATATTGTTGATTCAAAAGTTATAATTCATACTGATCATGCTGCGATTAGGTACCTTATGGAAAAGAAAGATGCTAATACAAGGCTTATTAGATGGGTACTTCTTTTGCAAGAATTTGATTTACATATTGTAGATAGGAAAGGTGATGATAATCCTGTTGCTGATAATTTGTCTAGATTGGAAAATATTGCTTATGATCCTGTTCCTGTTAATGATAGTTTTCCAAATGAACAATTGGCTGCAATAAAGGTGAGCTCGCGAGAGAGTCCTTGGTATGCTGATTATGCTAACTTTATTGTTTCGAAGTACTTGCCTCCAACCTTTTCAGCTCAGCAAAGGAGGAAATTCTTTTATGACTTGAGGCATTATTTTTGGGATGACCCACACTTATATAAAGAAGGAGTGGATGGTATTATGCGAAGATGTGTCCCAGAATATGAACAACAAGAGATATTGAGTAAATGTCATGGTAGTGTTTATGGAGGACATCACGCTGGAGATAGAACCGCACAAAAGGTTCTACAATCAGGTTTTTATTGGCCAACACTTTTTAAAGATGCAAGGAAGTTTATCTTATCTTGTGATGAATGTCAAAGAGTTGGTAATATCTCTAGACACAATGAAATTCCTATGAATTATACTCTTGTTATTGAACCATTTGATTGTTGGGGATTTGACTTCATGGGTCCTTTCCCTTCTTCAGAAGGTAACACTCATATACTTGTCGCTGTTGATTATGTTACTAAATGGGTAGAAGCTATACCTACAAAAAGTGTTGATGGTGAGACCTCTTTAAAAATGCTTTTAGATGTTATTTTTCCTAGATTTGGAGTACCTAGATATATTATGACTGATGGAGGTTCTCACTTTATTCATGGTGGTTTTAGAAAAACTCTTGCCAAATATGGTATTAATCATAGAATTGCTTCAGCTTATCATCCTCAAACTAGTGGGCAAGTAGAATTATCAAATAGAGAAATTAAAGCTATCTTGGGAAAGACTATTAATAAATCTAGAAAGAATTGGGCTAGTAAGTTAAAGGAAGCATTGTGGGCTTATAGAACTGCTTATAAAAATCCTATGGGAATGTCTCCTTATAAAATGGTTTATGGAAAAGCTTGTCATTTACCTTTAGAATTAGAGCACAAAGCTTATTGGGCTGTAAGAGAACTTAATAAAGATTTTAAACTTGCCGGTAAGAAGAGGTTGCTACAATTGAGTTCTTTAGATGAATGGAGAAGTGAAGCTTATGAAAATGCTAAACTTTTTAAGGAGAAGGTTAAGAAGTGGCATGATAGAAGAATTATTAAAAGAGAATTTAATGTTGGAGATAAAGTCCTATTGTATCGGTCTCGTCTCAGATTTTTTGCAGGGAAATTACTCTCAAAATGGGAAGGACCATATGTTATTGAGGAGGTATATCGTTCAGGAGCAATTAAAATTAGCTCTTTACAAGGTAATGCCACACAAGTAGTGAATGGACAAAGACTCAAGCATTATATTTCTGGAGATTCTTATAATGAAGATATTGATGTTATTCAAGTGATGACTCCGGAAGCTTTCATCAAAGATCAAATTGACAGTTCTGCAGAGTCCGACTTTGAATAGGTAACAGTTTTAGTAATAAAAAGTCCGCGTTTAACTTTCCGAACAATATTTCTGCTGTTTTTGGAAAATATAAAAAATTACGAGATCGAAACGGAGTGGAGGAGACGCGCGAGGGCCCGTCACCATAGGCCGGCGCGGGCCCCACCCTGGCCGCGCCGCCCTATGGGGACAGCCCCTCGGCGTCCCGTTTCCACTCGTTTTCGGCCTGGAACCTTCCTTTTGTCGTAAAAATATTTGCTATATAATCCCCCGGACCCCTGGAGGTCCGTATATCGTTTTCTCGTCGTGTTTTGTTTCGAGCTGTTTTCTGCCAGATCTGTTTTGATCTAGAAGCACCATGGTCTCCAACAACAAAGACAAGGGACCTTTGGAGGAAGATATTCAAGACCCTGAATTGAAGAAAGAAATCCGCGAGTACAGCGTGCCACCGTTGCAAGCATTGGCGTGATAGCAAATCCGTCCAACACCAAGAGAAGTGCACGGATCGCCACCGGAGGAGGAGTTCCACGTCGCTTCCTAGCTCCAAGGACATCTTCTCCAGGCATTTACCACCCTTTCCGCAATCTAATCTACAGTCGTCAAACTGAAAGGACTCCCAAGGTAGTATTGCCTAGTGGTTGGGATATAGATCGTTCTAACACTGCAGGAGAGATGAAACCTGAAGCTGAAGGGTGGGGAAACAACTCTAAGAGTTGGGACTCGCCGTCTGACATGCTTATGAGCCGCGTTGAGCACAACTCGGAGCTGATTCGCAACCTCACTTATGAGATTGAGGACCTAAAGGAACTTGTTAAGAAGCTTGTCGAGAAGAATCCACCATCATCGCCACCGAAGGAGTAATTCATCATCGGTATTGGCATCCCCTTGGTTTGTTCCAAGCTTGGGGGAGTGCCGCGGTATCACATCATCACTATCTTTATCTTTTTACTATCAAGTAGTGTCATATCATGAGTAGGGAAGTTATCATATAGAATAGTTTGCAGTGTGGAAGTATCTCTCTCTTAGTTGGTTATCTATGTATCCGTTGGTGTGAGTTATCGTTATGGAATATTAATGAGAAGTCTTATCATTTACTTTTTGCACACTTTATTTTAGTTTGCAATTTCTGTTATATGATCACTCTTGACATTAGTATTGATATCACTTTGGGAGCATCAAGTAAATCTATTTGGTTTTGGCAAACTTAGCATTGGTCAATAGCAACAATACTTTGATGTTTAAATAGAAAAGGGAAATACATGTAGATATATTGCTTTATTATCTTTCTGCTAATGAGTTTAGTATTCTGAAGTTAAAATTGCTTGTGCTTATGAGAAAGATGCATGATTGTTTCTATCACATGTATATTTGTTTGTTTCTCTCAACCTTTATGCTTGCTACCCAACCTTGCTAGCCAAAGACCTGTATTGAGAGGGAATGCTTCTCATACATCCATGACCTTAGACCAAACCCATGCCATTTGTGTCCACCATAACTACCTACTATGTGGTATTTTGCGCCACTCCAAGTAAATACTTCATGTGCTACCTTTAAATAATTCAAACTATATTACTCCTTATTTGTGTCAATGTTTTATAGCTCATGAGGAAGTATGTGGTGTTTTATCTTTCAATCTTGTTGGGTGGACTTTCACCAATGGACTAGCGGCACATCCGCTTATCCAATAATTTTGCAAAAAGAGCTGGCAACGGGGTTCCCAGCCCCAATTAATAACCTTCATTAATAATTCTCTTCACATGTTTTGCCCTGATTTATCAGTAAGCAACTTAATTTTGCAATAAACACTCCTCCATGGTTTGAGAAATGTTGGAAGGCACCCGAGGATTCGGTTAGCCATGGCTTGTGAAAGCAAAGGTTGGGGGAGTGTCATCCATAATAAAACTAAAATACATGTGTAAACAAAAGAGAAGGGGGATGATCTACCTTGCTGGTAGAGATGACGTCCTCCATGGGAGCCGCTCTTGGAAGGTCTGTTTGGCAAGGGGGTTAGAGTACCCACTACCATTCGTTGACAACAACACACACCGCTCAAAATCTTACTTTTATGCTCTTTATATGATTTCAAAACTTGCAAAGCTCTAGCACATGATTTAATCCCTACTTCCCTCTGCGAAGGGCCTATCTTTTACTTTTATGTTGAGTCAGTAAACCTATTTCCCTCTATCTTAATCAAGCAATTGAGTTGTTGTGAACCAACCATTTATGCTATGATCTAGTTAATCATGTCTTTTATGCTTTCTTGTTTAGTACAAATTTTATCTGAATGAATATGACTTTGAAAGTTATCAATGATTATGAGGAGATTGTTATGATTGAGGATGAAAGCCCTGCTATATAAATTCTAATATGAAAGCTTTGCTTAGAAGATAAGTACAATCCGTTAGTAGTTCTCTGACCAAGAACAAAGTTTGCCATAACCGTTTATGATTTCCTATGCACCTTTACTTGTGATTTCTCTTTACTTATTTCAAGTTGAATTGTATGAGGAGGATGTTAACTAGAATATCTTGTGTGAATCAATATGATGCTTCTTGTCCGTATTTTATTTATCGACTCTTCACTCCATAAACATGTGGTCTTGTTTATTGAGCTCAGTTTCGCTTGGGGACAAGCGAAGTCTAAGCTTGGGGGAGTTGATACGTCCATTTTGCATCACTATTTTATATCATAATTTGCTGTTATTCATTGATATATTTCATATTTAGAGATGATACTTATGTTATTTCACCTATTTTGCATGTTTCATGATCATTGGAGAATTATTCACCGGAGTCAGGATTCTGCTGGAAAAAGCACCGTCAGGACACCATATTTCGGAAGATCAACAATTGATGGAAATTATATGAAAAATCCTATTTTTCCAGAAGAGGAGCCAAAAGGAGGCCGCCATGGCCCCCCATAGGCCGGCGCGGACCCTGGCCTAGCCGCGCCGCCTTGTGGGGAGGGGGCCGGGCCCCCTCTGGCCTCCTCTCCTTCGCGTATTCTCCCGAAAACCTAAGACACGGGAGTTACGGAGAATTGACAGAGCCGCCTCTGCGGGGCGGAAAGACACCAGAGAGAAAAGAGCTCTCCGGCGGGCAGGAATCCGCCGGGGAAATTCCCTCCCGGAGGGGGAAATCGACGCCATCGTCATCGAGCTGGACATCATTGGGATCATCATCATCATCATCATCTCCACCATCTACACCGCCATCTCCACCGCTGCATCTCGTCACCGCTGTAACAATTAGGGTTGGATCTTGATTGTTTGATAGGGGAAACTCTCCCGGTATTGATTTCTACTTGTTATTGATGCTATTGAGTGAAACCATTGAACCAAGGTTTATGTTCAGATTTTTATTCATCATCATATCACCTCTGATCATGTTCCATATGATGTCTCGTGAGTAGTTCGTTTAGTTCTTGAGGACATGGGTGAAGTCTAAATGTTAGTAGTGAATTATGGTTGAGTAATATTCAATGTTATGATATTTAAGTTGTGGTGTTATTCTTCTAGTGGTGTCATGTGAACGTCGACTACATGATACTTCACCTTTATGGGCCTAGGGGAGTGCATCTTGTATTCGTTTGCTAATTGTGGGGTTGCCGGAGTGACAGCAACCTAAACCCCCGTTAGTATATCGGTGCAGGAGGGATAGCAGGATCTCAGAGTTTAAGGCTGTGGTTAGATTTATCTTAATTACTTTCTTGTATTTGCGGATGCTTGCAAGGGGTATAATCACAAGTATGTATTAGTCCTAGGAAGGGCGGTGCATTAGCATAGGTTTACCCACACAACACTTATCAAAACAATGAAGATTAATCAACTATAGGAAGCGAAAGCACTAGACTAAAATCCCCGTGTGTCCTCAAGAACGTTTGGTCATTATAAGTAAACAAACCGGCTTGTCCTTTGTGCTAAAAAGGATTGGGCCACTTGCTGCAATTATTTCTCTCGCATTTTATTTACTTGTACTTTATTTATCTGCTATATCAAAACCCCCTGAATACTTGTCTGTGAGCATTTACAGTGAATCCTTCATCGAAAATGCTTGTCAACACCTTCTGCTCCTCGTTGGGTTCGACACTCTTATTTATCGAAAGTACTATGATACACCCCTTATACTTGTGGGTCATCAATCATGATTGCGACAGAGTAAAATTAACGGAGGCATAAAAGTGATACAAGAACTCTGAAGCAAAGTAAATCATCGAGGCTTAATTGACTTTTTGTTTTTCAGTCATATGCATGTGTGAGCATGTGCCAA
Organism: Lolium multiflorum; assembly: GCA_030979885.1. Taxonomy (NCBI): domain Eukaryota; kingdom Viridiplantae; phylum Streptophyta; class Magnoliopsida; order Poales; family Poaceae; genus Lolium; species Lolium multiflorum. The sequence continues at coordinate 144,673,754 of CM061752.1, forward strand.
GTCAATCCAAATGAATTATTCAGAGGAGGATACCACAATGTCATACCTATCTATGAATAAAACAATGCAAGCAAATATTTATGACATGCTACTCATTATTAATAAATTGGAGCTAAACATGAGAGATCATGAACTACTAGACTTTCATTAAATGACATATACCTCACATGAACCAACTAAGTATGCTCACATGGATGAGTATATGTACAAAAATGAAAACAAATAGAGTTCATACCAGCCTCTCACCACAGTCGAGTTGTCGTAGATCGTCATTATTGCCTTTCACTTGTGTGGCTTGAATAATAATATGGAATGAAAACCAAGCTCCAACCACCGGAGACCGCTGAACTCCCTAATAAAATTTACAAAACCAAAGAAGAACAACAAATATTTTTGGCGTTTTCGATATTAGAGTCACCGAACAAAAGTAAAATCTTTTTGGATTTTCTCATAGCAAACCAACGATAGTAAATAAAGCAAAATAGGAACAAGAAACCAAACAAACAAATTATAAAGAGAAACAACAAAAATATTTTTGGTCTTTTTGTGTTTTAGAAAAGAAACAAAGCAAAAACAAGAGAACGAAAACTAAAAGAATCACAGAGAAGCAAAGTGGCAGAAATCTGCCAAAACTTGACAGCAGTACAGTAATCATTTTTTCCGAAAATCTTCTGCTGTTCAACTCGAAAAGTTCTCATCTAATGAAAGTTAGATAATAACCTTGGGAACATGCGCAAAAATTGGCAGCTCAAAATAACGTTCTGGCTATGCACAGGAATTTTTTCAGTATCAGTCCAGAATCTGTTTTTTAGACAACACTTCCCCAAATATCATCTTCCTCATATTAGAGGCAACCATCAGCACACAAATGAAATAAAAAAATAAAAGTAAAGATTACTACAGTAGTAACAACCTTCAAAAACTAAAATAAAATCCTACTGAAATAAAAATAACCGAAAGAGAAACAACCAAAAGAAGTGAAACAAGTATATACACATGACCGGCAATTGTAATATGCAATGAATGAGTGATGCCGGCGTACCTCCCCCCAAGCTTAGGCTTTTGGCCTAAGTGGAGGTCAACCCCAGCGAGGGTCAGGGTTCCACGCCGGTGGATCATACATGGCGTGGTCATAATAAGATCCCTGTGCAGAAGAAAAGGATGAAGGTTCCACATGTCCCAATACTGATGTGAAGAACTTGCTGCGTCGGATGGCAAGTCGAGGGGGTCCTCGGCCTCCTCCATGCCATCCCCTGCTTGATGGCTGCACCTCTCTATGTATGCATCAAGTTCATCTTCTGTGACCGACCAACTTTCCCTGGAATCAAGGTTAAACAAAGCAGGTGCAGGCAGTCCAACTAGTCTTTCAGTTTTAATTACTCTCCACTTCTTCTTGAAAAAGGTTATCTCATAGGACAAGTTATTCGAGTTAGACCAATTAGAAACAAAGTCATGTTTTATCATGGAAACAATATCAAGTTTCTCTACAGAGAGCTGAACATCAAGAGGGTGAGGTTCTACACCATGCATAGCTATCAAACGAGAGGCGATGAGACCCCCACAAATTCCTCCTTTATCACGGTTAGTAGCAAGCCTAAAAGCTATCAAAGCACCCAAATTATAAGTTCTATCACGTTGCAATGCAGCAGCTAAGAAAACCAAATCATGGATGGATAACTTATTTGCATTCTTTCTAGCAAGGACGCACTTGGTGATAAAGTAAGCAAAATAGCGAATAGATGGGAGTTGAATACTACGAATTTTACCACTCTCATCCGAGAAGCTTCTCCCTTGACAGATCATCTCGTATAGTTTCAAGAGTTGCGGTGGCAGCCCCCTAATCTTCTCACGTGATCCCCACTGTGGAACTTTAATAGCTGCACAAAAATCATCAAAGGGCAAGTTGATAGTTTTATTGTAGATTTTATATTGAACCATGGGGTTAGGTTGGGACCAATGGTATTCAAAATCCTGCACCACTGACATGGTTAGTTTTGCATATTGGTAAGGTTCACCAACAACAAAATCTTCTAACCCTGCATTAGAAATTAGATTTTGAACATCCTGAAAAATCCCTGCACTCTTCATGAAATCGGTGCATGGGTAGTAGGAGGGGAATACCCCCTCTTCACGGTGGACTCTCATAACTTCATGCACCTCCAATTCATGTTGATTGAGTTGATGTCTATTCCACTCCATTTTCTGAAATTTTTCAACAAACATTATAAAAGTTGATTTTGAGACATATAAATGAGGGAGACTACTATAGGAACTTGATAGAGTACTAAACATGCATCAAAACTCATTTCTACAACTTGAATCAAGCATGCAAACTCACTTAACATGTCACCTACAGCAGCAAATTACTCAAGATATACTCAACTATTCAAAATTATATTTGGATAATCGGAGGAGTCACATACCGGAGAACAAATGCTCCAAATCTCAGCAGCAAAGATGGGCTGAGCAAGGAGATCGAAAATTTCGAGCAAGAACAGCAAGAAACTCGGGTTTGAACAATGGTGTCGTGTTTTCCCGTGGAAGAGAGTGGAGTGGTAGGTGGATGAGTGAGTGGAGGGCCAGGTGGGGCCCACACCACAGGGCGGCGCGCCCCCCTTGCTGGCCGCGCCAGCACATGGGGTGCAGCCCTGGGGTGCCCCACTGGTCAGCCACAGGCACTCCCAGGTTGCATATTGAAAAATAGGACAAGCGGTATAATTTTTATATTTTTTTGAAAATTTCGAAAAATGCACATTTCTGGGTGCTAAAATAACTATTTCAGGGCAGAAAAAGATTTTCAAAGTTTCAAACAACTAAAGCATCTTGCAAAACAAGTAGTACTACAGCAAGTAAAACAAGTGGAGAAAGAAAAAGAAGTGTTGTTTAGCTCTTCCATGCATTCAAAATATACTTGTTAACAAGGTTGATCAGGTCTTGCCACCAAATAAATTTTTCATGACATAAGAAGAGATAAACCTCAAATCAATCATGTTACCTTATATTGTATTGATATGGATCCAATCACAATAGTTTGATATCCTTCTTTAGGCTCATATATAGGACAATCAATAATTCTCACTTTGATAGTTCTCATATTAGAAATTGTATTAACTCCATATACTTTATCAATCCTCTTGGGAAAATAGACAGTATGTTCCTTGTCATCAACATTGAAAGTGACTTTTCCTTTATTGCAATCAATAACAGCCCCTGCAGTGTTAAGAAAAGGTCTTCCAAGAATAATAGACATATTATCATCTTCAGGCATTTCCAACACAACAAAATCAGTTAATATTAAGCAATTTTGAGTAACTTGAACAGGAACATCTTCACATATACCAACAGGAACAGCAGTAGATTTATCAGCCATTTGCAAAGATATATCGGTTGGTATCAACTTATCTAAATCAAGTCTCTTGTAAAGGGAAAAAGGCATCACACTAACTCCTGCTCCCAAATCACATAGAGCAGTTCTAACATAATTATTCTTGATGGAACAAGGGATAGTTGGTATACCTGGGTCTCCCAGCTTCTTTGGAACCTTGCCATTAAAAGAATAATTAGCAAGCATAGTGGAAATCTCCTCATTAGGAATTTTCCTTTTGTTAGAGACAATATCTTTCATATACTTTGAATAAGGAGGCAATTTAATAGCATCAGTCAAAGGGATTTGCAAAAACAAAGGTTTCATCCAATCACAAAATTTATTATAGTGTTCTTCCTCCTTTGATTTTAGTTTCTTAACAGGAAAAGGCATTTGCTTTTGAACCCAAGGTTCTCTTTCATTACCATGTTTCTTAGCAATAAAATCTTCTTTAGTGTACTTTTTATTTTTAGCATGCTTTTCAGGTTCATTTTCAATCTCTTCTTTATCAGAAACATCATTCTTATCATTATCTTTATCATGTTCATTACCACTTTCAGTTTCAGCATCAGAAATAGAAATACTATTAGGATCATTAACAGGTTCAGAAGATTCTACAACAGTTTTATGTTTCTTCTTCTTTTTCTTCTTAGAAGGACCACTAGTTTCTTTAGTTCGTTGAGAATCTTGTTCAACTCTTTTGGGATGCCCCTCAGGATATAGAGGATCCTGAGTAGAAACACCACCTCTAGTTGTTACTTCATAAGCATGTTTTTCTTTATGAGTATTTTTTAACAAGTCATTTTGCACTTTAGTAAGTTGATCAATTTGAGTTTGAACCATATGAAAATGTTTAACAAGCATCTTAACATCATTGGAGGTTCTCTCCACAATATCATGCAATTTACTAATAGCTTGAGAGTTTTCCATTAGATGATTCTCTACTCTCATATTAAAGTTATCTTGCTTAACAACATAATTATCAAATTCATCTAAACATTGATCAGGAGGTTTTGAGTAAGGAATGTCTTCTTTATCAAAGCGTTGAAGAGAATGTACCTCAATCGTGGATGAAGGGGGAGTTATCTTACATAAATCTTCTATGGGAGGTAAATTCTTCACATCTTCAGATTTAATACCTTTCTCTATAAGAGATTTCTTGGCTTCCCTCATATCTTCATCATTTAATTCAATCATACCCCTCTTCTTCAATATTGGTGTTGGGGTTGGTTCAGGTGTAGTCCAATCATCATGATTTTGGCTTATTCTAGCCAATAATTCTTCAGCTTCGTCTGGAGTTCTTTTCCTGAAAACACAACTAGCACAACTATCCAGGTATGCCCTAGACTCAATGGTTAGTCCACTATAAAATATATCAAGTAAGTCATGCTTTTCCAAATCATGTCCAGGCCGAGCTCTAATAAGAGAGCAAAACCTTGCCCAAGCTTCAGGCAATTTCTCTCCATCTTCCTGGTCAAAACTATAAATTTTCTGCAGAGCAATATGTTGAGCACTAGCAGGAAAATATTTTCGAAAGAAAACATCAAGCAAACAACTTGGACTATCAATAGAATCAGGAGGCAAACTATTATACCAAATCTTAGCATCATCCTTTAATGAGAAAGGAAAAATTTTAGCAACAAAATAAGTACGCATCTTAATATCATCAGAAAACAAGCTACTCAAAGTAGAAAGCTCATTCATGTGCTCTACATCACTTTCTTTTTCAGTACCACAAAAAGGTGTTTTCTCAACAATAGATATATGAGATAAATCAAGAGAAAAATCATAATCCTTATCCTTAATGTTTATAGGAGATGTGGCAAATTTAGGATCAGGAGACAGTTTATATCTAACAGCATGTTGTGCAAGAAGCTTTTTAATGTTACTTGCACCAGTAGTAGCATTACATTTATCAATAAAATCATCATCAAGTTCCACATAATCTTCAACAAGTTGCCATGGCCGACGAAGTTGAAGTCGCGCCGTGGTTGCTGGTGTACCATGGCCGACGATTTTTGGTCCCTCCGTGGTGCATGTCAAAACTTTTTTTTCTCGTTTTTGAGGCCACCTAGCCCGACGAAAGCGGCCAAAACGTCGCGTATGGTGGCCCGGGACGTGGTGCATCTCGAAATCTCGGGTTCGCCGGCCGAGTCAACGCAAATCCGCACCGCCGAGGGATGTAGGGCCCAGATGGCAGCCTCTCTGGCATTGTTTTTTTCTAGATCGCGCCATCTCGTTCAACGTTCTCCGATCGAGCCGTTTACGATGCAGGATCATGGGTCCCGCATGTCATCCTCTATGAACCAAAATTCTTTCTATTCTTGGATTTTTTTGACCCCCTGATTTCTGGCTACTTCCTTTTTCTTTTGATCCCTTGCCGCCTTGGAAACGTTGACACCGCTGCTAAATGGGACCCGCATGTCATCCTCTATGTGCAATCAACTTTCTTTTCTTGGAGTTTTTTTGGCACCTCAAATTTGGTCACTTGCCTTTTCTTTCGATCCCCGCCTCTCAAACGGTGATACCGCTGCTGCTAATGGGACACGCATGTCATCCTCTATGTACTATAAAACTTTCTTTTCTTGAATTATTTTTGGCACCTCATATTTGGTCACTTACCTTTTTCTTTCGATCCCCTGCCGCCTCTCAAACGGTGATACCGCTGCTGCTAAATGGGACCCGCATGTCATCCTCTATGTACTATAAAACTTTCTTTTCTTGGATTTTTTTGGCACCTCATATTTGGTCACTTGACTTTTTCTTTCGATCCCCTGCTGCCTCTCAAACGTGATACCGCTGCTGCTAAATGGGACCCGCATGTCATCCTCTATGTACTATAAAACTTTCTTTTCTTGGATTTTTTGGCACCTCATATTTGGTAACTTGACTTTTTCTTTCGATCCCCTGCTGCCTCTCAAACGGTGATACCGCTGCTAAATGGGACCCGCATGTCATCCTCTATGTACTATAAAACTTTCTTTTTTTGGATTATTTTTGGCACCTCATATTTGGTCACTTGACTTTTTCTTTCGATCCCCTGCCGCCTCTCAAACGGTGATACCGCTGCTGCTAACTGGGACCCGCATGTCATCCTCTATGTACTATAAAACTTTCTTTTCTTGAATTATTTTTGGCACCTCATATTTGGTCACTTACCTTTTTCTTTCGATCCCCTACCGCCTCTCAAACGGTGATACTGCTGCTAAATGGGACCCGCATGTCATCCTCTATGTACTATAAAACTTTCTTTTCTTGAATTTTTTTGCTCCTCATATTTTTTCACTTGCCTTTTTCTTTCGATCCCCTGCCGCCTCTCAAACGGTGATACCGCTGCTGCTAAATGGGACCCGCATGTCATCCTCTATGTACTATAAAACTTTCTTTTCTTGAATTATTTTTGGCTCCTGATATTTTTTCACTTGCCTTTTTCTTTCGATCTCATGCCACGTTTGAAACGTTGAGGAACCTGCAGGCTCATGGGACCCGCATGTCATCCTCTATGTACTATAAAAGTTCATTTTCTTTGTTTTTTTTCACCCTCTGATTTTTGGCAATTTCTTTTTCTTTTGATCCCTTGCCGCCTCTCAAACGGTGATACCGCTGCTGCTAAATGGGACCCGCATGTCATCCTATATGTACTATAAAACTTTCTTTTCTTGAATTATTTTTGGCTCCTCATATTTGGTCACTTGCCTTTTTCTTTCGATCTCATGCCACGTTTGAAACGTTGAGGAACCTGCTGGCTCATGGGACCCGCATGTCATCCTCTATGAGCAATCAACTTTCTTTTCTTGGAGTTTTTTTGGCACCTCATATTTGGGCACTTGCCTTTTTCTTTCGATCTCATGCCACGTTTGAAACGTTGAGGAACCTGCTGGCTCATGGGACTGATACGTCCAAAACGTATCTACTTTCCCGAACACTTTTGCTATTGTTTTGCCTCTAATTTGTGTATTTTGGATACAACTAACACGGACTAACGCTGTTTTCAGCAGAACTGCTCTGGTGTCTCGTTTTTGTGCAGAAATCCAACTTTCGGGAAAATCCTCGGAATTTCTTCAGATGGCCCTATTTTACCAAAATATTGACGGAGCCAGAAGGGCAAAGGAGGTGGAGGCCCGAGGGCCCCACACCATATGGCGGCGCGGCCCAGGGGGGGCCCGCGCGGCCCTATGGTGTGGCCCCCTCGGCCGGCCTCCGACGCCCCCCTTCGGACTACTTATTGGTTTCGACCAAAACGCACGGGGAGAAGTCGACATCGCCAGAAACCCTCCAGAGAGCCGCCACATCGCGAAACTCCGTCGCGGGAGCCAGAAGTCTCCGTTCTGGCACTCCGCCGGGACGGGGAATTGGAGGAGATCTTCACCGCCATCACCGCCAACGCCTCTCCATCAACCAGCAATGTTTCCCCCATCCATGTGTGAGTAATTCCCCCGCTGTAGGCTGAAGGGGATGGTAGGGATTGGATGAGATTGGTCATGTAATAGTCATAAGATTGTTAGGGCATAGTGCCTAGTATCCGTAGATGTCACTTTTATGATATTGTTGCAACTTGTTATGCTTAATGCTTGTCACTAGGGCCCGAGTGCCATGATCTCAGATCTGAACATGTTATTGATTCATGAAGATATTCGTTGTTTATGATCTTACCTATAAGTTGTATACACATGTCGCTGTCCGGAACCAATGGCCCCGAAGTGACAAGAATCGGGACAACCGGAGGGGATGGTAGTGATGTGAGGATCACATGTGTTCACGGAGTGTTAATGCTTTGCTCCGGTACTCTATTAAAAGGAGTACCTTAATATCCAGTAGTTTCCCTAGAGGCCCGGCTGCCACCGGCTGGTAGGACAAAAGATGTTGTGCAAGTTTCTCATTGCGAGCACGTACGACTAAATATGGAACACATGCCTATTGATTGATTAGTACTTGGATACCGTTTTATTATTATCTGCAAATGCCCATGCTTTGATTGTTACATGAGTTTCTCTCATCCATGCAACGCCCGTTAAATCCGTCCCTGTGCCTACAGTATTTTAATCCTGCTGTTTACTATAATCACTACTGCTGTCTTTATTTCACCGCTGCTGTTATTTCGCTATTTCCACTGCCATAAAACTGTTACTACTGATAAACTCTTGCGAGCAAGTCTGTTTCCAGGTGCAGCTGAATTGACAACTCCGCTGTTAAGGCTTACAAGTATTCTTTGTCTCCCCTTGTGTCGAATCAATAAATTGGGTAATACTTCCCTCGAAGACTGTTGCGATCCCCTATACTTGTGGGTCATCAAGACTATTTTCTGGCGCCGTTGCCGGGGAGCATAGCTTTATTTGGAAGTTCACTTGGATTGATATTGTTCGCTGCAAATTCTCCATTATGGGTAAACCTCGCGATACTAAGATCGCCATATTACCATCCACTACAAGAAAAGGTACAACTCTGAGTACCTCTGCTGCTCTTGATTCACCCTCTGTGATTGATAAACTTGTTTCACCGCCACATGCTTCACGTGCTGGTACTTCTGCTGAATCTGAAAATTCTCATAATATTGATAATGTTTCTGCTGTGCTTGATGATAGTGGTTCATTGGGATCTTTTCTAGATGCTACAATTGCTAAGTCTAGACAAATTGAAAATACTGAAACTCCTAATGTTGCTACACCTGTTAATTCACCTGAGTCTGTTGAATATTCTAGTGATGATCTTGATGAAGATTATGTAGAGCTTGATGATGATTTTATTGAAAAATGCAATGCTACTACTGATGCAAGAAAAATTAAAAAGTTGCTTGCAGAACATGCTGTTAGATATAAACCATCTCCTGATCCTAAATTTGCCACATCTCCTATAAACATTAGGGATAAAGATTATGATTTTTCTCTTGATCTATCTCATATAGCTATTGTTGAGAAAACACCCTTTTGTGGTACTGAAAAAGAAAGTGCTGTTGAACACTTGACTGAGTTATCTACTCTTAGTGGCGTGTTTTCTGATGATGTCAAGATGCGTACTTATTTTGTCGCTAAAATTTTTCCGTTCTCATTAAAGGATGATGCTAAAACTTGGTATAATAATTTGCCTCCTGGTTCTATTAAAAGTCCAACTGACTTGCGTGATGTTTTCTTTCGAAAATACTTTCCTGCTAGTGCTCAACATGCTGCTTTGCAGAGAATTTATAATTTTGACCAGGAAGATGGAGAGAAATTGCCTGAGGCTTGGGCGAGATTTTGCTCTCTTATTAGAGCTCAGCCTGACCATGATTTAGAAAAGCATGATTTACTTGATATATTTTATAGTGGACTAACTATTGAGTCTAGGGCATACCTGGATAGTTGTGCTGGTTGTGTTTTCAGGAAAAGAACTCCAGACGACGCTGAAGAATTATTGGCTAAAATAGGCCGGAATCATGATGATTGGTCTACACCTGAACCAACCCCGACACCGATAGTGAAGAAGAGGGGTATGATTAAATTGAATGATGAAGATATGAGGGAAGCCAAGAAGTCTCTTAAGGAGAAGGGTATTAAACCTGAAGATGTGAAGAATTTACCTCCTATTGAAGATATATGTGAGACAATTCCCCCTTCATCCATGATTGAGGTACACTCGCTTCAACACTTTACTAGGGAAGATATTCCGTATTCAAAATCTCCTGCTCAATGCTTAGATGAATTTGATAATTATATTGTTAAGCAAGAAAACTTTAATATGAGAGTAGAGAATCATTTAATGGAAAATTCCCGAGCTATTAGTGAATTGCATGGTATTGTGGAGAGAACCTCCAATGATGTTAAGATACTTGTTAAACATTTTCAAATGGTTCAAACTCAAATTGATCAACTTACTAAAGTGCAAAATGACTTGTTAGGAAATAATTCTAAAGAAAAACATGCTTATGAAGTAACAACTAGAGGTGGTGCTTCTACCCAGGATCCTCTATATCCTGAAGGGCATCCCAAAAGAGTTGAACAAGATTCTCAACTAATTAAAACTAGTGCTCCATCTAAGAAAAAGAAAAAGAAACATAAGAATGTTGTAGAATCCTCTGAACCTGTTAATGATCCTAATAGTATTTCTATTTCTGATGCTGAAACTGAAAGTGGTAATGAACATGAGGAAGATAATGATAAGAATGATACTCCTGATAAAGAAGAAATTGAAAAAGAACCTGAAAAGCATGCTAAAAATAAAAAGTACACTAAAGAAGATTTTATTACAAAGAAACATGGTAATGAAAGAGAACCTTGGGTTCAAAAGCAAATGCCTTTTCCTGCTAAGAAACTTAAATCAAAGGAGGAGGAACATTATAATAAATTTTGTGATTGGATGAAACCTTTATTTTTGCAAATCCCTTTGACTGATGCTATTAAATTGCCTCCTTATTCAAAGTATATGAAAGATATTGTTACTAACAAAAGGAAAGTCCCCAATGAGGAAATTTCAACTATGCTTGCTAATTACTCCTTCAATGGTAAGATTCCAAAGAAGTTGGGCGACCCAGGTATACCGACTATTCCTTGTTCCATCAAGAATAATTATGTTAGAACTGCTCTATGTGATTTGGGAGCAGGTGTTAGTGTAATGCCTTTTTCTCTTTATAAGAGACTTGATTTAGATAAATTGATACCTACTGATATATCTTTGCAAATGGCTGATAAATCTACTGCTATTCCTGTTGGTTTATGTGAAAATGTTCCTGTTCAAGTTACTCAGCATTGCTTGATATTAACTGATTTTGTTGTGTTGGAAATGCCTGAAGATGATAATATGTCCATTATTCTTGGAAGACCCTTTCTTAATACTGCAGGGGCTGTTATTGATTGCAATAAAGGCATGGTTACTTTTAATGTTGATAATAAGGAACACACTGTCTATTTTCCCAAGAGGATTGATAAAGTATGTGGAGTCAATACAATTTTTAATGTGAAAACTATCAAAGTGGGATCCATTGATTGTCCTATATATGAGCCTAAAGAAGAATATCAAACTCTTGTGATTGGATCCATATCAATTCAATATAAGGTAACATGATTGATTTGAGGTTTATTTCTTCTTATGTCATATAAAATTTATTTGGTAGCAAGACTTGATCAACCTTGTTAACAAGTATATTTTATTGCATAAAAGAGCTAAACAACACTTCTTTCTTTCTTTCTCCCTCCATTTGTTTTACTACTGTAGCAACCTCTCCTTATCTTTATTTTATTGCATTGTTGTGCCAAGTAAAGTCTCTAGTAGAAGGTTGATGCTAGATTTGGATTTCTGCGCAGAAACAGATTTCTATCTGTCACGAATCTGGGCATATTTCTCTGTAGGTAACTCAGAAAAATCTGCCAATTTACGTGCGTGATCCTCAGATATGTACGCAACTTTCATTAGTTTTGAGTTTTCTGATTTGAGCAACGGAAGTACCATTTTAAAATTCGTCTTTACTGGCTGTTCTGTTTTGGCAGATTCTGTCTCTGTTTTTTGCATTGTCTCTTGTGGACTTTAAGTGAGGCTTTCTAGACGTGGAGAGCTGTAGCTAATGTTTTATTGAGTTCTTGCAATGTGTCACTACAGGGCCAAGGTGGATTAAAGTTTTTTGAGTACTAACCCCTCTAATGAAGTTTATGAGAAGTTTGGTGTGAAGGAAGTTTTCAAGGGTCAAGAGAGGAGGATGATATATGATCAAGAAGAGTCAAAAGCCTAAGCTTGGGGGGAGGTATACCGGCATCACTCATTCTTTGCATATTATGATTGCTGGATACTTGTACATATTTGTTTAGTCTCTTAGAGTGGTTTTCTAATGAGAGGGAGATGATATTTGGGGAAGTGCTGTCCAAAAACAGATTCTGGGCTGTTACCAAAAAAATTCGTACGCACAGCCAGAACGTTATTTTGAGTTGCCAATTTTTGAGCATGTGCCCCAGGTTGTTATCTAACTTTCATTAGTTGAACACTTTTTGGTCTGAGCAATGGAAGATTTTTGTTAATTTCGATTTCTGTACTGCTGTCAGGATTTGGCAGATTTCTGTCATCCTGCTTTTCTGTGTTTCTGTTAGTTTGCATTCTTTAGTTTTCGCTTTGTTTCTCTCCTAAAACACAAAAAGACCAAAAATATTTCTGTAGTTTCTCTGCACCATTTGTTTATTTGGTTCCTTGCTCTTAGTTTACTTTATTTGCTATCATTAGTTTGCTATAAGAAAACCCAAAAAGATTTTGCTTTGTTTGCTTGTTTTCTTTCGTTCTTGTTTCTAATTCGAAAACACCAAAAATATTTGCTGTTCTTCTTTGGTTTGTAAAGTTCATCATGAGTTCAATGGTCTTCGGTGGCTGGAGCGTGGTTTTCATTTCATATTATCCAAGCTACACAAGTGAAAAGGCAATAATGACGATCTACGACAATCTGATTGTGGTGAGAGGCTGGTATGAACTCTATTTGCTTTCATTTTTGTACATATACTCATCCATATGAGCATGCTTAGTTGGTTCATGTGAGGTATATGTTATTTGAGAAAGTCTAGTAGCTCATGATCTCTCATGTTTAGTTTCAATTTATTAATATGAGTAGCATGTCATGGATGTTTGCTTGCATTGTTTTATTCATAAGTAAGTATGGCATTGTGGTATCCTCCTCTGAATAATTCATTTATATCGACTTGGCACATGCTCACGCATGCATATGACTGAACAAAAAGTCAATTAAGCCTCGATGATTTATATTGCTTCAGAGTTATTGTATCACTTTTATGCCTCCGTTAATTTATTTTGCCGCAAGCATAATTATGACAGTTACTGCTCTCTTGATTTGTCGCTCCCTAGTCTTTTGCTAGCCTTCACTTGTACTGAGCGGTGACGCCGCTCGTGCTTCCAAACACCTGAAAACCAAGTTGTTCCATAAGTGTCCACCATAAATACCTATGCATGGCATTTCAAACCATTCCAAGTAAATTCTCATGCGCTACCTTTAAAACTTTCAAAATGCTTCTCAATTTGTGTTAATGTTTCATAGCTCATGAAGAAGTATGTGGTGTTTAGCTTTCAACCTTGTCATTTACTTTTGACGGACTCTCATATGGACTAGTGGCACATCCGCTTATCCAATAATTTTGCAAAAAGAGCTGGCAATGGGATTCCCAGTCCCAAATTAATTAACTTAAATAGACACTCCTCCATGGTTTGTGATTGTTGGACGGCACCCGAAGATTCGGTTAGCCATGGCTTGTGTAAGCAAAGGTTGGGGGAGTGTCATCATCATAATAAAACTTAAATAAAAAGGCACTCCTTCATGGTATGTGATTGTTGGCAGGCACCCGAGGATTCGGTTAGCCATGGTTTGTGAAAGAAAGGTTGGAAGGAGTGCCAACCAAAAATAAATAAATGGGAGCCGCTCTTGTGAGTCCGGTTGATGAGGTAGTTAGTGTACCCATTACCATTCGTTGACAACAACAAACACCTCTCAAAATAATTTTACTCCTGCTTTACAAATGAAAAGCTCTAGCGCATGTTAATCCCTGCTTCCCTCTGCGAAGGGTCAATCTTTTACTTTTATGTTGTGTCTCCATTCTTTCTTTGAGCACTGTCTTGAGAGCACAACTGTCATTCTTAGTATAATATGCTTGTCTCAAAATATGATTGATTGTGGTATAACTTTGATGCTTTTATCTTTGACAATCACTACTTCTAGTCTTTCTATGAACTCAAGAGGTGCCTCGGCATTTATGTTTTGCCGATCAAATACAGGCAAGCGAGATACCACTTTATCATATTCTCTTATGAACATTGCAATCCTGCTTATATACATGATTCATGGTGCTTATTATTAATTGTTGGTACTTCTCCATGATTGACATAGCTGTTGGATGATCTTATTTGCATGTATCTCATTATGAACTGCTTAAGTATTAGCCATAGCATGAGAATATATACATCATATGAGCAAATGTGTTCGTGAAAGTTCTTTTATCGCTCAGTTGTTAACTGAATTGCTTGAGGACAAGCAATAAGCTAAGCTTGGGGGGAGTTGATACGTCCAAAACGTATCTACTTTCCCGAACACTTTTGCTATTGTTTTGCCTCTAATTTGTGTATTTTGGATACAACTAACACGGACTAACACTACAAGAAAAGTTCTGATAGACAACGTCTCAAAATCGTCCGCTAAGGGGTATTTTTCGTCGCCTATGGGCCTAACCCGACGATATGGGTTCCGTTGTGGAAACTGCGTCAGGCAAAGTCCAACGACGATTTTTTCGGTCCGTCGCGCTTGGGCGCCCTTCCGCCACGGAAAATCGGACCGTTGCGGAAGTGTTTTCGGGAGCCCGTTGACTGCTGACGTCATGCAAACTGACACGTGGCAGACGCCGTTAACTGCCAGTTAACGGCGTTAACCGGCTGAAACCCCGTGGTAGATGGTAGGCCCACACGAGGCCTGCCACGTCTTAAGCGGGCCGGGCCAGATGACATAGTTTGACCGGTCAACTATATAGCTGGGCTGGTCCATTAGTTACGTGGGCCGGGCCTAACCTCTAAGGTTGACTAGTCAAAACTTAAATGGGCCGGCCCATTTAACATGTGGGGTCCACCTTACAGCAACTGGGCCGGCCCAAGAAGCAAGTGGACCGGGCCAAAAACACAGGTGGGTCCCACTTTCCTGTTAAAGGGCCGGCCCATTTAGTGTGTGGGGTCCACCGTATAGCAAGTGGGCCGGCCCAACAAGCTAGTGGGCCGGGCCAAAAAACAGGTGGGTCCCACTTTCCAGTTAAAGGGTCGGCCCATTTCGTTTGTGGGGTCCACCATACAGCAAGTGGGCCGGCCCAACAAAATAGTGGGCCGGGCCAAAAAACAGGTGGGTCCCACTTTCCTGTTAAAGGGCGGCCCATTTAGTATGGGGTCCACCATATAGCAAGTGGGCTGGCCCAAGAAGATAGTGGGCCAAAAACACAGTGGGTCCCACTTTCCTGTAAAGGGCCGGCCCAAGTATGTGGGGTCCACCATATAGTGGGCCGGCCCAACAAGATAGTGGGCCGGGCAAAAACACAGGTGGGTCCCACTTTCCTCTTAAAGGGCCGGCCCATTTAGTATGTGGGACCACCATATGGCCGGCCCAACAAGATAGTGGGCCGGGCCAAAAACACATGTGGGTCCCACTTTCCGTTAAAGGGCCGGCCCAACTAGTATGTGGGTCCACCTTAAAGCAAGTGGGCCGGCCCAACAAGATAGTGGGTCGGGCCAAAAACACAGGTGGGTCCCACTTTCCTCTTAAAGGGCCGGCCCATTTATTATGTGGGGTCCACCAAAAAGCAAATGGGCTGGCCCAACTAATTAGTGGGCCGGCCCAGTAGTTGGTGGGGTCCACCTTAAAGCAAGTGGGCCAGCCCAATTAGTGTGTGGGGTCCACCGTAAATCAAATGGGCTGGCCCAAGAAGTAAGTGGGCCAGCCCGTTTAGTTGCTGTTTATATGCCGGCATAATATGCGCTTTAGGATTTTGCGGGCAGGCACATATGTGATTTCGCTTAATTGGGCCGTTTAAGGGATGGGAATTCGTGATTTAGATACTGAGAATATTTACGCAGCATTGATTTCTGTCGGATAGCCTCACTTACCACAAGCACCAAAGAAAAAATGCGCGAAAGAACTATAAAAACTAACTAAATATTACATCAGCTGCAAGGCATTGAAAAAAATATTACAGAACCCAGAGAAATTGAATGGTAATTAAACCTAGCAATACAATGAAGCGATCCGGCAATCTTTTAAGTTGTCCATGCAGCACCTATATCCGAAACAAAGACATTACAAGTTAAGACAGCAACAATGGAAAGGCAAAGACACTACAATATTGTTTGGCAAAGAATTTGGAACTCATCATTTCGTCGTTATAACAAGATCATTGTAATGCGCACAATAAGCAAACAAAGAGTGCATGCCGCATACCAACAGCCAATATAACAGAGCATGTTAGAATGAAACAGCAGACTTACTACTGTCGAGTCCCATGCAAACCAACATGTTCAGGGAGTACAAAATTGGCATGAACAACATAGTAGCAGGCTATAAATTTTGTAACAACGACTGAGCAAGATGAAGTTATGATGGCTACATCTACAGAGCAGGGAATGTAAACCAAAAATAGAAGTTACGATGGCAAAAGCTAAAGAGGAGGGAATGTGAACCAACATGTGCCAAGTGCAATTACTTCACTTTGGCCGTGAACTAAATAATACTCCTGAACTTATAGTGAAGGGGATGCAAATCAAGATGTTTCGGGATATAAACTTGTAATGAGCAACACATGGAGGATAGTTAATGCTGGAGCTTAGGATGGACCAGATACAGAATATAGTGGGATCACCTGTGAACTTGTATAAGAGGGAATGCAAACCAATATGTTCAGCTTTCCATATGTGAGCGTCATGCCAAGTCAGAGAAACAAGTCAATAATGCAGCTTTTGAAGAACAAGATGGCACGCAAAATTATTATCTAGTAGTATGACAAGTTTATTTGTACTACAGGCTAGATAGCAGAGTGATAGCATGCCAAACTAAGTCCTTACTTTGTTAGCTTACAATGAACTAGATACAAAACAATGGCATCACCTGTAGTACAGGGAATGCAAGCCAACATGTTCATGGAGTAAAAAATTGGCACAAACAACATAGTAGCAGGCCATAATTTTTGTAACAACGACTGAGCAAGATAAAGTTATGATGGCTAGATCTACAGAGCAGGGAATGTAAACCAAATATAGAAGTTACGATGCCAAAAGCTATAGAGCAGGGAATGCGAACCAACATGTGCAATTACTTAAAATTGGCCATGAACTAAATAATAGCAGGATGTTACTATAATACCTACAGTATAATTTTTGTAACAACGACTGAGCAAGATAGAAGTTATGATGGCTACATCTACAGAGCAGGGAATGCAAACCAAAATGTTCAATCGCTTAAAGTTAGCAATGAAGTAGAAAATAGCAACGTGTTACGGTCATAGCTAGGAATGAACTAAAAGAGCTTCAGACAAACAAGCATCTGAACCCAGAACATGGCGCTAAAACAAGGGACTTACATTAGGAGAAGCACTCTGTGGGAGTCACAGCAGATCTTCCTGGGGTTGATAGATCCGGTGATGAAGTACGCTACATGTGCTACTTGGGGTTGGAGAGACGGCCATTACACTTCATGGTTACTCATCTCATCTGCAAAAACGTAACGGCGCGTCGTTAGCACAAACAGGTTCCCCCAAGATTAAACAAGAACTTGCAGGCAAGCAATAGAAAAGCGACAGTAGAAGAGTTTAGATCATGCACTGCGCCGGTGAAGCAGATCCGGTTCATGCACAGCGGTGTCGGTGAGCAAGATCCGATGCGGTGGACGACGGATCCGGCGAAGCGGCTCCGGCGGGGTGGACGATACCGCAGCTGAAGCGACTGCGGTAGACTGCTGGATGAGCATATGGTTTCGAGGTTCGGCGGGGATGATCCGGTCCGGTTGATGACGGCGTCGATGAAGCGGCTCCGGCAGGCAGCCGGATGACGAGGATCGCGAGGGCTCGGGTAGGCCAGGGAAGTCCGGCGGGGATGTTCCGGTGCGGTGGTCGTGGAGGTGGTAGAGAGAGGGACTTGAGAAGTTCCGGTGGGTGGTCTCAGATGAGAGACTGAAGGAAATGTATTTTTTTTGGGAGGGTTTCCGGGCTAGGGAGGTGGTGATCGAAAAAATGACGGGCAAACCCCTCACCAACCGACTTTGCTGTCATCTCCACAGGGGTAGAATGGGAATTTGGAAGCGTGTGAAATTTTTGTATTTTGTGGGCGGGAAGTTTTGCCGCTATGAGATTTTGAATTTCGCTAAGGTACAAGTATAATGATAAAAAATTGTGACACCGTACTAGTACCTCTGTTCATGGCCGAGTGCAAAATCAAATCATCATCACGTTGAATATAGGTCACTACCATGATCATGATCTATCTTCTTAATCCCATTCAAAAATGCGTTTGAAATATTTCAGGATTGGTGGGAGATTTTGCCGCCCGACAGAGATTAAATTAAACCACACGTTCGACAATTCAAACTTGAGACCTTGGCTATGATACCATTTAAGTTCGAACTGATTCAAAAAAGGCTAGGCAATTAATTTATATAACATCCACAGGAACAACTACCAAGTTGATCCCAACCGCAGATAAATGCATCCACCAACAAAAGTCTGAACGGTGCCTTAATCTAAGGAAACATTTCACAAGACCAATGTACTCACTATGTTAGTGTTCATCTCCAATTATCTATGGCATTTTCTTAGTCTTTGGGAGATTATAACGAACTTGATTGGCCTCGTGCAGTAGGGCATCACATGCTTCTAATCTCGATCTCAACATGTCAACTTTTGTTCTTAGCATAGCTGTTGCAACTCGTTCTACTTGGAGTTGTTCCTCCAAAACTTGAGCAGAGAAAGACTTGGACTTGGGCTTCAAAACCCAGCATTTCGCAGGAAAGAGTTTTTGGTGATATCTTTATCTTTCCCGGGTTTTGCCATCTCAAATTTCATATTAGCCAGACAAGTTTTGAGTAGTGTAAAAAGAAAAGTTATTACAGAGAAAAATGCAGATGGTAGATTTAATGTGTACGAACTACTTTTAATCATACAAGTTGACATGCCTGACTATAATAAGGACCATCTATCTTGCTAGCAGGCATAATTATTAATGGGCTACCATGTACGGGAACCGTATCCTCTAACGTGAAGGAGCTAAGTCAGGAAAAATAAAGAAGCAAAGTCAGGCTTCTGTAGCATAAGTACAAGGTTATGCACTGTCTTTAACTAATAAAGGTGATTACTGTAGATGTTTAAAAACTAAACTAAATTTTATTACACCATAATTTTCTCTGCATGTAATTACTTCAAATGCAAGACACAAGTTTGTATTGTGCAAATTAATTTAAATTATTTGGATTTTAGACATATGGTTTGGGGGAAGGAAAGTTAGAGTACTGTAGCTTCTCTAACTTTTCACCTTCAAGTTAGAGTACTGTAGCTTCTCTAACTTTTCACCCATGTACGTAGTCCTTCCAAGAAACAGCCGTTATTGCATTACGAGCAGAAAATAGTTCACACGTGCGCTCAGATTCAAATTTTCAGCATGCAGTCGATTTATGGTTTAATTGAAGTACACATCAGGAAATTATTTCACACAAAATACAGCAGCCACATGGAACATATCTAATTTTAGTACAACAACAAAATTTGCAATTATTACAGACCACGAAATTTTGAACGAAATTTTGAGCAGTAATTAGTTACAGCATTGGCATCAGCAGTCCACTTGACTGAACAACAGAATCAAAGTTTATTTAGACACCTTCAATTCCCAGACACATCACAACTGGCTTACCATGACAAGTGCATAGGAGATTCTTTAGAACATTTTCTGTCAAAGTTTGCCTATTTTTCAATTCATGTATCTCTTGGCGTGTCTTGGCAATTAATTCATCAGCATCTTTGTTTTCCCGCCCAAATATATCAACTGCCTCTTGGAGTGCATCCCCGAAATCTCTTTGTGCCGGATTAAGTTGACCAATAGATACCATGGGCCTATGCGAGCAATATGCACTCTCACTGCTGCTTTGTGAAACATCAATACTTGAGGCATTGGCCCTTGCTTCTGGCATTGTAGCTTTATTTGAAGCCTGAAATTTAGATAAAACAAGTTACAACATCATATGATGCAATAAAAGACCTCCAATTTCAAGAACATCATTGAGCTGATATAACACAACAAGCAATCAAAAATAGAGCCTCGTACATCTATTTCTTCTGGAATGGTTGGTGTACCGGACTCAGTGGACCAATGAGAGCACGTGCCACTGTCACTGTTGCTCTGTGAAATGACCGCAACACTTGATAAATGGGTTGTCCCTACTGACATTACAGCTTTGTTTGCAGGCTGAAACTAAGACAAAACAAGTTAAAATGCAATACAATACAAGGCAAACAAACAGCATTGTTGACATAATTTTGAAAGAACCATGGGCAGATACAACAAAGAAACCAGTTAAGCCACATGCCTCTTAGAACAAACCAAACTAGATCATGGCGATGATGTATACAATGAACCAAGCAACTAGACATCATGTGCCCAATAACGAAGCCAGGTCACTGCACAGAAGAAATCTAGCAAATAGCCAAATACAGTCAAAAGATGTGCATGTTGGATTTGATACTATTAGGAAAATAATGTATGATTGATTTAAGCATGACTCAGATAGTGCCTTCGACATCGCAGAAGGTCAATGCAACAATTAATTGTATGGCTTGTATGAAGTGCCATAACATTTAAATTAAGCATAACGAGGCATTGCTTAATCTGAGAACTGAGTGCTAGCTCAGTGGCAAGGCTTGCGAGTGCGCAGCCAGCCCACCCGGGTTCGAGTCCCAACAGGACCGAATTAAACGGGGTGTTATCTAGCGCGTATAAATTCGCTGCTAGAGAGGTCTCATCATCTATCTCACAACGTATAGACAAGGGAGGGAATCTTCCTACGTTGGTCAACGTTTAGGCAATGCTTAATCTTGAATTCATGATCAAACTCAAACAAAAAAGGGCATATAACAAGTAGCACCATGTGCATCATGTATAATAGATTACTAGAAACTGAATGAAGCAATTGAACATGGAGCGTATTATATAAACAGCCAGATCATTTGAATATGGATATACCACATCATGTCAATGGGACTCAGAAAAACAAAGCTAGACATTTAAACAAGTAATATAACTATTTTTTCACCATGTTTCAAGTAGAATAGGAAGCTAGGTTAGGAATAAAGCAATCATGTTTCAAGTAGAATAGGAAGCTAGGTTAGGAATAAAGCAATAAAAAAACACAAAGTGCATCATTTCAGCTAGGATCATTTCTATCAAACTTCATGCACTAGCCATGGAACAACAGGCAAACTCAATGAAGCAACAGGCAAAAAATTAACATAATAGAATTTCAGGACTTGTATTAACATAGCCAAATCATGTAACTTATACCCAGGCATGCCGGATGCCAGATGGGTCAAAGGCAGTGTGCAATGTTCCATATGGTCATTGTTTATATTTTATTAGATTCCATTAGGCAACTTAGGTAGTGCAACATACAGAAAATGATGCAATTGAACTATGCACAGGAGGTAAATTAACATTCCAAAAAAAACAGGGAACTTACGTGAGCTTTTTTTTGAGTCACACGGACCTCATCGGGTACTTGGACAGAAGAACCTGGTGCCTCACTGTTTCTCCTCTGCATGAAGGAGAGGCCAATTGTAAACAGAAACAGGTCCAAGATATAGAAGTTTGCATTAAGCAATATACAAAAAACAGCAGGTACTTACATGATTATAGGCGAGCTTTACTCTACGTTTATGAGTGTAAGATGTGCCTGCTGCACGTGTAATAATAACAAACAGTTACGAGTCACGGCTTTGCTATAATTAAATTGACACCAAATAGTAGTAGAAGCCATGGTTCAAAAAAGCGTACGCCTAGGTACGCTTAAGCGCGCTTAAGCGCTGAGCGGTTGTCTTCCGCTTCGCTTTTGGCCTAAGCGTTCGATTAAGCGAGACAGGGAATCTGGTCGTGTTTTGTGCTAGAATCTCCTCTATGCGAGTGTTGGTGTGTTGCCTGTGTTGCTCTGCTCCTTGCTCGATGCATTGATGGTGATTAGGTCTGGCTTAGCTGCTTGCTACTCCTCTACTGCTTAGCTGCTTGCTACTCCAGTAAAGCTTAGCTGCTTGTTTGTGTTTGTTACATTGTTTGCTTAGCTGCTTGTGTGTTTATAAGAA
The DNA here is from genome assembly GCA_030979885.1 of Lolium multiflorum. Lineage (NCBI taxonomy): Eukaryota > Viridiplantae > Streptophyta > Magnoliopsida > Poales > Poaceae > Lolium > Lolium multiflorum. The sequence goes on from CM061752.1 coordinate 144,695,930, forward strand.
ATTGGAGCAAAACCGAGGCTAACCAAGGTATTAATCCCCGTATTCCTCAGAAATGTAGCATTACATGCTTAGGATACAAATTTACAGCATATTATAGGGGTATATGTGCCCATCTTGACTTCCCTGTTTCATGTTCGTACGATTTTAGCCTGAGCGCTTAAGCGGCGCTTAAGCTCGCTTAAGCAGCAGTTCCTCTAAGCAGTGCCTCACCGCTCGCTTAGCGCCTAGCGCTTTTTTGAACCTTGGTAGAAGCATTATGACGTGCATAAACATGTAATACAGGATCGCAGAAAGATATCAAACATGATGTAACTAGAGCAGTAGCCTACGGCCAAATAGTGAGAAATTGTAATCGTGTCAATTGTGGACTTGTATAGCCTACCCCAACTTGTTTGGGAATAAAGGCTTTGTTGTTGTTGTTGTTGTCAATCGTGGACATGTAGAGCATTCAACGGCTCATGATTGGTGGCTCATATTTTGTAGAGTTTCAGCGAATGGGTGGGTTAGGTTACTCAGACCACCACACTGTATTTATATCATCTGAGTTAGGGTTACAATACTACTGGACATGGGCCTCTATGGGCCTCACACTGGATACAATATTACTACAGCGCTACTACTAAACTCACTCATGGTAACACACCCCCTCAAGATGATCATGGGTAAACAACCATGGCCATCTTGCAACAACAACATGACACATATGACAACTACCAGTAATGAACATTCAGCATAACTCCTAGGATACATGACAGCATTGCACTTTCCATCATCTTGTCATCTCGATTCATCTCTTCATCAGCAGCGAAGATATCCAGCTTCAACCATCTGGGATACGCACAACTCCTAACCATACACGTCCTCAACAACCCCGGCTGCCTCACCACACAAGTTCCGCAGAACCATCCACACTCGCCTCAATGTCCTCAGCCTCTCTTCTCCACTCTGCCCGGCCACCTCTTCCGTCTCTCCCACAAACCCCCAGCCAACTCCTGCCTCAACCATCCACTCCTCAAGCACCCATGCCTATCCCCCGGTCAGGCCTCAACCAGTCTCACCTCAGGCACGCATGCCTTTCCCCTGGACATATCCACAACCATCACCATCACCACTAAACCGCAGCCTCATCAACTCCATCACGACTCAACCGCAGCCTCATCAACTCCATCACCACATATCCTCACAGCCTCACATCTCCATTTTCTCCTCACTTCCACTCGGATGGCGCCTCGTCTGCGCGCCCTGGCCAACCTGGCGTACCGCACCTGGCCACATCGACCGGCTCGCGCTGGTCAACGTCCAGCACCAACCTCCGGCTCCGCCCTGCGCTCAAAGGCTCGCCCCACTCCGCACGCCTCCAACTTCTGCCCCTCACACGGATCCAGATCTCTCTGCCACGGATTCACTTCCTCTTCTCTCCTTTCTAAACCAAAACGATCTTCACCCTCTTCTTTCTCCCCGCGCGAGCAGCCGCCGATCTCACACAGCTCACATCGCTGTGTGTGATAGCCGCAACCGACGCAGAGCACCTGATGCGGCCTCCCGCCGCCTGGATTTCTACATCTCAACGGTGGGTTTTGTGATCAAAGGAAGAACTTGTTTGGTACTGTTTGTGGCGGCTAGCAGGAAGGAAACCTAGGCTCTGATACCATGTAGAGTTTCAGCGAATGGGTGGGTTTGGTCACGGAAAAACATACTTATGCGTCGTGTTTAAACCTAAAGGATGAGGTGGTTATCAACGAAAGCACTTGTAAGTTAGAAATATAGCACGAATTCAGAAATACAGTCAGCTGCAATACTCCTAACAGAACAAAACGCGCAGGGATGTCTGGTTACCTATTTCTGGGCGGCGTTTAGACGTGTTCCGCGTTCTTACGGGTGACGTGGAGGTCGGCGAGGGGACTGCTGTTGCGGTGGGTGCCGGGGAAGCAGATCTTGGGGGGTCGGAGAAGGACATGCTGGGCGGTCGATGAAGTGTTCAGCGCGCCGGCCGAACTAGAAGGTCGGTGAAGCAGATGATGTGCAGTGCACGGTGGCGTCGGTGTCGGCGAAGCTGGTCAGGTGCGGTGGTCGATAGAGTCGGCGAACGAGATACGGTGCGGTGGACGCCGGAGTAGGTGCGGATAGGGCAGCCTCGGGGTTTGAAGCCGTGGCAGCTTGAACGGCGAAGTGCGGCGGCCGGGAAGATCTGGAGGTAGGCAAGAGGGGCGGTTTCTCTGAGGGCTTGCGGGCGAAACTAGGGCGAAGCTGGGCGATAGAGGAGTAGAAGGGAATTTCGCAGTCCTTCTTTTGAGGAAAAAAATATTCGCAGATCTGAAACTTTGCGGCGCGAGATATTTGGGCGTTGGCGGGGAATTTTACCGCTCGATGATATTAAATTTTGGCTGCAGTAGGTTTTTTTTTAGAGTATGTAATAATAATAAATAGTAGGCCCTACTAGTACTGTACGTCTGTTCAGGAATCCAAGGGGGTAGAGGTAGAGGTATAGATATATAGACAATATAGAGATATAAGAAATGGCGGGGGCTAGCGGAAATGCACTTTGCCTCATAGGAGCATATGCTCCCATTATGTGAATCCATATTTCAAAGTGTCAAAAAATTCTAAACTAAAATTTTACATGTATATCTAGACATTTTATGTTGGTACACAAGTTTTCTCACAAAAAAATTATGTGGCTCCTATAAAAAAGACAAATTTTGATGTTGTAACACGACTACGTACAGTATATTTTTTGCCTTTTTTTACACGCCACACAAAATGTCGTTTTTCCACGAAAACTTGTGAACGAACATATGATGTCACAATGTATACCAAAAAAATTAACATTTATATAATTTTTTTTAATCATTTTCTATAATTGGTGCATATGCACGCGTGTGCCAAAACGCCACCTCCGCAGGCTAGGAGTTTCTAAACTTCTTATGGCACATCAAATAAAATGTTGTTCAAACAATAATAATAATGTGCTTATGATTGTTACTCCCTTCCACCATGAATAAAGTCCACATCGGTTTCGTGTCAAACTTTGACTCGAGATTTAGGTACCCACATGATAGTGCTAGTATCATAGCTAGTATCATACACATTGGTCCCACAAAAATGTTGATCTGGCAGCTAATTAAGTAGGAGAGAGGAGATTAGTGTAACATAGGTAGATACTGTATCATAGCGCAAACAACGAGAAAACTTAATGCTAAACAAATCTTGTACACAAATTTGCATTGAGATTCTAAAAAATAATAAATGTAGCATTACTATGATACTACTCCATGATACTACCCACTATAGAAATAGTATGACCAGCCTAATTTTATGACATCCGCAAAATATACCATTGGAAAGTTCATCGAAACAAGCATCCGATGATATAGTTTTGAATGACATGCAACTCATAATTGGCGGGCCCAAGTATTAGTCTAAGTTTGCCTCTGAAAACAAATTGGCATTGTACTCTAGGACAAAGGGAGACTACTCGCAATGGCAATATCATAAGTAGTATCATGCACTACATGCATGCAAAATGTTGATGTGTCATATCAGTTAATGATGAAAGAGACGATAGTGGTATCATAGGTAGATATCGTATCATATCATGTAGAACTAGAAAAATTACTGCCAAACAAATCTTGTACACACTTTTGTATTGAGATTCTACAAATCCCTAAATACATGTAACATATTATACTACTACATGATGATAATATGGACTGTGAAAATAATATCGTACATTAGTATCATATGTATGATACTATTATATGATACTCCCCATTGTGACTAGTCTAATAATAACAATAGTACTCAAATTTGTCTTGTCCCTCGGGTGTTTAGAAGTATATGTTCGGTCCCTCACGTATTTAAGAATTATGTTTGGCCCCTCAACTCTAATGTGGTCAAAATTGAGCACTTGAACACTTAGTTAGGTCTAGCAATGATAAAAACTTGATTGGTCTGTTTATTATTTGTTATGTGGCACGGCGGCAAAGCATTTTGCTAAATCTCAAGCACACATAGTTGGGGTCCATTAGAGGGACTAATTAAATCAAAGTACAATGGATTATGAAAGCAGGTTTTATCATTGATTAGCTTTGCAACGGCCTATCAACTGTAAGTGTTGCATGTGTTCTAAAGAACTATGTTCATCGTCACAGATCAAGAGGAGTACGCAGTGGAGGACGCACAAAACAACCGTAGGCCAGGTGGGCACACCTTACTAATTTTCTTTTTTCCACTTTATATGTGATAATTTTTTACATAATTAATTAACTAAAACATTTTAAAATAGGGTGGGCCATTCAACCCAAACACCATGTTGCGTACGTCGCTGAGGGTAAGGGGTAGTCTAAGGGGGCAATGTAAGACCTAATTAAGTGTTTGAGGTTAGTTATGGACCGCTGTTATACCTAATTGTGTTTGAGGTTAGTTAGGGACCTTATTATACATAATTAAGTGTTAGAGGTGAGTTCAAATAATAATATATAGTTGGGGTCTAAAGTTCACCAACGTATGCAACACACGAGCTGCCAAATGTGTACTTAATTAACCCTATTAGGAAAACACAAGATTATCTCATTCAACAAAATATTAGGAAAGTGTATCACAATTGTATTTATCCCTTATCTCTCTCATGTTAACCGAGACAAGAGTTCGTTCTAGGTCAGCTCTACGACAATTAGCGTCGCAAGGGTGGTAACATAGGTGTGCAGTTGCGAAAGTTTTTTCCCAAGTTATCGACTTCCTCAATCCACACTTAATATTTGTGCATGCGGGCCTAAGTATATGGTACTACTTAGTTCTATTCCTAGTATATATGTTGGGTGACTTAGAAAAATCATACTTCGTACATGATTCCTTCGAAAATCCTTTAGGGCTTCTTTGATTCATATTAGGTTGGTATAAGATAATAGGATTTAGATCTTATAGGAATATTTCCTACACTAGTAGTTTGATTCATATGAACATATCCAATAGGAAATAATCCTATAGGAATCATCAAGTAGTGCAAATCCTAGTATAGGATTAAATATTTGGTCCTACCTCATGGAAAAATTCATTTGGCGCAATCAAACGCAACTCATCTTATTATAGGATTTAACTACACATGTCATCCCAAATCCCAATCCTACATTCCTACTCCTATGATTTCCCTATCCTGTGAATGAAAGGAGCCCTTAAAATCAAACTATCCCGCACCTCGTCGATTCGTATAAAACCGACTCTAGCCAACAACTCTTCGCCCGACCTTTCTTCTTCACCATCAGGCCACCACACACTGTCATTTTCCATTGCAACGCATTTAGGGTGTGTTCGGTTCCAGAACCAAGTGGAATGGAATGGAACCGTTCCGCACCTAGAGCCCATTCTTGTGTTCGGTTGTGGAATGGAACGGAACCGAGTGGTTCCTCGAAAGGGAATATTCTCCCCATATGCAGAATGCACCCATTCCACCGAATCGGTGGAATGTGGTGGAACGGCTGTTACTTAGCCGCTATTAATTACAAAGCACTTCACTAATCCAACCAAAAAAATTATTAGTTGTTGTTAATTATGATTTTGAGATTAAAAAGGCCACTATTAATTACGATATTTAGACAAAAGATTAAACTTTAACTTCATTCCGTTCTACTCTCCAAATTCCCCGACCATACAAAAAATAACATTAATTACGATTTTAAGATTAAAAAGGCCATTAGGCGTTGTTAATTACGATTTTAAGATTTAAAAGGCTATTTGCCATTGTTAATTACGATTCTTAGACAAAAGTTTAGTTTAACCACATTCCGTTCTGCTCTCCAATTCCTCCAACCGAACAAAAAACAGTACCATTCTGTACCTCCTTTTTGTCCAAACCGAACGCGGGGATGGAACCATTCCATTCCTCTGGAAAGGAACCATTCCTTACTAAAATCTTCTTGTGCCACCTCCCAGTTTAAAGGCCTACTCGCATAACCCTACAGCTCTGCACTCGCGTGGGCAACCGAACACACCTACATCATCAATGCCCCGCGTACTTATCCGCACCGCCTACAGCTCTGCACTCCTATGACCTATCCATGGCTGGGCAGTCAAAAAAAGCTGCGTCACCTGGGAAATCAACAAGCCACGCAAGCAAGTCGCAAGCATCATAAATTCCGAATCAATGCCTAGCTACAGTCTACCTGGCCTCCTCCCAACTCATTGTCCTTGAGGCCTTAACAAAGCCTTCTAAAAGGGTTTTATCAAAATATTCCATATGGATTAGTAAAAAAACGCACCTGCTAAAGATTCATATATGCCCATTTGAATCTTGGTCAAATCCTAGGTTTGACCATGATTTAAACAAGTTTAAAACATGAATATGAAAATTAAGCATGTATCCTTCGTAGTCACTCCAAAATGAAGCTCTTGAGAGGGTTTTTGAAATTTCCATGTTTGAAACCAAAAAACCACGTACTTCTCTTCATGCTTGACTTCATAAGACAGAGTTTGGGGTTAGGGGTAGCTTGATACATGATTTTTCTCGTTTGAATATGTCTAGACCTTGTTATCAACTTAATTGAATGCTTACTATATATATGACATAAGAAGACTATGTGCATTGGTTTTTCATTTTATTGTTTTTTTAATTTTATGCCCATTTGAATCTTGGTCAAATCCTAAGTTTGACCATGATTTAAACAAGTTGAAAACATGAATATGAAAAATTAAGCATATATCCTTCTTAGTCACTCCAAAATGAAGCTCTTGGGAGGGTTTTTGAAATTTCCATGTTTTAAACCAAAAACCACATATCTTCATGCTTGACTTCATGAGATAGAGTTTAGGGTTAGGGGGTAGATACATGATTTCTCTGGTTTGAATATATCTAGACCTTGTTTATCAACTTAATTGAATGCTTACTAATGTGACATAAGAAGACTATGTGCCTTGATTTTCCATTTTTTTGTTTTTTTGAATTTTTATGCCCATTTGAATCTTGGTCAAATCCTAGGTTTGACCATGATTTAAACAAGTTTAATAAAACATGAATAGGAAAAATTAAGCATATATCCTTCTTAGTCACTCCAAAATGTAGATCTTGGTAGGGTTTTTAAAATTTCCATGTTTGAAACCAAAAACCACGACTTCTCTTCATGCATGCTTGACTTCATAAGACAGAGTTGAGGGCTAGGGTAGCTAGATACATGATGTTTCTGGTTTGAATATGTCTAGACCTTGTTTATCAACTTAATTGAATGCTTACTATATGACATAAGAAGACTACGTGCCTTGGTTTTTCATTTATTTTCATTTATTTTGAATTTTTATGCCCATTTGAATCTTGGTCAAATCCTAGGTTTGACCATGATTTAAACTAGTTTAAAACATAAATATGAAAAATTAAGTATCTATCCTTCTTAGCCACTCCAAAATGAAGCTCTTGGGAGGGTTTTTGAAATTTCCATGATTGAAACCAAAAACCACTTCTCTTCATGCTTGACTTCATAAGTCAGGGTTTAGGGATATATATATAGGGGGTACATGCATGATTTTTCTGGTTGGAATATGTCTAGAACTTGTTTTTCAACTTGAGCTTATCTAGAGCTTGTTTTTAAATTTTTTATACCCATTTGATTCTTCATCAAATCCTAGGTTTGTTGACCTAGATTTGAACAAGTTTAAAACATGAATATGAAAAGGTAAGCATGTATGCTTCTTAATTAGTCACTCCAAAATGAAGCTCTTGGGAGGGTTTTTGAAATTTCCATGATTTAAACCAAAAACCACTTCTCTTCGTGCTTGACTTCATAAGTTAGGGTTTAGGGATATATAGGGGGTAGATACATCATGATTTTTCTGGTTTGAATATGTCTAGAGCTTGTTTATCAACTTAATTGAATGCTTACTATATGACATAAGAAGACTATGTGCCTTGATATTTCATTTTTTTTAATTATGCCCTTTTGAATATTGGTCAAAACCTAGGTTTGACAAAGATTTAAAAAAGATTAAAACATGAAAATGAAAAAGTAAGCCTTGATCCTTCTTATTAACTCCAAAATGAAGGTTTTTGGGAGGGTTTTTGAAATATCCATGTTTGAAACCCAAAACCACTTCTCTTCGTGCAGAGTTTAGGGTTAGGGGTAGCTAGACACCTGAATTTTCTGGTTTGATATGTCTAGACCTTGTTTATCAACTTAATTGAATGCTTACTATATGACATAAGAAGACTATGTGCCTTGATTTTACAATTTTTTTAAAATTATGCCCATTTGAATCTTGGTCAAATCCTAGGTTTGACCATGATTTAAACAAGTTTGTTTATCAACTTGAATGCTTGCTATATGACATCAGAAGACTATGTGTTTGGTTTTTGTTTTTTGAATTTGTTATGCCCATTTGAATCTTAGCTAGTCAAATCCTAGGTTTGAATATATATGTCTAGACCTTGTATATCAACTTGAATGCTTACTATACATATGACATAAGAATGTTATGTGCTTTGGTTTTTCATTCTTTTCATTTTTTCTGAATTTTTAGGGCCATTTGAATCTTGGTCAAATCCTTGGTTTGACCAAGATTTAAACAAATTTAAAACATGAAAATGAAAAGGGAAGTCTGTATCCTTCTTAGTCACTCTAAAATGAAGCTTTTGGGATGTTCTTTAAATTTCAATGTTTGAAACCCAAAACGACTTCCCTTCATGCTAGACTTCATAAGATCGACAGGGGGTAGATACATGATTTGTCTGGTTTGGATATATCTAGACCTTGTTTATCAACTTGATTGCTTACGATATGACATAAGAAGACTATGTGATTTGGTTTTTCATTTTTCTGATTTTTTTGAATTTTGTGCCCACCCATTTGTATCTTCGTCAAATCCTAGGTTTGACCAAGATAATTTAAACAAGTTTAAAACATGAAAATGTAAAGGGAAGCATGTATCCTTCTTAGTCACTCTAAAATGAAGCTTTTGGGAGGTTTTTGAAATTTCGATGTTTGAAACCCAAAACCACTTCTCTTCACACGCTTGACTTCATAAGACAGAGTTTAGGGGTTAGGGGTATAGATACATGATTTGTCTGGTTTGAATATGTCTAGACCTTGTTTATCAACTTGAATGCTTACTATATGACATAAGAAGACTATGTGATTTGGTTTTTCATTTTTCTGTTTTTTAATTATTTTTCTGCCCATTTGAATCTTGGTCAAATCCTAGGTTTGAACAAGATTTAGACAAGTTTAACACGTGAAATTAAACGAATAAGTAAGCATTGATCCTTCTTAGTCACTCCAAAATGTACCAATTGATAGTGTTAACTTTGCTTCATGGAAAAAATAATGTCATGTAAATGAGTTAACTTGGATTTCCTACCCTTGAATCCATAGGAAACTTTGTTCTAATGCACTATTATAATCAACCGAGTTTTTACACCAACAGGTCTGTCACTTACGTGTGGTGCCCACGCGTGAGGTCCCACACTTGAGTGAGCACAAGTCACGTGCAATAGGTACGCCAACTCCCAGCCATCTTCTTTGTCAAGAGAAGACGCATCAGGATGCGTATTGGAAGTCTGTGGGTCCTTCTGGATCCTTCGGTTGTCCCTCTCACAAAAAAACAAATCTCTCTCATTCTCGGCCTCGCTCGACTCGCTCGCTCGCTCGCTCGCTCGCACCTCCTGCGCACTGACAAACCCTGCACAACAGTCAACATCATCATCATCACCCGAAAAAGGGAAGACACCATAATGCTCTGCCTTTTTTCTCTCCTTCCGAGTGATCCCTCTTCCTCCGAGTTTCACTCGACGGGCAAACGCACATCTGCAGCATAGTAATAATAAAAAGGTAGAAAAATCGATATACGAATCTATAATTAAATAGGTTAAACTAGGGTTTTGCCCTGTACTACAGATCAAGGTTCAAAAAAATCCAACTACGGGGTTCGAACAACACGATTCTAATCCAAGAACTTTTTCGACCTCATCCAAGTGGCCTCAAACTATAGGGTTAGCATCTAGTGCAGTATGTGTGAAAATGTATGCACTATGTGTGCTATAACTTGTATGTCTTTCAAATTTGAACCAACTTTGAATAAGTTTGAAATATTTGAAATGGGGCTTTTGGCTTAAACGTTTGAAACTCAAAACGATTCTCTTCATGCTAGACTTCATAAGACCGAGTTTAGGGTTAGGGGTAGATACATGATTTGTCTGGTTTGAATATGTCTAAACCTTGTTTATCAACTTTAATGCTAACTTCTCAGTCACTCTAAAATGAAGTTTTTGGAGGTTTTTGAAATTTCCATCTTTGAAACCCAAAACCACTTCTCTTCATGCTTGACTTCATAAGAAAAAGTTTAGGGTTAGGGGGTATAGATACATGATTTGTATGGTTTGAATATGTCCAAACCTTGTTTATCAACTTGAATATGCTTACTATATGACATAAGAAGACTATGTACTTTGGTTTTTAAATTTTCTGACTTTTTTAATTTTCTGCGCATTTGAATCATATCTTGGTCAAATCCTAGGTTTCACCAAGATTTAGACAAGTTTAACACGTGAAAACGAGTAAGTAAGCATGGATCCTTCTTAGTCACTCTAAAATGAAGCTTTTGGGATGTTCTTGAAATTTCCATGTTTGAAACCCAAAACCACTTCTCTTCATGATTGACTTCCATAAGATCGACAGATCAGTTTAGGGTTAGGGGTAGATATATACATGATTTTTTGGTTTGAATATGTCTAGACCTTGTTTATCAACTTGAATGCTTACTATACATATGACATAAGAATGCTATGTGCTTTGGTTTTTCATTCTCTTTTTGATTTTTTTCTAAATTTTTAGGCCCATTTGAATCTTGGTCAAATCCTTGGTTTGACCAAGATTTAAACAAGTTTAAAACATGAAAATGAAAAGGGAAGTCAGTATCCTTCGTAGTCACTCTAAAATGGAGAAGCTTTTGGGATGTTCTTGTAATTTCTATGTTTGAAACCGAAAACGAGTTCCCTTCACATGCTAGTAGACTAGCTTCATAAGATCGACAGGCCGGGGGTAGATACATGATTTGTCTGGTTTGGATATATCTAGACCTTGTTTATCAACTTTAATGCTTACTATATGACATATATAAGAAAACTATTGCTTTGGTTTTTCCTTTTTCTGTTTTTTTTTATTTTGATGCCCATTTGAATCATGTCGAATCCTAGGTTTGACCAAGATAATTTAAACAAGTTTAAAACATGAAAATGAAAAGGGAAGCATGTATCCTTCTTAGTCACTCTAAAATGAAGCTTTTGGGAGGTTTTTGAAATTTCGATGTTTGAAACCCAAAACCACTTCTCTTCACATGCTTGACTTCATAAGACAGAGTTTAGGGGTTAGGGGTATAGATACATGATTTGTCTGGTTGAATATGTCTAGACCTTGTTTATCAACTTTAATGCTTACTATATGACATAAGAAAACTATTGCTTTGGTTTTTCTTTTTCTGATTTTTTTGAATTTTGATGCCCATTTGAATCTTGTCAAATTCTAGGTTTGACCAAGATTTAAACAAGTTTAAAACATGAAAATGAAAAGGGAAGCATGCAACCTTCTCAGTCACTCTAAAATGAAGTTTTTGGGAGGTTTTTGATATTTCCATGTTTGAAACCCGAAACCACTTCTCTTCATGCTTGACTTCATAAGACAGAGTTTAGGGTTAGGGGTAGATACATGATTTGTGTATGGGTTGAATATGTCCAAACCTTGTTTATCAACTTGAATATGCTTATGTGCTTTGGTTTTTTATTTTTCTGATTTTTTTGAATTTTATGCCCATAAATCTTGGTCAAATCCTAGGTTTGACCAGGATTTAAACAAGTTTAAAACATGAAATGAAAAGATAAGCCTGGATCCTTCTTAGTCACTCTAAAATGAAGCTTTTGGGAGGTTCTTGAAATTTCCATATTTGAAACCCAAAACCACTTCTCTACATGATTGACTTCATAAGACATAGTTTAATTAGAGTTTTAGGGGTAGATATATACATGATTTTTCTGGTTTGAATATATATGTCTAGACCTTGTTTATCAACTTGAATGCATGCTTACTATACATATGACATAAGAATGCTATATATGTGCTTTGGTTTTTCATTCTTTTGATTTTTTTCTGAATTTTTAGGGCCATTTGAATCTTGCATGGTTAAACTTGGGTTTTGCCCAGTTCTAAAGATCAAGGGTTCAAAAAAATCCAACTACGGGGTTCGAACAACACGATTCTAATCCAAGAATTTTTTCGACCTCATCCAAATGGCCTCAAACTATAGGGTTAGCATCTAGTGCAGTATGTGTGAAAATGTATGCACTATGTGTGCTATAACTTGTATGTCTTTCAAATTAAGTTGATAAACAAGGTCTAGACATATTCAAACCAGAATATTATACTGCATTAGTACAAAAAGTTTCCTATGGATTCATCAAGGGTAGTAAAGCCAAGTTAACTCATTGTCATGACTAAGAAGGATCCATGCTTACTTTTTCATTTTCATGTTTTAAACTTGTTTAAATCTTGGTCAAACCTAGGATTTGACCAAGATTCAAATGGTCATAAAAAATCAAACAAAATCAAGAAAATCAAAAACCAAACCACATAGTCTTCTTATGTAATATACTAAGCATTCAAGTTGATCAACGAAGTCTAGACATATTCAAACCAGAAAAATCATGTATCTACCCCCTAACCCTAAACGTTGTCTTATGAAGTCAAGCATGAAGAGAAGAAGTGGTTTTGGGTTTCAAACATGGAAATTTCAAAAACCCACCCAAAAGCTTCATTTTGGAGTGACTAAGAAGGATCCAAGCTTACTTTTTCATTTTCATGTTTCAAACTTGTTTAAATCTTTGTCAAACCTAGGATTTGACCAAGATTCAAATGGGCATAAAAATTCAAAAAAGAAATCAAAAAAATGAAACACCAAAGCACATAAACTTCTTATGTCATATAGTAATTAAGCATTCATGTTGATCAACAAAGTCTATATATATTTAAACAATAAAAATCATGTATATATACCCCCAAACCCAAAACCACTTCTCTTCACATGCTTGACTTCATAAGACAGAGTTTAGGGGTTAGGGGTATAGATACATGATTTGTCTGGTTTGAATATGTCTAGACCTTGTTTATCAACTTGAATGCTTACTATGTGATTTGGTTTTTCATTTTTCTGTTTTTTAATTATTTTTCTGCCCATTTGAATCTTGGTCAAATCCTAGGTTTGAACAAGATTTAGACAAGTTTAACACGTGAAATTAAACGAATAAGTAAGCATTGATCCTTCTTAGTCACTCCAAAATGTACCAATTGATAGTGTTAACTTTGCTTCATGGAAAAAATAATGTCATGTAAATGAGTTAACTTGGATTTCCTACCCTTGAATCCATAGGAAACTTTGTTCTAATGCACTATAATAATCAACCGAGTTTTTACACCAACAGGTCTGTCACTTACGTGTGGTGCCCACGCGTGAGGTCCCACACTTGAGTGAGCACAAGTCACGTGCAATAGGTACGCCAACTCCCAGCCATCTTCTTTGTCAAGAGAAGACGCATCAGGATGCGTATTGGAAGTCTGTGGGTCCTTCTGGATCCTTCGGTTGTCCCTCTCACAAAAAAACAAATCTCTCTCATTCTCGGCCTCGCTCGACTCGCTCGCTCGCTCGCTCGCTCGCACCTCCTGCGCACTGACAAACCCTGCACAACAGTCAACATCACCAGAAAAAGAATATACACCATCAATAAGAGGGGCCCCGTGACTGCTCTCCCTTCTTCTCCTTCCGAGTGATTCCTCTTCCTCCGAGTTTCACTCGACGGGCAAACACACATGTGCTGCATAGTAATAATAAAAAAGTAAAAGAATCGACTACGAATCTATTATTAAATAGGTTATAAACTAGGGTTTTCCCCAGTACTACAGATCAAGTTGAAAAAAAAATCCAACTACGGGGTTTGATTTTGGCCTACAAATAAAAAATTAAATAAGTTGAACTAGTATTCCTCTAAAAAATCATTTTGGTTTGCATTGTTTGATAATTTTCATAGCTAGAGTGCATCACAATTTTTTGATTTCATGCTTTGCTTTGCCAATTTTGATTTTTTCTAACCACCTTCTCTTTGATTTCAAATTTAGGTCAAACTATCGGTGCCTACTATGTGTTCTACTTGAATTGGATGCAGCATGCGCACATGATATGTTTTGCCATTGTTTTGGGCTTCCACACATCTTGGGGCATCCAAGTATTTAAGTTACCTTGTTTTTTAATTGTAATTCATGTACCCTTTCCTCCCAATTAAATTTTGGTTTTACATTTTTAATTTTTTTAAATTTTTATGCCCATTCTGATGTCATATAGTTAGCATTTAAGTTGATAAACAAGGTCTGGACATATTCAAACCAAAAAATCATGTATCTACCCCCTAACGCTAAACTCTGTCATATGAAGTCAAGCATATGAAGAGAAGTGGTTTTGGGTTTCAAACATGGAAATTTCCATGCTTGAAACCAAAAACCACTTCTCTTCATGCATGCTTGACTTCATAAGACAGAGTTTAGGGTTAGGTGGTAGATACATGATTTTCCTGGTTTGAATATGTTTAGACCTTGTTTATCAAATTAATTGAATGCTTACTATATAACATAAGAGAAGACCTTGTTTTTTTTGAATTTTTATACCCATTCGAATCTTTGTCAAATCCTTGGTTCCACCAAGATTTGAATAAGTTAAAAACATGAATATGAAAAAGTAAGCATGTATGCTTCTTAGTCACTTCAAAATGAAGCTCTTGGGAGGGTTTTTGAATTTCCATGTTCGAAACCAAAAACCACAATGCTTGACTTCATGAAACAAAGTTTAGGGTTATGGGTAGATACATGCATGATTTTTCTTGTTTGAATATGTCTAGAACTTGTTTATCAACTTAATTGAATGCCTACTATATAACATAAGAAGACCTTTTTTGTATTTTTTAAATTTTTATACCCATTTGAATCTTGGTCAAATCCTAGGTTTCACCAAGATTTGAATAAGTTTAAAACATGAATATGAAAAAGTAAGCATGCATGTATGCTTCTTAATTAATCACTTCGAAATGAAGCTCTTGGGAGGGTTTTTGAAATTTCCATGTTTGAAACCAAAAACCACATATCTTCATGCATGCGCTTGACTTCATGAGACAGAGTTTAGTGTTAGGGGGTAGATACATGATTTCTCTCGTTTGAATATGTTTGAAACCAAAAACCACATATCTCTGGTTTGCCCGCACTTAGAAATGATATTTGCATCACTTATCATATGTTTGCCCATTTGAATCTTGTCAAATCCTAGATTTGACCAAGATAATTTAAACAAGTTTAAAACATGAAAATGAAAAGGCAAGCTTGTATCCTTCTTAGTCACTCTAAAATGAAGTTTGGGGAGGTTTTTGAAATTTCCATGCTTGAAACCAAAAAACCACTTCTCTTCATGCTTGACTTCATAAAGACAGAGTTTTTGGGGATATATAGGGGTAGATACATGATTTTTCTGGTTTGATATGTCTAGACCTTGTTTATCAACTTAATTGAATGCTTACTATATGACATAAGAAGACTATGTGCCTTGATTTTACATTTTTTTAAATTATGCCCATTTGAATCTTGGTCAAATCCTAGGTTTGACCATGATTTAAACTAGTTTAAAACATAAATATGAAAAATTAAGTATCTATCCTTCTTAGCCACTCCAAAATGAAGCTCTTGGGAGGGTTTTTGAAATTTCCATGATTGAAACCAAAAACCACTTCTCTTCATGCTTGACTTCATAAGTCAGGGTTTAGGGATATATATATATATAGGGGGTACATGCATGATTTTTCTGGTTGGAATATGTCTAGAACTTGTTTTTCAACTTGAGCTTATCTAGAGCTTGTTTTTAAATTTTTTATACCCATTTGATTCTTCATCAAATCCTAGGTTTGTTGACCTAGATTTGAACAAGTTTAAAACATGAATATGAAAAGGTAAGCATGTATGCTTCTTAATTAGTCACTCCAAAATGAAGCTCTTGGGAGGGTTTTTGAAATTTCCATGATTTAAACCAAAAACCACTTCTCTTCGTGCTTGACTTCATAAGTTAGGGTTTAGGGATATATAGGGGGTAGATACATCATGATTTTTCTGGTTTGAATATGTCTAGAGCTTGTTTATCAACTTAATTGAATGCTTACTATATGACATAAGAAGACTATGTGCCTTGATATTTCATTTTTTTTAATTATGCCCTTTTGAATATTGGTCAAAACCTAGGTTTGACAAAGATTTAAAAAAGATTAAAACATGAAAATGAAAAAGTAAGCCTTGATCCTTCTTATTAACTCCAAAATGAAGGTTTTTGGGAGGGTTTTTGAAATATCCATGTTTGAAACCCAAAACCACTTCTCTTCGTGCAGAGTTTAGGGTTAGGGGTAGCTAGACACCTGAATTTTCTGGTTTGATATGTCTAGACCTTGTTTATCAACTTAATTGAATGCTTACTATATGACATAAGAAGACTATGTGCCTTGATTTTACATTTTTTTTAAAATTATGCCCATTTGAATCTTGGTCAAATCCTAGGTTTGACCATGATTTAAACAAGTTTGTTTATCAACTTGAATGCTTGCTATATGACATCAGAAGACTATGTGTTTGGTTTTTGTTTTTTGAATTTGTTATGCCCATTTGAATCTTAGTCAAATCCTAGGTTTGAATATATATGTCTAGACCTTGTATATCAACTTGAATGCTTACTATACATATGACATAAGAATGTTATGTGCTTTGGTTTTTCATTCTTTTCATTTTTTCTGAATTTTTAGGGCCATTTGAATCTTGGTCAAATCCTTGGTTTGACCAAGATTTAAACAAATTTAAAACATGAAAATGAAAAGGGAAGTCTGTATCCTTCTTAGTCACTCTAAAATGAAGCTTTTGGGATGTTCTTTAAATTTCAATGTTTGAAACCCAAAACGACTTCCCTTCATGCTAGACTTCATAAGATCGACAGGGGGTAGATACATGATTTGTCTGGTTTGGATATATCTAGACCTTGTTTATCAACTTGATTGCTTACGATATGACATAAGAAGACTATGTGATTTGGTTTTTCATTTTTCTGATTTTTTTGAATTTTGTGCCCACCCATTTGTATCTTCGTCAAATCCTAGGTTTGACCAAGATAATTTAAACAAGTTTAAAACATGAAAATGTAAAGGGAAGCATGTATCCTTCTTAGTCACTCTAAAATGAAGCTTTTGGGAGGTTTTTGAAATTTCGATGTTTGAAACCCAAAACCACTTCTCTTCACACGCTTGACTTCATAAGACAGAGTTTAGGGGTTAGGGGTATAGATACATGATTTGTCTGGTTTGAATATGTCTAGACCTTGTTTATCAACTTGAATGCTTACTATATGACATAAGAAGACTATGTGATTTGGTTTTTCATTTTTCTGTTTTTTAATTATTTTTCTGCCCATTTGAATCTTGGTCAAATCCTAGGTTTGAACAAGATTTAGACAAGTTTAACACGTGAAATTAAACGAATAAGTAAGCATTGATCCTTCTTAGTCACTCCAAAATGTACCAATTGATAGTGTTAACTTTGCTTCATGGAAAAAATAATGTCATGTAAATGAGTTAACTTGGATTTCCTACCCTTGAATCCATAGGAAACTTTGTTCTAATGCACTATTATAATCAACCGAGTTTTTACACCAACAGGTCTGTCACTTACGTGTGGTGCCCACGCGTGAGGTCCCACACTTGAGTGAGCACAAGTCACGTGCAATAGGTACGCCAACTCCCAGCCATCTTCTTTGTCAAGAGAAGACGCATCAGGATGCGTATTGGAAGTCTGTGGGTCCTTCTGGATCCTTCGGTTGTCCCTCTCACAAAAAAACAAATCTCTCTCATTCTCGGCCTCGCTCGACTCGCTCGCTCGCTCGCACCTCCTGCGCACTGACAAACCCTGCACAACAGTCAACATCATCATCATCACCCGAAAAAGGGAAGACACCATAATGCTCTGCCTTTTTTCTCTCCTTCCGAGTGATCCCTCTTCCTCCGAGTTTCACTCGACGGGCAAACGCACATCTGCAGCATAGTAATAATAAAAAGGTAGAAAAATCGATATACGAATCTATAATTAAATAGGTTAAACTAGGGTTTTGCCCTGTACTACAGATCAAGGTTCAAAAAAATCCAACTACGGGGTTCGAACAACACGATTCTAATCCAAGAACTTTTTCGACCTCATCCAAGTGGCCTCAAACTATAGGGTTAGCATCTAGTGCAGTATGTGTGAAAATGTATGCACTATGTGTGCTATAACTTGTATGTCTTTCAAATTTGAACCAACTTTGAATAAGTTTGAAATATTTGAAATGGGGCTTTTGGCTTAAACGTTTGAAACTCAAAACGATTCTCTTCATGCTAGACTTCATAAGACCGAGTTTAGGGTTAGGGGTAGATACATGATTTGTCTGGTTTGAATATGTCTAAACCTTGTTTATCAACTTTAATGCTAACTTCTCAGTCACTC
Source organism: Lolium multiflorum (assembly GCA_030979885.1). NCBI lineage: Eukaryota > Viridiplantae > Streptophyta > Magnoliopsida > Poales > Poaceae > Lolium > Lolium multiflorum. The sequence goes on from CM061752.1 coordinate 144,714,493, forward strand.
TAAAATGAAGTTTTTGGAGGTTTTTGAAATTTCCATCTTTGAAACCCAAAACCACTTCTCTTCATGCTTGACTTCATAAGAAAAAGTTTAGGGTTAGGGGGTATAGATACATGATTTGTATGGTTTGAATATGTCCAAACCTTGTTTATCAACTTGAATATGCTTACTATATGACATAAGAAGACTATGTACTTTGGTTTTTAAATTTTCTGACTTTTTTAATTTTCTGCGCATTTGAATCATATCTTGGTCAAATCCTAGGTTTCACCAAGATTTAGACAAGTTTAACACGTGAAAACGAGTAAGTAAGCATGGATCCTTCTTAGTCACTCTAAAATGAAGCTTTTGGGATGTTCTTGAAATTTCCATGTTTGAAACCCAAAACCACTTCTCTTCATGATTGACTTCCATAAGATCGACAGATCAGTTTAGGGTTAGGGGTAGATATATACATGATTTTTTGGTTTGAATATGTCTAGACCTTGTTTATCAACTTGAATGCTTACTATACATATGACATAAGAATGCTATGTGCTTTGGTTTTTCATTCTCTTTTGATTTTTTTCTAAATTTTTAGGCCCATTTGAATCTTGGTCAAATCCTTGGTTTGACCAAGATTTAAACAAGTTTAAAACATGAAAATGAAAAGGGAAGTCAGTATCCTTCGTAGTCACTCTAAAATGGAGAAGCTTTTGGGATGTTCTTGTAATTTCTATGTTTGAAACCGAAAACGAGTTCCCTTCACATGCTAGTAGACTAGCTTCATAAGATCGACAGGCCGGGGGTAGATACATGATTTGTCTGGTTTGGATATATCTAGACCTTGTTTATCAACTTTAATGCTTACTATATGACATATATAAGAAAACTATTGCTTTGGTTTTTCCTTTTTCTGTTTTTTTTTATTTTGATGCCCATTTGAATCATGTCGAATCCTAGGTTTGACCAAGATAATTTAAACAAGTTTAAAACATGAAAATGAAAAGGGAAGCATGTATCCTTCTTAGTCACTCTAAAATGAAGCTTTTGGGAGGTTTTTGAAATTTCGATGTTTGAAACCCAAAACCACTTCTCTTCACATGCTTGACTTCATAAGACAGAGTTTAGGGGTTAGGGGTATAGATACATGATTTGTCTGGTTGAATATGTCTAGACCTTGTTTATCAACTTTAATGCTTACTATATGACATAAGAAAACTATTGCTTTGGTTTTTCTTTTTCTGATTTTTTTGAATTTTGATGCCCATTTGAATCTTGTCAAATTCTAGGTTTGACCAAGATTTAAACAAGTTTAAAACATGAAAATGAAAAGGGAAGCATGCAACCTTCTCAGTCACTCTAAAATGAAGTTTTTGGGAGGTTTTTGATATTTCCATGTTTGAAACCCGAAACCACTTCTCTTCATGCTTGACTTCATAAGACAGAGTTTAGGGTTAGGGGTAGATACATGATTTGTGTATGGGTTGAATATGTCCAAACCTTGTTTATCAACTTGAATATGCTTATGTGCTTTGGTTTTTTATTTTTCTGATTTTTTTGAATTTTATGCCCATAAATCTTGGTCAAATCCTAGGTTTGACCAGGATTTAAACAAGTTTAAAACATGAAATGAAAAGATAAGCCTGGATCCTTCTTAGTCACTCTAAAATGAAGCTTTTGGGAGGTTCTTGAAATTTCCATATTTGAAACCCAAAACCACTTCTCTACATGATTGACTTCATAAGACATAGTTTAATTAGAGTTTTAGGGGTAGATATATACATGATTTTTCTGGTTTGAATATATATGTCTAGACCTTGTTTATCAACTTGAATGCATGCTTACTATACATATGACATAAGAATGCTATATATGTGCTTTGGTTTTTCATTCTTTTGATTTTTTTCTGAATTTTTAGGGCCATTTGAATCTTGCATGGTTAAACTTGGGTTTTGCCCAGTTCTAAAGATCAAGGGTTCAAAAAAATCCAACTACGGGGTTCGAACAACACGATTCTAATCCAAGAATTTTTTCGACCTCATCCAAATGGCCTCAAACTATAGGGTTAGCATCTAGTGCAGTATGTGTGAAAATGTATGCACTATGTGTGCTATAACTTGTATGTCTTTCAAATTAAGTTGATAAACAAGGTCTAGACATATTCAAACCAGAATATTATACTGCATTAGTACAAAAAGTTTCCTATGGATTCATCAAGGGTAGTAAAGCCAAGTTAACTCATTGTCATGACTAAGAAGGATCCATGCTTACTTTTTCATTTTCATGTTTTAAACTTGTTTAAATCTTGGTCAAACCTAGGATTTGACCAAGATTCAAATGGTCATAAAAAATCAAACAAAATCAAGAAAATCAAAAACCAAACCACATAGTCTTCTTATGTAATATACTAAGCATTCAAGTTGATCAACGAAGTCTAGACATATTCAAACCAGAAAAATCATGTATCTACCCCCTAACCCTAAACGTTGTCTTATGAAGTCAAGCATGAAGAGAAGAAGTGGTTTTGGGTTTCAAACATGGAAATTTCAAAAACCCACCCAAAAGCTTCATTTTGGAGTGACTAAGAAGGATCCAAGCTTACTTTTTCATTTTCATGTTTCAAACTTGTTTAAATCTTTGTCAAACCTAGGATTTGACCAAGATTCAAATGGGCATAAAAATTCAAAAAAGAAATCAAAAAAATGAAACACCAAAGCACATAAACTTCTTATGTCATATAGTAATTAAGCATTCATGTTGATCAACAAAGTCTATATATATTTAAACAATAAAAATCATGTATATATACCCCCAAACCCAAAACCACTTCTCTTCACATGCTTGACTTCATAAGACAGAGTTTAGGGGTTAGGGGTATAGATACATGATTTGTCTGGTTTGAATATGTCTAGACCTTGTTTATCAACTTGAATGCTTACTATGTGATTTGGTTTTTCATTTTTCTGTTTTTTAATTATTTTTCTGCCCATTTGAATCTTGGTCAAATCCTAGGTTTGAACAAGATTTAGACAAGTTTAACACGTGAAATTAAACGAATAAGTAAGCATTGATCCTTCTTAGTCACTCCAAAATGTACCAATTGATAGTGTTAACTTTGCTTCATGGAAAAAATAATGTCATGTAAATGAGTTAACTTGGATTTCCTACCCTTGAATCCATAGGAAACTTTGTTCTAATGCACTATAATAATCAACCGAGTTTTTACACCAACAGGTCTGTCACTTACGTGTGGTGCCCACGCGTGAGGTCCCACACTTGAGTGAGCACAAGTCACGTGCAATAGGTACGCCAACTCCCAGCCATCTTCTTTGTCAAGAGAAGACGCATCAGGATGCGTATTGGAAGTCTGTGGGTCCTTCTGGATCCTTCGGTTGTCCCTCTCACAAAAAAACAAATCTCTCTCATTCTCGGCCTCGCTCGACTCGCTCGCTCGCTCGCACCTCCTGCGCACTGACAAACCCTGCACAACAGTCAACATCACCAGAAAAAGAATATACACCATCAATAAGAGGGGCCCCGTGACTGCTCTCCCTTCTTCTCCTTCCGAGTGATTCCTCTTCCTCCGAGTTTCACTCGACGGGCAAACACACATGTGCTGCATAGTAATAATAAAAAAGTAAAAGAATCGACTACGAATCTATTATTAAATAGGTTATAAACTAGGGTTTTCCCCAGTACTACAGATCAAGTTGAAAAAAAAATCCAACTACGGGGTTTGATTTTGGCCTACAAATAAAAAATTAAATAAGTTGAACTAGTATTCCTCTAAAAAATCATTTTGGTTTGCATTGTTTGATAATTTTCATAGCTAGAGTGCATCACAATTTTTTGATTTCATGCTTTGCTTTGCCAATTTTGATTTTTTCTAACCACCTTCTCTTTGATTTCAAATTTAGGTCAAACTATCGATGCCTACTATGTGTTCTACTTGAATTGGATGCAGCATGCGCACATGATATGTTTTGCCATTGTTTTGGGCTTCCACACATCTTGGGGCATCCAAGTATTTAAGTTACCTTGTTTTTTAATTGTAATTCATGTACCCTTTCCTCCCAATTAAATTTTGGTTTTACATTTTTAATTTTTTTAAATTTTTATGCCCATTCTGATGTCATATAGTTAGCATTTAAGTTGATAAACAAGGTCTGGACATATTCAAACCAAAAAATCATGTATCTACCCCCTAACGCTAAACTCTGTCATATGAAGTCAAGCATATGAAGAGAAGTGGTTTTGGGTTTCAAACATGGAAATTTCCATGCTTGAAACCAAAAACCACTTCTCTTCATGCATGCTTGACTTCATAAGACAGAGTTTAGGGTTAGGTGGTAGATACATGATTTTCCTGGTTTGAATATGTTTAGACCTTGTTTATCAAATTAATTGAATGCTTACTATATAACATAAGAGAAGACCTTGTTTTTTTTGAATTTTTATACCCATTCGAATCTTTGTCAAATCCTTGGTTCCACCAAGATTTGAATAAGTTAAAAACATGAATATGAAAAAGTAAGCATGTATGCTTCTTAGTCACTTCAAAATGAAGCTCTTGGGAGGGTTTTTGAATTTCCATGTTCGAAACCAAAAACCACAATGCTTGACTTCATGAAACAAAGTTTAGGGTTATGGGTAGATACATGCATGATTTTTCTTGTTTGAATATGTCTAGAACTTGTTTATCAACTTAATTGAATGCCTACTATATAACATAAGAAGACCTTTTTTGTATTTTTTAAATTTTTATACCCATTTGAATCTTGGTCAAATCCTAGGTTTCACCAAGATTTGAATAAGTTTAAAACATGAATATGAAAAAGTAAGCATGCATGTATGCTTCTTAATTAATCACTTCGAAATGAAGCTCTTGGGAGGGTTTTTGAAATTTCCATGTTTGAAACCAAAAACCACATATCTTCATGCATGCGCTTGACTTCATGAGACAGAGTTTAGTGTTAGGGGGTAGATACATGATTTCTCTCGTTTGAATATGTTTGAAACCAAAAACCACATATCTCTGGTTTGCCCGCACTTAGAAATGATATTTGCATCACTTATCATATGTTTGCCCATTTGAATCTTGTCAAATCCTAGATTTGACCAAGATAATTTAAACAAGTTTAAAACATGAAAATGAAAAGGCAAGCTTGTATCCTTCTTAGTCACTCTAAAATGAAGTTTGGGGAGGTTTTTGAAATTTCCATGCTTGAAACCAAAAACCACTTCTCTTCATGCTTGACTTCATGAGATAGAGTTTAGGGTTAGGGGGTAGATACATGATTTCTCTGGTTTGAATATATCTAGACCTTGTTTATCAACTTAATTGAATGCTTACTAATGTGACATAAGAAGACTATGTGCCTTGATTTTCCATTTTTTTGTTTTTTTGAATTTTTATGCCCATTTGAATCTTGGTCAAATCCTAGGTTTGACCATGATTTAAACAAGTTTAATAAAACATTAATAGGAAAAATTAAGCATATATCCTTCTTAGTCACTCCAAAATGTAGATCTTGGTAGGGTTTTTAAAATTTCCATGTTTGAAACCAAAAACCACGACTTCTCTTCATGCATGCTTGACTTCACAAGACAGAGTTTAGGGCTAGGGTAGCTAGATACATGATGTTTCTGGTTTGAATATGTCTAGACCTTGTTTATCAACTTAATTGAATGCTTACTATATGACATAAGAAGACTACGTGCCTTGGTTTTTCATTTATTTTCATTTATTTTGAATTTTTATGCCCATTTGAATCTTGGTCAAATCCTAGGTTTGACCATGATTTAAACTAGTTTAAAACATAAATATGAAAAATTAAGTATCTATCCTTCTTAGCCACTCCAAAATGAAGCTCTTGGGAGGGTTTTTGAAATTTCCATGATTGAAACCAAAAACCACTTCTCTTCATGCTTGACTTCATAAGTCAGGGTTTAGGGATATATATATAGGGGGTACATGCATGATTTTTCTGGTTGGAATATGTCTAGAACTTGTTTTTCAACTTGAGCTTATCTAGAGCTTGTTTTTAAATTTTTTATACCCATTTGATTCTTCGTCAAATCCTAGGTTTGTTGACCTAGATTTGAACAAGTTTAAAACATGAATATGAAAAGGTAAGCATGTATGCTTCTTAATTAGTCACTCCAAAATGAAGCTCTTGGGAGGGTTTTTGAAATTTCCATGATTTAAACCAAAAACCACTTCTCTTCGTGCTTGACTTCATAAGTTAGGGTTTAGGGATATATAGGGGGTAGATACATCATGATTTTTCTGGTTTGAATATGTCTAGAGCTTGTTTATCAACTTAATTGAATGCTTACTATATGACATAAGAAGACTATGTGCCTTGATATTTCATTTTTTTTAAATTATGCCCTTTTGAATATTGGTCAAAACCTAGGTTTGACAAAGATTTAAAAAAGATTAAAACATGAAAATGAAAAAGTAAGCCTTGATCCTTCTTATTAACTCCAAAATGAAGGTTTTTGGGAGGGTTTTTGAAATATCCATGTTTGAAACCCAAAACCACTTCTCTTCGTGCAGAGTTTAGGGTTAGGGGTAGCTAGACACATGAATTTTCTGGTTTGATATGTCTAGACCTTGTTTATCAACTTAATTGAATGCTTACTATATGACATAAGAAGACTATGTGCCTTGATTTTACATTTTTTTAAATTATGCCCATTTGAATCTTGGTCAAATCCTAGGTTTGACCATGATTTAAACTAGTTTAAAACATAAATATGAAAAATTAAGTATCTATCCTTCTTAGCCACTCCAAAATGAAGCTCTTGGGAGGGTTTTTGAAATTTCCATGATTGAAACCAAAAACCACTTCTCTTCATGCTTGACTTCATAAGTCAGGGTTTAGGGATATATATATATATAGGGGGTACATGCATGATTTTTCTGGTTGGAATATGTCTAGAACTTGTTTTTCAACTTGAGCTTATCTAGAGCTTGTTTTTAAATTTTTTATACCCATTTGATTCTTCATCAAATCCTAGGTTTGTTGACCTAGATTTGAACAAGTTTAAAACATGAATATGAAAAGGTAAGCATGTATGCTTCTTAATTAGTCACTCCAAAATGAAGCTCTTGGGAGGGTTTTTGAAATTTCCATGATTTAAACCAAAAACCACTTCTCTTCGTGCTTGACTTCATAAGTTAGGGTTTAGGGATATATAGGGGGTAGATACATCATGATTTTTCTGGTTTGAATATGTCTAGAGCTTGTTTATCAACTTAATTGAATGCTTACTATATGACATAAGAAGACTATGTGCCTTGATATTTCATTTTTTTTAATTATGCCCTTTTGAATATTGGTCAAAACCTAGGTTTGACAAAGATTTAAAAAAGATTAAAACATGAAAATGAAAAAGTAAGCCTTGATCCTTCTTATTAACTCCAAAATGAAGGTTTTTGGGAGGGTTTTTGAAATATCCATGTTTGAAACCCAAAACCACTTCTCTTCGTGCAGAGTTTAGGGTTAGGGGTAGCTAGACACCTGAATTTTCTGGTTTGATATGTCTAGACCTTGTTTATCAACTTAATTGAATGCTTACTATATGACATAAGAAGACTATGTGCCTTGATTTTACATTTTTTAAAATTATGCCCATTTGAATCTTGGTCAAATCCTAGGTTTGACCATGATTTAAACAAGTTTGTTTATCAACTTGAATGCTTGCTATATGACATCAGAAGACTATGTGTTTGGTTTTTGTTTTTTGAATTTGTTATGCCCATTTGAATCTTAGTCAAATCCTAGGTTTGAATATATATGTCTAGACCTTGTATATCAACTTGAATGCTTACTATACATATGACATAAGAATGTTATGTGCTTTGGTTTTTCATTCTTTTCATTTTTTTCTGAATTTTTAGGGCCATTTGAATCTTGGTCAAATCCTTGGTTTGACCAAGATTTAAACAAATTTAAAACATGAAAATGAAAAGGGAAGTCTGTATCCTTCTTAGTCACTCTAAAATGAAGCTTTTGGGATGTTCTTTAAATTTCAATGTTTGAAACCCAAAACGACTTCCCTTCATGCTAGACTTCATAAGATCGACAGGGGGTAGATACATGATTTGTCTGGTTTGGATATATCTAGACCTTGTTTATCAACTTGATTGCTTACGATATGACATAAGAAGACTATGTGATTTGGTTTTTCATTTTTCTGATTTTTTTGAATTTTGTGCCCACCCATTTGTATCTTCGTCAAATCCTAGGTTTGACCAAGATAATTTAAACAAGTTTAAAACATGAAAATGTAAAGGGAAGCATGTATCCTTCTTAGTCACTCTAAAATGAAGCTTTTGGGAGGTTTTTGAAATTTCGATGTTTGAAACCCAAAACCACTTCTCTTCACACGCTTGACTTCATAAGACAGAGTTTAGGGGTTAGGGGTATAGATACATGATTTGTCTGGTTTGAATATGTCTAGACCTTGTTTATCAACTTGAATGCTTACTATATGACATAAGAAGACTATGTGATTTGGTTTTTCATTTTTCTGTTTTTTAATTATTTTTCTGCCCATTTGAATCTTGGTCAAATCCTAGGTTTGAACAAGATTTAGACAAGTTTAACACGTGAAATTAAACGAATAAGTAAGCATTGATCCTTCTTAGTCACTCCAAAATGTACCAATTGATAGTGTTAACTTTGCTTCATGGAAAAAATAATGTCATGTAAATGAGTTAACTTGGATTTCCTACCCTTGAATCCATAGGAAACTTTGTTCTAATGCACTATTATAATCAACCGAGTTTTTACACCAACAGGTCTGTCACTTACGTGTGGTGCCCACGCGTGAGGTCCCACACTTGAGTGAGCACAAGTCACGTGCAATAGGTACGCCAACTCCCAGCCATCTTCTTTGTCAAGAGAAGACGCATCAGGATGCGTATTGGAAGTCTGTGGGTCCTTCTGGATCCTTCGGTTGTCCCTCTCACAAAAAAACAAATCTCTCTCATTCTCGGCCTCGCTCGACTCGCTCGCTCGCTCGCTCGCTCGCACCTCCTGCGCACTGACAAACCCTGCACAACAGTCAACATCATCATCATCACCCGAAAAAGGGAAGACACCATAATGCTCTGCCTTTTTTCTCTCCTTCCGAGTGATCCCTCTTCCTCCGAGTTTCACTCGACGGGCAAACGCACATCTGCAGCATAGTAATAATAAAAAGGTAGAAAAATCGATATACGAATCTATAATTAAATAGGTTAAACTAGGGTTTTGCCCTGTACTACAGATCAAGGTTCAAAAAAATCCAACTACGGGGTTCGAACAACACGATTCTAATCCAAGAACTTTTTCGACCTCATCCAAGTGGCCTCAAACTATAGGGTTAGCATCTAGTGCAGTATGTGTGAAAATGTATGCACTATGTGTGCTATAACTTGTATGTCTTTCAAATTTGAACCAACTTTGAATAAGTTTGAAATATTTGAAATGGGGCTTTTGGCTTAAACGTTTGAAACTCAAAACGATTCTCTTCATGCTAGACTTCATAAGACCGAGTTTAGGGTTAGGGGTAGATACATGATTTGTCTGGTTTGAATATGTCTAAACCTTGTTTATCAACTTTAATGCTAACTTCTCAGTCACTCTAAAATGAAGTTTTTGGAGGTTTTTGAAATTTCCATCTTTGAAACCCAAAACCACTTCTCTTCATGCTTGACTTCATAAGAAAAAGTTTAGGGTTAGGGGGTATAGATACATGATTTGTATGGTTTGAATATGTCCAAACCTTGTTTATCAACTTGAATATGCTTACTATATGACATAAGAAGACTATGTACTTTGGTTTTTAAATTTTCTGACTTTTTTAATTTTCTGCGCATTTGAATCATATCTTGGTCAAATCCTAGGTTTCACCAAGATTTAGACAAGTTTAACACGTGAAAACGAGTAAGTAAGCATGGATCCTTCTTAGTCACTCTAAAATGAAGCTTTTGGGATGTTCTTGAAATTTCCATGTTTGAAACCCAAAACCACTTCTCTTCATGATTGACTTCCATAAGATCGACAGATCAGTTTAGGGTTAGGGGTAGATATATACATGATTTTTTGGTTTGAATATGTCTAGACCTTGTTTATCAACTTGAATGCTTACTATACATATGACATAAGAATGCTATGTGCTTTGGTTTTTCATTCTCTTTTGATTTTTTTCTAAATTTTTAGGCCCATTTGAATCTTGGTCAAATCCTTGGTTTGACCAAGATTTAAACAAGTTTAAAACATGTGCCTTGATTTTCCATTTTTTGTTTTTTCTGAATATTTATGCCCATTTGAATCTTGGTCAAATCCTAGGTTTGACCATGATTTAAACAAGTTTAATAAACATGAATATGAAATTTCCATGATTTATACCAAAAACCACTTCTCTTCATGCTTGACTTCATAAGTTAGGGTTTAGGGATATATAGGGGGTAGATTCATCATGATTTTTCTGGGTTGAATATGTCCATAGCTTGTTTATCAACTTAATTGAATGCTTACTATATGACATATATAAGAAGACTATGTGCCTTGATTTTTCATTTTTTTAAATTATGCCCATTTGAATCTTGGTCAAATCCTAGGTTTGAGCAAGATTTAAACAAGATTAAAACATGAAAATGAAAAATTAAGCCTTGATCCTTCTTATTCACTCCAAAATGAAGCTTTTGGGAGGGTTTTTGAGATATCCAGGTTTGAAACCCAAAACCACTTCTCTTCATGCATAGTTTAGGGTTAGGTGTAGATACATGAATTTTTGGTTTATAGTAAGCATTCAAGTTGATAAACAAGGTTTAGACATATTCAAACTAGAAAAATCATGTATATACCCCCTAAGGCTAAACTCTGTGATATATATGAAGTCAAGCATATAAGAGGAATGGTTTTGGGTTTCAAACATGGAAAATTCAAAAACCCTCCCAAAAGCTTCATTTTTTGAGTGAATAAGAAGGATCCAGGCTTACTTTTTCATTTTCATGTTACTGACTTGTTTAATTCTTGGTCAAACCTAGGATTTGACCAAGATTCAAATAGGCATAAAAATTCAATAAAGAATTCAAAAAATGAAAAACCAAAGCACATAATTAAGCTTCTTAAGTTATAGTAAGCATTCATGTTGATCAAGAGAGTCTATACATATTTAAACATTACAAATCATGTATATACCCCAACCCTAAACTCTGTCTAATGAAGTCAAGGACGAAGAGAAGTGGTTTTCGTTTTTTTTTGAATTTTTATGCCCATTTGAATCTTGGTCAAATCCTTGCAGGTTTGACCAATATTTAAACAAGTTTAAAACATGAAAATGAAAAGTAAGTGTGGATCCTTCTTATTCACTCCAAAATGAAGCTTTTGGGAGGTTTTTTTAAATTTTCCATGTTCGAAACCCAAAATGATATCTCTCCGTGCTTTACTTCATAAGACAAAGTTTAGGGGTAGGGGGTAGATACATGATTTTTCTGGTTTGAATATGTCTAGACCTTGTTTATCAACTTGAATGCTTATTATGTGACATCAAAAGACTATGTGTTTAGTTTTTTTTTGAATTTGTTATGCCCATTTGAATCTTGGTCAAATCCTAGGTTTGACCAAGATTTAAACCAGTTTAAAACATGAAAATGAAAAGTAAGCCTGGATTCTTCTTAGTCCCTCCAAAATGAAGCTTTTGGGAGGTTTTTTAAATTTCCATGTTTGAAACCCAAAACCACTCCTCTTAATGCTTGACTTCATAAGACAGAGTTTAGGGTTAGGGGCCAAGTATATACATGATTTTTCTTGTTTAAATATGTCTAGACTTTGTTTATCAACTTGAATGCTTACTATATGACATCAAAAGACTATGTGTTTGGTTTTGATTTTTTTGAATTTGTTATGTCCATTTGAATCTTGGTCAAATCCTAGGTTTGACCAAGATTTAAACCAATTTAAAACATGAAAATGAAAATGAAAGCCTGGATTCTTCTTAGTCACTCCAAAATGAAGCTTTTGGGAGTTTTTTCAATTTCCAATGTTTGAAACCCAAAACCACTTTTCTTCATGCTTGACTTCATAAGACAGAGTTTAGGGTTAGGGGGTATATACAATATTTTTCTGGTTTGAATATGTCTAGACTTCGTTGATCAACTGTAATGCTTACTATATGACATAAGAAGCTTATGTGCTTTGGTTTTTTTTTTGATTTCTTTTTTGAATTTTTATGCCCACTTGAATCCTGGTCAGATCCTTTGTTTGACCAAGATTTAAACAAGTTAAAACATGAAAATGAAAAAGTAAGCCTGGCTCCTTCTTAGTCATGAAAATGAGTTAACTTGGCTTTCCAACCCTTGAATCCATAGGAAACTTTGTACTAATGCAGTATAATAATCACTCGAGTTTTTACACCAACAGGTCTGTCACTTACGTGTGGTGCCCATGCGTGAGGTCCCAAACTTCAGTGAGCACAAGTCACATGCGGTAGGCAGGCAAAATACCCGATCAATCCGGGCGGTGGCTGTTAAGGACCCGATCGCATTTCTTGCTTTCAGACTGGGGTCTACCATGTAAGAAGTTTGTTCCTTTTGGATGCATCACTCGTATTTGCAAGTTTTTTGGGGGTCCCGCAAATTCAGGGTAGCATCATGCCCCCCTTCCCACGCCAACACAAACAGAGTTCAACACAACCTAATTAAGCAAGGTTCAACACAGACATAGTTCAACAACCCCTAATTAAGCTAATAGGTTCACCACAAACGCTGCTGAGCAGCAAACATAAACAGAGTTCAACAAAAGATGCTGCTTTTGAAGCAGTAGGAGAGACAAACATGCACAACAGTTACGGAGTATATTTACCATCTTCTTCCTGGTCCCGCTTCTTCTGCTTCTTGCTGCCCATACCTTTAATCTTTGGTGGCTTGGGCTTGGGAGGAGGCACACGACCGGTCTCGATAGCTTGGTTCAATTTCTTCCTTAGGAATAGCCCATATGCCATGTGGTTGGCTATGAAGCCGGATCGGTTAACAGTTTCCCCAACTTTGAGACAGCCGGACCCACCGGCTTCGGCATGCTGCAGGACGCTTCGAAAGTCAACCTTTATGCTCTTTGTGCAGAAGGGGCAGCTGTTCCTGGCACCAGTCCAGGGTTCACTCCAATACTTGTCGAACTTCCCCGCCTTAAGCTTGTTGAGAGTGGCCCTGGCCTTCCTATGACGCGACTCGACATCGCTGTCAACCTCATCAGTAGCAACCTGATACATGCCAAATAAACAGGTGAAGCAAATATGTAGCAGTTGCAACTAATAATGAATATGAATCTAAAAAGATTCTGACGCTAATTCAAAACCCTATAGCGCAAAAAAAAGAGGGAGAGACCATAGAGCAAATCGATACAGGGCTATGTTAAATAAGGGAGAGAGGTGAATCGGATGTGAAGCAAATATGTAGCAGTTGCAACTAATACTGAATATGAATCTAAAAAGATTCTGACGCTAATTCAAAACGCTATAGCGCAAAAAAAAGAGGGAGAGACCATAGCGCAAATCGATACAGGGCTATGTTGAATAAGGGAGAGAGGTGAATCGGAACATACTTCCTCCCCCTCGTCGACGATATTCTCGTCGAAGGTCGGCGGCGGCGGTTCAAAGATGAGTTCAACCTCGTCCTCGTCATCTAGGGGATGCTTCCCAAGAGAGTGGACCCATCTACCAACAGCATCAGATGCCGATGAGCGACCGATGGCCCGACCTTCGGCAATGGCCTCCGCTTCGTCTTTGGCATCCGCTGCGGCAATGATCGCCGCCGTTGCGGCCATGCGTGCTGCGGTCGCGGCTCTGCACGCCTCCTCTGCGGCTAAGGCCAGCCGCGCGGCTTTCGCTTTCGCTGCGTTGACGGCGTCGGTTGGGCTCTCCATCGGTGGAATGGGAAGGGGAAGTGAAGAGAGGGTTTTTTCCTAGTCCGTGGAGAGAGGGAGAAGTGTGGACGTGAAATGGATAACTGACGATATTTCAAGATTTGGGAGACATAGCACGAACCGGCAGATGACAGCGCGTGGGTGCATTACCTCATAGCCTCTGTCCTAGAAAGAGCGTACGTGTGGGTTTTCAAGGCATATTAAGGATTTTATTATTACATTGGGAAACTGTCATCGACCATCACTTTCCTCTTCAACTTTTCCACCTCCAATGATCTAAATGCATGTAGTAAATAAGAAAACCATATTATGCTAAATACTACTACCTCCATCCCAAAGCGTAAGGCTTATATTATTTTTAGAAGCTCAAACTATGTCAAGGTAAACTAAGATTTTACCAAAAATCATTATCATGCAAAATACAAAATTAATATCAATACATAGACAACGATTTTTTTTGGTATGGTATCTACAAAATATTATATTAGTTGATAGATTGTTCTAAATTTTCGTCAACCTTTACTTGCTTTGACTCTTAAAAAAAGACTTAAGCTTTGTGATGGAGGTAGTACGTACTAGTCGTGAAGAAACTATATCCCTCGTGATGAGAAAGAAATATTTTTTACTACCACTCTTTTGTGGACAAATTTTGAAGTGCATTGCAAAACGAGAAGTACACTCTTTTATGGACAAATTTTAACTCTACACCCATTATTTCAGGATGGAGGGAGTATAACCCAACTTGTTTTTTTCTTCTGGGCACTACACTGCTTTTTCCCTGTGCAATGCTTGGTTCTACCCTTTTTCTCAATGTAATGGTCACTTTAAGTCATTTTTTCCCACACACATTTATTTTGTACTTCTCTACAGTGTTGACCGTGCTACTACTATTTGTGTTAGTGCGCCAAAAACAAAATGTTATTTTTTAAGTGCCAAATTAATCTAGGGCGTTGGTTGTGAATCGGTGAACAAAAAAGAGATAGCCCAAAAGAGGAACACACCAAGGTACAAAAACTAGTATATATGCATGTTTCTATGTACATATATATGACCCTGGGTTTGTAGATAAAAAACATTCATATATGCGCTTACTATTAATATACATAAGTTTATGCTGATTCTCTTGGTTTAGGTATATATATGGTTAGGCATCACTACTAATTCAGAAAAAAACAAAAATGTAACTCTTCAAGTGAAGTCATTTTAAGTGACCTAACAACTAAAATTCATATATAGGATTTGTATAGGAATTATGTAGGATTTAGATCACATGTGAATTTTCCCCACACTAGTTGTTTGATTCATAGGAACATATCCTATAGGAATCTTGCAGTGCAAATCCTATAAGAATAAAACATTAGGTCATACCTCATGGAAAATTTCCTTTGGCACAATCAAACACAACTCATCTTCCTATATGATTCAACTAGCCATTAAATCTCAATCCTATGTTTTCCATATTTCTATGGTTTTCCCATCCTATGAATCAAAGGAGCCTTAGGGCTTATATCTTTTTTTAGAAAGGCAAACTATGTTAAGATTGGCCAAGTTTTACGAAAAACCTTTAACATGCAAAATACAAAGTTGAGTCATTTCGTTTGAATCGGAGGGAGTACATTTGACGTTATGGTACTATTTGACAGCTGCTTGGCACTGTATTTTTTTCGAACCAAACTTCCCCCTTCATGAAGCTTTTATTTTAGCTTCAGTGACTTGATACATCCATATATCTAGACAAAGTTGAGTCAATTCATTTGAATCAGAGGGAGTACATTTGACTATATGGGTATTGTTTGACAACTGCTTGGCACTGTCTTCTTTTTTGAACCAAACTGCCCCCTTCACGAAGCTTTTATTTTGGGATAGAGCTTCACTGACTTGATACTTCCAAGTTTCACAGTGACTTGGTGCCACCATCCACCATCCATCTCAGATCCAATGTATGCGATCGACTTAGAATTTAAACTAAATAATTATTATAATTGCTCAGAAATATTTCAAGAACTTCCAGTTAATCGTGCATATTTCGATTTATATTTTGGTGAAGTTTCATTCGATTTGAATCAAAGGTTTGTGAGCAAATATATACTCCCTCCGGTTCATATTAATTGACTCTAATATGGATGTACTAGACACATTTTAGTTCTAGATACATCCATATTGAAGTCAATTAGGGCTCCTTTGATTCAAAGGATTTGCATAGGAATTGTGTAGGATTTGGTTCCTATGGGAAAAATTCCTATACATGTTGTTTGATTCATAGGAACATATCCTATAGGAAAAATTCCTATAGGAATCTTGTAGTGTAATTCCTATAGGAAAAAAGCATTAGCTCATACCTCATGGAAAAATTCCTTTGCTACAATCAAACAAACTTCATCTTCCTATAGGTTTCAAGTAGACATGTCATTCCAATCCTATACCTTTCCTATTCCTATGCTTTTCCTATCCTTTAAATCAAAGGAGCCCTTAATATGAATCAGAGGGAGTATTTAGTTTAAACTAGTGCTCGTATACGTAAAAAGCTCTTTAATCACAAGCTAATCGTCCGAGTGGGATGAAATATTCACAGATTTTAGAACAAGGCATCTACATTTTACTGGATTTTTTTCGTAATTTTTGTTTTTAGGTTCGAAATAAGAGATTAGTTTGGAACGTTGGATCTCAAATGGTTGGTAGATGGTGGCACCAAGTCACAATGAGATTTGGAGACTTCAAGTCACTGCAGCTCTGTCCTTTTATTTTGACAAACTGCAGAGCCGCTGGTGCATCTATGCTTGCGTACGGCCGACGCCGATTCTTAGCAAGGAAGTTCTTCCTATAAGTAGTAGTATCCATACTCCACTCCAAGGCATGTATAAAAAAAAGAACCCATCCCGTTCTCGTTTTCCCGATCACTCTTCTCTGAAGATGGAGGAGGCCCTCTTCTTGTGCCCCCTCTGCCTGCTGCCCTTCAAACCCCCCATATCCAAGGTCGCTCCCTTCCGATTTCATTCTTAGGTTCACCTGTGAGAAATGTCAATGACAACTGATGCCACGTACGTTGTTCCGTGCAGTGCAAGGGCGGTCATATGGGCTGTCGGCGCTGCGTCGGCGAGCTTGCGCCGAACCCGTGCAAGAAGTGCGAGCAGCCGGCGTGGTTGCCGCCGTCGAATCGATCTGGGCCAAGATTGCCGCCGTCGAATCGATCTGGGGCAATGGTCAAGTGCGTCGGCTGCCAGAGCTTGGTCGCCTCCACGGAGTCCTACAAGCACTATATCGCGTGCCCGCATGGTCCGTGCGGCTGCACAGAGGCCATCAATACCGGCTGCAGCTTCACCGGCCCGCCGCGGGAGCTCCTGGTACACCTCCAAGCATCCCACTCCATCCCAGTGTTTACGTTCCAGTATGGCATACCCGCCTGGTGCATAGTTCGTCTTCCGGTACAACCGCGGGGACACCTGTTCATCGGCAGTGGGGAAGAAGACGGTAGCGTGTTCGCCATCACCGTTGGAGCGCTCGGCCCGACCACCATTGTGTCCTGTGTGTGCATCAGGTCGGCCGCGTGCTTGTTTCCGATGTACAAGGCGCAGCTGTTGGTGATTGGTCCGCCGACGCCGGCGACGGCTGGGACCAGTGACCTCTCGACGGACACCTTGATGGCGGTAATCGAGCCGACGAGCTCCCCGACGCCTAGCTCGATCATGTTGCAGCAGCTCACTTCTTTCCTGGCGGTGCCGCCCCGTTACGCGAAGCAGAATGGAGGGCAGCGTGTGTTGCCTATCTGCGTTTGCATCAACAAGAAGGTTATACAATAATCTTCGTTTAGTCATACTGCAATGTAGTTACTCGAAGATCGGAGGGAGTAGTTTAGTTCGAAGTAGGGTTCGTTCGGATGTATTTTGGACTTGTATAGTAGTACTACTACTCCAGAACTATTACTAGCTAGTTGGAGTGCTAGAATGCAGCTCGGAGTATTATAGTATTTTGGCAGTACTACTAGTTATGTATGTGACTGCAAATTCAAACTAAAATGGACTATTTCTTGCTAATGTTGTTCTTTTGGAGTCATCATTTTTTTCTGAACGTGTTAACTATGCTATTGTCTAAGGATTCGTTTAGATTTCTTTGGTTGAATTCATATTTCGTCTCTTCCTAATTTGGCAAAACTGCACTGTCATGGGCATTCTTACAAGGTCGCTGAAGTTTCAAAGTTTCTTAATGTATATTGCGTAGGGTGTACCCCCTTAACATGGATCTGTTGCATTTTTGGGTTGTATTTTTTTTGGCAATTTTCAGGACCATAAAATAGCACGCCTTCAGTTGAAATTTGAATTAGTGGCCGATACTAGCATGGAGTAGTGAAGTTTTTTTGTACTCCCTCGGTCCCACCAAAAGTGTCTCACCTTTGTTAAAATTTAGATGGATAGATGTATTTTTTTTACAAAGTTGAGACAACTTTGGTGGGACGGAGCCACGGAGTCGTAGTTGATGGCGAGAAGGTTGATGCCTTGCTAGGTTGGTGTACGTTGCAAAAAGAACAAGGTTGGTGTGTATTTGTTTTATTTGTTCACCATAATACTGACATGGCCATCGATTTGATTAGACAACACAAGCCTGGGATGTTTCACTTATTTATTGTAGGAAGCACGATTAATGTTCTGTAATGATGGGGCTACTCCTATAGTCCGTCTGCTCGGCTCCTACTCGGGTGTCGGGTCACATTCACACTCTCCTCTTTTTTTGAACACATTCACACTCTCCTCTTTTTTTGAACACATTCACACTCTCCTCGAAACTGCAGTAGGCAGTATATGAGCGTCTCGGTTCACCTCCGTCGTCTATCCCCACTCCGCCCATCTTCCATAGCACGCGCCTGCGTCTCCGCCATGGCGCTTTCGCATCCTATCCAGCAGTGCCCAGTTTGAGAGCCTCTGTTCTCCAACTCAAACCCCCACCTGCCGCCATTGATCGCCATCTCTCTCCCAAAGTTCGAATCAGTAGATCGCCCAAGAAAATACCAACCCCATTGTACCACCTGCCTCATTGCGATGGCGAAATCGAGCAGGGTCTGTGGATCTGGGCTGTTTCACAAGGTGTTTACGGAAGGCCCCCTTGAAGTGCTCATCAGCCAGTGCGACGCCATCACCGCCGCGTCCCTAGTCGGTTCCTCCAAAAGTATTCTTCAGTCAGCCAAATACAGTGCCACTCTGCCTGCTTCTCAGCCGTTTGGCCTTCCGTGTGTTCTCTGTTGTGACCCGGCGGATAAACCATGGGCGGTGTTCAAGGAGGATTTGCCGGTGCACAGCAAGTGCAAACTACTGCCGCTGGACAGGTTCTCCTATGATGGCCTAATGCCACACGGTAAGGATGAGGAGCGGGCAGGCGCCAATGGAGATTGGATCGCCATGGTTGGCCCCGAAGGCAAGTGGAACCTCCTCAATGTCTACACTCATCGCAAGATTAAGCTTCCATCTTTGAGGGACAAGTTGGAAACCACACACAATCCACTTATATTCGAGTATCAGCGTTCTGCTATTCGACTGCAGAAGATAGCTATTTGCCAAGTTCCTACAGCTGCTAGGGGGTATCAAGATTTCTCCCTTGTCGCAATCTTCGACTTTGCAATTGCCTACCTCCATGGCGAATATCCTCGTGCATGGATATTTCTTGAAAACCAGTTTCAGTACGGCGCCATATACTGCGATGCAATTATACATAACGGACTTGTGTTCGCCGTTACTGAGCTTGGAAATGTTTATGCATGGGATCCTAATCAATTTGGTAACATTTCCTCCCTATCTTTTTTATATACGTAACTTATATAGTATTTCACCTCTTATTTGTTGAACTGTCTTGGCATCTTTTGGCTTAAAGGAATTCCATAGGCGCACACCATAACCCTCTTGTGGTATGGACATATATAGAATTTAACATCTATAGGAATTTTAGTATGGTCTAATGTGCATGTTGTTCCTTAGGAAAAAGGCCCCCTAGTAATTAAGTTTCTTTATTATTACTCCCTAGAAAATTTAAGGTAGAGTAGAAATAGAATCAATAAAGGTGCCATGCAATATTGATAAAAACTTTCATTTGTTTATATTCCCCCGGTTCTAGAGAATAAGGAGTACTATATTCAAACCATCTAAAATTTGGACCAATATTTTCGGGAACATGTTTTAAATCCATATGAAGTTTTACCAAGATGTTCGAAATATATTTCAAACCATCTTATGTTCGACCATGATTTTATAAAGTACTAGTATTGGCATCCCAATATCAAATCAATATCACTAGTAGATAAATCATGAAATATATTTTCATGTGACGTGTTCTTTCCTTTTTCAAGGTCCTATAGTGCTCCCTGCTCCATTCATTCCGTGGACGGCTGGATTTGATGACGATGATGATTTTGACTCTAATAGTCGTACGTGGTGGCTGGCAAGATCTCAAGATCGTTCTAGACTTCTCCTGGTCTATGCACGTGGCGTAATGGATTTTGACGCTGACGGTGCTCCAACTCATTATGATAGTACCCCTTCTGTCCATTGCGGTCGCGCTGTTCACAGCTATTCGGGGTATACCTGCATTGTATTCTCGAATGACACTAGTCGGTTACTTCCAGCCAACCCGTGGGAAAGGGTTACTAATCTTGGAGACTATTCTATGTTCCTTGGGTTGAACTATCCGATTTTCATGCCAGTGGGTGGTGCAACATTTCCCCCAGGATATTTGACAAGAAGAAACTGCATCTACACCACGCCTCAGGCCATTGGCTCTCAGTTTGACACATCACATCAAGAAATTTTCCGCTTCAGTCTAAATGGCGAAGACCACCAAAGCATATCTTTCTCAAGCAGCGGTCCAGGGGCCAACTGGCATACGGGGTTTTGGTTCATCCCAAGCTACACCAACGCGCTGGACTGGAACAAAGACAATCAGAGTTAGGGATATTTATGTAATAGTAGGATCATACTACTAGCTAGCTCAGTTGGTCTTGACTCCTATTTAACTATTTATAGCTAATGTACTTAGGTGATAAATTTATGCTATTTGCATGAACCCAGGCGCTTCTTTTAATTTGATCAAATACGGTCTATACACATGCATGGTTGTTTGGCTGTTTCAGTGTCCCTAGAGGCATACATATATACTGTTATTTAGCAATCTTTATTACAGTACAAAGGTCTTAACCTCATGGTTCACAGAAAGTATAAACGTAGATCAACCATCTAAACATAGAAGACATTCTAGTGTATGATTCTTACATATACACATCAACATCCTATCAGAAAATCTTAATGTGAATTGTACTGGCTGTACAAACCCGTGCATCATTCTCTAGCCGGTTGCACCCAAAAACCAAATCGTGGTACTTCATAGTTGACTGTATGTAGGACAACATACAGATCCAATGCGAAGCCATGGGTATCACCTGCATGACAGAACCATATTTCACATGGTTGGAGGTACTCCATATGGCATTTAAAATCATTCCTTGTCTTTCATATGGTCCTAAAAATAGTACAGTTGGATTTGTGGGTTTTAATTTTTTATTAACACACTCAATTGATTGCCCAAACATTGATTAATAATATTATTAAGGGGTGTGATGTTGAAAGCCATAAGAACAATGTGCCAAACAATCTTTGCTAGCGGACGGTAAATGTATACCCATCAGAAATAATCAGCAGACGTGCATGTTTCTTTGGTCAGAATAACTGCTGCACCATCTTAAAAGTAAATGGCATGACCATTTATTTGATTTGATAGCGTGCAGCTAGATGGCGTACATTACTATCTCTACTTCCTTGGGTCGCCCAAATCTGGAGTACTAAAAGCAAATCCTGGTGATTCATTTGACAAGACAACACAGATGCGACCAAATTTCTCCGTCCATATTATTATAATAATCTGGAGTGCGTTGCCTCGTTGCCTTCCAAGAGAAGCTGCATTCCTTGCCAAAAAAGAGAGAGAGGCTGTATTTATAACTATCTCACCGGCCGCCACTAGTACAAACCATCACTCCCTCTCCACCTCCACCTCCATCTCTTCCCTAGTAGCTCCACCTCCATATCGGCGACGGACCACAATCGCGCGGCTTCGACTTCCTCTTCGACGGCGGCGGCGACAGAGGCGTGAGGCACCTTCTCCGCGGCGCATCACTCATCCTCGTCCCGCGGCAACAATGGCTGTATGTGAAATCACCATACCCTTTTGTATGGTAGAGATGATGATGTGCGGATAAAATTTTATTGGCGGTTGCTCATCCTTGTTTGAATATTTGGTGTAGATTCACATCTAGGGCAGGGTGTCAAGCGGGGTGGGTAGCGGGCTAGCTAGTTTCAGTGCGAGTGCTTTAAATCTGCTCTAATCTCAACCACTATTTGCTCTAATTTTCTGCTTTGCGGGACGATTCGCGGACGCCGCTTGCAACCCTAATCTAGGGTATTGATCCTAGTTTAGTAGACTACTAGGATTTACATGCCAATTTGTTTTTAGACTAGATCCGGATATTTGTCAATACTACTACGTACTTCTTCCGTTCGTATTTAATTGACTCTAGTTGAAAGCATCGACAGTTCATTTTCTTCTCTCCCTCTCGTCGACTAATTAAAACCGAACAGAGGGAGTATTAGGAATCCATGTGCATCCGTACTACCAGTAAGGTATTGCGTTGTTGCAGAGGCTCAGTGTAATCAATATCTTTCGATATTAATATACTCACTTTATCAGAAAATAAATTAGTAATCCATGTTCAAACTTGCTAGTTTGATCGACGTTTGATGATGATTTGTGAGGCCATGTATGGGCCTAGTTTGTTTTGCCTGGTGGTCAGTAGGCTGATGATTTATTTTTTTGCTTGGTCGATCTGTGGTCGTTCCATGGCCACTGCTGATTAAGCATTACTAGAATCAACAATTTTTTGCTTGTCTGGTGATTGGAAGTGTATGCGCTAGCACCATCGCACGATGATTAGTCTTAATGGAGATGCAGATGTCGATCAAGAGGGAGAAACATATCTTGATCATGCATTTCTCACGAGATTACTTGGTGATTGGAAGTAGAATCCACAATTTGTTGTGCAAACTTCTCAACATATGCATATATTCAATGAATTGGCTTTATGTGATCAATAGTACTTCTTATTGCAGATGGATGGAGGGGAAAGAGCGAAAAAACCGATACTTAGTGAGATGACTTCTCATTCTTTGACTTCTGATATCCCAGATAACAAGGTAAATATATAGAACGACGATTCGTAGGTGATAAAAGCAGAATCCACAATTTGCCGTGCAAACTTCTCAACATATGCATATATTTGATTAATTAGTTTTATGTGATCAATAGTATTACTTATTCCAGATGGACGTAGGGGAAGGAACGAAAAAGCGGATGCTATGTGAAATGACTTCTAAATCTGTGTGTTCTGATATCCCAGATGACAAGGTAAACATATGGACCGACGCTTGTTTTGCCGCTGCCCCTGTTAGATGGCTAGATGCTCTGGTCTAATTTCTGTTCATGTGCTTATTATTGCAGAAACATAGAGTTGAAGAAAACTCTATATTGTCTGATGACAAAGGTGAAATGGCATGCCAGTCTTTTAAACCTCCGACGCCACCTTGTTTACTGTCTATGGAGACTGATGCAGCTGGACCTGGTACTGATGAGCCTATACCTGGCATCATCGTGTCACATGAAGAAGGTTGTGGATTGGGTTTACCCCCTGCTGTAGAAACTGGTGGTGCAGCTGGAGCTGCTAGTGTAGAGCCTCTAGTGAACGGTGTCGTGCCACGGGAATTCTCTGAACTGGAGCAAAACGGTTTACCTATTGTCAAGACCGATATAACTGGTGCTGATGCTGGAGTTGCTACTGATGATCCTGCACCTGAAGTATGTTTTGCATTGTTAAAACCCGTCCTGCCCAGAGTACTGACTGGTGGTGGACCTGGAGCTGGTAGGGTAGAGCCTCTAACTGAAGTGGATATTGGTGGTTTACCCTCTGTAGAGACTAGTGGTCTACCTGGAGCTGGTATTGTAGAGATTTCAGCAAGCGGTCCTGTCCGAGAACATATCTGGTCCTACTATCCCTTTAGGTTCTACCGTGCTACCGACTCCTATGAACCGGAGCATGTACCTGATGTGCCTTCTGTTGAACCTGACGCACCTGTAAGTAGTGGTGATGATCAAGAAGGATCTGCATCTCTAGGACAAGATGTCAGCTGTCATTCACCTGATTCTGAGCTGAAGTCAGCAACGGTAGCTTATATAGCACGGACTGTCCTTCAAGCTCTAAAGATCCAGTTGGGTGGTTCACAGGACCAGCTACTCCAAGCCATTGTCACTACAAAAGACCAGCCAGCATGCTTCGTCATCTCCTGCATACTGTTTGACAAGCTGAAGCACTGCAACTGGCGCATTGTTCAATCCCATCAGCATGGAGAGAGGAGCTATGTTTATGTCAAGATGATTCATGCTGATTTGGTAAGGTTCCATGATAAGATGTATGGGTGGGGTGAGGCAAGAGCCACATTTTGCAGCATTCACACAGTCTTCGCTCTTGAGCCAGACCCCATGGATGCTTACCCAGTGGTGCAGCTGTCCTGACTTGATATATGTTTTATGATCAGTATGCTGCTGTCGTGGAACTGTGATGTGGAGCTACCTTTCTTATGGTTTCTAGGCTTTTGGTTTCAACATGTATTATGGAGCTTACCTTAGGACTTTCGCATGCGTTTGGCTGTTGACCTGTAATGTTTGTGGTTGGTTGTCTAATCTACTTGGCACAATCACATTGCAA
This sequence comes from Lolium multiflorum, assembly GCA_030979885.1. Classification (NCBI taxonomy): domain Eukaryota; kingdom Viridiplantae; phylum Streptophyta; class Magnoliopsida; order Poales; family Poaceae; genus Lolium; species Lolium multiflorum. The sequence goes on from CM061752.1 coordinate 144,739,174, forward strand.
AGGCAAATGTTCCTTTTCTCTTTAATTGTTATTATGACTTATGTGTTATAACCAGGCAAGAATATGCAATCTTGGTTCTCTGACCGATATATATGTACATACAACTTTTGTTCACATAATAACACTTACACGGGAAAAGAGTAGCTTTCTCTGTTGGACAAACACCAAACCACAAAAGGGTAACAACACAATATCCAAACTAGGTACGGCACCTGTTGAGCATACATGACTTTTGTCGTAAAATCACGTTAACCAACACTAGCAGCATCTTGTTCTTTGCAAGGTGCTATGCTTATCAGTCTAATCCCAATACACAACCTACTTCAGGTGGCACGATGATGTCAGGTGCAGGTTCACCAGTACCAACTCTCTTGCATCAGTCTCCATTGAAGGTACGCCACTGCTGCAGTAGACACCATTAGCAATGCAACCTGAAGGTGTTCTTATCCTCATATCAGGATCACATAATACAGGTGTCAAGCTTCATGCACTAGCCAACACAATGAAAAGTCCGAACTAGGATAGCTAGGAAAAAAACATGAAGATCTTTTTTTCGAATCCCACGCTGAACATCTTTTTTTTAACTAATTAGGTAAGCTCCTGCTGACAAACATATTACAGCAACTCCAGCAGTGGCTCTATATTTAGGCGCTGTGGGCTGAATGGCTGATGCTGCGCATGGAGCCGGCAATAGCTTCACCGGAAGCTGCAAACTGTGGCGGCCAAATGCAGGGCTGAAACAGCGTATTTTCAGAGGCGCTATAAATGCAGCGCCAAAAACAGAATATAATGAAAAATAGAGTGCAGTAAAACAGAAGATCAAACAAAGACTAGAAATAGACATAAAATAGGATAAAATTAGCTTGATAGATACTCCGTAGTTCATATTTGTACAAAGTAGTGCGATAAAACTAAACTAAAACTCGACATCTGACGAGTCCGGTGTCGTGCCCGACACCGGATCCGACGAGAAGAGGTCAATCCAACGGGGGTCGTCCTCGCCAATGGTGGTCGGCCCGGCGAGCTGCGCTTCGATGAAGGCCCGCTTCGTCGCCTTCTCCGCCCTCCGTCGTGCGCGGTCCTCCTTCTTCGCTGCCCGCCTCGTCGCCTTCTCCGCCCTCCGTCTGCGGAAGTGCTCGTTCTCGGCGGCAACGTCCTCGGGGAAGCGGGCCGCCCACTCGCGCGCCGCGCGCTCGTCCCGCTCGGCGATGCGCAAACGGCGCTCCGTCTCGCGGCGGCGGTGCTGTTCCTCCTGTCTAACGATGTACGGCGGCGGCGCGAGATCCTCGGCCTGCTGGCGCGTCCACACGTCATGGAAATTCATCGACGATCGCGGGCGCCCGAGCCGCCACGCCACGGCGTCGTACGCGCGCGCGGCCTCGTGCGCGGTCTCGTAGGTGCCGAGGCCGATGCGCTCGCCGCCGTCACGTATCTCCGCGTAATACGTACCTTTGGGGCGCGCGCGGACGCCGCGGTACCCCGTGCCCGAGACGCGGCAGTACCGCGAGCTCGACGCGAGACGAGGCATGGCGGCGGCGGCGGAAGCGGAGCCGCGGCGGCGATATTAGGCGCAGATGGGCAAATTTCAGCAACCCGTGTCCATCTTTTTTTTTGGCAGGATTACGCCATGTACCACCTTCCAATTAGAAAATAGTACTGTTCAGCATTCCCCTGTTGGGCCCAATATTTCACTTTGGGTTGCCAACGGCCATCTACATGGTAATTGCTCTCGGCCTACTTGCTCCGGCCGTCGAAGCCCAATAACTACAAATGGGCCTTTCTGCTCATGCAATTTCGGCCCTTTTCTAATGAAACACAGATCCTATGATTGGCAAAAAAAAAAAATACACGGAGATTCTACATAAAAGTTGTTTTTATTTATTTTGAATTATAGGGTTCCAATTTTTGAAACTGCTCATGCCCAATATGAAAATCCTTGATCGCTCCATACCCACATGGATAACGGTATTTTTAAAAATTCATAAAGTGGATTTGAAATTTAAAACATATCCTAATAATTCCTTGATTTAATCTATCAACTTGCAAGATCTTGGAGCCAAAGAGCTTGTATTAGTCTGCGAAAATAATACTGATAAACCTGTCGTTAACAAGAAATGAAGGTTTATCGTTCAGAGAGGATGCCATGTGGGACCCATGAGACAGTACCGTCCTCAACGTTTCAAAGAAAAAGGCAAGTAGCCCGAAAATAGGGGTAAAAAATAAATCCTACAAAGGAAACATTTATTGTTCATAGAGGCTGACATGTGGGACCGATCTGCCAGCTGCATCCTCATCATTTCGAAGTCGGCAGGGATCAGAAGAAAAAGGCAAATAGCCAGAAATTAGGGGTCAAAAATAAATCCAAAAAGGAAACTTATATTCTTCATAGAGGATGACATGTGGGACCGACCTGCCAGCAGCGTCCTCATCGTTTCAAAGGCCGCAGGGGATCAAAAGAAAAAGGCAAATAGCCAGAAATTAGGGGTAAAAAAAATACAACAAAGGAAAGGTTTATTGTTCATAGAGGCTGACTTGTGGGACTCATGAGCCAGCGGCGACCTGAATTTCAAAGGCGGCATATGATCGAAAAGAAAAAGGCAAGTTAGCAAAAATCACTGGGTAAAAAAAATCTAAGAAATGAAACTTTATTGTACAGTCCCATGAGCCAGCACCTTACTCAACGTTTCAGTGGCGGCATGAGATAGAAAGAAAAAGGAAAGTGACCAAATATCAGGAGCAAAAAATAATCCAAGAAAAGAAACTTTTATTGTACATAGATGATGACATATGGGTCCCACTTATACAAGCTCTTTCGCTCCAAGATCTTGCAAGTTGATTGTACATAGAGGATGACATGCGGGCCCCTTGTGTCAGCATCTTACTCAACGTTTCCAAGGCGGCAGGGGATCAAAAGAAAAAAGGAAGTAGCCAGAAATTAGCGGTAAACAATAACTCCAAGGAAGGAAACTTTTATTGTTCATAGAGTATGACATGCGGGACCCATGCGCTAGCAGCTTCCTCAACGTTTCAAAGGGGGCATGAGATCGAAAGAAAAAGACAAGTGACCAAATATCAGGAGCCAAAAATAATCCAAGAAAAGAAACTTTATTGTACATAAAAGATGACATGCGGGTCCCATTTTGCAGCAGCGGTGTCAACGTTTCAAATGCGGCTTGAGATCAAAAGAAAAAGAGTAGCCAGAAATTAGGGGTAAAAAAACTCCCAGAAAAGAAAGTTGATTGTACATAGAGGATGGCATGCGGGTCCCATGACCCAGCACCTTACTCAACGTTTCAGAGGCGGCATGAGATCGAAAGAAAAAGGAAAGAGACCAAATACCAGGAGCAAAAAATAATCCAAGAAAAAGAAACTTTTATTGTACATAGAGGATGACATATGGGTCCCACTTATACAAGCTCTTCCGCCCCAAGATCTTGCAAGTTGATTGTACATAGAGGATGACATGCGGGCCCCTTGTGTCAGCAGCTTAATCAATGTTTCCAAGGCGGCAGGGGATCAAAAGAAAAAGGAAACAGCCAAAAATAAGAGGGTGAAAAAATCCAAGAAAAGAAACTTTTATAGTATCGAGGATGACATGTGGGTCCCATGAGCCAGCAGCTTCTCAACGTTTCAGAGGCTGCATGAGATCGAAAGAAAAAGGCAAGTGACCAAAAATAAGGGGGTAAAAAAAATCCAAGAAAAGAGACTTGATTGTACATAGAGGATGACATGCGGGTCCCACCAGTCAGCAGCTTACTAACGTTTCCAAGGCGGCAGGGGATGAAAAGAAAAAGGAAATAGCCAAAGATCAGAGGGTGAAAAAAATCAAAGAAAAGAAACTTTTATAGTACATAGAGGATGACATGTGGGTCCCATGGGCCAGCAGGTTCCTCAACGTTTTCAAGGGCGGCATGAGATCGAAAGAAAAAGGCAAGTGACCAAAAATCAGAGGGTGAAAAATAATCCAAAAAAAGAAACTTTTATTGTACATAGAGGATGACATGCTGTCCCAACGTTTCAAATGCGGTTTGAGATCAAAAGAAAAAGAAAGTAGCCAGAAATTAGGGGGTAAAAAAACTCCAAGAAAAGAAAATTGATTGTACATAGAGGATGACATGCGGGTCCCACGAGTTTGCAGCTTACTCAACGTTTCCAAGGCGGCAGGGGATCAAAAGAAAAAGGAAATAGCCAAAAATCAGAGAGTGAAAAAAAACCCAAGAAAATAAACTTTTGTAGTACATAGAGGATGACATGCGGGTCCCATGAGCCAGCAGGTTCCTCAACGTTTCAAACGTGGCATGGGATCGAAGGAAAAAGGCAAGTGACCAAATATCAGGAGCCAAAAATAATCCAAGAAAAGAAACTTTATTGTACATAGAGGATGACATGCGGGTCCCATTTTGCAGCAGCGGTCCCAACGTTTCAAATGCGGCTTGAGATCAAAAGAAAAAGAAAGTAGCCAGAAATTAGGGGGTCAAAAAAACTCCAAGAAAGGAAAGCTTTATCGTTCATACAGGCTGACATGTGGGACCTATGAGCCAGCAGCTTACTGAACGTTTCAAAGGCGGCAGGGGATCAAAAGAAAAAGGAAATAGCCAAAAATCAGAGGGTGAAAAAAAATCCAAGAAATCAAACTTTTATTGTACATAGAGGATGACATGCGGGTCCCATGAGCCAGCAGATTCCTCAACGTTTCAAACGTGGCATGAGATCGAAAGAAAAAGGCAAGTGACCAAATATCAGGAGCCAAAAATAATCCAAGAAAAGAAACTTTATTGTACATAGAGGATGACATGCGGGTCCCATTTTGCAGCAGCGGTCTGAACGTTTCCAAGGCGGCACAGGACCAAAAGAAAAATGAAGTAGCCAGAAATCAGGGGGTGAAAAAAATCCAAGAAAAGAAAGATTTCAATTGGGCTACATCTAGACATCTGGGCCTTCGAACTATCCTTCTGGGCCTTTGGACACGTACAATTTCAGCCCACTCCAGAACATGATAGTTCGGATTTTTCTCAAAAAAAAAACAGGAAAGTCCTATGCTTCGCCAAAACAAAAAACAAGGAGATTCAAGATATATGTTGTAAAAATAAAGATTTAATTTATCCGTTTGCAATAGCTCAGAGCGCAATACACTGTTTATTGTCTGCAAAATAATCAAGATATCACATGTTTCTTGTACGGGGAGGCTGACATCGTGGACCCATGAGCCAGCAGCGTCGTTTTAAAGGCGGCAGGGGATGGAAAGAAAAAATAAACCAAAAATCTGTTGGTAAAAAATCCAAGAAAAGAAACATTTTCGTTCTGAGAGGATGACATGCGGGACCCATGAGGCAGCAGCGTCCTCAGCGCTTATTGTTCATAGAGGCTGACATGTGGGACCCGTGAGCCAGCAGCGTCCTCAACGTTTTAAAGGCGGCAGGATATCGAAAGAAAAAATAAGCCAAAAATCATTTGGTAAACAATATCCAAGAAAAGAAACATTTACCGTTCTGAGAGGATGACATGCGGGACCCATGAGGCAGCAGCATCCTCAACGATTCCAAGGCGGCAGGGGATCAAAGAAAAAAAAAGGAAATATCCAGAAATTAATTAGGGGTTCAAAAAAATCCATCAAAGGAAACTTTTATTGTTCATAGAGGATGACTTGTGGGACCGACCTGCCAACAGCGTCCTCATCGTTTCAAAGGGGCAGGAGATCCAAAGAAAAAGGCAAATAGCCAGAAATTAGGGGTCAAAAATAACTCCAAGAAAGGAAACTTTTATTGTTCGTAGAGGATGACATGCGGGACCCATGAGCCAGCAGCTTACTCAACGTTTCAAAGGCGGCATGAGATCGAAAGAAAAAGGCAAGTGACAAAATATCAGGAGCAAAAGATAATCCAAGAAAAGAAACTTTATTGTACATAGAGGATGACATGTGGGTCCCATTTTGCAGCAGCGGTCTCAATGTTTGTAATGCGGCTTGAGATCAAAAGAAAAAGAAAGTAGCTAGTAATTAGGGGGTGAAAAAAAATCCAAGAAAGGAAAGTTGATGGACATAGAGGATGACATGCGGGTCCCTTGAGCCAACAGCTTACTCAACGTTTCAAAGGGGGCAGGGGATCAAAAGAAAAAGGCAAGCCAAAAATCAGAGGGTGAAAAAAAATCCAACAAAGGAAACTTTTATAGCACATAGAGGATGACATGCGGGTCCCATGAGCCAGCAGGTTCCTCAACGTTTCAAACGTGGCATGAGATCGAAAGAAAAAGGCAAGTGCCCAAATATGAGGAGCCAAAAATAATTCAAGAAAAGAAAGTTTTATAGTACATAGAGGATGACATGCGGGTCCCATTTAGCAGCAGCGGTATCAGCGTTTGAGAGGTGGCAGGGGATCAAAAGAAAAAAGAAATTGCCAAAAATCAGATGGTGAAAAAAAACCAAGAAAAAGAACTTTTATAGTACATAGAGGATGACATGCGGGTCCCATGAGCTGCAGGTTCCTCAACGTTTCAAACGTGGCATGAGATCGAAAGAAAAAGGCAAGTGAAAAAATATCAGGAGCCAAAAATAATTCAAGAAAAGAAAGTTTTATAGTACATAGAGGATGACATGCGGGTCCCATTTAGCAGCAGCGGTATCAGCGTTTGAGAGGTGGCAGGGGATCAAAAGAAAAAAGAAATTGCCAAAAATCAGATGGTGAAAAAAAACCTAGAAAAAGAACTTTTATAGTACATAGAGGATGACATGCGGGTCCCATGAGCCTGCAGGTTCCTCAACGTTTCAAACGTGGCATGAGATCGAAAGAAAAAGGCAAGTGAAAAAATATCAGGAGCCAAAAATAATTTAAGAAAAGAAAGTTTTATAGTACATAGAGGATGACATGCGGGTCCCATTTAGCAGCGGTATCACCGTTTGAGAGGCAGCAGGTGATCGAAAGAAAAAGTCAAGTGACCAAATATGAGGTGCCAAAAAATCCAAGAAAAGAAAGTTTTATAGTACATAGAGGATGACATGCGGGTCCCATTTAGCAGCAGCGGTATCACCGTTTGAGAGGCGGCAGGGGATCGAAAGAAAAAGGTAAGTGACCAAATATGAGGTGCCAAAAATAATTCAAGAAAAGAAAGTTTTATAGTACATAGAGGATGACATGCGGGTCCTTTAGCAGCAGCGGTATCACCGTTTGAGAGGCGGCAGGGGATCGAAAGAAAAAGGCAAGTGACCAAATTTGAGGTGCCAAAAAAACTCCAAGAAAAGAAAGTTGATTGCACATAGAGGATGACATGCGGGTCCCATTTAGCAGCAGCGGTCTCAACGTTTCCAAGGCGGCAAGGGATCAAAAGAAAAAGGAAGTAGCCAGAAATCAGGGGGTCAAAAAAATCCAAGAATAGAAAGAATTTTGGTTCATAGAGGATGACATGCGGGACCCATGATCCTGCATCGTAAACGGCTCGATCGGAGAACGTTGAACGAGATGGCGCGATCGAGAAAAAAAACAATGCCAGAGAGGCTGCCATCTGGGCCCTACATCCCTCGGCGGTGCGGATTTGCGTTGACTCGGCCGGCGAACCCGAGATTTCGAGATGCACCACGTCCCGGGCCACCATACGCCACGTTTTGGCCGCTTTCGTCGGGCTAGGTGGCCTCAAAAACGAGAAAAAAAAAAGTTTTGACATGCACCACGGAGGGACCAAAATCGTCGGCCATGGTACACCAGCAACCACGGCGCGACTTCAACTTCGTCGGCCATGGCAACTTTTCTTGTAGTGTAACGCTGTTTTCAGCAGAACTGCTCTGGTGTCTCGTTTTTGTGCAGAAATCCAACTTTCGGGAAAATCCTCGGAATTTCTTCAGATGGCCCTATTTTACCAAAATATTGACGGAGCCAGAAGGGCAAAGGAGGTGGAGGCCCGAGGGCCCCACACCATATGGCGGCGCGGCCCAGGGGGGGCCCGCGCGGCCCTATGGTGTGGCCCCCTCGGCCGGCCTCCGACGCCCCCCTTCGGACTACTTATTGGTTTCGACCTGAAAACGCACGGGGAGAAGTCGACATCGCCAGAAACCCTCCAGAGAGCCGCCACATCGCGAAACTCCGTCGCGGGAGCCAGAAGTCTCCGTTCTGGCACTCCGCCGGGACGGGGAATTGGAGGAGATCTTCACCGCCATCACCGCCAACGCCTCTCCATCAACCAGCAATGTTTCCCCCATCCATGTGTGAGTAATTCCCCCGCTGTAGGCTGAAGGGGATGGTAGGGATTGGATGAGATTGGTCATGTAATAGTCATAAGATTGTTAGGGCATAGTGCCTAGTATCCGTAGATGTCACTTTTATGATATTGTTGCAACTTGTTATGCTTAATGCTTGTCACTAGGGCCCGAGTGCCATGATCTCAGATCTGAACATGTTATTGATTCATGAAGATATTCATTGTTTATGATCTTACCTATAAGTTGTATACACATGTCGCTGTCCGGAACCAATGGCCCCGAAGTGACAAGAATCGGGACAACCGGAGGGGATGGTAGTGATGTGAGGATCACATGTGTTCACGGAGTGTTAATGCTTTGCTCCGGTACTCTATTAAAAGGAGTACCTTAATATCCAGTAGTTTCCCTAGAGGCCCGGCTGCCACCGGCTGGTAGGACAGAAGATGTTGTGCAAGTTTCTCATTGCGAGCACGTACGACTAAATATGGAACACATGCCTATTGATTGATTAGTACTTGGATACCGTTTTATTATTATCTGCAAATGCCCATGCTTTGATTGTTACATGAGTTTCTCTCATCCATGCAACGCCCGTTAAATCCGTCCCTGTGCCTACAGTATTTTAATCCTGCTGTTTACTATAATCACTACTGCTGTCTTTATTTCACCGCTGCTGTTATTTCGCTATTTCCACTGCCATAAAACTGTTACTACTGATAAACTCTTGCGAGCAAGTCTGTTTCCAGGTGCAGCTGAATTGACAACTCCTGTTAAGGCTTACAAGTATTCTTTGTCTCCCTTGTGTCGAATCAATAAATTGGGTAATACTTCCCTCGAAGACTGTTGCGATCCCCTATACTTGTGGGTCATCAAGACGCATTCTCTGTGCTATAAAAGTTTCCTTTGGAGGATTTTTTTATTTGGATTTTTGGCTTGGCTTTCTTTTGATCCCCTGCCCCCTTTGAAACGTTGAGTAAGCTGTTGGCTCAAGGGACCCACATGTCATCCTCTATGTCCATCAACTTTCTTTTCTTGGATTTTTTTCACCCCCTAATTACTAGCTACTTTCTTTTTCTTTTGATCTCAAGCCGCATTACAAACATTGAGACCGCTGCTGCAAAATGGGACCCACATGTCATCCTCTATGTACAATAAAGTTTCTTTTCTTGGATTATCTTTTGCTCCTGATATTTTGTCACTTGCCTTTTTCTTTCGATCTCATGCCGCCTTTGAAACGTTGAGTAAGCTGCTGGCTCATGGGTCCCGCATGTCATCCTCTACGAACAATAAAAGTTTCCTTTCTTGGAGTTATTTTTGACCCCTAATTTCTGGCTATTTGCCTTTTTCTTTGGATCTCCTGCCCCTTTGAAACGATGAGGACGCTGTTGGCAGGTCGGTCCCACAAGTCATCCTCTATGAACAATAAAAGTTTCCTTTGATGGATTTTTTTTGAACCCCTAATTAATTTCTGGATATTTCCTTTTTTTTTCTTTGATCCCCTGCCGCCTTGGAATCGTTGAGGATGCTGCTGCCTCATGGGTCCCGCATGTCATCCTCTCAGAACGGTAAATGTTTCTTTTCTTGGATATTGTTTACCAAATGATTTTTGGCTTATTTTTTCTTTCGATATCCTGCCGCCTTTAAAACGTTGAGGACGCTGCTGGCTCACGGGTCCCACATGTCAGCCTCTATGAACAATAAACGCTGAGGACGCTGCTGCCTCATGGGTCCCGCATGTCATCCTCTCAGAACGAAAATGTTTCTTTTCTTGGATTTTTTACCAACAGATTTTTGGTTTATTTTTTCTTTCCATCCCCTGCCGCCTTTAAAACGACGCTGCTGGCTCATGGGTCCCCGATGTCAGCCTCCCCGTACAAGAAACATGTGATATCTTGATTATTTTGCAGACAATAAACAGTGTATTGCGCTCTGAGCTATTTCAACGGATAAATTAAATCTTTATTTTTACATAAACAAATTTATATGCTGAATCTCCTTGTTTTTTGTTTTTGCGAAGCATAGGACTTTCCTGTTTTTTTTAGAAAAATCCGAACTATCCTGCTTTGGAGTGGGCTGAAATTGTACGAGTCAAAAGGCCCAGCAGGATAGTTCGAATGCCCAGATGTCCACATGCAGCCCAATTGAAATCGTTCTTTTTTTGGATTTTTTTCACCCCCTGATTTCTGGCTACTTCATTTTTCTTTTGGTCCTGTGCCGCCTTGGAAACGTTGAGACCGCTGCTGCAAAATGGGACCCGCATGTCATCCTCTATGTACAGTAAAATTTCTTTTCTTAGATTATTTTTGGCTCCTGATATTTGGTCACTTGCCTTTTTCTTTCGATCCCGTGCAGCCTCTCAAACGGTGATACCGCTGCTGCTAAATGGGACCCGCATGCCATCCTCTATGTACAATCAAGTTTCTTTTCTTGAATTATTTTTGGCTCCTGATATTTGGTCACTTGCCTTTTTCTTTCGATCTCATGCCACGTTTGAAACGTTGAAAAACTTTCTTTTCTTTTGATTTTTTTTGGCACCTCATATTTGGTCACTTGCCTTTTTCTTTCGATCCCTTGCCGCCTCTCAAACGGTGATACCGCTGCTGCTAAATGGGACCCGCATGTCATACTCTATGTACAATCAAGTTTCTTTTCTTGAATTATTTTTGGATCCTGATATTTGGTCACTTGCCTTTTTCTTTCGATCTCATGCCACGTTTGAAACGTTGAAAAACCTGCTGGCTCATGGGACCCGCATGTCATCCTCTATGTACTATAAAAGTTCATTTTCTTGGTTTTTTTTCACCCTCTGATTTTCGGCTATTTCCTTTTTCTTTTGATCCCCTGCCGCCTTTGAAACGTTGAGGACTCTGCTGGCTCATCGATAAAACTTTCCTTTATTGGAGTTTTTTTACCCCCTAATTTCTGGCTACTTTCTTTTTCTTTTGATCTCAAGCCGCATTTGAAACGTTGAGACCGCTGCTGCTAAATGGGACCCGCATGTCATCCTCTATGTACAATAAAGTTTTCTTTTCTTGGATTATCTTTGTCTCCTGATATTTTGTCACTTGCCTTTTTCTTTCGATCTCATGCCGCCTTTGAAACGTTGAGTAAGCTGCTGGCTCATGGGTCCCGCATGTCATCCTCTACGAACAATAAAAGTTTCCTTTCTTGGAGTTATTTTTGAACCCTAATTTCTGGCTACTTCCTTTTTCTTTTGATCCCGTGCCGCCTTGGAAACGTTGAGACCGCTGCTGCTAAATGGGTCCCGCATGTCATCCTCTATGTACAATAAAATTTCTTTCTTCGATTATTTTCGGGTCCTGATATTTGGTCACTTGCCTTTTTCTTTCGATCTCATGCCGCCTTTGAAACGTTGAGGAAGCTGCTGGAGCATGGGTCCCGCATGTCATCCTCTATGAACAATAAAAGTTTCCTTTCTTGGAGTTATTTTTTACCCCTAATTTCTGGCTACTTCCTTTTTCTTTTGATCCCCTGCCGCCTTTGAAACGTTGAAGACTTTGCTGGCTCATGGGTCCCACATGTCAGCCTCTATGAACAATAAACACTTCCTTTCTTGGAGTTATTTTGTACCCCTAATTTCTGGCTATTTGCCTTTTTTCTTTCGATCCCCAGTCGCCTTCTAAACGTAGAGGACGCTGCTGGCTCGTGGGTCCCAGATGTCAGCCTCCATGGACAATAAACCTCTCCTTTGTTGGATTTATTTTTCACCCTCTGATTTTGGCTATTTCCTTTTTCTTTTGATCCACTGCCGCCTTGGAAACATTGAGTAAGCTGCTGACACATGGGGCCCGCATGTCATCCTCTATGTACAATCAACTTGCAAGATCTTCGAGCGAAAGAGCTTGTATTAGTGGGACCCATATGTCAACCTCTATGTACAATAAAAGTTTCCTTTCTTGGATTATTTTTAGCTCCTGATATTCGGTCACTTTCCTTTTTCTTTCGATCTCAAGCCGCCTCTGAAACGTTGAGTAAGGTGCTGGCTCATGGGACCCACATGTCATCCTCTATGTACAATAAAGTTTCTTTTCTTGGATTTTTTTACCCCTGATTTTTGGTCACTTGCCTTGACGCTGCTGGCTCATGGGTCCCACATGTCAGCATCTATGAACAATAAACCTTTCCTTTGTTGGATTTATTGTTTACCCCTAATTTCTGGCTATTTGCCTTTTTCTTTTGATCCCCACCGGCCTTTGAAAACGTTGAGGAACCTGCTGGCTCATGGGACCCGCATGTCATCCTCTATGTACTATAAAATTTCTTTTCTTGGTTTTTTTTCACCTCTGATTTTTGGCTATTTCCTTTTTCTTTTGATCCCCTGCCGCCTTGGAAACGTTGAGTAAGCTGCTGACTCATGGGACCCGCATGTCATCCTCTATGTACAATCAACTTTCTTTTTTTGGAGTTTTTTACCCCCTAATTTCTGGCTACTTTCTTTTTCTTTTGATCTCAAACCGCATTTGAAACGCTGAAACCGCTGCTGCAAAATGGGACCCGCATGTCATCCTCTATGTACAATAAGTTTCATTTCTTGGATTATTTTTGGCACCTGATATTTGGTCACTTGCCTTTTTCTTCCGATCTCATGCCGCCTTTGAAACGTTGAGTAAGCTGCTGGCTCATGGGTCCCGCATGTCATCCTCTACGAACAATAAAAGTTTCATTTCTTGGAGTTATTTTTGACCCCTAATTTCTGGCTACTTCCTTTTTTCTTTTGATCCACTGCCGCCTTTGAAACGGTGCGGATTCTGCAGACTAATACAAGCTTTTTCTCTCCAAGATCTTGCAAGTTGATAGATTAAATCATGGAATTATTAGGATATGTTTTAAATTTCAAATCCACTTTATGAATTATTAAAAATACCGTTATCCATGTGGGTATGGAGCGAACAAGGATTTTCATATTGGGCATGAGCAGTTTCAAAAATTGGAACCCAATAATTCAAAATAAATAAAAACAACTTTTATGTAGAATCTCCGCGTTTTTTTCTTTTGCCATTCATAGGATCTGTGTTTCATTAGAAAAGGGCCGAAATTGCATGAGCAGAAAGGCCCATTTGTAGTTATTGGGCTTCGACGGCCGGAGCAAGTAGGCCGAGAGCAATTACCATGTAGATGGCCGTTGGCAACCCAAAGTGAAATATTGGGCCCAACAGGGGAAGGCTGAACAGTACTATTTTCTAATTGGAAGGTGGTACATGGCGTAATCCTGCCAAAAAAAAAGATGGACACGGGTTGCTGAAATTTGCCCATCTGCGCCTAATATCGCCGCCGCGGCTCCGCTTCCGCCGCCGCCGCCATGCCTCGTCTCGCGTCGAGCTCGCGGTACTGCCGCGTCTCGGGCACGGGGTACCGCGGCGTCCGCGCGCGCCCCAAAGGTACGTATTACGCGGAGATACGTGACGGCGGCGAGCGCATCGGCCTCGGCACCTACGAGACCGCGCACGAGGCCGCGCGCGCGTACGACGCCGTGGCGTGGCGGCTCGGGCGCCCGCGATCGTCGATGAATTTCCATGACGTGTGGACGCGCCAGCAGGCCGAGGATCTCGCGCCGCCGCCGTACATCGTTAGACAGGAGGAACAGCACCGCCGCCGCGAGACGGAGCGCCGTTTGCGCATCGCCGAGCGGGACGAGCGCGCGGCGCGCGAGTGGGCGGCCCGCTTCCCCGAGGACGTTGCCGCCGAGAACGAGCACTTCCGCAGACGGAGGGCGGAGAAGGCGACGAGGCGGGCAGCGAAGAAGGAGGACCGCGCACGACGGAGGGCGGAGAAGGCGACGAAGCGGGCCTTCATCGAAGCGCAGCTCGCCGGGCCGACCACCATTGGCGAGGACGACCCCCGTTGGATTGACCTCTTCTCGTCGGATCCGGTGTCGGGCACGACACCGGACTCGTCAGATGTCGAGTTTTAGTTTAGTTTTATCGCACTACTTTGTAAAAATATGAACTACGGAGTATCTATCAAGCTAATTTTATCCTATTTTATGTCTATTTCTAGTCTTTGTTTGATCTTCTGTTTTACTGCACTCTATTTTTCATTATATTCTGTTTTTGGCGCTGCATTTATAGCGCCTCTGAAAATACGCTGTTTCAGCCCTGCATTTGGCCGCCACAGTTTGCAGCTTCCGGTGAAGCTATTGCCGGCTCCATGCGCAGCATCAGCCATTCAGCCCACAGCGCCAAAATATAGAGCCACTGCTGGAGTTGCTGTAATATGTTTGTCAGCAGGAGCTTACCTAATTAGTTAAAAAAAAGATGTTCAGCGTGGGATTCGAAAAAAAGATCTTCATGTTTTTTTCCTAGCTATCCTAGTTCGGACTTTTTATTGTGTTGGCTAGTGCATGAAGCTTGACACCTGTATTATGTGATCCTGATATGAGGATAAGAACACCTTCAGCTTGCATTGCTAATGGTGTCTACTGCAGCAGTGGCTTACATTCAATGGAGACTGATGCAAGAGAGTTGGTACTGGTGAGCCTGCACTTGACATCATCGTGCCACCTGAAGTAGGTGGTGTATTGGGATTAGACTGATAAGCATAGCACCTTGCAAAGAACAAGATGATGCTAGTGTTGGTTAACGTGATTTTACGCCAAAAGTCATGTATGCTCAACAGGTGCCGTACCTAGTTTGGATATTGTGTTGTTACCCTTTTGTGGTTTGGTGTTTGTCCAACAGAGAAAGCTACTCTTTTCCCGTGTAAGTGCCTGTTTGTTTGGGCTGCAGCTGAACAAGAAGCAGCTAGAGCTGGTAGGATCTGAGAAGCGGCTGGAGCTGGACAGCTGGTGAAATGTAAAATTGCTGTTTGGCAACCTGCTTTTAGGACAGCTGGTGGACATATAGCTGGTGGTGATTGTCTGAAATACCCTGTATGCTGAAGATGATGTATAAGTACTAATTTGATCTAATAATCTGATTATGATTTGTGTGCTAGCTCAAATTATAGGTTTATCACTTTTTAGGTAAAATAATTTTGTAGTTGTTAATAAATGATTATAATCAATTAAACCATACAGAGGTACAAATAATATTTGGTTCCATATTATAGCGAGTTTCAACATTGTATCATCTGCACACTTTGTCAATTGAATCAAGATTCAGTCCTAAATCACTGTAATATAACACAATAATTAATCATCTACACATATACACACATAACAACAAAGATTTAGCCCCTAAATCAAGTTGGGGCGGGCGGCGACCGGGAGGAGAAGTGCAGCAGCGGGCCGCCGCGAGTTGAGGGCGGGCAGAGACGTGGAGGAGGCGGATGCGCGGCGAGCGGCCGAAGAGGCGGGAGAGGCGGGTGGGGCGGCGACGGGGAGAGGAAGGGCAGCGTCCGTCGGGAGGAGAAGTGCGGCGGGGGCGGAGGCGCTGAGGCGGGCGGAGGCGGACATGGACGTGCGGCGAGCGTGTGGAGGCGGACGCACGGCGAGCGCCGGCCGGCGTGGCGACCGGAGAGGCCGGCGACCTGGAAGAACCTTAGCCGCCTCTCCCTGCCTCCCTGGTTTGCATCTCGGGACAGGTCGGGGGGGATGGGGAAAACGGGTGAGATTTGGTGGAAGTTTTGTGAGGGGTTTCCGTATATATACCGGGTGGCATTCTGGCCGTAAATATGAAGATACAGAGTGGCATGAGTTAGCGGGAGGATTACCAGCTGCGGGAAGCTGCGGGAAGTTCCTCCAAAGGTGCTTCCGGGCTTGTAGTACAAAATGAACAAGCGCTTGTACAAGCCTGGATCCAAAAGTTAGGTGTTTGTTTGGGCTTGTGCTTATAGGGACCCAAAAGCAGCAGAAGCACAAGCTCTAGCCCAAACAAACAGGGCCTAGTGTTATTATGTGAACAAAAGTTGTGTGTACATATATATCGGTCAGAGAACCAAGATTGCATATTCTTGCCTGGTTATAACACATAAGTCATAATAACAATTAAAGAGAAAAGGAACATTTGCCTTTGCAATGTGATTGTGCCAAGTAGATTAGACAACCAACCACAAACATTACAGGTCAACAGCCAAACGCATGCGAAAGTCCTAAGGTAAGCTCCATAATACATGTTGAAACCAAAAGCCTAGAAACCATAAGAAAGGTAGCTCCACATCACAGTTCCACGACAGCAGCATACTGATCATAAAACATATATCAAGTCAGGACAGCTGCACCACTGGGTAAGCATCCATGGGGTCTGGCTCAAGAGCGAAGACTGTGTGAATGCTGCAAAATGTGGCTCTTGCCTCACCCCACCCATACATCTTATCATGGAACCTTACCAAATCAGCATGAATCATCTTGACATAAACATAGCTCCTCTCTCCATGCTGATGGGATTGAACAATGCGCCAGTTGCAGTGCTTCAGCTTGTCAAACAGTATGCAGGAGATGACGAAGCATGCTGGCTGGTCTTTTGTAGTGACAATGGCTTGGAGTAGCTGGTCCTGTGAACCACCCAACTGGATCTTTAGAGCTTGAAGGACAGTCCGTGCTATATAAGCTACCGTTGCTGACTTCAGCTCAGAATCAGGTGAATGACAGCTGACATCTTGTCCTAGAGATGCAGATCCTTCTTGATCAGATTCAGCGGAATCATCACCACTACTTACAGGTGCGTCAGGTTCTACAGAAGGCACATCAGGTACATGCTCCGGTTCATAGGAGTCGGTAGCACGGTAGAACCTAAAGGGATAGTAGGACCAGATATGTTCTCGGACAGGACCGTTTGCTGAAATCTCTACAATACCAGCTCCAGGTAGACCACTAGTCTCTACAGAGGGTAAACCACCAATATCCACTTCAGAGGATTCTCGTGGCACGACACCTTTCGCTAGAGGCTCTACCCTACCAGCTCCAGGTCCACCACCAGTCAGTACTGTGGGCATAGTCATGACGGGTTCTACCAATACAAAACCTCCTTCGGGTGCAGGATCATCAGTAGCAACTCCAGCATCAGCACCAGTTATATCGGTCTTGACAATAGGTAAACCGTTTTGCTCCAGTTCAGAGAATTCCCGTGGCACGACACCGTTCACTAGAGGCTCTACACTAGCAGCTCCAGCTGCACCACCAGTTTCTACAGCAGGGGGTAAACCCAATCCACAACCTTCTTCATGTGGCACGATGATGCCAGGTATAGGCTCATCAGTACCAGGTCCAGCTGCATCAGTCTCCATAGACAGTAAACAAGGTGGCGTCGGAGGTTTAAAAGACTGGCATGCCATTTCACCTTTGTCATCAGACAATATAGAGTTTTCTTCAACTCTATGTTTCTGCAATAATAAGCACATGAACAGAAATTAGACCAGAGCATCTAGCCATCTAACAGGGGCAGCGGCAAAACAAGCGTCGGTCCATATGTTTACCTTGTCATCTGGGATATCAGAACACACAGATTTAGAAGTCATTTCACATAGCATCCGCTTTTTCGTTCCTTCCCCTACGTCCATCTGGAATAAGTAATACTATTGATCACATAAAACTAATTAATCAAATATATGCATATGTTGAGAAGTTTGCACGGCAAATTGTGGATTCTGCTTTTATCACCTACGAATCGTCGTTCTATATATTTACCTTGTTATCTGGGATATCAGAAGTCACAGAATGAGAAGTCATCTCACTAAGTATCGGTTTTTTCGCTCTTTCCCCTCCATCCATCTGCAATAAGAAGTACTATTGATCACATAAAGCCAATTCATTGAATATATGCATATGTTGAGAAGTTTGCACAACAAATTGTGGATTCTACTTCCAATCACCAAGTAATCTCGTGAGAAATGCATGATCAAGATATGTTTCTCCCTCTTGATCGACATCTGCATCTCCATTAAGACTAATCATCGTGCGATGGTGCTAGCGCATACACTTCCAATCACCAGACAAGCAAAAAATTGTTGATTCTAGTAATGCTTAATCAGCAGTGGCCATGGAACGACCACAGATCGACCAAGCAAAAAAATAAATCATCAGCCTACTGACCACCAGGCAAAACAAACTAGGCCCATACATGGCCTCACAAATCATCATCAAACGTCGATCAAACTAGCAAGTTTGAACATGGATTACTAATTTATTTTCTGATAAAGTGAGTATATTAATATCGAAAGATATTGATTACACTGAGCCTCTGCAACAACGCAATACCTTACTGGTAGTACGGATGCACATGGATTCCTAATACTCCCTCTGTTCGGTTTTAATTAGTCGACGCGAGGGAGAGAAGAAAATGAACTGTCGATGCTTTCAACTAGAGTCAATTAAATACGAACGGAAGAAGTACGTAGTAGTATTGACAAATATCCGGATCTAGTCTAAAAACAAATTGGCATGTAAATCCTAGTAGTCTACTAAACTAGGATCAATACCCTAGATTAGGGTTGCAAGCGGCGTCCGCGAATCGTCCCGCAAAGCAGAAAATTAGAGCAAATAGTGGTTGAGATTAGAGCAGATTTAAAGCACTCGCACTGAAACTAGCTAGCCCGCTACCCACCCCGCTTGACACCCTGCCCTAGATGTGAATCTACACCAAATATTCAAACAAGGATGAGCAACCGCCAATAAAATTTTATCCGCACATCATCATCTCTACCATACACAAGGGTATGGTGATTTCACATACAGCCATTGTTGCCGCGGGACGAGGATGAGTGATGCGCCGCGGAGAAGGTGCCTCACGCCTCTGTCGCCGCCGCCGTCGAAGAGGAAGTCGAAGCCGCGCGATTGTGGTCCGTCGCCGATATGGAGGTGGAGCTACTAGGGAAGAGATGGAGGTGGAGGTGGAGAGGGAGTGATGGTTTGTACTAGTGGCGGCCGGTGAGGTAGTTATAAATACAGCCTCTCTCTCTTTTTTGGCAAGGAATGCAGCTTCTCTTGGAAGGCAACGAGGCAACGCACTCCAGATTTCGTATATTACTATAATAATATGGGCGGAGAAATTTGGACGCATCTGTGTTGTCTTGTCAAATGAATCACCAGGATTTGCTTTTAGTACTCCAGATTTGGGCGACCCAAGGAAGTAGAGATAGTAATGTACGCCATCTAGCTGCACGCTATCAAATCAAATAAATGGTCATGCCATTTACTTTTAAGATGGTGCAGCAGTTATTCTGACCAAAGAAACATGCACGTCTGCTGATTATTTCTGATGGGTATACATTTACCGTCCGCTAGCAAAGATTGTTTGGCACATTGTTCTTATGGCTTTCAACATCACACCCCTTAATAATATTATTAATCAATGTTTGGGCAATCAATTGAGTGTGTTAATAAAAAATTAAAACCCACAAATCCAACTGTACTATTTTTAGGGCCATATGAAGGACAAGGAATGATTTTAAATGCCATATGGAGTACCTCCAACCATGTGAAATATGGTTCTGTCATGCAGGTGATACCCATGGCTTCGCATTGGATCTGTATATTGTCCTACATACAGTCAACTATGAAGTACCACGATTTGGTTTTTGGGTGCAACCGGCTAGAGAATGATGCACGGGTTTGTACAGCCAGTACAATTCACATTAAGATTTTCTGATAGGATGTTGATGTGTATATGTAAGAATCATACACTAGAATGTCTTCTATGTTTAGATGGTTGATCTACGTTTATACTTTCTGTGAACCATGAGGTTAAGACCTTTGTACTGTAATAAAGATTGCTAAATAACAGTATATATGTATGCCTCTAGGGACACTGAAACAGCCAAACAACCATGCATGTGCATAGACCGTATTTGATCAAATTAAAAGATCTAGAGATAGCCAAACATAGTCTTCTTATGTCACATAGTAAGCATTCAATTAAGTTGATAAACAAGGTCTAGAGATATATTCAAACCAGAGAAATCATGTATCTACCCCTAACCCTAAACTCTATCTCATGAAGTCAAGCATGAAGATATGTGGTTTTTGGTTTCAAACATGGAAATTTCAAAAACCCTCCCAAGAGCTTCATTTTGGAGTGACTAAGAAGGATATATGCTTAACTTTTTATATTCATGTTTTCAACTTGTTTAAATCATGGTCAAACCTAGGATTTGGCCAAGATTCAAATGGGCATAATTTAAAAAAATGGAAAATCAAGGCACATAGTCTTCTTATGTCACATAGTAAGCATTCAATTAAGTTGATAAACAAGGTCTAGACATATTCAAACCAGAGAAATCATGTATCTACCCCCTAACCCTAAACTCTGTCTCATGAAGTCAAGCATGAAGATATGTGGTTTTTGGTTTCAAACATGGAAATTTCAAAAACCCTCCCAAGAGCTTCATTTTGGAGTGACTAAGAAGGATATATGCTTAATTTTTCATATTCATGTTTTCAACTTGTTTAAATCATGGTCAAACTTAGGATTTGACCAAGATTCAAATGGGCATAAAATTAAAAAAACAATAAAATGAAAAACCAATGCACATAGTCGATCTTCTTATGGCATATATATAGTAAGCATTCAATTAAGTTGATAACAAGGTCTAGACATATTCAAACCAGAAAAATCATGTATCTACCCCCTAACCCTAAACTTTATCTTATGAAGTCAAGCATGAAGAGAAGTGGTTTTTGGTTTCAAGCATGGAAATTTCAAAAACCTCCCCAAACTTCATTTTAGAGTGACTAAGAAGGATACAAGCTTCCCTTTTCATTTTCATGTTTTAAACTTGTTTAAATTATCTTGGTCAAATCTAGGATTTGACAAGATTCAAATGGGCAAACATATGATAAGTGATGCAAATATCATTTCTAAGTGCGGGCAAACCAGCTTTAGCTTAACATATTTCTAAGTACAAGGTTTCAGAAAATTGAGTGGGGGCGGCTGCCCCCCTTGGCTATAGTCTGGATCCGCCCATGCTATAGTTTGAGGTCATTTGGATGACGTCGAAAAAATTCTTTGATTAGAAATGGGGTTGTTCGAACCCCGTAGTTGGATTTTTTTGAACCTTGATCTGTAGTACTGGGCAAAACCCTAGTTTAACCTATTTAATTATAGATTCGTAGGTCGATTTTTCTACGTACCTTTTTATTATTACTCTACTATGCAGCACATATGTGTTTGCCCGTCGAGTGAAACTCGGAGGAAGAGGGATCACTCGGAAGGAGAGAAGAAGGAGGGAGAGCATTATGGTGTCTCCCCTTTTTCGGGTGATGATGTTGACTTTTGTGCAGGGTTTGTCAGTGAGCAGGAGCGAGCGAGCGAGCGAGCGAGTCGAGCGAGGCCAAGAATGAGAGAGATTTTTTTGTGAGAGGGACAACCGAAGGATCCAGAAGGACCCACAGACTTCCAATACGCATCCTGATGCGTCTTCTCTTGACAAAGAAAATGGCTGGGAGTTTGCGTACCTATTGCACGTGACTTGTGCTCACTGAAGTGTGGGACCTCACGCATGGGCACCACACGTAAGTGACAGACCTGTTGGTGTAAAAACTCGGTTGATTATTATAGTGCATTAGAACAAAGTTTCCTATGGATTCAAGGGTAGGAAATCCAAGTTAACTCATTTACATGACATTATTTTTTCCATGAAGCAAAGTTAACACATCTATCAATTGGTACATTTTGGAGTGACTAAGAAGGATCCATGCTTACCTTTTCGTTTTCACGTGTTAAACTTGTTTAAATCTTGGTCAAACCTAGGATTTGACAGAGATTCAAATGGGCGGAAAATTCAAAAAAAAACAGAAAAATGAAAAACCAAAGCACATACGTAGTTTTCTTATGTCATATAGTAAGCATTCAAGTTGATAAACAAGGTCTAGACATATTCAAAACATACAAATCATGTATGTACCCCTAACCCTAAACTATGTCTTATGAAGTCAAGCATGAAGAGAAGTGGTTTTGGGTTTCAAACATGGAAATTTCAAAAACCTCCCAAAAACTTCATTTAGAGTGACTAAGAAGGATAAATGCTTCCCTTTTCATTTTCATGTTTTAAACTTGTTTAAATCTTGGTAAAACCTAGGATCTGACCAAGATTCAAATGGGCATCAAAAATAGAAAAAATCAGAAAAATGAAAAACCAAAGCACATAGTCTTCTTATGTCATATAGTAAGCATTAAAGTTGATAAACAAGGTCTAGACGTATTCAAACCAGACAAATCATGTATCTACCCCTAACCCTAAACTCTGTCTTATGAAGTCAAGCATGAAGAGAAGTTGTTTTGGGTTTCAAACATGGAAATTTCAAAAACCCTCTCAAAGAGCTTCATTTTGGAGTGACTAAGAAGGATCCATAGGAAACTATGTACTAATACAGTATAATGATCACCCGAGTTATTAGAGCAACAAGTCTGTCACTTACGTGTGGTTCCCATGCGTGAGGTCCCACACTTCAGTGAGCACAAGTCACGTAGTCTTCTTATGTCATATAGTAAGCATTCAATTAAGTTGATAAACAAGGTCTAGACATATCAAACCAGAAAAATCATGTATCTACCCCCTATATATCCCTAAACCCTGACTTATGAAGTCAAGCATGAAGAGAAGAAGTGGTTTTTGGTTTCAAACATGGAAATTTCAAAAACCCTCCCAAGAGCTTCATTTTGGAGTGACTAGTTAAGACGCATACATGCTTACTTTTTCATATTCATGTTTTAAACTTGTTCAAATCTTGGTCAACAAACCTACGATTTGACGAAGATTCAAATGGGTATAAAAAAATTAAAACCAAGGTCTGCTCATGTCATATAGTAAGCATTCAATTAAATTGATAAACAAGGTCTAGACATATTCAAACTAGTAGGAAAATCATGTATCTACCCCCTAACCCTAAACTATGTCTTATGAAGTCAAGCATGCATGAAGAAAAGTGGTTTTTGGTTTTCAAGCATGGAAATTTCAAAAACCCTCCCAAGAGCTACATATTGGAGTGACTAAGAAGGATAGATGCTTAATTTTTCATATTCATGTTTTAAACTTGATTAAATCATGGTCAAACCTAGAATTTGACCAAGATTCAAATGGGCATAAAAATTCAAAAAAAATGAAAAACCAATGCACATAGTCATCTTATGTCATCTAGTAAGCATTCAATTAAGTTGATAAACAATGTCTAGACATATTCAAACCAGAAAATTCATGTATCAAGCTAACCCTAACCCCAAACTCTGTCTTATGAAGTCAAGCATGAAGAGAAGTACGTGGTTATTTGGTTTCAAACATGGAAATTTCAAAAACCCTCTCAAGAGCTTCATTTTGGAGTGACTACGAATGATACATGCTTAATTTTTCATATTCATGTTTTAAACTTGTTTAAATCATGGTCAAACCTAGGATTTGGCCAAGATTCAAATGGGCAAAATTTAAAAAAAATCAAGGCACATAGTCTTCTTATGTCATATAGTAAGCATTCAATTAAGTTGATAAACAAGGTCTAGACATATTCAAACGAGAGAAATCATGTATCTACCCCCTAACACTAAACTCTGTCTCATGAAGTCAAGCGCATGCATGAAGATATGTGGTTTTTGGTTTCAAACATGGAAATTTCAAAAACCCTCCCAAGAGCTTCATTTCGAAGTGATTAATTAAGAAGCATACATGCATGCTTACTTTTTCATATTCATGTTTTAAACTTATTCAAATCTTGGTGAAACCTAGGATTTGACCAAGATTCAAATGGGTATAAAAATTAAAAAAAAACAAAAAAGGTCTTCTTATGTTATATAGTAGGCATTCAATTAAGTTGATAAACAAGGTCTAGACATATTCAAACAAGAAAAATCAAGCATGTATCTACCCCTAACCCTAATATAAACTATGTTTCATGAAGTAAGCATGAAGATTTGTGGTTTTTGGTTTCGAACATGGAAATTCAAAAACCCTCCCAAGAGCTTCATTTTGAAGTGACTAAGAAGCATACATGCTTACTTTTTCATATTCATGTTTTTAACTTATTCAAATCTTGGTGGAACCAAGGATTTGACCAAGATTCAAATGGGTATAAAAGTTCAAAAAAAACAAGGTCTTCTTATATGTTATATAGTAAGCATTCAATTAATTTGATAAACAAGGTCTACACATATTCAAACCAGGAAAATCATGTATCTACCCCCTAACCCTAAACTCTGTCTTATGAAGAAGTCAAGCATGCATGAAGAGAAGTGGTTTTTGGTTTCAAGCATGGAAATTTCAAAAACCCTCCCAAGAGCTACATATTGGAGTGACTAAGAAGGATAGATGCTTAATTTTTCATATTCATGTTTTAAACTTGTTTAAATCATGGTCAAACCTAGGATTTGACCAAGATTCAAATGGGCATAAAAATTCAAAAAAACAATAAAATGAAAAACCAATGCACATAGTCATCTTATGTCATCTAGTAAGCATTCAATTAAGTTGATAAACAAGGTCTAGACATATTCAAACCAGAAAATTCATGTATCAAGCTACCCCTATCCCCAAACTCTCTCTTATGAAGTCAAGCATGAAGAGAAGTACGCGGTTTTTTGGTTTCAAACATGGAAATTTCAAAAACCCTCTCAAGAGCTTCATTTTGGAGTGACTATGAAGGATACATGCTTAATTTTTCATATTCATGTTTTAAACTTGTTTAAATCATGGTCAAACCTAGGATTTGACCAAGATTCAAATGGGCAAAATTTTAAAAAATGAAAAATCAAGGCACATAGTCTTCTTATTTTTGGTTTCAAACATGGAAATTTCAAAAACCCTCCCAAAGAGCTTCATTTTGGAGTGACTAAGAAGGATCCATAGGAAACTATGTACTAATACAGTATAATGATCACCCGAGTTATTAGAGCAACAAGTCTGTCACTTACGTGTGGTTCCCATGCGTGAGGTCCCACACTTCAGTGAGCACAAGTCACGTACGCTAGGTAAGCAAACTCCCAGCCATCTTCTTTGTCAAGAGAGAGGCATCACACACACACACTCTCTCTCTCTCTCTCTCTCTCCAATTATCCACCTCCGTTGGCTGCCGGTTTTGGCAGGTCGTTTCTAGCTCAGCTCGTAGGCCATGGTGTGCAGGCTCTGTAGCCATGGCGATTTGGTCGCGCCAAGTGGTTCGTCCCCGGCTCCGACGAGGATCAATCCGGACGGTGCCTATTAAGGACCCGATCGCATTTCTTGCTTTCAGCATGGGGTCTACCATGTAAA
This sequence comes from Lolium multiflorum, assembly GCA_030979885.1. Lineage (NCBI taxonomy): Eukaryota > Viridiplantae > Streptophyta > Magnoliopsida > Poales > Poaceae > Lolium > Lolium multiflorum. The sequence goes on from CM061752.1 coordinate 144,764,486, forward strand.
TCTTAGGGATTTAGACGTAATTTCCTGTTTATTTTGTGTCCTGCTGTAAACTGCGCTCTGATGCGTATTGGAAATCTGGGTCCTTCAGGATCGTTCGGTTGTCCCTCTAAAAAAACATCTCTCTCATTCTCGGCCTTTCTCGCTCGCTCGCACCCCCCTGCGCACTGACAACCCTGCACAACAGTCAACATCACCAGAAAAAGGATAGACACCATAAATAAGTGGGGCCCCGTGACTGCTCTCCCTTCGTCTCCTCCCGTGTGATCCCTCTTCCTCCGACTCCCGACCTTGCGGAAAAGAAAAATGAAATGAAAGAGTTTCACTGGACGGGCAAACACATGTGCTGCCTAGTAATAATAATAATAACGTAAAAAAATCGACCTACGAATCTATTATTAAATAAGCTAAACTAGGGTTTTGCCCAGTACTACGGATCAATTTCTGAAAATCCAACTACGGGGTTCGATTTTGGCCTGCTAATATAAAATTATATAATCCGAACTAGTATTCCTCTAAAAAATCATTTTGGTATGCATCGTTTGGTACTTTTCATAGCTAGAGTGCTTACTCCCTCCGTTAGCAAACAGTCTTCGTATGTCATATAGTAAGCATTCAAGTTGAAAAACAAGCTCTAGACATATTCAAACCAGAAAAATCATGTATCTACCCCCTATATATCCCTAAACCCTGACTTATGAATTCAAGCATGAAGAGAAGTGGTTTTTGGTTTCAATCATGGAAATTTCAAAAACCCTCCCAAGAGCTTCATTTTGGAGTGACTAATTAAGAAGCATACATGCTTACCTTTTCATATTAATGTTTTAAACTTGTTCAAATCTTGGTCAACAAACCTAGGATTTGACGAAGAATCAAATGGGTATAAAAAAATTAAAACCAAGGTCTGCTCATGTCATATAGTGAGCATTCAATTAAATTGATAAACAAGGTCTAGACATATTCAAACTAGCAGGAAAATCATGTATCTACCCCCTAACCCCAAACTCTATCTTATGAAGTCAAGCATGCATGAAGAGAAGTGGTTTTTGGTTTTCAAGCATGGAAATTTCAAAAACTCTTATGTCATCTAGTAAGCATTCAATTAAGTTGATAAACAATGTCTAGACATATTCAAACCAGAAAGTTTATGTATCAAGCTACCCCTAACCCCAAACTTTGTCTTATGAAGTCTAGCATGAAGAGAAGTACGTGGTTTTTTGGTTTCAAACATGGAAATTTCAAAAACCCTCTCAAGATCGAGCTTCATTTTGGAGTGACTACGAAGGATACATGCTTAATTTTTCATATTCATGTTTTAAATTGTTTAAATCATGGTCAAACCTAGGATTTGACCAAGATTCAAATGGGCATAAAAATTCAAAAAAAACAATAAAATGAAAAACCAATGCACATAGTCATCTTATGTCATCTAGTAAGCATTCAATTAAGTTGATAAACAAGGTCTAGACATATTCAAACCAGAAAAATCATGTATCAAGCTACCCCTATCCCCAAACTCTGTCTTATGAAGTCAAGCATGAAGAGAAGTACGTGGTTTTTTTGTTTCAAACATGGAAATTTCAAAAACCCTCTCAAGAGCTTCATTTCGAAGCGATTAATTAAGAAGCATACATGCATGCTTACCTTTTCATATTCATGTTTTAAACTTATTCAAATCTTGGTGAAACCTAGGATTTGACCAAGATTCAAATGGGTATAAAAATAAAAAAAAACAAAAAAGGTCTTCTTATGTTATATAGTAGGCATTCAATTAAGTTGATAAACAAGGTCTAGACATATTCAAACAAGAAAAATCATGCATGTATCTACCCTTAACCCTAAACTCTGTTTCATGAAGTCAAGCATGCATGCATGAAGATATGTGGTTTTTAGTTTCGAACATGGAAATTCAAAAACCCTCCCAATAGCTTCATTTTGAAGTGACTAAGAAGCATACATGCTTACTTTCTCATATTCATGTTTTTAACTTATTCAAATCTTGGTGGAACCAAGGATTTGACCAAGATTCAAATGGGTATAAAAATTCAAAAAAAAACAAGGTCTTCTTATGTTATATAGTAAGCATTCAATTATTTTGATAAACAAGGTCTACACATATTCAAACCAGAAAATTAGGTATCTACCCCTAACCCTAAACTCTGTCTTATGAAGTCAAGCATGCATGAAGAGAAGTGGTTTTTGGTTTCAAGCATGGAAATTTCAAAAACCCTCCCAAGAGCTTCATTTTGGAGTGACTAAGAAGCATACGTACGTGCTTACTTTTTCATATTCATGTTTTAAACTTGTTCAAATCTTGGTCAAACCTATGATTTGACCAAGATTCAAATGGGTATAAAAAATGAAAACCAAGGTCTTCTTATGTCATATAGTAAGCATTCAATTAAGTTGATAAATAAGGTCTAGACATATTCAAACCAGAAATATCATGTATCAAGCTACCCCTAACCCCTAATTAACTCTGTCTTATGAAGTCAAGCATGAAGATAGGTATGTGGTTTTTTGGTTTCAAACATGGAAATTTCAAAAACCCTCTCAAGATCGAGCTTCATTTTGGAGTGACTACGAAGGATACATGCTTACTTTTTCATATTCATGTTTTAAACTTGTTTAAATCATGGTCAAACCTAGGATTTGACAAAGATTCAAATGGGCATAATTTAAAAAAAACAAAAAATGAAAAACCAAGGCACATAGTCTTCTTATGTTATATTGTAAGCATTCAATTAAGTTGATAAACAAGGTCTCTAGACATATTCAAACCAGAGAAATCATGTACCTACCCCCTAACCTAAACTCTGTCTCATGAAGTCAAGCATGATGATATGTGGTTTTTTGGTTTCAAACATGGAAATTTCAAAAACCCTCCCAAGAGCTTCATTTTGAAGTGATTAATTATGAAGCATACATGCATGCTTACTTTTTCATATTCATGTTTTAAACTTATTCAAATCTTGGTGAAACCTAGGATTTGACCAAGATTCAAATCCGTATAAAAATTAAAAAACAAAATAAAAAAACAAGGTCTTCTTATGTTATATAGTAAGCATTCAATTAAGTTGATAAATAAGGTCTAGACATATTCAAACCAGAAAAATCATGTATCTACCCCTAACCCTAAACTTTGTCTTATGAAGTCAAGCATGAAGAGAAGTGGTTTTTGGTTTCAAGCATGGAAATTTCAAAAACCTCCCCAAACTTCATTTTAGAGTGACTAAGAAGGATACAAGCTTCCCTTTTCATTTTCATGTTTTAAACTTGTTTAAATTATCTTGGTCAAATCTAGGATTTGACAAGATTCAAATGGGCAAACATATGATAAGTGATGCAAATATCATTTCTAAGTGCGGGCAAACCAGCTTTAGCTTAACATATTTCTAAGTACAAGGTTTCAGAAAATTGAGTGGGGGCGGCTGCCCCCCTTGGCTATAGTCTGGATCCGCCCATGCTATAGTTTGAGGTCATTTGGATGACGTCGAAAAAATTCTTTGATTAGAAATGGGGTTGTTCGAACCCCGTAGTTGGATTTTTTTGAACCTTGATCTGTAGTACTGGGCAAAACCCTAGTTTAACCTATTTAATTATAGATTCGTAGGTCGATTTTTCTACGTACCTTTTTATTATTACTCTACTATGCAGCACATATGTGTTTGCCCGTCGAGTGAAACTCGGAGGAAGAGGGATCACTCGGAAGGAGAGAAGAAGGAGGGAGAGCATTATGGTGTCTCCCCTTTTTCGGGTGATGATGTTGACTTTTGTGCAGGGTTTGTCAGTGAGGAGGTGCGAGCGAGCGAGCGAGCGAGCGAGTCGAGCGAGGCCGAGAATGAGAGAGATTTGTTTTTTTTTGTGAGAGGGACAACCGAAGGATCCAGAAGGACCCACAGACTTCCAATACGCATCCTGATGCGTCTTCTCTTGACAAAGAAAATGGCTGGGAGTTTGCGTACCTATTGCACGTGACTTGTGCTCACTGAAGTGTGGGACCTCACGCATGGGCACCACACGTAAGTGACAGACCTGTTGGTGTAAAAACTCGGTTGATTATTATAGTGCATTAGAACAAAGTTTCCTATGGATTCAAGGGTAGGAAATCCAAGTTAACTCATTTACATGACATTATTTTTTCCATGAAGCAAAGTTAACACATCTATCAATTGGTACATTTTGGAGTGACTAAGAAGGATCCATGCTTACCTTTTCGTTTTCACGTGTTAAACTTGTTTAAATCTTGGTCAAACCTAGGATTTGACAGAGATTCAAATGGGCGGAAAATTCAAAAAAAAAACAGAAAAATGAAAAACCAAAGCACATACGTAGTTTTCTTATGTCATATAGTAAGCATTCAAGTTGATAAACAAGGTCTAGACATATTCAAAACATACAAATCATGTATGTACCCCTAACCCTAAACTATGTCTTATGAAGTCAAGCATGAAGAGAAGTGGTTTTGGGTTTCAAACATGGAAATTTCAAAAACCTCCCAAAAACTTCATTTAGAGTGACTAAGAAGGATAAATGCTTCCCTTTTCATTTTCATGTTTTAAACTTGTTTAAATCTTGGTAAAACCTAGGATCTGACCAAGATTCAAATGGGCATCAAAAATAGAAAAAATCAGAAAAATGAAAAACCAAAGCACATAGTCTTCTTATGTCATATAGTAAGCATTAAAGTTGATAAACAAGGTCTAGACGTATTCAAACCAGACAAATCATGTATCTACCCCTAACCCTAAACTCTGTCTTATGAAGTCAAGCATGAAGAGAAGTTGTTTTGGGTTTCAAACATGGAAATTTCAAAAACCCTCTCAAAGAGCTTCATTTTGGAGTGACTAAGAAGGATCCATAGGAAACTATGTACTAATACAGTATAATGATCACCCGAGTTATTAGAGCAACAAGTCTGTCACTTACGTGTGGTTCCCATGCGTGAGGTCCCACACTTCAGTGAGCACAAGTCACGTAGTCTTCTTATGTCATATAGTAAGCATTCAATTAAGTTGATAAACAAGGTCTAGACATATCAAACCAGAAAAATCATGTATCTACCCCCTATATATCCCTAAACCCTGACTTATGAAGTCAAGCATGAAGAGAAGAAGTGGTTTTTGGTTTCAAACATGGAAATTTCAAAAACCCTCCCAAGAGCTTCATTTTGGAGTGACTAGTTAAGACGCATACATGCTTACTTTTTCATATTCATGTTTTAAACTTGTTCAAATCTTGGTCAACAAACCTACGATTTGACGAAGATTCAAATGGGTATAAAAAATTAAAACCAAGGTCTGCTCATGTCATATAGTAAGCATTCAATTAAATTGATAAACAAGGTCTAGACATATTCAAACTAGTAGGAAAATCATGTATCTACCCCCTAACCCTAAACTATGTCTTATGAAGTCAAGCATGCATGAAGAAAAGTGGTTTTTGGTTTTCAAGCATGGAAATTTCAAAAACCCTCCCAAGAGCTACATATTGGAGTGACTAAGAAGGATAGATGCTTAATTTTTCATATTCATGTTTTAAACTTGATTAAATCATGGTCAAACCTAGAATTTGACCAAGATTCAAATGGGCATAAAAATTCAAAAAAAATGAAAAACCAATGCACATAGTCATCTTATGTCATCTAGTAAGCATTCAATTAAGTTGATAAACAATGTCTAGACATATTCAAACCAGAAAATTCATGTATCAAGCTAACCCTAACCCCAAACTCTGTCTTATGAAGTCAAGCATGAAGAGAAGTACGTGGTTATTTGGTTTCAAACATGGAAATTTCAAAAACCCTCTCAAGAGCTTCATTTTGGAGTGACTACGAATGATACATGCTTAATTTTTCATATTCATGTTTTAAACTTGTTTAAATCATGGTCAAACCTAGGATTTGGCCAAGATTCAAATGGGCAAAATTTTAAAAAAAATCAAGGCACATAGTCTTCTTATGTCATATAGTAAGCATTCAATTAAGTTGATAAACAAGGTCTAGACATATTCAAACGAGAGAAATCATGTATCTACCCCCTAACACTAAACTCTGTCTCATGAAGTCAAGCGCATGCATGAAGATATGTGGTTTTTGGTTTCAAACATGGAAATTTCAAAAACCCTCCCAAGAGCTTCATTTCGAAGTGATTAATTAAGAAGCATACATGCATGCTTACTTTTTCATATTCATGTTTTAAACTTATTCAAATCTTGGTGAAACCTAGGATTTGACCAAGATTCAAATGGGTATAAAAATTAAAAAAAAACAAAAAAGGTCTTCTTATGTTATATAGTAGGCATTCAATTAAGTTGATAAACAAGGTCTAGACATATTCAAACAAGAAAAATCAAGCATGTATCTACCCCTAACCCTAATATAAACTATGTTTCATGAAGTCAAGCATGAAGATTTGTGGTTTTTGGTTTCGAACATGGAAATTCAAAAACCCTCCCAAGAGCTTCATTTTGAAGTGACTAAGAAGCATACATGCTTACTTTTTCATATTCATGTTTTTAACTTATTCAAATCTTGGTGGAACCAAGGATTTGACCAAGATTCAAATGGGTATAAAAGTTCAAAAAAAACAAGGTCTTCTTATATGTTATATAGTAAGCATTCAATTAATTTGATAAACAAGGTCTACACATATTCAAACCAGGAAAATCATGTATCTACCCCCTAACCCTAAACTCTGTCTTATGAAGAAGTCAAGCATGCATGAAGAGAAGTGGTTTTTGGTTTCAAGCATGGAAATTTCAAAAACCCTCCCAAGAGCTACATATTGGAGTGACTAAGAAGGATAGATGCTTAATTTTTCATATTCATGTTTTAAACTTGTTTAAATCATGGTCAAACCTAGGATTTGACCAAGATTCAAATGGGCATAAAAATTCAAAAAAACAATAAAATGAAAAACCAATGCACATAGTCATCTTATGTCATCTAGTAAGCATTCAATTAAGTTGATAAACAAGGTCTAGACATATTCAAACCAGAAAATTCATGTATCAAGCTACCCCTATCCCCAAACTCTCTCTTATGAAGTCAAGCATGAAGAGAAGTACGCGGTTTTTTGGTTTCAAACATGGAAATTTCAAAAACCCTCTCAAGAGCTTCATTTTGGAGTGACTATGAAGGATACATGCTTAATTTTTCATATTCATGTTTTAAACTTGTTTAAATCATGGTCAAACCTAGGATTTGACCAAGATTCAAATGGGCAAAATTTTAAAAAATGAAAAATCAAGGCACATAGTCTTCTTATTTTTGGTTTCAAACATGGAAATTTCAAAAACCCTCCCAAAGAGCTTCATTTTGGAGTGACTAAGAAGGATCCATAGGAAACTATGTACTAATACAGTATAATGATCACCCGAGTTATTAGAGCAACAAGTCTGTCACTTACGTGTGGTTCCCATGCGTGAGGTCCCACACTTCAGTGAGCACAAGTCACGTACGCTAGGTAAGCAAACTCCCAGCCATCTTCTTTGTCAAGAGAGAGGCATCAACACTCTCTCTCTCTCTCTCCAATTATCCACCTCCGTTGGCTGCCGGTTTTGGCAGGTCGTTTCTAGCTCAGCTCGTAGGCCATGGTGTGCAGGCTCTGTAGCCATGGCGATTTGGTCGCGCCAAGTGGTTCGTCCCCGGCTCCGACGAGGATCAATCCGGACGGTGCCTATTAAGGACCCGATCGCATTTCTTGCTTTCAGCATGGGGTCTACCATGTAAATCTTAGGGATTTAGACGTAATTTCCTGTTTATTTTGTGTCCTGCTGTAAACTGCGCTCTGATGCGTATTGGAAATCTGGGTCCTTCAGGATCGTTCGGTTGTCCCTCTAAAAAAACATCTCTCTCATTCTCGGCCTTTCTCGCTCGCTCGCACCCCCCTGCGCACTGACAACCCTGCACAACAGTCAACATCACCAGAAAAAGGATAGACACCATAAATAAGTGGGGCCCCGTGACTGCTCTCCCTTCGTCTCCTCCCGTGTGATCCCTCTTCCTCCGACTCCCGACCTTGCGGAAAAGAAAAATGAAATGAAAGAGTTTCACTGGACGGGCAAACACATGTGCTGCCTAGTAATAATAATAATAACGTAAAAAAATCGACCTACGAATCTATTATTAAATAAGCTAAACTAGGGTTTTGCCCAGTACTACGGATCAATTTCTGAAAATCCAACTACGGGGTTCGATTTTGGCCTGCTAATATAAAATTATATAATCCGAACTAGTATTCCTCTAAAAAATCATTTTGGTATGCATCGTTTGGTACTTTTCATAGCTAGAGTGCTTACTCCCTCCGTTAGCAAACAGTCTTCGTATGTCATATAGTAAGCATTCAAGTTGAAAAACAAGCTCTAGACATATTCAAACCAGAAAAATCATGTATCTACCCCCTATATATCCCTAAACCCTGACTTATGAATTCAAGCATGAAGAGAAGTGGTTTTTGGTTTCAATCATGGAAATTTCAAAAACCCTCCCAAGAGCTTCATTTTGGAGTGACTAATTAAGAAGCATACATGCTTACCTTTTCATATTAATGTTTTAAACTTGTTCAAATCTTGGTCAACAAACCTAGGATTTGACGAAGAATCAAATGGGTATAAAAAAATTAAAACCAAGGTCTGCTCATGTCATATAGTGAGCATTCAATTAAATTGATAAACAAGGTCTAGACATATTCAAACTAGCAGGAAAATCATGTATCTACCCCCTAACCCCAAACTCTATCTTATGAAGTCAAGCATGCATGAAGAGAAGTGGTTTTTGGTTTTCAAGCATGGAAATTTCAAAAACTCTTATGTCATCTAGTAAGCATTCAATTAAGTTGATAAACAATGTCTAGACATATTCAAACCAGAAAGTTTATGTATCAAGCTACCCCTAACCCCAAACTTTGTCTTATGAAGTCTAGCATGAAGAGAAGTACGTGGTTTTTTGGTTTCAAACATGGAAATTTCAAAAACCCTCTCAAGATCGAGCTTCATTTTGGAGTGACTACGAAGGATACATGCTTAATTTTTCATATTCATGTTTTAAATTGTTTAAATCATGGTCAAACCTAGGATTTGACCAAGATTCAAATGGGCATAAAAATTAAAAAAAAACAATAAAATGAAAAACCAATGCACATAGTCATCTTATGTCATCTAGTAAGCATTCAATTAAGTTGATAAACAAGGTCTAGACATATTCAAACCAGAAAAATCATGTATCAAGCTACCCCTATCCCCAAACTCTGTCTTATGAAGTCAAGCATGAAGAGAAGTACGTGGTTTTTTTGTTTCAAACATGGAAATTTCAAAAACCCTCTCAAGAGCTTCATTTCGAAGCGATTAATTAAGAAGCATACATGCATGCTTACCTTTTCATATTCATGTTTTAAACTTATTCAAATCTTGGTGAAACCTAGGATTTGACCAAGATTCAAATGGGTATAAAAATTAAAAAAAAAACAAAAAAGGTCTTCTTATGTTATATAGTAGGCATTCAATTAAGTTGATAAACAAGGTCTAGACATATTCAAACAAGAAAAATCATGCATGTATCTACCCTTAACCCTAAACTCTGTTTCATGAAGTCAAGCATGCATGCATGAAGATATGTGGTTTTTAGTTTCGAACATGGAAATTCAAAAACCCTCCCAATAGCTTCATTTTGAAGTGACTAAGAAGCATACATGCTTACTTTCTCATATTCATGTTTTTAACTTATTCAAATCTTGGTGGAACCAAGGATTTGACCAAGATTCAAATGGGTATAAAAATTCAAAAAAAACAAGGTCTTCTTATGTTATATAGTAAGCATTCAATTATTTTGATAAACAAGGTCTACACATATTCAAACCAGGAAATTATGTATCTACCCCCTAACCCTAAACTCTGTCTTATGAAGTCAAGCATGCATGAAGAGAAGTGGTTTTTGGTTTCAAGCATGGAAATTTCAAAAACCCTCCCAAGAGCTTCATTTTGGAGTGACTAAGAAGCATACGTACGTGCTTACTTTTTCATATTCATGTTTTAAACTTGTTCAAATCTTGGTCAAACCTATGATTTGACCAAGATTCAAATGGGTATAAAAAATGAAAACCAAGGTCTTCTTATGTCATATAGTAAGCATTCAATTAAGTTGATAAATAAGGTCTAGACATATTCAAACCAGAAATATCATGTATCAAGCTACCCCTAACCCCTAATTAACTCTGTCTTATGAAGTCAAGCATGAAGATAGGTATGTGGTTTTTTGGTTTCAAACATGGAAATTTCAAAAACCCTCTCAAGATCGAGCTTCATTTTGGAGTGACTACGAAGGATACATGCTTACTTTTTCATATTCATGTTTTAAACTTGTTTAAATCATGGTCAAACCTAGGATTTGACAAAGATTCAAATGGGCATAATTTAAAAAAAACAAAAAATGAAAAACCAAGGCACATAGTCTTCTTATGTTATATTGTAAGCATTCAATTAAGTTGATAAACAAGGTCTCTAGACATATTCAAACCAGAGAAATCATGTACCTACCCCCTAACCTAAACTCTGTCTCATGAAGTCAAGCATGATGATATGTGGTTTTTTGGTTTCAAACATGGAAATTTCAAAAACCCTCCCAAGAGCTTCATTTTGAAGTGATTAATTATGAAGCATACATGCATGCTTACTTTTTCATATTCATGTTTTAAACTTATTCAAATCTTGGTGAAACCTAGGATTTGACCAAGATTCAAATCCGTATAAAAATTAAAAAACAAAATAAAAAAACAAGGTCTTCTTATGTTATATAGTAAGCATTCAATTAAGTTGATAAATAAGGTCTAGACATATTCAAACCAGAAAAATCATGTATCTACCCCTAACCCTAAACTTTGTCTTATGAAGTCAAGCATGAAGAGAAGTGGTTTTTGGTTTCAAGCATGGAAATTTCAAAAACCTCCCCAAACTTCATTTTAGAGTGACTAAGAAGGATACAAGCTTCCCTTTTCATTTTCATGTTTTAAACTTGTTTAAATTATCTTGGTCAAATCTAGGATTTGACAAGATTCAAATGGGCAAACATATGATAAGTGATGCAAATATCATTTCTAAGTGCGGGCAAACCAGCTTTAGCTTAACATATTTCTAAGTACAAGGTTTCAGAAAATTGAGTGGGGGCGGCTGCCCCCCTTGGCTATAGTCTGGATCCGCCCATGCTATAGTTTGAGGTCATTTGGATGACGTCGAAAAAATTCTTTGATTAGAAATGGGGTTGTTCGAACCCCGTAGTTGGATTTTTTTGAACCTTGATCTGTAGTACTGGGCAAAACCCTAGTTTAACCTATTTAATTATAGATTCGTAGGTCGATTTTTCTACGTACCTTTTTATTATTACTCTACTATGCAGCACATATGTGTTTGCCCGTCGAGTGAAACTCGGAGGAAGAGGGATCACTCGGAAGGAGAGAAGAAGGAGGGAGAGCATTATGGTGTCTCCCCTTTTTCGGGTGATGATGTTGACTTTGTGCAGGGTTTGTCAGTGAGCAGGAGGTGCGAGCGAGCGAGCGAGCGAGCGAGTCGAGCGAGGCCGAGAATGAGAGAGATTTGTTTTTTTTGTGTGAGGGACAACCGAAGGATCCAGAAGGACCCACAGACTTCCAATACGCATCCTGATGCGTCTTCTCTTGACAAAGAAAATGGCTGGGAGTTTGCGTACCTATTGCACGTGACTTGTGCTCACTGAAGTGTGGGACCTCACGCATGGGCACCACACGTAAGTGACAGACCTGTTGGTGTAAAAACTCGGTTGATTATTATAGTGCATTAGAACAAAGTTTCCTATGGATTCAAGGGTAGGAAATCCAAGTTAACTCATTTACATGACATTATTTTTTCCATGAAGCAAAGTTAACACATCTATCAATTGGTACATTTTGGAGTGACTAAGAAGGATCCATGCTTACCTTTTCGTTTTCACGTGTTAAACTTGTTTAAATCTTGGTCAAACCTAGGATTTGACAGAGATTCAAATGGGCGGAAAATTCAAAAAAAAAACAGAAAAATGAAAAACCAAAGCACATACGTAGTTTTCTTATGTCATATAGTAAGCATTCAAGTTGATAAACAAGGTCTAGACATATTCAAAACATACAAATCATGTATGTACCCCTAACCCTAAACTATGTCTTATGAAGTCAAGCATGAAGAGAAGTGGTTTTGGGTTTCAAACATGGAAATTTCAAAAACCTCCCAAAAACTTCATTTAGAGTGACTAAGAAGGATAAATGCTTCCCTTTTCATTTTCATGTTTTAAACTTGTTTAAATCTTGGTAAAACCTAGGATCTGACCAAGATTCAAATGGGCATCAAAAATAGAAAAAATCAGAAAAATGAAAAACCAAAGCACATAGTCTTCTTATGTCATATAGTAAGCATTAAAGTTGATAAACAAGGTCTAAACGTATTCAAACCAGACAAATCATCTATCTACCCCTAACCCTAAACTCTGTCTTATGAAGTCAAGCATGAAGAGAAGTTGTTTTGGGTTTCAAACATGGAAATTTCAAAAACCCTCTCAAAGAGCTTCATTTTGGAGTGACTGATACGTCTCCAATGTATCGATAATTTCTTATGTTCCATGCCACTTTATTGATGATACCTACATGTTTTATGCACATTATATGTCATATTTATGCATTTTCTGGAACTAACCTATTAACAAGATGCCGAAGAGCCGTGCTGTTTTCTGCTTTTTGGTTTCAGAAATCCTAGTAAGGAAATATTCTCGGAATTGGACGAAATCTTCGCCCAGGGTCCTATTTTTGCACGGAGCTTCCGAAGACCGAAGAGATAACGAAGTGGGGCCACGAGGGGCGGCGCGGCCCGGCCCTGGCCGCGCCACCCGTCCCCTGGGCCCCTCGTGAGCCCCCCGACCTACCCTTCCGCCTACAAATAGCCTCCGTCGCAAAACCCCGCACGAGAGCCACGATATAAAACCCGCCGCCGCGAATCCCATCTCGGGGGATTCAGGAGATCGCCTCCGGCACCCTGCCGGAGAGGGGATTCATCTCCCGGAGGACTCTTCATCGCCATGATCGCCTCCGGAGTGATGAGTGAGTAGTATGGGTCCATAGCAGTAGCTAGATGGTCGTCTTCTCCTTGTTGTGCTTCATTGTTGGATCTTGTGAGCTGCCTAACATGATCAAGATCATCTATATGTAATTCTATATGTTGTGTTTGTCGGGATCCGATGGATAGAGAATACTATGTTATGGTGATTATCAATCTATTGTTTATGTGTTGTTTATGATCTTGCATGCTCTCCGTTATTAGTAGAGGCTCTGGCCAAGTTTTTGCTCTTAACTCCAAGAGGGAGTATTTATGCTCGATAGTGGGTTCATGCCTTCATTGACACCTGGGACAGTGACAGAAAGTTCTAAGGTTGTGATGTGCTGTTGCCACTAGGGATAAAACATTGATTCTATGTCTAAGGATGTAGTTGTCGATTACATTACGCACCATACTTAATGCAATTGTCTGTTGCTTAGCAACTTAATACTGAATGGGGTTCGGATGATAACCTGAAGGTGGACTTTTTAGGCATAGATGCAGTTGGATGGCGGTCTATGTACTTTGTCGTAATGCCCAATTAAATCTCACTATATTTATCATATCATGTATATGCATTGTTATGCCTTTCTCTATTTGTCAATTGCCCGACTGTAATTTGTTCACCCAACATGCTTTTATCTTATGGGAGAGACACCTCTAGTGAACTGTGGACCCCGGTCCTATTCTTTACATAGCATACAATCTACTGCAATTGTGTTTACTGTTTTCTTTGCAAACATCTTCCACTCGATACGCTTAATCCTTTGTTACAGCAAGCCGGTGAGATTGACAACCTCACTGTTTCGTTGGGACAAAGTACTTGGGTTGTGTTGTGCAGGTTCCACGTTAGCGCCGGAATCCCTGGTGTTGCGCCGCATCACATTTCGCGACCATCAACCTTCAACGTGCTTCTTGGCTCCTACTGGTTCGATTAAACCTTGGTTTCTTTCTGAGGGAAAACTTGCTACTGTGCGCATCATACCTTCCTCTTGGGGTTCCCAACGAACGTGTGAGTTACACGCCATCAAGCTCTTTTTCTGGCGCCGTTGCCGGGGAGATCAAGACACGCTGCAAGGGGAGTCTCCACTTCTCAATCTCTTTACTTTGTTTTTGTCTTGCTTTATTTTATTTACTACTTTGTTTGCTGCACCTAAACAAAACACAAAAAAAATTAGTTGCTAGTTTTACTTTATTTACTGTCTTGCTCTCTATATCAAAAACACAAAAAAATTTAGTTACTTGCATTTACTTTATCTAGTTTGTTTTATTTACCGTTGCTAAAATGAATACCCCTGAAAATACTAAGTTGTGTGACTTCACAAATGCAAATAATAATGATTTCCTATGCACACCTATTGCTCCACCTGCTACTACAGCAGAATTCTTTGAAATTAAACCTGCTTTACTAAATCTTGTCATGAGAGATCAATTTTCTGGTGTTAGTTCTGATGATGCTGCTGCCCATCTCAATAATTTTGTTGAACTTTGTGAAATGCAAAAGTATAAGGATGTAGATGGTGATATTATTAAATTGAAAGTATTTCCTTTCTCATTAAGAGGAAGAGCTAAAGATTGGTTGCTATCTTTGCCTAAGAATAGTATTGATTCATGGACTAAATGTAAGGATGCTTTTATTGGTAGATATTATCCTCCCGCTAAAATTATATCTTTGAGAAGTAGCATAATGAATTTTAAGCAATTAGATACTGAACATGTTGCTCAAGCATGGGAGAGAATGAAAACTTTGGTAAAGAATTGCCCAACCCATGGACTGACTACTTGGATGATCATCCAAACCTTCTATGCAGGACTAAATTTTTCTTCGCGAATTTATTGGATTCAGCTGCTGGAGGTACCTTTATGTCCATCACTTTGGGGGCGGCTACAAAACTTCTTGATGATATGATGATAAATTACTCTGAATGGCACACGGAAAGAGCTCCACAAGGTAAGAAGGTAAATTCTGTTGAAGAAACCTCTTCCTTGAGTGATAAGATTGATGTGATTATGTCTATGCTTGTGAATGGTAGATCTAATGTTGATCCTAATAATGTTCCTTTAGCTTCATTGGTTGCTCAAGAAGAAAATGTTGATGTGAATTTCATTAAAAACAATAATTTCAACAACAATGCTTATAGGAACAACTCTGGTAATAACTATAGGCCATATCCTTCTGCTAATAGTAATGGTTATGGTAATTCTTATGGGAATTCTTACAACAATAATAGGAGTGTACCCTCTGGTCTTGAAGCTATGCTTAAAGAATTTATTAGTACACAAACTGCTTTTAACAAATCTGTTGAGGAAAAGCTTGATAAAATTGATATTATTGCTTCTAGAGTTGATAGACTTGCCTCTGATGTTAATCTTTTAAAATTGAAAGTTATGCCTAATAATGATATTGATAATAAGATTACTACTACAGCAAATGCCATCCAAGTTAGAATTAATGAGAATATAAGATTAATGGCTGAATTGCGTGCTAGGTGGGATAGAGAAGAAAATGAAAAACTAGCTAAAGAGAATAATGTAGCTAAAGTTTGGACTATTACCACCACTAGTAATGCTAATTCTTCACATGTTGCTGCACCTCCTACTATCAATGGTAAAATAATTGGTGTTGGCAATGTTTCTACTCCTAGTGCAAAGCGTACAAAACTGCCTGAAATTGCTAAAACTGCTGAAACTGCTTGTGATAAAACTGCTGAAATTTTTTCCAACCTTGGGAACAATGATCCCATTGCTGTAGCTCATAATGATTTAGATTTTGATGATTGCCACATCTCTGAAGTTATAAAGTTCTTACAAAAACTTGCTAAAAGTCCTAATGCTAGTGCTATAAATTTAGCCTTTACAAAACATATTACAAATGCTCTCATAAAAGCTAGAGAAGAGAAACTAAAACTTGAAACTTCTATTCCTAGAAAGTTAGAAGATGGTTGGGAGCCCATCATTAAAATGAAATTCAATGACTTTGAATGTAATGCTTTATGTGATCTTGGTGCAAGTATTTCTGTTATGCCTAAAAAGATTTATGATATGCTTGACTTGCCACCATTGAAGAATTGTTATTTGGATGTTAATCTTGCCGATAATGTTAAAAAGAAACCTTTGGGGAGGATTGATAATGTGCACATTACGGTTAACAATAACCTTGTCCCCGTTGATTTTGTTGTCTTGGATATCGAATGCAATGCATCTTGTCCTATTGTATTGGGAAGACCTTTTCTTCGAACTGTTGGTGCTGTTATTGATATGAGGGAAGGTAATATTAAATATCAATTTCCTCTCAAGAAAGGTATGGAACACTTCCCTAGAAAGAGAATGAAGTTGCCTTTTGATTCTATTATTAGAACAAGTTATGATGTTGATGCTTCATCTCTCGATGTTACTTGATTTGCACTTTCTGCGCCTAGCTGAAAGGCGTTAAAGAAAAGCGCTTATGGGAGACAACCCATGTTTTTACTACAGCAATTTTTTTGTTTTGTTGAGTCTTGGAAGTTGTTTACTACTGTAGCAACCTCTCCTTATCATGTTTTTGTGCCAAGTAAAGTTTCTATGTCAAAGTTGATGTTATATTTGGGATCGCTGCGCAGAAACAGCATTGCTGTCTGTCACGAATCTGGGCACAGGCCTCTGTAGAAAATTCGAAAAAATCTGCCAATTTACGAGCGTGATCCTCAGATATGTACGCAACTTTCATTAGTTTTGAGTTTTTCCATTTGAGCAAGTCTGGTGCCAGCTTTAAATTCGTCTTTACGGACTGTTCTGTTTTTGACAGATTCTGCCTTTTATTTCGCATTGCCTCTTTTGCTATGTTGGATTCATTTCTTTGATCCATTAATGTCCAGTAGCTTTATGCAATGTCCAGAAGTGTAAAGAATGATTGTGTCACCTCTGAATGTGTGAATTATCAATTGTGCACTAACCCTCTAATGAGTTTGCTTGAAGTTTGGTGTGAAGGAAGTTTTCAAGGGTCAAGAGAGGAGAATGATATACTATGATCAAGAGGAGTGAAAGCTCTAAGCTTGGGGATGCCCCGTGGTTCACCCCTGCATATTATAAGAAGACTCAAGCGTCTAAGCTTGGGGATGCCCAAGGCATCCCCTTCTTCATCGACAACATCATCAGGTTCCTCCCCTGAAACTATATTTTTATTCAATCACATCTTGTGTTCTTTACTTGGAGCGTCGGTTTGTTTTTGTTTTTGTTTTTGTTTGAATTAAATGGATCCTAGCATTCACTTTGTGGGAGAGAGACACGCTCCGCTGTTGCATATGGACAAATATGTCCTTAGGCTTTACTCATAATGTTCAAGGCGAAGTTTCTTCTTCGTTAAATTGTTATATGGTTGGAATTGGAAAATGCTACATGTAGTAATTCTAAAATGTCTTGGATAATGTGATACTTGGCAATTGTTGTGCTCATGTTTAAGCTCTTGCATCATATGCTTTGTACCCATTAATGAAGAAATACATAGAGCTTGCTAAAATTTGATTTGCATATTTGGTCTCTCTAAGGTCTAGATAATATCTAGTATTGAGTTTTGAACAACAAGGAAGACGGTGTAGAGTCTTATAATGTTTACAATATGTCTTTTATGTGAGTTTTGCTGCACCGGTTCATCCTTGAGTTTGCTTCAAATAACCTTGCTAGCCTAAACCTTGTATCGAGAGGGATTACTTCTCATGCATCCAAAATCCTTGAGCCAACTACTATGCCATTTGTGTCCACCATACCTACCTACTACATGGTATTTCTCCGCCATTCCAAAGTAAATTGCTTGAGTGCTACCTTTAAATTCCATCATCCACCTTTGCAATATATAGCTCATGGGACAAAATAGCCTTAAAAACTATCGTAGTATTGAATATGTACTTATGCACTTTATCTTTTATTAAGTTGCTTGTTGTGCGATAACCATGCTTCTGGGGAACGCCATCAACTATTGTTGAATATCATGTGAGTTGCTATGCATGTCCGTCTTGTCTGAAGGATCTATCATTTTAGTGGTTGGAGCATGCAAAATTGTTAGAGAAGAACATTGGGCCGCTAACTAAAGCCATGAATCATGGTTGAAGTTTCAGTTTTGGACATATATCCTCAATCTCATATGAGAATAATAATCATTGCTACATGCTTATGCATTTAAGAGGAGTCCATTATCTGTTGTCCATGTTGTCCCGGTATGGATGTCTAAGTTGAGAATAATCAAAAGCGAGAAATCCAAAATGCGAGCATTCTCCTTAGACCTTTGTACAGGCGGCATGGAGGTACCCCTTTGTGACACTTGGTTGAAACATGGCATGCAAAGATCCGGTAGTCCAAGCTAAGTAGGACGAGGTGCGGACACTATTAGTATACTATGCATGAGGCTTGCAACTTGTAAGATATAATTTACATAACTCATATGCTTTATTACTACCGTTGACAAAATTGTTTCATGTTTTCAAAATAAAAGCTCTAGCACAAATATAGCAATCGATGCTTTCCTCTTTGAAGGACCATTCTTTTACTTTTATTGTTGAGTCAGTTTACCTATCTCCCTCCACCTTAAGAAGCAAACACTTGTGTGAACTGTGCATTGATTCCTACATACTTGCATATTGCACTTGTTATATTACTTTATGTTGACAATATCCATGAGATATACATGTTATAAGTTGAAAGCAACCGCTGAAACTTAATCTTCCTTTGTGTTGCTTCAACACCTTTACTTTGATTTATTGCTTTATGAGTTAACTCTTATGCAAGACTTATTGATGCTTGTCTTTAAGTACTATTCATGAAAAGTCTTTGCTATATGATTCACTTGTTTACTCATGTCATTACCTTTGTTTTGATCGCTGCATTCATTACATATGTTTACAAATAGTATGATCAAGATTATGATGGCATGTCACTTCAGAAATTATCTTTGTTATCGTTTTACCTGCTCGGGACGAGCAGAACTAAGCTTGGGGATGCTGATACGTCTCCAACGTATCGATAATTTCTTATGTTCCATGCCACTTTATTGATGATACCTACATGTTTTATGCACATTATATGTCATATTTATGCATTTTCTGGAACTAACCTATTAACAAGATGCCGAAGAGCCAGTTGCTTTTTCTGCTGTTTTTGGTTTCAGAAATCCTAGTAAGGAAATATTCTCGGAATTGGACGAAATCTTCGCCCAGGGTCCTATTTTTGCACGGAGCTTCCAGAAGACCGAAGAGATAACGAAGTGGGGCCACGAGGTGGCCAGACCACAGGGCGCCAGGCCCTGGCCGCGCCACCCTGTCCCCTGGGCCCCTCGTGAGCCCCCCTGACCTACCCTTCCGCCTACAAATAGCCTCCGTCGCGAACCCCAGTACCGAGAGCCACGATACGGAAAACCTTCCAGAGACGCCGCCGCGAATCCCATCTCGGGGGATTCAGGAGATGCACCCTGCCGGAGAGGGGATTCATCTCCCGGAGGACTCTTCATCGCCATGATCGCCTCCGGAGTGATGAGTGAGTAGTTCACCCCTGGACCATGGGTCCATAGCAGTAGCTAGATGGTCGTCTTCTCCTTGTTGTGCTTCATTGTTGGATCTTGTGAGCTGCCTAACATGATCAAGATCATCTATATGTAATTCTATATGTTGTGTTTGTCGGGATCCGATGGATAGAGAATACTATGTTATGGTGATTATCAATCTATTGTTTATGTGTTGTTTATGATCTTGCATGCTCTCCGTTATTAGTAGAGGCTCTGGCCAAGTTTTTGCTCTTAACTCCAAGAGGGAGTATTTATGCTCGATAGTGGGTTCATGCCTTCATTGACACCTGGGACAGTGACAGAAAGTTCTAAGGTTGTGATGTGCTGTTGCCACTAGGGATAAAACATTGATTCTATGTCTAAGGATGTAGTTGTCGATTACATTACGCACCATACTTAATGCAATTGTCTGTTGCTTAGCAACTTAATACTGAATGGGGTTCGGATGATAACCTGAAGGTGGACTTTTTAGGCATAGATGCAGTTGGATGGCGGTCTATGTACTTTGTCGTAATGCCCAATTAAATCTCACTATATTTATCATATCATGTATATGCATTGTTATGCCTTTCTCTATTTGTCAATTGCCCGACTGTAATTTGTTCACCCAACATGCTTTTATCTTATGGGAGAGACACCTCTAGTGAACTGTGGACCCCGGTCCTATTCTTTACATAGCATACAATCTACTGCAATTGTGTTTACTGTTTTCTTTGCAAACATCTTCCACTCGATACGCTTAATCCTTTGTTACAGCAAGCCGGTGAGATTGACAACCTCACTGTTTCGTTGGGACAAAGTACTTGGGTTGTGTTGTGCAGGTTCCACGTTGGCGCCGGAATCCCTGGTGTTGCGCCGCATCACATTTCGCGACCATCAACCTTCAACGTGCTTCTTAGCTCCTACTGGTTCGATTTGGTTTCTTTCTGAGGGAAAACTTGCTAATGTGCGCATCATACCTTCCTCTTGGGGTTCCCAACGAACGTGTGAGTTGTGACTAAGAAGGATCCATAGGAAACTATGTACTAATACAGTATAATGATCACCCGAGTTATTAGAGCAACAAGTCTGTCACTTACGTGTGGTTCCCATGCGTGAGGTCCCACACTTCAGTGAGCACAAGTCACGTAGTCTTCTTATGTCATATAGTAAGCATTCAATTAAGTTGATAAACAAGGTCTAGACATATCAAACCAGAAAAATCATGTATCTACCCCCTATATATCCCTAAACCCTGACTTATGAAGTCAAGCATGAAGAGAAGAAGTGGTTTTTGGTTTCAAACATGGAAATTTCAAAAACCCTCCCAAGAGCTTCATTTTGGAGTGACTAGTTAAGACGCATACATGCTTACTTTTTCATATTCATGTTTTAAACTTGTTCAAATCTTGGTCAACAAACCTACGATTTGACGAAGATTCAAATGGGTATAAAAAATTAAAACCAAGGTCTGCTCATGTCATATAGTAAGCATTCAATTAAATTGATAAACAAGGTCTAGACATATTCAAACTAGTAGGAAAATCATGTATCTACCCCCTAACCCTAAACTATGTCTTATGAAGTCAAGCATGCATGAAGAAAAGTGGTTTTTGGTTTTCAAGCATGGAAATTTCAAAAACCCTCCCAAGAGCTACATATTGGAGTGACTAAGAAGGATAGATGCTTAATTTTTCATATTCATGTTTTAAACTTGATTAAATCATGGTCAAACCTAGAATTTGACCAAGATTCAAATGGGCATAAAAATTCAAAAAAAATGAAAAACCAATGCACATAGTCATCTTATGTCATCTAGTAAGCATTCAATTAAGTTGATAAACAATGTCTAGACATATTCAAACCAGAAAATTCATGTATCAAGCTAACCCTAACCCCAAACTCTGTCTTATGAAGTCAAGCATGAAGAGAAGTACGTGGTTATTTGGTTTCAAACATGGAAATTTCAAAAACCCTCTCAAGAGCTTCATTTTGGAGTGACTACGAATGATACATGCTTAATTTTTCATATTCATGTTTTAAACTTGTTTAAATCATGGTCAAACCTAGGATTTGGCCAAGATTCAAATGGGCAAAATTTTAAAAAAAATCAAGGCACATAGTCTTCTTATGTCATATAGTAAGCATTCAATTAAGTTGATAAACAAGGTCTAGACATATTCAAACGAGAGAAATCATGTATCTACCCCCTAACACTAAACTCTGTCTCATGAAGTCAAGCGCATGCATGAAGATATGTGGTTTTTGGTTTCAAACATGGAAATTTCAAAAACCCTCCCAAGAGCTTCATTTCGAAGTGATTAATTAAGAAGCATACATGCATGCTTACTTTTTCATATTCATGTTTTAAACTTATTCAAATCTTGGTGAAACCTAGGATTTGACCAAGATTCAAATGGGTATAAAAATTAAAAAAAAAAAAAAGGTCTTCTTATGTTATATAGTAGGCATTCAATTAAGTTGATAAACAAGGTCTAGACATATTCAAACAAGAAAAATCAAGCATGTATCTACCCCTAACCCTAATATAAACTATGTTTCATGAAGTCAAGCATGAAGATTTGTGGTTTTTGGTTTCGAACATGGAAATTCAAAAACCCTCCCAAGAGCTTCATTTTGAAGTGACTAAGAAGCATACATGCTTACTTTTTCATATTCATGTTTTTAACTTATTCAAATCTTGGTGGAACCAAGGATTTGACCAAGATTCAAATGGGTATAAAAGTTCAAAAAAAACAAGGTCTTCTTATATGTTATATAGTAAGCATTCAATTAATTTGATAAACAAGGTCTACACATATTCAAACCAGGAAAATCATGTATCTACCCCCTAACCCTAAACTCTGTCTTATGAAGAAGTCAAGCATGCATGAAGAGAAGTGGTTTTTGGTTTCAAGCATGGAAATTTCAAAAACCCTCCCAAGAGCTACATATTGGAGTGACTAAGAAGGATAGATGCTTAATTTTTCATATTCATGTTTTAAACTTGTTTAAATCATGGTCAAACCTAGGATTTGACCAAGATTCAAATGGGCATAAAAATTCAAAAAAACAATAAAATGAAAAACCAATGCACATAGTCATCTTATGTCATCTAGTAAGCATTCAATTAAGTTGATAAACAAGGTCTAGACATATTCAAACCAGAAAATTCATGTATCAAGCTACCCCTATCCCCAAACTCTCTCTTATGAAGTCAAGCATGAAGAGAAGTACGCGGTTTTTTGGTTTCAAACATGGAAATTTCAAAAACCCTCTCAAGAGCTTCATTTTGGAGTGACTAAGAAGCATACATGCTTACTTTTTCATATTCATGTTTTTAACTTATTCAAATCTTGGTGGAACCAAGGATTTGACCAAGATTCAAATGGGTATAAAAGTTCAAAAAAAACAAGGTCTTCTTATATGTTATATAGTAAGCATTCAATTAATTTGATAAACAAGGTCTACACATATTCAAACCAGGAAAATCATGTATCTACCCCCTAACCCTAAACTCTGTCTTATGAAGAAGTCAAGCATGCATGAAGAGAAGTGGTTTTTGGTTTCAAGCATGGAAATTTCAAAAACCCTCCCAAGAGCTACATATTGGAGTGACTAAGAAGGATAGATGCTTAATTTTTCATATTCATGTTTTAAACTTGTTTAAATCATGGTCAAACCTAGGATTTGACCAAGATTCAAATGGGCATAAAAATTCAAAAAAACAATAAAATGAAAAACCAATGCACATAGTCATCTTATGTCATCTAGTAAGCATTCAATTAAGTTGATAAACAAGGTCTAGACATATTCAAACCAGAAAATTCATGTATCAAGCTACCCCTATCCCCAAACTCTCTCTTATGAAGTCAAGCATGAAGAGAAGTACGCGGTTTTTTGGTTTCAAACATGGAAATTTCAAAAACCCTCTCAAGAGCTTCATTTTGGAGTGACTATGAAGGATACATGCTTAATTTTTGAAATTTCCATGTTTGAAACCCAAAACCACTTCTCTTCATGCTTGACTTCATAAGACATAGTTTAGGGGTTAGGGAGTATAGATACATGATTTGTCTGGTTTGAATATGTCTAGACCTTGTTTGTCAACTTTAATGCTTACTATATGACATAAGAAAACTATGTGCTTTGGTTTTTCATTTTTCTGATTTTTTTATTTTGATGCCCCCATTTGCATTGAATCTTGTCAAATCCTAGATTTGACCAAGATAATTTAAACAAGTTTAAAACATGAAAATGAAAAGGGAAGCATGTATCGTTCTTAGTCACTCTAAAATGAAGTTTTGGGAGGTTTTTGAAATTTCCATGTAGGAAACCCAAAACCACTTCTCTTCATTATTGACTTCATAAGACAGAGTTTAGGGTTAGGGGTAGATATATACATGATTTTCCTAGGTTTGACCAAGATTTAAACAAGTTTAAAACATGAATATGAAAAAGTAAGCATGTATCCTTCTTAGTCACTCCAAAATGAAGCTCTTAATTAGGAGGGTTTTTGAAAGTTCCATGTTTGAAACCAAAAACCACTTATCTTCACCATGCATGCTTGATTTTATAAGACAGAGTTTAGGGTTAGGGGTAGATACATGATTTTTCAGGTTTAATATGTCTAGACCTTGTTTATCAATTTAATTGAATGCGCACATACTATATGACATAAGAAGATCTTGGTATTCATTTTTTTTGAATTTTTATGCCCATTTGAATCTTGGTCAAATCCTAGGTTTGACCAAGATCTGAACAAGTTTAAAACATGAATATGAAAAGGTAAGCATGTATGCTTCTTAAATAGTCACTCCAAAATGAAGCTCTTGGAAGGGTTTTCGAAATTTCCATGTTTGAAACCAAAAACCACATCTCTTCATGCTTGACTTCATAAGACAGAGTTTAGGGTTAGGGGTAGCCACATACATGATTTTTCTGGTTTGAATATGTCCAGACCTTGTTTATCAACTTGAATGCTTACTATATAACATAAGAAAACTATGTGCTTTGGTTTTTCATTTTTCTAATTTTTTATTTTTGATGCCCATTTGAATCTTGGTCAAATCCTAGGTTTGACCAAGATTTGAACAAGTTTAAACATGAATATGAAAAGGTAAGCATGTATGCTTCTTAGTCACTCCAAAATGAAGCTCTTGGAAGGGTATTTGAAATTTCCATGTTTGAAACCCAAAACCACTTCTCTTCATGTTTGACTTCATAAGACATAGTTTAGGGGTTAGGGGGTATAGATACATGATTTGTCTGGTTTGAATATGTCTAGACCTTGTTTGTCAACTTTAATGCTTACTATATGACATAAGAAAACTATGTGCTTTGGTTTTTCATTTTTCTGATTTTTTTTATTTTGATGCCCATTTGAATCTTGTCAAATCCTAGATTTGACCAAGATAATTTAAACAAGTTTAAAACATGAAAATGAAAAGGGAAGCATGTATCGTTCTTAGTCACTCTAAAATGAAGTTTTTGGGAGGTTTTTGAAATTTCCATGTAGGAAACCCAAAACCACTTCTCTTCATGATTGACTTCATAAGACAGAGTTTAGGGTTAGGGGTAGATATATTTATGATTTTCCTAGGTTTGACCAAGATTTAAACAAGTTTAAAACATGAATATGAAAAAGTAAGCATGTATCCTTCTTAGTCACTCCAAAATGAAGCTCTTAATTAGGAGGGTTTTTGAAATTTCCATGTTTGAAACCAAAAACCACTTATCTTCACCATGCATGCTTGACTTTATAAGACAGAGTTTAGGGTTAGGGGTAGATACATGATTTTCAGGTTTAATATGTCTATACCTTGTTTATCAACTTAATTGATTGCGCGCATACTATATGACATAAGAAGATCTTGGTATTCATTTTTTTGAATTTTTATGCCCATTTGAATCTTGGTCAAATCCTAGGTTTGACCAAGATTTGAACAAGTTTAAAACATGAATATGAAAAGGTAAGCATGTATGCTTCTTAGTCACTCCAAAATGAAGCTCTTGGAAGGGTATTTGAAATTTCCATGTTTGAAACCAAAAACCACATCTCTTCATGCTTGACTTCATAAGACAGAGTTTAGGGTTAGGGGTAGATACATGATTTGTATGGTTTGAATATGTCTAGACCTTGTGTTTATCAACTTTAATGCTTACTATATGACATAAGAAGATTATGTGCTTTGGTTTTTCATTTTTCTATTTTTTTAATGCCCATTTGAATCTTGGTCAAATCATAGGTTTGACCAAGATTTGAACAAGTTTAAATCATGAATATGCAAAATTAAGCATCTATATATCCTTCTTAGTCACTCCAAAATGTAGCTCTTGGGATGGTTTTTGAAATTTCCATGTTTGAAACCTAAAACCACTTCTCTTCATGCATGCTTGACTTCATAAAGATAGAGTTTAGGGTTAGGGGTAGATATATACATGATTTTCTGGTTTGAATATGTCTAGACCTTGTTTATCAACTTGAATGCTTACTATATGACATGCAAAGACTTGCTTTGGTTTTTGATTTTGTTTTTGAATTTTTATGCCCATTTAAATCTTGGTCAAATCCTAGGTTTGACCACGACTTAAACAAGTTTAAAACATGAATATGTAAAAGTAAGCATGTATCCTTCTTAGTCACTCCAAAATGAAGCTCTTAATTAGGAGGGTTTTTGAAATTTCCATGTTTGAAACCAAAAACCACTTATCTTCACCATGCATGCTTGACTTTATAAGACAGAGTTTAGGGTTAGGGGTAGATACATGCATGATTTTTCAGGTTTAATATGTCTAGACCTTGTTTATCAACTTAAGTGAATGCGCACATACTATATGACATAAGAAGACCTTGGTATTCATTTTATTTGAATTTTTATGCCCATTTGAATCTTTGTCAAATCCTAGGTTTGACCAAGATTTGAACAAGTTTAAAACATGAATATGAAAAGGTAAGCATGTATGCTTCTTAGTCACTCCAAAATGAAGCTCTTGGAAGGGGTTTTGAAATTTCCATGTTTGAAACCAAAAACCACATCTCTTCATGCTTGACTTCATAAGACAGAGTTTAGGGTTAGGGGTAGCCACATACATGATTTTTCTGGTTTGAATATGTCTAGACCTTGTTTATCAACTTAATTGTATGCTTATTATATGACATAAGAAGACTATGTGCATTGGGTTTTCATTTTTTTATCCCCATTTGTTGAATCTTGGTCAAATCCTAGGTTTGACCAAGATTTAAACAAGTTTAAAACATGAATAATATGAAAAGTAACCTGCATCGATCCTTCTTAGTCACTCCAAAATGAAGCTCGTGGGAGGTTTTTGAAATTTCCATGATTTTTCTGGTTTGAATATGTCTAGACCTTGTTTATCAACTTGAATGCTTACTATATGACATACACAGACTATGTGCTTTGTTTTTTTTGAATTCTTATGCCCATTTGAATCTTGGTCAAATCCTAGGTTTGACCATGACTTAAACAAGTTTAAGACATGAATATGACAAAGTAATCATGTATCCTTCTTAGTCACCCCAAAATGAAGCTCTTGGGAGGGTTTTTAAAATTTCCATGTTTGAAACCAAAAACCACTTCTCTTCACCATGCATGCTTGACTTCATAAGACAGAGTTTAGGGTTAGGGGGTAGATACATGATTTTTCAGGTTTAAAACGTCTAGACCTTGTTTATCAACTTAATTGAATGCTTACTATATGACATAAGAAGACCTTGGTTTTTCATTTTTTTCTTCATTTTTTTGAATTTTTATGCCCATTTGAATCTTGGTCAAATCCTAGGTTTGACCAAGATTTGAACAAGTTTAAAACATGAATATAAAAAAGTAAGCATGTATGCTTCTTAGTCACTCCAAAATGAAGCTCTTGGGAGGGTTTTCGAAATTTCCATGTTTGAAACCAAAAACCACATCTCTTCATGCTTGACTTCATAAGACAGAGTTTAGGGTTAGGGGTAGATACATGATTTTTCTGGTTTGAATATGTCTAGACCTTGTTTATCAACTTAATTGAATGCTTACTATATGACATAAGAAGACTATGTGCCTTGGTTTTTCATTTATTTTGATTTATTTTGAATTTTATGCCTATTTTTATGCCCATTTAAACAAGTTTAAATCATGAATATGAAAAATTAGTCACTCCAAAATGTAGCTCTTGAGAGGGTTTTTGAAATTTCCATGTTTGAAACCAAAAACCACTTCTCTTCATGCATGCTTGACTTCATAAAGACAGAGTTTAGGGTTTGGGGTAGACAGCACGCGCCGACGCGTGGACGAAATTTATTCTCTGTCCCCCTGACATGCACTTGCCAGTGTCTTCAACAGTCTGACACGAGCAGTGAAGCTTTTATGGAGCCCAGCGGAGAGGGGCTCCATTTCTCGAGCGGTAGCGAGGTGACATGCGGCCTAAATCCAAATTTAAACATTGCGAAAAAAATCTGAAACAAATCATGCACGTTCACAGCTCATATTAAGATAACCCCTAAAAATTTCAGATCAAAATTCGAAACATACATCGAGAAACAAAAAAGAGAAACTCAGATGGGAATAGTCTACAGAGAAACTCAGATTTGAATTCGGGAACTATTCATGACAGATTTCTCTTTTTTGTTTCTCGATGTATGTTAGTGGCAGTTAATATGGACCGGAGGAAGTACTAATAATATGAGGCATATTTTTGAGCTGGCCCTGTTTAGTAGAGTTTACATTTGAGAGTTACATCTTTCTACCACCATTATTTTTGATTTAGCTTGTCTTTTTTTGCCCACCATTTTATCGAGCAGGGTTAATGCAAGATCCATAGCAAACTAGCTTGTCATGACATTTTTTTGGCGGAGTGCATCTTCTCATGGCGAGCTAGCGACTTTGCCTACTAGAGTTTTTTTTGTTGAACTACATTTTTTGGATTTTCCCATTTTATTTGTGCACAAGCTATGAGCCGCCCGCAATTCAGCACCATATATTGGCGGGATTTTCTAGTTCAGCACCATAAATTAGCAGGATGCTATCTTCTAAGGCTTTCATTTCCCCTATATCCAGCCCCACCCACGGACAAGCAAGGGCCTCTCTCCCTACCTCGCACCTAGTCCGTCTCGCTCCCTCTCAGTCCTCCATCCGTAGCCGACATCCACCGCGCCGGAGCCAGCTCAGCGACGCCGTCAACCACACTCCGTCCGCTTCGTCGGATCTGCTTCCCCGACTCACTGGTTCATCTTACCGGCCGGCGAGATCGGTACACAAAGCGCCACCATGATCCACCGAACCAAACCGAACGGCCAACGCGCCACCTCCCCAGTCGACCAAGGTTGAACACTTTGTCCGGCAGCTTTTGTTATGTATTTGATTTCCGAGACTAGTTTATTGCTTGCTTCCACTGCTTGTTATTAGCATCTGTTTTTTTTTGTAATGCCTGCTAGATATTCCCCTCGAGAATGCCTACGAAGAATCTCGGAGGCAAAATATCTTGCAGAATATGATAATTGCAGCCAAGCTCGGCATACTGTGGAATGGGACAAAATCACCGCACCCCAAGTCGTTGCCGAGATTTTTCACACGTGTGATGTGCCGCCAAAAGGACGATTCCGTGGGGCAGCTGCTGAAGAAGGTATTTAGCCGCACTGCTCAAATTTCATATGTGTTGTTTGCTGATTGATTTGATGAACTTTGATTTGCAGCAGCTAGCCACTGCTCATGTTCCTAACAAAGACAGTGAGCGCGCCAGTGATGCAGACATTGGTAGAAAGGAGGCGGGATTTGGTCCTATTGTTCTAGCAAGCAATCATTTGAGGGGCCGCCTAGGATCAGCACATCTGGATCCTCCTGAGCTCAACATTAAGGAGGTAATTTTATAATAGTGTTTTAAACATGACATAATCTAATGTACTGAAAGAGATCAAACTGTCAACAGGAGTGGAGTGGTATAGATGGTAGAGATATAGATATAGATTTCAGATTTCCTAATTTTTTCTTGAAAATAGGGTCGCCCCGGCCTCTGCATCCAAATGATGCACCCACCCTTTTATTGCAATGTTTTAGACTCCATTTAAGGTTTAGAAACTCATGGGTTGCTGAAAGTGGTGACATGAATCAACCAACATATTTCCTTTTAATCTGCTGATTGATTTTATGCATGGCAAATCGCAGAAGCAAGTGACTGCTCATGTCCCTGCCAAGCAGCATTGTAGCACAGATGTCCAGAGTTCCAGTGATGCAAACGTTTGTAGGAACAAAACAGAAGGATGTGGCACTGGGGAAGCTAAGATTAGGCGTCTTCAAAAGGACTTGGATGTGGCCACTTGGCGGAACAAAGAAATGAACCGAGGATGGAATTCTACAATTCAAGATGGCCTACATGCTGTTGCTGATCTGCAGAAGCTAGTGGCTGGCAACTTGGTTACCGCTTTGGCTGATGCAGATGTCCATGAGATCAACTGGACGATCTTGGAACAGGTGAAAGCACGAGCAGAAACTCTGCACTCATCTTTGCAGGTAGATGATTTTCAAAGGGTGATGCAAGAGCCGCTATATGAATAGATTGTTGTTTTCAGTTGATGATGTCCCTGGTTCTTTTGTTTACTTATGTGCTGGTAGTACTTAGGGGAACTAGCTTGTACAAGTATTTTTTTCCGATAAAGTTGTACAAGTAAATGGCACATGCTTCGCATGTTTGACCAATTAAGTTAAAAAGCTTCACAAAATCCTGCTATCATGTAGGCGGGCTTGCATTGGCTTTCAACCCAAGTGACTATTGACTGCAATCTGTAATATGTACCCCTCTGTTGCACTTAATGGTATCCAAGCCCTTGGGCCCCCCTCCTTTGTTAAAAAAAAGATCGAATTCTTATTGCGTCGAAGTTGTTTCACTAAAAAAAAGAGCCCTCACGTGCAAGGCACGTGTATATATACTAGTACTAGTAGAGATGGTACACCTAGACATTAGAGATTTGTTTGTTTTAAAGATATTTTTAATTGTGTACAAGATGGAAAATATAACTTTAGGCTATCCACAATGTTGCTATTGCCAAATCTGATACGATGGTGAATTTGGCTTTGGTGTGAAATATAGCAATAGCTCCACAATGTAGTGGTTCCAAATATTTATAACGTGGGTCCCGCCATCAAGCTAAAACAACACATAAAGCCAATATGGAACTACTCTCACAATGTAGGGAACTAGTTCCAAATGCCAAAAGTGAAATTTGGCATCGGAGCACCTATTTGCTCCGGTTCCCTGTTTTTCTGGTTTTGGAACTACCTCTACAATGTATGGAACTAGTTCAAAAAGCCAAAAATCAAATATGGAACCACTTTTGGCTACACGTTGTGGATGCTCTTAGCAAATTCCTAGTATTTTTCATGGTCGATGTAAAAAAAGTATTTTTCATGGTTGATGTAAAAAAACAAGTTTTTTTCATGGTCGATGTAAAAAAAGAGAGAAAACATGTCTCATAAAAAGCCTTATGGTTAGCACAATTTTTTTACGGAGTAACTCTTTTTTACATAGCCCAAATTACTATTCGATTTTCCATTGAAATATTTTATGTGTATAAAGCAAGCGAAGAAGTACACATGCATTTTTCGTTTTATTCTTTTTTGACATTTCAAAATGTATAGAAGATGAATTTCGAAATAAAGAGATCATATGCACCCAAGAACCAACAAGCATATCCCCTTGAACCCGAACATACTCAGGGCCCTTTTGTTGTGGCTTTTTTTTTTGCCTTTTTGGCTTTTGGATTTTGGAAGCCAAAAACAAATATTATATTCTTTTGGCTTCCAAAATCCAAAAGCCAAAAAGCCACAGCAAAAGGGCCCTCAGCTTCAGACTTGGGATTTCGTAGGCTAGGGTTCCACAGTTTTCCAGCAACCAGTAATAATTTCAACTCTGCCCCAAAATTCCCGCCGAAATCCCCCCCCCGCTTCCAAAATTCAAAGCGATGTGAAATAAGTACAGTGTCGATCTTATCCCCCCGGACCGCTCAATTCAGACCTATCACCGGCGGCGCCGAACCCCGCATCTCTCTCTCACGCTTCCACCCTGCATGACCCACCGGATCATCTCACACGCCGGCGCCGGCCCACTGTCCCACTCCCACACCAGCACTACTGCCTTCTCATCGGCCACCGTAGTGACCGACGACGTTCCGCCGTCTCCCTTGCTTTTTAGCAAGCCGGAGTAGCTTCCACCTCCCCCACCCCCACCGACGACCACTGTACCATACGAGCTCCTCCGTAGCCGACTTCCACCGCCGCCTTGTCAGCGACAGTCACCATCGCCGGGTTCTCGTATCTTAATCCCCGACTCCTTCCGTCCACCGGACTGGAGAGATGGGTACAGAAAGCGCCTCCATGATGTTCCACGGCTGGAAACCAAAGCGTACACGCGCCCACTTCCAAGAAGGTTGATATGGCCGCATTCGTTATGCATGTGATTTCGAAAAGTATTTTTTTGCTTACTTGCACCGCCATCTCATTAGCATTTTTTTTGTAATGCATGCTAGATATTATTGCAATACAGAAGAATGAATTAAAAGAGAAACGGATACGGAATATATGTATAAGATATGCAAGCCGTGTGGGCACAAACATGTGTAACGCTATTGCCTCTAGTGCAAACCTGAACAAAATCGGAGAAGAACCCTTTCCCCTCCCCAAAGATAAAGAACAATGTTATGATTCACAATTTGATCATGCTGAGCCTCTTGGAGAGCTGACTCAGGAAGATGCCTTGCCTGACCATTCTCCTCAACCCCACCAGGTGATTTCTGTGTTTTTACTTTGAGATATCTGTTGCAACTTCCATGTGTTGTATACTTGTATCCTGAATCCCACCAAACATGTTCACATGCCACCTCTAGGTCTCCTTAATGCATCATATATATGTTTCAGCATGCACGTCATCCTTTACTGTTCTTCATTCTATTCCATTTGCATATCATCATATATGGGACTTCTGTAGACTGAAATATCGTTTATGTGTGCTAGGAATCTGCAGCTTCAAGTAAGAATTTCGCAGGAACCACCAATGAGAGGAAGACCAATCAACAGGCACCTGAATCGGTGATAGAACAGCTGCAACCAAAAAAGAAACCTGCTTCTGCTACTAGACAGTCTCAGCGATTCATGGCACCAGTTGAAGAAAATAACGAAAATTCTAAGAGTACTGAAATAAAAAAACGTGGTGAACACCCCAAGCGGTTGAATCAGCCACCTGTTACCAATCCAGTCAACCAGCGACAATCGGCAGCAGAACCAGTTTCCACAGCAACTTCTCAGCCACAATTGGCAGCAGAACCAGTTTCCACAGCAACTTCTCAACAACAATTGGCAGCAGAACAAGTTTCCACGGCAACTTCTCAGCCACAATTGGGATCAGCAGTAGCTGTGGTAGGAAATACTGCCCAAGGACACACTGTACCAGTCCCAGCTGACACAACCACAACTGGCCAAACACTGCTAGCACAACATCAACAAACTGTTGATGATCTCCCACTGACCCATATTAGTCCTGCCATAGACAACTCCCCTGAGGATGAGCCCCACACCGAAGAAGGTACATTTTCCAATGCTTATAGTTTCATTCTCCGTTATAAAGTTATACTTTATAGAGATATATATATATATACCTACCTTGATAGCTTGATGTAATGCTTAACTTTGTAGTTGCACCACGATCAAGAAAAACGAGGGGCCCAACAGTAGGGAAAATGTTCGTAGCTAAGCTTGCTGGGATGGAATCAAGATTTCGCCTTTCATCTATCGTAGGTGGCAGAAGGCCACTGGACCCAGAAGAATCTTGTAAATTAGCATCGGATGTAGGAATTTTCGTCAGGAATGAAATTCCTATCTTCCCAACATGGAAAGAGCACGTAGACACCTCTGCGCATTTTGAAAAATTAGTGCACAGGTTACACGTAAGTCATCTTTCTCTTGGTAATGTTACTCATACTAGTATACCACATTGGCACGTCCCGTTCCTTCTAGCTTGTTGTTGGATCTATGTATATCACACCAACGGTTTATATTGTTGTGAACAGTTAAGGTTCGAGTTCGATGAGGACCAAGAGGAAGTAAAGCATGTTCTCAACAGTCTATTCTCAGACTGTCTGCGCCAGTATCGCAGCAGGCTAAAGAAGAAATACTTCACTGGAAAGATTACTGGGAGTGTTCCAACTATATCTCCTTTTAAGCAAATGACTGACAAACAGTGGGGAGATCTTGTGAAGCACTGGTCTGATCCAAAGAATATGGTATGATTTGTAAGACTGAGACCAGATCACATCTTGGATTCTTATTTATAGCAGTGTCTCACTAGTCTCCTTTTTGCAGAATTTGGCTAAACAGAATCAGGAAAACCGCGGTAAACTACTTTTACCTAGCCGTACGGGATCTCGTAACCTTATAGTGCACATTCGGCAAAAAGTAAGGACATGTTGTTTTATACTGCTATTTAGAAATATTTTAGTAAAAGATCATGCAGAGTATATACACCAGTGTGCAGCTTATATTATGATCCTCCATTTCAACCACGTTATTCGATTTATAAATGGTAGTACTAAAATGCAGATGTTACATAATGCAAGTAAAAGGGAACCAAACAAAGAGATGACTCTGCCAGAGATTTTTGAAGCATGCCAGAAGAACAAACTTGAAGTGATTGGAGAAGTCGCACAGAGTGTTCTTGTAAGTCTTCTCAAAGATTGAAATTTTGTGACGACTCACATCCCAACTTGTAGGAGTAGTAAAGTACATGTCAATATGATATTATATATGTTTATTAAAATTCATGTGATGTGAATCAGACATGCCAAACTGTAGGAATAAAAGTAGGTCATACACATGATAAATCTACTATCAGCAAGTTTCTCTGTAGTAACTATCATGTTTACACATGTGTACGAACTGAATTTTTTGCAGGAAGATATGAAATTAGAGATGGCAAAACCCGGTAAAAACGGTCTGGAAAAAACCGATGAAGAATGTGTGAAGGCATTTTCTATGGCAATAAAAAAGAAAGGCATTGCCAAAAACACTTTCTTACGGAATGCTGGACTGCTGAAGTGCAAGTCCATGTCCAAGTCAAAGTATTTGCATGCTCAAGTTCTAAAGGAGCAACTCCAAGTAGAACGAGCTGCATCAGCTGCGCTAAGACTAGAAGTCGACAATTTTAGAACGATAGCAGCACAGAAGGAGGCCCTACTGGAGCAGGTTAGGAATGCTAGTAAGTAGTAAGAAGAGTATCTGCTAGATAATTGGAGATGAACGGGGACAGTGACAGGTCATTACCTTGGTCTTGTAAAATGGTTCCTTAGTCTGAGCATATTTCGTAGGTGCATTTATCTGCAATTGCTATGATCTTGGTGGTCGTTTCCTTGTTGTGATGTGGATTTTTTTGAACCGGAACCCTGCTGATTGTTAATATTATAAGTGGATTGCCTAGCCCTTTCCATCAGTTCTGACTTGTGGTTCCGTTGGCTCGTGGATGAAGCTTGACGTGGTATCAGAGCCCATAGTCTCAAGTTCGAGTCATCGCTTTCACAAACCTTCTCTTCTCTTCTCCCGGTCTAGCCTTTTCTGTCAGTTTGGACTTTTTGTTGCCTTGACTATGTTGCGATGTATAAAGTGGATTGCCTAGCCCTTTCCATCAGTTCGGACTTTTGGTCGCGTTGGCTAGTGCATTAAAGCTTGACACTGATGATTTTCTGTGATCCATTGATTTCCATCTTTCTACATATAGCCCAGGTCTAGAAGCTTGTCAACTGGTCTGGTTCATTCATCGCTGTATTGAGTGCAATGAACGGAACAGTGGCTTCTCCTTTGTGTTGTGCTGCAACACAACAGCTGTTCCTGCTTCTGTACAGGCGAGTTGTGAACAAAGATACTTATGTATGCTACCAAATTTCGACTCCATATAATCAATAGCTTAACAACCCTCTAATTCAAAATCTCAACACTGTAGCATATACCTCCTGCCTATCGAATACAATTATTTCACACACTGAAATATTTTGTACGCGTTTTGAATTGGAGAACATGGGAACCGACTTTGGTTTCTGATTATGACTTGATGTGACCCTAGGCCCTGGATTCCTGAGCAGAAGGTATGTGTAAAAACAAAGAGATTACGAAGTGCTAATTCCCTTTTTTTGTAAGTCCTGGTGGCATTGACACTCCTTTCTTACTTGCTATATTTTTTTGGTGTTTATATATAATAGAGAATTACCAGCTTATTGTCGAACCCGTTAGATTTTGGGCAATAATTGTTACGTGGCTGCTTCTTAATTAAAGTTTATCATGTCATGTAGATGGATTTGTGAAAGATGCAGCGGGTCGTTCTTCAGATCGTCTACATGGGATTCCCATCTACATGTATGTTCACGGTTTCATGGAGTACTTCAGCTCATAGCAGCCACATACGATCCTGCAAGATTTGCATTTTTTTTGACCTTGCAAGATTTGCATTCAATGTATCGCCAAGACGCGTCCGTGAGAACTCTAGAAACATCTTCGTCTGACTCGTTTTGGCGCGCGCAGTTCCCGAGCGAATCCAATGAATTTTGACCGTTCTCTTAAAAAAAGGAACTTTGACCGTTGGATCAAGCGTTGGAGAACTGATGTGCCAACGGCCAATAATTATGATCGTCGTAACCGATTTTCAACGTGATGATGAATTGATGTGACATTTGGCCGTACTAGTACGGTCTCATATTTTTGTATTACTTGGACTGTAGCCAAATTCGAAATCTCATTCCAGCGGCAAAACTTCCCGCCCGAAAAATACAAATATTTCACACGCTTCTAACTTCCCATTCTACCCTCGTAAAGATGACAACAATGTCCATGTATAAGTCGGTTGGTGGGGGGTCTACCCGTCATTTTTTTCGATCACCACCTCCCTAGCTCCGGAAACTCCCCGAAAAAAAATTCATTTCCCTCACTCTCTCCTCTGAGACCACCCACCGGAACTTCCCAAGTCCCTCTCTCTCCCACCTCCACGACCACCGCACCGGAACATCCCCGCCGGACTTCCCTGGCCTACCCGAGGCCTCGCGATCCTCGTCATCCGGCTGCCTGCCGGAGCCGCTTCATCGACGCCGTCATCAACCGGACCGGATCATCCCCGCCGAACCTCGAAACCATATGCTCATCCAGCAGTCTACCGCAGTCGCTTCAGCTGCGGCATCGTCCACCCCACCGGAGCCGCTTCGCCGGATCCGTCGTCCACCGCATCGGATCTTGCTCACCGACACCGCTGTGCATGAACCGGATCTGCTTCACCGGCGCCGTGCATGATCTAAACTCTTCTACTGTCGCTTTTCTATTGCTTGCCTGCAAGTTCTTGTTTAATCTTGGGGGAACCTGTTTGTGCTAACGACGCGCCGTTACGTTTTTGCAGACGAGATGAGTAACCATGAAGTGTAATGGCCGTCTCTCCAACCCCAAGTAGCACATGTAGCGTACTTCATCACCGGATCTATCAACCCCAGGAAGATCTGCTGTGACTCCCACAGAGTGCTTCTCCTAATGTAAGTCCCTTGTTTTAGCGCCATGTTCTGGGTTCAGATGCTTGTTTGTCTGAAGCTCTTTTAGTTCATTCCTAGCTATGACCGTAACACCTTGCTATTTTCTACTTCATTGCTAACTTTAAGCGATTGAACATTTTGGTTTGCATTCCCTGCTCTGTAGATGTATCCATCATAACTTCTATCTTGCTCAGTCGTTGTTACAAAAATTATAGGTATTATAGTAACATCCTGCTATTATTTAGTTCATGGCCAATTTTAAGTAATTGCACATGTTGGTTCGCATTCCCTGCTCTATAGCTTTTGGCATCGTAACTTCTATATTTGGTTTACATTCCCTGCTCTGTAGATCTAGCCATCATAACTTTATCTTGCTCAGTCGTTGTTACAAAAATTATGGCCTGCTACTATGTTGTTTGTGCCAATTTTTTACTCCATGAACATGTTGGCTTGCATTCCCTGTACTACAGGTGATGCCATTGTTTTGTATCTAGTTCATTGTAAGCTAACAAAGTAAGGACTTAGTTTGGCATGCTATCACTCTGCTATCTAGCCTGTAGTACAAATAAACTTGTCATACTACTAGATAATAATTTTGCGTGCCATCTTGTTCTTCAAAAGCTGCATTATTGACTTGTTTCTCTGACTTGGCATGACGCTCACATATGGAAAGCTGAACATATTGGTTTGCATTCCCTCTTATACAAGTTCACAGGTGATCCCACTATATTCTGTATCTGGTCCATCCTAAGCTCCAGCATTAACTATCCTCTATGTGTTGCTCATTACAAGTTTATATCCCGAAACATCTTGATTTGCATCCCCTTCACTATAAGTTCAGGAGTATTATTTAGTTCACGGCCAAAATGAAGTAATTGCACTTGGCACATGTTGGTTCACATTCCCTCCTCTTTAGCTTCTGCCATCGTAACTTCTATTTTTGGTTTACATTCCCTGCTCTGTAGATGTAGCCATCATAACTTCATCTTGCTCAGTCGTTGTTACAAAATTTATAGCCTGCTACTATGTTGTTCATGCCAATTTTGTACTCCCTGAACATGTTGGTTTGCATGGGACTCGACAGTAGTAAGTCTGCTGTTTCATTCTAACATGCTCTGTTATATTGGCTGTTGGTATGCGGCATGCACTCTTTGTTTGCTTATTGTGCGCATTACAATGATCTTGTTATAACGACGAAATGATGAGTTCCAAATTCTTTGCCAAACAATATTGGAGTGTCTTTGCCTTTCCATTGTTGCTGTCTTAACTTGTAATGTCTTTGTTTCAGATATAGGTGCTGCATGGACAACTTAAAAGATTGCCGGATCGCTTCATTGTATTGCTAGGTTTAATTACCATTCAATTTCTCTGGGTTCTGTAATATTTTTTCAATGCCTTGCAGCTGATGTAATATTTAGTTAGTTTTTATAGTTCTTTCGCGCATTTTTTCTTTGGTGCTTGTGGTAAGTGAGGCTATCCGACAGAAATCAATGCTGCGTAAATATTCTCAGTATCTAAATCACGAATTCCCATCCCTTAAACGGCCCAATTAAGCGAAATCACATATGTGCCTGCCCGCAAAATCCTAAAGCGCATATTATGCCGGCATATAAACAGCAACTAAACGGGCTGGCCCACTTACTTCTTGGGCCAGCCCATTTGATTTAAGGTGGACCCCACACTCTAATTGGGCTGGCCACTTGCTTTAAGGTGGACCCCACCCACTACTGGGCCGGCCCACTAATTAGTTGGGCCAGCCCATTTGATTTACGGTGGACCCCACACTATAATTGGGCTGGCCCACTTGCTTTAAGGTGGACCCCACACACTACTGGGCCGGCCCACTAATTAGTTGGGCCAGCCCATTTGCTTTTGTGGTGGACCCCACATACTAAATGGGCCGGCCCTTTAAGAGGAAAGTGGGACCCACCTGTGTTTTTGGCCCCGCCCACTATCTTGTTGGGCCCCACTTGCTATATGGCGGACCCCACATACTAATTGGGCCGGCCCTTTAACAGAAAGTGGGGCCCACATGTGCTTTTGGCCCGGCCCACTATTTTGTCGGCCGCCCACTTGCTATATGGTGGACCCCACATGTCAAATGGGCCGGCCCATTAACGAATGTGGGACCCACCTGTGTTTTTGGCCCGGCCCACTATCTTGGTGGGCCAGCCCACTGCTATATGGTGGACCCCACATACTAAATGGGCCGGCCCTTTAACAGGAAAGTGGGACCCACCTGTGTTTTTGGCCCGTCCCACTATTTTGTTGGGCCGCCCACTTGCTATATGGTGGACCCCACATACTAAATGGTCGACCCTTTAACGGAAAGTGGGACCCACTGTGTTTTTGGCCCGGCCCACTAGCTTGTTGGGCCGGCCCACTTGCTATACGGTGGACCCCAAACACTAAATGGGCCGGCCCTTTAACAGAAAGTGGGACCCACCGTGTTTTTGGCCCGGCCCACTTGCTTCTTGGGCCGGTCCAGTTGCTGTAATGTGGACCCCACATGTTAAATGGGCCGGCCCTTTTAAGTTTTGACCAGTCAACCTTAGAGGTTAGGCCCGGCCCACGTAACTAATGGACCAGCCCAGCTATATATTTGACCGGTCAAACTATGTCATCTGGCCCGGCCCGCTTAAGACGTGGCAGGCCTCGTGTGGGCCTACCATCTACCACGGGGTTTCAGCCGGTTAACGCCGTTAACTGCCAGTTAACGGCGTCTGCCACGTGTCAGTTTGCATGACGTCAGCAGTCAACGGGCTCCCGAAAACACTTCCGCAACGGTCCGATTTTCCGTGGCGGAAGGGCGCCCAAACGCGACGGACCGAAAAAACGTCGTAGGACTTTGCCTGACGCAGTTTCGACAACGGAACCCATATCGTCGGATTAGGCCCATAGGCGACAAAAAATGCCCCTTAGTTGACGATTTTGGGACGTTGTCTATCAGAACTTTTCTTGTAGTGAATCTTCATCAAGATCATCACTAGAGTGTTCAACAGACTCAGGTGAATTAACAGGTGTAACAGTATTTTCATTAGGAATTTCAGTATTTTCAATTTGTCTAGACCTAGCAATTGTAGCATCTAGAAAAGGACCTAATGAACCATTTTCATCAAGCACAGTAGAAGCATCATCAAAATTATCAGAGGAATTTTCAGATTCAGCAGAAGTACCAACACGTGAAGCTTGTGGTGGTGAAACAAGTTGACTTATCACAGATGGTGAATCAAGAGCAGCAGAGGTACTCAGAGTTGTACCTTTTCTTGTAGTGGATGGTAATATGGCGACTTTAGCATCGCGAGTTTTACCCATGATGGAGGATTTGCAGCGAACAATATCAATTCAGGTGAACTTGCAAATAAAGCTATGCTCCCCGGCAACGGCGCCAGAAAATAGTCTTGATGACCCACAAGTATAGGGGATCGCAACAGTCTTCGAGGGAAGTAAAACCCAATTTATTGATTCGACACAAGGGGAGCCAAAGAATATTTGTAAGCCTTAACAACGGAGTTGTCAATTCAGCTGCACCTGGAAACAAACTTGCTCGCAATAGTTTATCAGTAGCAACAGTTTTATAGCAGTAGCAGTAGTGAAATATAAGCAGCAGTGTAATAAAGACAGCAGTAGTGATTTTAGTAAACAGCAGGATTAAAATACTGTAGGCATAGGGATGGATGAACGGGCGCTGCATGGATAAGATAACTCATGTAATAATCAAGGCTAGGCATTTGCAGATAATAATAAAACAGTATCCAAGTACTAAACAACCATAGGCATGTGTTCCGTATATAGTCGTACGTGCTCGCAATGAGAAACTTGCACAACATATTTTGTCCTACCAGCCGGTGGCAGCCGGGCCTCTAGGAAAACTACTGGTAATTAAGGTACCCTTTTAATAGAGTACCGGAGCAAAGCATTAACACTCCGTGAACACATGTGATCCTTGATGACCCACAAGTATAGGGGGTGTATCGTAGTACTTTCGATAAATAAGAGTGTCGAACCCAACGAGGAGCAGAAGGTGTTGACAAGCAGTTTCGATGAAGGATTCACTGTAAATGCTCACAGACAAGTATTCAGGGGGTTTTGATATTGCAGATAAATAAAGTACAAGTAAATAAAATGCGAGAGAAATAATTGCAGCGAGTGGCCCAATCCTTTTTAGCACAAAGGACAAGCCGGTTTGTTTACTTATAATGACCAAACGTTCTCGAGGACACACGGGGATTTTAGTCTAGTGCTTTCGCTACATACAGCTGATTAATCTTCATTGTTTTGATAAGTGTTGTGTGGGTGAACCTATGCTAATGCACCGCCCTTCCTAGGACTAATACATACTTGTGATTATACCCCTTGCAAGCATCCGCAACTACAAGAAAGTAATTAAGAT
Source organism: Lolium multiflorum (assembly GCA_030979885.1). Lineage (NCBI taxonomy): Eukaryota > Viridiplantae > Streptophyta > Magnoliopsida > Poales > Poaceae > Lolium > Lolium multiflorum. Next base: position 144,806,018 of record CM061752.1, read on the forward strand.
AAATCTAACCACAGCCTTAAACTCTGAGATCCTGCGATCCCTCCTGCATCGATATACTAACGGGGGCTTAGGTTTCTGTCACTCCGGCAACCCCGCAATTAGCAACCGAATACAAGATGCACTCCCCTAGGCCCATAAATGGTGAAGTGTCGTGTAGTCGACGTTCACACGACACCACTAGAAGAATAACACCACAACTTAAATATCATAACATTGAATATTACTCAACCATAATTCACTACTAGCATTTAGACTTCACCCATGTCCTCAAGAACTAAACGAACTACTCACGAGACATCATATGGAATACAATCAGAGGTGATATGATGATGAATAACAATCTGAACATGAACCTTGGTTCAATGGTTTCAGTCAATAGCATCTACAACAAGTATAGAATAACACCGGGAGAGTTTCCCCTATCAAACAATCAAGATCCAACCCAAATCGTTACAGCGGTGACGAGGTGCAGCGGTGGTGATGGCGGTGTAGATGGTGGAGATGATGATGATGATGATGGAGATGATGTCCCGCTCGATGACGATGGCGATGGCGTCGATTTCCCCCTCCGGGAGGGAATTTCCCCGGCGGATTCCTGCCCGCCGGAGAGCTCTTTTCTCTCTGGTGTTCTCCGCCCCGCAGAGGCGGCTGTAACCCTTCGTGAGGATCCCTCTGTGGCTTAGGTTTTCGGGACGAAGGAGTACGCGAAGAAAAGGAGGCGAAAAGGGTCGTGGGCCCCCCAGAGCATAGGGTGGCGCGGCCAGGCCTGGGCCGCGCCGCCCTATGGTCTGGGCCCACAGTGGCCCCTCTCTTCTTCCCCTTCTGGCTCCCTCCGTCATCTGGAAAAATAGGAATTTTCGTGAAATTCCCTTCCACAGTTGATCTTCCGAAATATTGCGTTCTGACGGTGCTTTTTCCAGCAGAATCCTGGCTCCGGTGCTTGATCCTCCAATGATGATGAAACATGCAAAATAGATGAAATAACATAAGTATTGTGTCCCAATATGAAATATATCAATGAATAACAGCAAATTATGATACAAAATAGTGATGCAAATTGGACGTATCAACTCCCCCCAAGCTTAGACCTCGCTTGTCCCCAAGCGAAACTGAGCTCGATAAACGAGACCACATGTTTATGGAGTGAAGAGTCGATAAATAAAATACGGACAAGAAGCATCATATTCATTCACACAAGACATTCTAGTAAACAACTTCCTCATATAACTCATCTCGAAATAAGTAAAGAGAAATCACAAGTAAAGGTGCATAAGAAATCATAGTTGGTGATGGCAAACTTTGTTCTTGGTCAGAGAACTGCTAACGGATTGTACTTCTAAGCAAAGCTTTCATATTAGATTTTATAGCTGAACTTTCATATTCAAGCATGACAATCTCTTCATAATCATTGATAACTTCAAAGTCATATTCATTCAGATAAAATTGGTACTAAACAAGAAAGTATAAAAGACATGATCAACTGAATCATAGCATAAATGATTGGTTCACAACAACTCAATTGCTTGCTTAAGATAGAGGGAAATAGGTATACTGACTCAACATAAAAGTAAAAGACAGGCCCTTCGCAGAGGGAAGCAGGGATTAAATCATGTGCTAGAGCTTTTCAAGTTTTGAAATCATATAAAGAGCATAAAAGTAAGATTTTGAGCGGTGTTTGTTGTTGTCAACGAATGGTAGCGGGCACTCTAACCCCCTTGCCAAACGAACCTTCCAAGAGCGGCTCCCATGAGGGACGGCATCTCTACCAGCAAGGTAGATCATCCCCCTTCTCTTTTGTTTACACATGTATTTTAGTTTTATTTAGGATGACACTCCCCCCAACCTTGGCTTTCTCAATCCATGGCTAACCGAATCCTCGGGTGCCTTCCAACATTCACATACCATGGAGGAGTGTCTATTGCAAAATTAAGTTGCTTACTGATGAATCAGAGCAAAACATGTGAAGAGAATTATTAATGAAAGTTATTAATTGAGGCTGGGAACCTCATTGCCAGCTCTTATTGCAAAGTTATTGGATAAGCGGATGTGCCGCTAGTCCATTAGGAAAAGTTCGCCCAACAAGATTGAAAGATAAAACACCACATACTTCCTCATGAGCTATAAAACATTGACACAAATGAGAAGTAGTATAGTTTGAATAATTTAAAGGTAGCACATGAAGTATTTACTTGGAATGGCAGAAAATACCATGTAGTAGGTAGGTATGGTGGACACAAATGGCATAGGTTTGGTCTAAGGTTATGGATGTATGAGAAGCATTCCCTCTCGATACAGGTCTTTGGCTAGCAAGGTTTGATAGCAAGCATAAAGGTTGAGGGAAACAAACAAATATACATATGATAGAAACAATCATGCATCTTTCTCATAAGCACAAGCAATTTTAACTTAAGAATACTAAGCATAGAGATAATGGAGTAATGTATCTAAGTGTATTTCTCTCTTTTATTAAACATCAGGATGTTGTTGCTATTGACCAATGCTAAGTTTGCCAAAACCAAATAGATTTACTTAATGTTCCCAAAGTGATATCAATACTCATGTCAAGAATAATCATATAATGGAGATTGCAAACTAAAATAAGGTGTGCAAAAAGTAAATGATAAGACTTCTCATTAATATTCCATAACGATAACTCACACCAACGGATACATCGATAACTAACTAAGAGAGATACTTCCACATTGCATACTATTCTATATGATAACTTCCCTACTCATGATATGACACTACTTAATAGTAAAAGATAAAGGTGGTGGTGATGTGATACCGCGGCACTCCCCCAAGCTTGGAACAAACCAAGGGGATGCCAATACCGATGATGAATTACTCCTTCGGCGATGGTGGTGATGAATTCCTGACAAGCTTCTCAATAAGCTCCTGGAGCTCGTCAATCCTGTATATGAGATTGCGAATCATCTCTGAATTGTGCTCGACGCGGTTAAGGAGTCTGTCCGACGGTGAGTCCCAACTCTTGGAGTTATTTCCCCACTCTTCAGCCTCAGGCTCCTTCTCTCCTGCAGTGTTAGAGCGATCTATATCCCACTGGCTAGGCAATGCTGCCTTGGGAGTCCCTTCAATTTGATTATTGAAAATTAGATTGTGGAAGGGTTGATGAGTGCCTGATAGAGATGACTTTGGAGCTAGGTAATGACGTGGAACCGCTCCTCCAGTGCGAATTCTTGCGCTCTTGTTTGCGCTAAAAGGGTTGTCCACCACCTTGATGCTTGCGATAGTAGCACGCGGGTGCGTGCGCGAATCTTCATCCACCTCTTCTTCATCCTCTTCCTTGACGTCCTTGTCTTCCTCTTTCCGCCCAAGATCTTGATTATCTTCTTCCGGAAACTCCTTGCCCTTGTTCTTGGAGACCATGGCGCTTCTAAACTGAAAACAGATCTGGCAGAAAACAGCTCGAAACAAAACACGACGAGAAAACGATATTACGGACCTCCAGGGGTCCGGGGGATTATATAGCAAATATTTTTACGACAAAAGGAAGGTTCCAGGTCGAAAACGAGTCGGAAAGGGGCAACGAGGCGGCCAGACCATAGGTCGGCGCGGGCCCAGGTCAGGCCGCGCCGGCCTATGGTGGCACCCCCTCGTGCGTCTTTTCCACTCCGTTTCGATTCCGTAATTTTTCATATTTTCCAAAAACAGCAGAAATAATGTTCGGAAAGGTAAACGCGGACTTTTTATTACCTATACTGTTACCTATTCAAAGTCCAGTTCTGGCGGACTGTCAATTTGTCCTTTGATGAAAGCCTCCGGTGTTTCCACTTGAATAATATCAACATCAACATTATAAGAATCGCCCGAGATATAATGCTTGAGTCTTTGTCCATTCACCACTTGTGTGGCATTGCCTTGGAGAGAGCTAATTTTAATTGCTCCTGAACGATACACCTCCTCAACAACATATGGTCCTTCCCACTTCGAGAGTAATTTCCCTGCAAAGAATCTGAGACGAGACCGATACAATAGAACTTGATCTCCAACATTAAATTCTCTTTTAATGATCCTTCTATCATGCCACTTCTTAACTTTTTCTTTAAAGAGTTTAGCATTTTCATAAGCTTCACTTCTCCATTCATCTAGAGAACTTAATTGCAACAACCTCTTATTACCGGCTAATTTAGGATCTTTATTTAATTCTCTAACAGCCCAATAAGCTTTGTGCTCTAGTTCTAAAGGTAAATGACAAGCTTTTCCATAAACCATTTTATAAGGCGACATTCCCATAGGATTTTTATAAGCAGTTCTATAAGCCCATAACGCTTCTTTCAATTTGCTAGGCCAATTCTTTCTAGATTTATTAACAGTCTTACCCAAGATAGCTTTAATCTCTCTATTTGATAATTCTACTTGACCACTAGTTTGAGGGTGATAAGCAGAAGCAATTCTATGATTAATACCATACTTAGCAAGAGTTTTTCTAAAACCTCCATGAATGAAATGAGAACCTCCATCAGTCATAATATATCTAGGTACTCCAAATCTAGGAAATATAATATCTACAAGCATTTTTATAGAGGTCTCACCATCAGCACTTTTTGTAGGTATAGCTTCTACCCATTTAGTAACATAATCAACAGCGACAAGTATATGAGTGTTACCTTCTGAAGAAGGGAAAGGACCCATGAAGTCGAATCCCCAACAATCGAATGGTTCAATAACAAGAGTGTAATTCATAGGCATTTCATTGCGTCTAGAGATATTACCAACTCTTTGACATTCATCACAAGATAAAATAAATTTCCTTGCATCTTTGAAGAGTGTTGGCCAATAAAAACCTGATTGTAGAACCTTTGTGCGGTTCTATCTCCAGCGTGATGTCCTCCATAAACACTTCCATGACATTTATTCAATATCTCCTGTTGTTCATATTCAGGAACACATCTTCGCATAATACCATCCACTCCTTCTTTATATAAGTGTGGGTCATCCCAAAAATAATGCCTCAAGTCATAAAAGAATTTCCTCCTTTGCTGAGCTGAAAAGGTTGGAGGCAAATACTTCGAAACAATAAAGTTAGCATAATCTGCATACCAAGGGCTCTCTCGCGAGCTCACCTTTATTACAGCCAATTGTTCATTTGGAAAACTATCATTAACAGGAACAGGATCATAAGCAATATTTTCCAATCTAGACAAATTATCAGCAACAGGATTATCAGCACCTTTCCTATCTATAATATGTAAATCAAATTCTTGCAACAGAAGTACCCATCTAATAAGCCTTGGCTTAGCATCTTTCTTTGTCATAAGGTATCTAATTGCAGCATGATCAGTATGAATTGTAACTTTTGAATCAACAATATAAGGTCTAAACTTATCACAAGCAAAGACTACAGCTAACAATTCTTTTTCAGTTGTAGCATAATTTCTTTGAGCAGCATCAAGAGTCTTACTAGCATAATGAATAACATTTAATTTTTTATCTACTCGCTGTCCAAGAACAGCGCCTACAGCAAAATCACTAGCATCACACATAATTTCAAAAGGCAAATTCCAATCAGGAGGTTCAACTACAGGAGCAGTTGTTAAGGCTTTCTTTAAAGTTTCAAAAGCTTCCTTACAATCATCATCAAAAACAAAAGGTACATCTTTTTGAAGAAGATTAGTAAGAGGCTTTGAAATTTTAGAGAAATCTTTAATAAATCTCCTATAAAACCCAGCATGACCAAGAACACTACGAATACCTTTAACATCCCTCGGATAGGGCATCTTCTCAATTGCTTCAACTTTAGCTCTATCAACTTCAATACCTCTCTCAGAAATTTTATGCCCCAATACAATTCCTTCATTAACCATAAAGTGGCATTTCTCCCAATTAAGAACAAGGTTAGTCTCTTCACATCTCTGCAAAACTTTATCGAGGTTTCGCAAGCAATTATCAAAAGAATTCCCATAGACAGAAAAATCATCCATGAACACCTCTACAATACTTTCGCAAAAACCATGAAAAATAGCAGACATGCATCTTTGAAAAGTAGCAGGAGCATTACATAAACCAAAAGGCATACGCCTATAAGCATAAGTTCCATAAGGACAAGTAAAAGTGGTTTTCTCTTGATCTTTAGCTTTAACAGCAATTTGTGAAAACCCAGAATAACCATCAAGAAAGCAAAAATGAGTATTTTTAGACAACCTCTCTAACATTTGATCAATAAAGGGTAAAGGGTAATGATCTTTCTTAGTAACTTTATTAACTTTTCGAAAATCAATGCACATTCTATAACCTACAACTATTCTTTGAGGAATAAGCTCATCATTATCATTAGGCACAACAGTCATTCCTCCTTTCTTAGGAACACAATGAACAGGACTAACCCATCTACTATCAGCAATAGGATATATAATACCAGCTTCAAGGAGTTTTAATACCTCATTCCTTACCACTTCCTTCATCTTCGGAATTAGACGACGTTGATGTTCAACAACAGGCTTTGCATCTTCTTCCATATTAATAGCATGTTGGCAAATAGAAGGAGAAATCCCTTTCAAATCATCAAGAGTATAGCCAATAGCTCCTCGGTGTTTCTTCAATATTTCCAATAACCTTTCTTCCTCAATCTCTGAAAGCTTAGAACTAATAATAACAGGATATATTTTCTTATCATCAATATGAGCATATTTAAGATTATCAGGTAAAGGCTTTAGATCAAAAACAGGATCTTCCTTCGGTGGTGGTGTTGTACCCAGATCTTCCACCGGTAAATCATGCTTGAGAATAGGTTGGCGAAGAAAAATTTCCTCAAGCTCATCTCTTTCTTTCCTAAAAGCTTCACTTTCACTATTCTCCAAATGTTGCTGCAAAGGATTATTAGGAACAAGAACAATAGATGCACACTGCTCCATTTTAAAATCATTATTAGGCAAGTCAGCTTTATAAGGAGTTTTGGTAAATTTAGAAAAGTTAAATTCATAAGGTTCACCAGCAAATCTAGTCAAAATTTTCTCTTTCTTACAATCTATAATAGCTCCACAAGTATTTAGAAAAGGTCTACCAAAAATGATAGGACAATAATCACTAGCAGCAGAACCAAGTACCAAAAAGTCAGCAGGATATTTAATCTTACCACATAGAACTTCCACATCTCGAACAATACCAATTGGAGAAATAGTTTCTCTATTAGCCAGATGAATAACCACATCAATATCTTCAAGTTCACAAGAACCAATTTCGTGCATAATCTCCGTGTAAAGTTCATAAGGTATAGCACTAACACTTGCACCAATATCACATAAACCATAATAGCAATGATCACCAATTCTAACAGATAGCATAGGAACACTAACTTGTTTGGATTTATTAGGATGTGAAACAATATTAGAAGCATCTTCACAGAAAATAATATGACCATCCTCCACATTTTCAGTCACAAGATCTTTAACTATAGCAACAGCAGGTTCAATTTTAATTTGTTCTTCAGGTTCTTTAGGTTTCTTTTCACTTTTATTAACCGCACTAGATATGACAGAGTACTCCTTCATTTTAGCAGGGAAAGGAGTTTTTTCAATATAAGCTTCAGGAATAACATTATCAACAGTTTCAATCACTACACATTTGTTTACAGATGAATCAATTTTATCTTTATACGGTTCATGATACTTATCAAAATTCTTCTTAGGCAGTTCATAATGAGAGGCAAAAGCTCTATAAAGATTTGCAACAACTTGGGAATCAAGACCATATGTAGCACTCATATTACGAAATTTATCAGTATCCATAAAAGCTTCAATGCATTTATAATCATAAATTATACCTGATTCTCTATCTTTGTCGTTCTCCCATCCTTCAGTATTTTCTTGGATCCGATCAAGAAGGTCCCTTTTAAACTCTTCATTCTTGCGTGTAAATGATCCAGAACAAGAAGTATCCAGCAAGGTCTTGTCTTGAAAAGAAAGTCTTGCATAGAAATTATCAATAATAACATTACCAGGAAGCTCATGAATGGGGCATTTGAGCATTAAAGACTTCAATCTCCCCCAAGCTTGGGCGATACTCTCTCCATCATGAGGCCAGAAATTATATATGCGGTTCCGATCTTTGTGAATTTCACTTGGAGGATAAAATTTGGAATAGAATAAAGGCACAATGTCCTCCCAATCAATAGAATCACCATTCTTCAGCAATTTATACCAGTGCGCCGCTTTACCAGACAGCGATATAGTGAATAGTTTCTTCCTAACTTCATTCATAGAAATACCTGCACATTTGAATAAACCGCATAATTCATGCAAAAACAGTAAATGATCACCAGGATGGACAGTTCCATCCCCTTCATAGCGGTTATCCATAACACGTTCAATAATTTTCGTAGGTATTTTATATGGTACTACTTCCTCACCTGGCGCTTCATCCACTACCGTTGCAGTAGTAGTAGATTTCCCAAATAGAAATTGAAGAGAAGATCTCTCCATAATGATTATAGCAGCAGGCAGAAATAAAATCAGCACAAACAGTAAAGGTTTTCCTTACCAATTCCACTTACCAATAGCGCTTCACTCCCCGGCAACGGCGCCAGAAAATAGTCTTGATGACCCACAAGTATAGGGGGTGTATCGTAGTACTTTCGATAAATAAGAGTGTCGAACCCAACGAGGAGCAGAAGGTGTTGACAAGCAGTTTCGATGAAGGATTCACTGTAAATGCTCACAGACAAGTATTCAGGGGGTTTTGATATTGCAGATAAATAAAGTACAAGTAAATAAAATGCGAGAGAAATAATTGCAGCGAGTGGCCCAATCCTTTTTAGCACAAAGGACAAGCCGGTTTGTTTACTTATAATGACCAAACGTTCTCGAGGACACACGGGGATTTTAGTCTAGTGCTTTCGCTACATACAGCTGATTAATCTTCATTGTTTTGATAAGTGTTGTGTGGGTGAACCTATGCTAATGCACCGCCCTTCCTAGGACTAATACATACTTGTGATTATACCCCTTGCAAGCATCCGCAACTACAAGAAAGTAATTAAGATAAATCTAACCACAGCCTTAAACTCTGAGATCCTGCGATCCCTCCTGCATCGATATACTAACGGGGGCTTAGGTTTCTGTCACTCCGGCAACCCCGCAATTAGCAACCGAATACAAGATGCACTCCCCTAGGCCCATAAATGGTGAAGTGTCGTGTAGTCGACGTTCACACGACACCACTAGAAGAATAACACCACAACTTAAATATCATAACATTGAATATTACTCAACCATAATTCACTACTAGCATTTAGACTTCACCCATGTCCTCAAGAACTAAACGAACTACTCACGAGACATCATATGGAATACAATCAGAGGTGATATGATGATGAATAACAATCTGAACATGAACCTTGGTTCAATGGTTTCAGTCAATAGCATCTACAACAAGTATAGAATAACACCGGGAGAGTTTCCCCTATCAAACAATCAAGATCCAACCCAAATCGTTACAGCGGTGACGAGGTGCAGCGGTGGTGATGGCGGTGTAGATGGTGGAGATGATGATGATGATGATGGAGATGATGTCCCGCTCGATGACGATGGCGATGGCGTCGATTTCCCCCTCCGGGAGGGAATTTCCCCGGCGGATTCCTGCCCGCCGGAGAGCTCTTTTCTCTCTGGTGTTCTCCGCCCCGCAGAGGCGGCTGTAACCCTTCGTGAGGATCCTCTGTGTCTTAGGTTTTCGGGACGAAGGAGTACGCGAAGAAAAGGAGGCGAAAAGGGTCGTGGGCCCCCCAGCATAGGGTGGCGCGGCCAGGGCCTGGGCCGCGCCGCCCTATGGTCTGGGCCCACAGTGGCCCCTCTCTTCTTCCCCTTCTGGCTCCCTCCGTCATCTGGAAAAATAGGAATTTTCGTGAAATTCCCTTCCACAGTTGATCTTCCGAAATATTGCGTTCTGACGGTGCTTTTTCCAGCAGAATCCTGGCTCCGGTGCTTGATCCTCCAATGATGATGAAACATGCAAAATAGATGAAATAACATAAGTATTGTGTCCCAATATGAAATATATCAATGAATAACAGCAAATTATGATACAAAATAGTGATGCAAATTGGACGTATCAATCCTCATATCACAGCCTTCCCCTCCGGTTGTCCCAATTTCTGTCACTTTGGGGCCTCGGGTTCCGGACAGCAATATGTGTATACAACTTGCAGGTAAGATCATAAAACAATGAATATCATCATGAATCAATAACATGTTCAGATCTGAAATCATGGCACTCGGGCCCTAGTGACAAGCATTAAGCATAACAAGTTGCAACAATATCATAAAAGTACCAACAACGGATACTAGGCACTATGCCCTAACAATCTTATGGCTATTACATGAACAATCCCACCGGCGATGGTTAAGCAACACGAAGAGCCGGGAGGCAGCCAACACTGGGTGGGCCCTGGTCCCTCGACGTCGTCCCGCAATGTTCCGGCACACGTCCTGGCGGTTGCAAGGGCGTGCCACCTGACCTATACCTGGTCAGGAAGGTGTTGGATTGCTTCGATTAGTCTCCTGCATGGTAGACACGTAAACATTAAATACGAGCCCGATCGGCTCTCAGGTTGCCCTGTGGATCGGCTCAAAGAGCCGATCGCCCCATGATTCACGTTGGGTTTACGATGACATGGGGCTCCTGCTTGATCAACACAAAGTTAAACCAATCCACGACAGTTTAGGGTTTTCACCGTATGATCGGAACATCCTACGCGTAGTTGAGCCTAATAGACACGAAAGATGATAGAAAGCTAACCCTAAAAGAGGCCTAAAAACCAACATTAAGTTAATTCCCGGAACAATCCCTCTTAGAGCTAACAAACTATACCTTACGCACTACCGGATCGTTCAACCCGTTTGCAAGGCCTAACCATACGGATATTAAACTAATCCTTGAAAAACAAGGAGCAACTATAACAGATTGGATCTACTAAACGACGAACAAGCAAGGTGCTGCCCTTACACCTAGATAGGTATAAGGGCAGCTAGATATCGAGGGACGGCATAGCTAAGCAAATATGTGTAAGAAAAGCACCAATGCAAGCCCCAAAATACCTACGATAAGTAGTGTTACTCGCCATCAACAACGCTTCAGCACGAGTAACACAAGATAAACGAATAAACGTACGCTGCCTAGATCGCAAGATGCGATCTAGGCAGCATGATGCTTACCCGGAAGAAACCCTCGAAACAAGGGGTGGCGATGCGCCTGGTTTGTGTTTGTTGTGAACGTGATTGTCCTCCTTTCTCGATAACCCTAGGTACATATTTATAGTCCAAGGGACTTTCTAATTCGGGCGTGCACCTAACCGTGCACGGGTTAAACTCTATCTTTTAATTCTAAACTAAGATGCAATCTACTATAATTTACAGATACACGGGCAATCTAGCCCAAAATCTTCGTGCAAGGCCGCTTCGGAGTCGCTCCACATGTACATCATTCAAGCCCATCTCAATTGCGGCCCATCTCCTGATTTGGCCAAAATCTGGTGATAACACATGCCCCCTGGTTTTGGTAATGATAATTTCAAAACCACTCTGTTTCTCCTTCGAAGGGTCATGTCGTGGCAGAGCAGAACCGTCGCAGTGTCCTTCATCATGACGCCTTGCCTTCTCAACTTCTCTGCATGATTCGACAGTTTTGGTACCACGTCCTCGAAACTGCCACAGCATTAAACCGTTTTTTCATTATATCCCTTTATTTAAACTCGTCTAAACGGTTGGCTTCTTCATCCCCCTGTTCCACAGTAGCCATCGGCAAACCAAAAAACCCTCCTCAGCCGCCATGGACTCCTCTTCCTCCTCCGTATCCTCCGGCCTATCCTTCCAGTCTTCCTCTTCCAGCGAGCTCGAGCCGGAGGTCGACCTGATGGCCATCTATGAAGCCCGCGCCCCAGAGTATTGGGACGCGCGGGATTGGGATTTCTCCGTCGAATCGGAAGACGACGAACCCCTCACCGACGGAGAGGAAGACCTCCAGTTCCTCGCCGATGGGGAGCTGGAGGCAACAAGCGACGACGACCTCTTCCCCTGGGACGGGGGCTTCTCCTCCGACGAGGAGGAAGAAGAGTCGGAGGAATCAGAGGAGGATGACTCTTCCTCCGCGGGGTACCCACCGGCCAAGCGCTCCGCGCTGGGTCGGATGACGACGATGACGACGACGAGGAGGATGAAGCTCCCGCCGGCGGCTTCGTCAGCAGTGATGAAGACTTCGCCGGAAGCAGCGCCGACGGCGACGACGAGGGCAGCGATGGCCCGTAGATTAGGGGCTAGAATAGGGCTAGCAGTAGCGCATTAGGCCCTAGATCATCCCTTTTGAGAGCAATTAGCTCTTCGTTGTAAAATCCCCCTTTGAATCAATGAAAATGTTCTTCCAATTTAATTTCCAATCATCCGATTTCATATCTTCTCATTGTCCGATTGTCAAAGGTGGTCAATGCCCCAAGAGCCGATAGCATCGTATCGGCTTTTTTCCATCAATCGCCGATAAAGCCAATCTGATAACCAACTAGACAGGTTCAAGCAGACAATCCTCAGATTTAGACAATAACTTGATACCTGACCATGATACTTTGTACCTCTAAAGTCGATGACTGCGCATCGGCTGTTTTTATTCTAAAGTCGTTGTCTGTGCATCGGCTGTTCCCAAAAAATTTAAAATTTTTCACTGGCCGATTTCGTGTATCGGCCTCCATATCTTACTGCCCATCATCCCACATGCTTGGGAAGTACTTCTTGAGATGCTGGCCATTGACAGCCACTGGGAACTTCACACCATCCAACTGCTCGAGCATGTATGCATTACCCTTTAAAACTTGGTCGACTTTGTACGGGCCGTGCCAATTTGGAGACCATTTACCATACATTTTGTCCTTAGTCCCCAACGGCAATACAGCTTCCCATACCAGAGCACCAACCTGGAACTCCTTTGGCTTCACCTTCTTATTATACGCGCGAGCCACCTTGGCTTTATTCTCCTTAATCTTCTCAAGCGACCAAAGTCTGAGTTCCGTTGCATCCTCAATGCTGTCACTCATCAGGGCTGCATATTCTTCAGTAGTTAAATCATTCTGAAATGTAATCCTTCTCGACCCAGCCTTGATTTCCCAGGGTAACACAGCTTCTTGTCCATAGACCAGATGGTATGGCGAGGTTTTTATTGCTCCATGACACGACATGCGATAAGCCCACAAAGCTTCTGACAATACCTCGTGCCAACGTCTAGGATGCTCGTCGATCTTCCTTTAATCAGCTTGATCAAGCTTTTGTTGGACGCTTCAGCCTGTCCATTTGCTTGAGCATAGTATGGAGACGATCGGATCAGCTTGATTCCCATATCCTCGCAGAACTTTCTAAACTCCTTAGAAACGAAGACCGAACCTCCATCGGTCGTGATAGTCTGGGGAATACCAAATCTGTGAATGACATGCTCCCTCACGAAATCGACAACATCTGATGATGCCACTGCCTTCATAGGGACGGCCTCCACCCATTTAGTAAAATAATCTGTAATGGCCAGAACCCATACATGGCCTTTGCTCGAAGGAGGATGTATCTTGCCGATCATATCCATGCCCCACCCTCGGAACGGCCACGGCTTGATGATGGGATTCATCGCTGATGCAGGTACCATCTGAATGCTCCCAAACTTCTGACATGCTTGACACCCTTTATAGTACTTGAAACAATCTTCAAGCATGGTGGGCCAATAAAATCCCGATCGCCTGATCAGCCACTTCATCTTATGAGCCGATTGGTGAGTTCCACAGGCACCCTCATGCACCTCATGCAAGAGCCGATTGGACTCGGCTGGTCCCAAACATTTGAGAAGTAACCCTTCCAAAGTCCTATAGAACATGTCATCGCCGATCAGGACGTACTTCATGGCCCTGTATCTTATCCGTTTAGGTGCCCCCCGAGCCGGATCTTTCAAGTAATTGAAGATATCGGCTCTCCAATCATCGGGTTCCATGAACTGCACCTGAAAATCGGCTCCATCGGCTACGTCCTTGTATCCTGACGCCGTTTGTGCGAGGTCGTTCGCCTCGGTATTTTGCGACCTTGGGATCCAATGGAAGTTGATATACCTGAACTGTGCCATCAGCTCACGGCATTGCATCCATAATGGGAAGAGCAACTCGCTCTCACACTTCTACTCCTCTGTGAGTTGAGAAATCACCAATTTGGAGTCTCCAAAGATCTCAACTGCCTCTGCCCCAGCGTCCAATAGCAACTCCATTCCCTTGCATATCGCTTCATACTCAGCAACATTGTTGGTGCAAGGGGTAGACAGCCTGATGGAGAAGGAATACGTTGCCCCCCGAGGCGACACGAGTAGCATGCCGATGCCGCAACCATCCTCACAGACCGATCCATCGAAGAACATGGTCCATGCACGCACAGATAGTGCTGCTACGTCCGTGTTGATTCGTTCAGCAATAAGATCGGCCAACGCTTGTCCCTTGACTGCTTTCGCAGGCTGATACCGGATATCAAATTCCGATAGAGCAAACATCCATTTGCCGAGTCGGCCTTTCAATACAGGAGCCGACAGCATGTGCTTGATGACATCCGATTTGCATATGACGATGATTTCTGCTGACAGCAAGATGTGCTGGATCTTGGTGCAGGTGAAAAACAGACAGAGGCACAACTTCTCGATCTCAGGGTACCTCGTTTCTGCATCCAACATCCTTCTGCTGAGGTAGAAAACCACTTTTTCCAGACCATCATAAACCTGCACCACCACTGACGCGATGGAGGTGTCAGCTACTGACAAGTAAATGTAGAATGGCCTGTCTTGCTGCGGCGGAACTAACACAGGTGGCTTCGTTAGGTATTCCTTAATATCGTCAAATGCTTGCTGTTGCTCTGCCCCCCAGCGAAACTCCTCATCAGACTTGATTTTGACCAATCCCATGAACGGCTCGATTCGTCCTGACAAGTTGGAGATAAACCTTCTGACGAAATTGATTTTGCCGATGAGACACTGGAGCTCCTTCTTCGTGGTGGGTGGCTTCATTGTTCGCACCGCCTCTTGACTTTTCAGGCCGATCTCGATTCCACGCTCATGAACCAAGAAACCCAAGAATTGACCGGCCGTCACACCAAAGGCACACTTCTTTGGATTCATTCTTAGTCCGAACTTCCTAGTTCGGTCCAGGACGTGTCGCAAATCTTCCAAGTGTCCGTCCACCGAAACAGACTTCACCACCACGTCATCGATGTAAATCTCCACCAATTTGCCGATTAAATCATGAAAGATGTAATTCATGGCTCTTTGGTATGTTGCGCCGGCATTCTTCAGTCCAAATGTCATGACTACATATTCAAACAAGCCCACCGAGCCTGGAACTCTGAATGCAGTCTTGTGTATATCTTCTGGAGCCATAAAAATTTGGTTGTAGCCGGCATTGCCATCCATGAAACTTAAAACTTTATGACCAGCAGCCGCATTGATCAACGTCTCTGCTACTGGCATCGGATATTCATCTTTTGGAGTGGCACTATTGAGATTCCGAAAATCTATGGCGACGCGCCATCGGCCATCCTTTTTCTCCACAGGTACGACATTGGAAATCCATTCAGCGTACCTGCATGGCCTGATGAACCCGGCGTCTAACATCTTCTGGATCTCTTTCTTGACTTCCACCAAGATTTCGGCCTTCATCTGTCGTGCTCGCTGCTGGAACGGCCGAAATCCTTTCTTCAGAGGGAGCCGATGTTCAATGATGCTCCTGTCTAACCCAGGCATCTCTGTATAATCCCATGCAAAACAATCTGGGTACTCTTTTAACAAGGCTATCAACAGGCCCCTCAGATGTGGCTCTAACTTTTTGCTGATAAATGTTGGTCGTGGCTTATCCCCAGGACCAATGTCAATCTCTTCCAGCTCCCCATACCGCAGCTTTCCATCGCCTGCTAGATCAATGCTGAACACGGGCAAAATGTATGTTGAGGATAATTTTGGCCGATTGCTAGAATCGGCCTCCTTTTTCATTGCAATGTTCAATGAGGGTTTACAACTTTTTGGTTCTCTACTATGGCTACGTGACAAGCTTGAGGTAAGATCTTTGCTTTTTATTTTTTGGGGCCGATCGCAGGGATCGGCCTTGTCACGTACGTCCATAGACTTGGATCTTGCTACTCTGTCAGGCCAGTGGATAAGACCAGCCTCACCCCGTTTTTTGAAGCTTCGATGCGCTCACAGCCGTCCAAATTGATTCCAGAGAGCGGCTCTTGGTCGTTTGCATCCCAAATATTCATGGCAGCTAGTGAGATCTCGATCGAATCATCCGCATGAACAACCTCCACTTCATCTCCATCCCATTGTATGATGCACTGATGCATTGTGGATGGAATGCAGCAGTTAGCGTGGATCCAATCCCTCCCTAGCAGGACAGCGTAAGTGCTTTTGCTGTCGACGATGAAGAACGACGTAGGGATGGTTTTTCGGCCTACAGTCAGGTCTACGTTCAGAACACCCTTCGCTTCTGACGCTTGGCCGTTGAAATCGCTCAATGTGACGTTGGTCTTGATCAGATCCTCGTTGGAACGTCCCAAACGTCGTAACATGGAGTACGGCATTATATTGACTGCCGCTCCCGTGTCAACCAACATCTTGCCGATAGACTGCCCATTGATGTAACCTCTCAAGTATAGGGCTTTCAAATGCCTGTAGCTTCTCTCTCGTGGCTTCTCAAAGATGACTGGCCGTGGACCGCAGTCCAACTGTGCCACTGATACCTCCTCGTCTTTTGGAGCACAAAATTCTGACGGGAGTATGAACACCATGTTTGTATCAGCCGATGCCTCTCGGGCTTTTGTCTGCTTGGGGCGCCACACTTTCTTTGGCGGGCGCGTCTCCGTTTCCAACGTTTGCTGAATTTTCACGGCCAGGTCGGGCCGTGCTTTCCTCAACGTGTACAGGTACTGTGCCTCGGCTTCCTCTAGGTTTCGTAGCCGCTGCACCCTACGCTTCTGGGAGTGGCTGAGTCCATCAGGGCACCACCGGGGCCGGTGATATCTATCTTCTTCTTCATCTAACTCCTCGAAGTCTTCATCTTGAGATGACTCAGCTCGTTTGTTCTGAGGTGGGAGAGGCCCTAGACGCTTGAACACCGATACTCGTTTGTTCCCTTTCTCTGCTGTCTACATTCTGGGCAGTTCTCGATTGTAGGCAATCGGCTCATTCCTGAGTCCCAGCAGTGTTTGAAGAAAGGACAGTTCCAATGTCTATCCATGTATTCTTGCTCTCTCAACCTTCTTCTGGCGTGACGCTCATACCCTTCGTGGTCTCTACCATATCGACGATACTTCCTGTCATCTACATCAGACCGACGATATCTTTCATCATCTACGTCGTAGCGCCGACGTCGGTCATACTGCTGCTCATATTTGTTAAGGAGATGTGCGGAGAGTGGTCGTTGATACCGCACACTTCTCACTTCTTCCTCGTCAAGTACCGTCTGTCATCATGCTGGGGCCGGTCGCGTGGATCGGCCTCCGCTTTATCTTTGCCACGGGAGTGCTCCTTGCTATGGCGGTCTACAAGCCCTGCCATGTTGATATCAAAAGAGAAGCCTGGCTCGCTTCTTAAGCAGTGACTGAGATCCACCATGTTGACGCCAGGAAACGGATGCGTGTCAACTTTCATGGCAAACTGACCGAAGAGTAATCGGCCTTGTTCTATCGCCATTTGAATCTGTCCGCGCAAGACTTTGCAGTCGTTGGTGGCATGGGTGAACGTATGATGCCATTTGCAGTATGGCCTACCGTTCATCTCTTGTAACGTGGGGATTTTGTGGCCTTCGGGTAACTTCAGCTGTTTTTCCTTCAGCAGCAAATCAAAAATCTGCTCCGTTTTGCTTAAATCAAAGTCAAACCCTTTTGCAGGCCCTGGTTGTTTCACCCATTTGCAGGACACGGGTACTGCCCCCCGAGCCCATTCAGCTACGGCGACCTCCTGATCTTCTGCAGAGTCTTCATCTTCTTCCGTCTCGACAGGGCGACGCGCTTGAACTTGTCCTGGTACAATTCTGGGTGGCGCTGTTCATACGATGTCAATTTCTGAACCATGTGCGCCAGTAAATTGTAGTCTGCTTGGAAAATCAGATCCTTCAGCGGTGCTGAGAGGCCTGATATTGCCAGCTCGATTGCTTCCTTCTCAGATAAACGAACCGAATAACATCGGTTCTTGACAGTCCTGAAACGCTGAATGTATTCAGACACCGTCTCTCCTCGCCTTTGCCGCACCTGAGTCAGATCGGCAATGCCAGCTTCAGTAGCTTCTGAATGATATTGTATGTGAAACTGCTCTTCCAGCTGCTTCCACGTCCGAACTGAATCTGGTGGCAACGAGGTGTACCACCCAAAAGCTGGACCCGTGAGAGATTGCGCAAAGAACCTCACACGTAGCTGATCTGATGCTGAGACCATGCCCAACTGTGCCAAATATCGGCTCACGTGCTCAATTGAGCTAGATCCTTCTGATCCACTGAATTTTGTGAAGTCAGGGAGCCGATACTTAGGCGGTAGTGGGATCAGGTCATACTCGTTGGGATACGGCTTGGAATAGCCGATTGTTCTCTTCTTCGGCAGGATACCGAACTGGTCTCTCAAGATTGCACTGATCTGATCCACGGTAGGAGCTGCAGAGGTTGAGCTTTCATGACTTGTTCCGGTGGCATATTTAGCTAGCCACGCCTTTTTCTCAGCATCTGCTCCAGAACTCCCTCCTGCTCCGGCAATCCCTCCTGCTGTGGCAATCCCTCCTGCTGTAACTGGTTCATCCAGTTGTTGCAGTCCGGCACGTATGTGCACACGTATCCATGTGGGATCTCCTTGGGCGGCTCATACAGGAATTGGTAATCGCCAGGATCACCTCCAACCTTGTAAACGACGTACGCCGGTGAACCTTGTTGCTGTGGAGCTGCCAACGTGTATGGCAGTGGTGGCCTAGTGTAGAACGGTATCTCTCCCTGGTGAGTCCCTAGAGCAGGTCCTGACGGAGAATACTGATGTTACATGATTTCTTGCACCACACGAAGCGCAACACGCTCCAGAGTGTTCACCAGGCTCTCAGAATGCCGATGTAGAGAATGAGCCACATCATAGTTAATTTCCGCAGGGCTCTGGTACGGTCCTCCGAAGGGAGAGACAGATCTACCCCTCAAACACGCCTTCGGGTTGGAACCCTTTGAACCTAATCCCGTGCGAACGGGTCTTCTCGAAAGAGCCGATGAGATCGGCTTCGAAGATGGCCTTGAGCTCATCGTATTTCTCTTGTGCTCTGCAGGCAGATCTTCATACTTGATCTGTTCGTCCGCCATCTCGGATGCGGTGTTGACGTGGTTGCTGCAGGTTTGTCCCACCGGGCGTGCGAATGTGTTGCTGCCAAAACCCACCGGCGAGCAGTGGTTAAGCAACACGAAGAGCCGGGAGGCTGCCAAGACTGCTGGGTGGGCCCTGGTCCCTCGACGTCGTCCCGCAATGTTCCGGCACACGTCCTGGCGGTTGCAAGGGCGTGCCACCTGACCTATACCTGGTCAGGAAGGTGTTGGATTGCTTCGATTAGTCTCCTGCATGGTAGACACGTAAACATTAAATACGAGCCCGATCGGCTCTCAGGTTGCCCTGTGGATCGGCTCAAAGAGCCGATCGCCCCATGATTCACGTTGGGTTTACGATGACATGGGGCTCCTGCTTGATCAACACAAAGTTAAACCAATCCACGACAGTTTAGGGTTTTCACCGTATGATCGGAACATCCTACGCGTAGTTGAGCCTAATAGACACGAAAGATGATAGAAAGCTAACCCTAAAAGAGGCCTAAAAACCAACATTAAGTTAATTCCCGGAACAATCCCTCTTAGAGCTAACAAACTACACCTTACGCACTACCGGATCGTTCAACCCGTTTGCAAGGCCTAACCATACGGATATTAAACTAATCCTTGAAAAACAAGGAGCAACTATAACAGATTGGATCTACTAAACGACGAACAAGCAAGGTGCTGCCCTTACACCTAGATAGGTATAAGGGCAGCTAGATATCGAGGGACGGCATAGCTAAGCAAATATGTGTAAGAAAAGCACCAATGCAAGCCCCAAAATACCTACGATAAGTAGTGTTACTCGCCATCAACAACGCTTCAGCACGAGTAACACAAGATAAACGAATAAACGTACGCTGCCTAGATCGCAAGATGCGATCTAGGCAGCATGATGCTTACCCGGAAGAAACCCTCGAAACAAGGGGTGGCGATGCGCCTGGTTTGTGTTTGTTGTGAACGTGATTGTCCTCCTTTCTCGATAACCCTAGGTACATATTTATAGTCCAAGGGACTTTCTAATTCGGGCGTGCACCTAACCGTGCACGGGTTAAACTCTATCTTTTAATTCTAAACTAAGATGTGATCTACTATAATTTACAGATACACGGGCAATCTAGCCCAAACTCTTCGTGCAAGGCCGCTTCGGAGTCGCTCCACATGTACATTATTCAAGCCCATCTCAATTACGGCCCATCTCCTGATTTGGCCAAAATCTGGTGATAACACTATTACATGAACAATCTCATCCAATCCCTACCATCCCCTTCAGCCTACAGCGAGGGAATTACTCACACATGGATGGAGGAAACATGGATGGTCGATGGAGAGGCGTCGGTGGCGATGATGGCGATGATCTCCTCCAATTCCCCGTCCCGGCAGGGTGCCAGAACGGAGTTTCGGATCCCGAGATTGAGTTTCGCGACGGCGGCGGAGTTCTGGATGTCTTCTGGAAAAGTGGTCGAACCCCCTCGCGTTTTTAGGTCAAGGGCTTTAAGTAGTCCAGAGGGGAGCCGGGGGCTGGCCGAGGCGGCCTCACCATAAGGCGGCGCGCCCTCCTGGCCGCGCCGTCCTATGGTGTGGAGGCCGTGGGCCTCCCCTAGCTTGCCCTTCTGGCTCCGTGTGTCTTCTGTAAAAATAGGCCCTTCCAATTATTTCCGGGGATTTTCCTGAAAGTTGATTTTCTGCACAAAAATAAGACACTAGGGAAATTCTGCTGAAAACAGCGTTAGTCCGTGTTAGTTGTATCCAAAATACACAAATTAGAGGCAAAACAATAGCAAAAGTGTTCGGGAAAGTAGATACGTTTTGGACGTATCAGGTCGGCGACGCGTGTTTGCGAGAGGGAGAGGGTGTCGGCGACGCGTGTTTGTGAGAGGGAGAGGGCGCGTGTTTGCGAGAGGGGGAGGGTGTCGGCGACGGGTTTTTGCGAGGGCGGAGGGGGTTGACGTCGGTTGTTTGCGAGAGGGAGAGGGTATCGGCATCGGTTGTTTACGAGAGGGAGAGGGGTGTTGGCGGGTGTTTGCGAGAGGGGTATCGGCGGGTGTTTACTAAACTAAAACTTAACTAACTAATTTAACAAAAACTTAACAAAAAAACTTGAACTAACTAATTATCTAACTACAAAAATTTTACAACAAAATTTAAACTACAAAATTTTTACAAAAAAATTAAACTAACTAATTACAACAAAATACTTACAACAAAATTTGAACTAACTAATTATCTAACTACAAAATTTTTACAACAAAATTTAAACTAACTAATTATCTATATATACTAAAATACTTAAAAAAATTGAACTAACTAATTAACTAACTAACTCAAAAAAATAAAAAATAAAAGAGGGCTGGCGGTTGCTACCTGCGCATAGAATGAGGCGCGCGCGGGGGCGGCACAAAGACAGGGCGGCGGCGCGACGGGGCGGCATGGGCACGGACGGCGCGCGCGGCAGAGGGCCGGCTAGCCGATGCGGGTGCGGCAGAGGGCGCGGACGGGCGCGGCAGAGGGCGGCGGCACCGAGCAGCAGCGCGTCAGAGATGGCGGGGGCGGCGCCGGAGGAGCTCGAGGCGGCGATGGCGGCGGAAAAATCCGGCAGCCTGGCGGCGCTCAAATCGCTAAGTGTTGGCCTCCGGTGTCGCGGGTGGAGGCACCGCCCACGGCGCCCAACTTTTATACATACCCCCCTTTTATCACGGGTGGTGGCACGACCCGCGATAAAATGCCCTTTATCGCGGGCGTGGCACACGACCCGGGACAAAGAAATGCGCCAAGTGCATCCAACGGCTCCGGCCGTTTGAATCCAACGGCCTGGAGCCGTTGGACGCGGATCAGCCCCTGGAGCTGTTTTTCTTCTTCTGTTTTATAAATAAACCCTTATTTATCTATTTTAACTAAATAAAAACTATTATTTCAATAACTTTTAAATGGTAACTCAAATAGAAGAGTTTTATATATGAAAATTGATCAGAAAAATCCAATGAACATGAATATGGCATTCATATAACTATTTGCATCTCGCATCATATCAAACATTGATAGTCGTGTATCTTTCACCCTAATGATATGCGGAGTGACACCGACTAACCGTGCCACGTGTCGCCGCCGCTTCCACGTGCCTCGCCCCGTCGCTGCCGGCGTGCGACGTGTGTAGCCGTGGCTTACACGTGCCATGCCCCGCGTGCGCTATATAGAGCGACGCGTGCGGGCGCAACCACACGTCGCCACCGCCTCCGCTCATTCATCTCCGGGATGCCTCCACGTCGTCGAGGGTCGTCCGGTTTCCGTGGCGTTCGAGTGCGTCCGAGCGGTAGGTTCACGCCGAGATACGCGCCGGTGGCTGTCCGCCTCACGGTTGGTGGGTACAACCTGTCGGAAGGATAAGCATGGGTGGACGCACTGCTCGATGAGATAAAGCATGTAGCGCACGACGCCCTGTCGAAGGAACAAGACAAAGTAGAAGCAGTGCCATGCCTATAAAAGGAGCATCGATACGCCTTGTCAAGCAGATCAACAAGCCAAGCAGAGTTTCGTTCCCATGGATGAAGGAAAGGGTTGGGAAATCTCCCGTGGCGCAGCTTCTCGAAGATGTCGTTGGTGCACACGCCCTACGGCATCTTCGGAAGCTGCTCCTCGGAAAAATTTCCCTGCAAGCCCGTGAAAGACTCCATCTCCTCTAACAGTGTTGGGGAAAGGGTTGGGAAATCTCCCGTGGCGCAGCTTCTCGAAGATGTCGTTGGTGCACACGCCCTACGGCATCTTCGGAAGCTGCTCCTCGGAAAAATTTCCCTGCAAGCCCGTGAAAGACTCCATCTCCTCTAACAGTCTTGGGGAAAGGGTTCTCATTATTACATAAATGTAGAGATTGTCTTGGTAAATATATATGAAAAATACATTATTACATCGCCATCTATTGTTGTGATCTTCTACGCCGTAGCCATGGAGAATCTTCATCATTTAGCAAGATGCTTGGGTCAATTTTCACCGTGAAGGGCAGAATTTCTTTAAACTTATTATAATCTTCTGACATGTCTGTCTTGTCATCCACTCCCACGATGTTTCTTTTCCCCGAAAGAACTATGTGGCGCTTTGGCTCCTCGGTTGATGTATTCTTTTGTTGATTTCTTTTTCTCGATTTGCTAGACATGTCCTTCACGTAGAAAACTTGAGCCACCTCGTTGGCTAGGACGAATGGCTCGTCCATGTACGCAAGATTGTTGAGATCCACTGTTGTCATACCGTACTTATCGTCTACCTGTACACCGTTGAGCTTCACCCATTTGCACCGGAACAAAGGGACCTTAAAAGTGGGTCCATAGTCAAATTCCCATATCTCCTCTATGTACCCATAATGTGTGGTGGTCTTCCATTCTCGTCTTTTGCATCGAAGCGGACACCACTGTTTTGGTTGGTGCTCTTTTTATCTTGGTCGATCGTTTAAAATGTATTCCCATTTATCTCGTACCCTTGGAATGTACATATGTTTGAAGATGGTAACTTGGCCAACAAGTACAGCTGCTCTACAACAGTGGTATTCATGAGATGTCTTTGCAACCAACTTCCGAAGGTATTCATGTGTTGACGTGTAATCAAGGACTCGGGCTGCCCCGGGTTTATTTCTCGTAAAACATTCTTGTGTTTCTCGATGTACGGAGCCACCAAGCTGGAATTGTATAGAACTGTGTAGTGTGCTTGATTGAAAGAAATCTTGTCCCTGCACACCTTTGCTTTCCTTCCTAGTGTGCCTTTTCCAGTCAGCCTCCCCTCATACCGAGATTCAGGAACACCAATCGGCTTAAGGTCAGGAAGAAAGTCAACACAAAACTCAATGACCTCCTCAGTTCCGTAGCCCTTTGAGATACTTCCTTCCGGCCTAGCGCGGTTATGAACATATTTCTTTAAGACTCCCATGAACCTCTCGAAGGGGAACATATTGTGTAGAAATACAGGACCGAGAATTCTAATCTCTTCAACTAGGTGAACGAGGAGGTGCGTCATAATATTGAAGAAGGATGGTGGGAACAACAACTCGAAGCTGACAAGACATTCGACCACATCAGCCTGTAACCCTGACAAAGTTTCTGGATCCATTACCTTCTGAGAAATTGCGTTGAGGAATGCACATATCTTCACAATGGCTAGTCGAACATTTTCTAGTAAAAGTCCCCTCAATGCAACCGGAAGCAATTGTGTCATAAGCACGTGGCAGTCATGGGACTTTAGGTTCTGGAATTTTTTCTCCTTCATATTTACTATTCCCTTTATATTCGATGAGAAACCAGACGGAACCTTGATACTGAATAGGGCTTCAAAAAATATTTCCTTCTCTTGTTTGGTAAGAGCGTAGCTGGCAGGCCCTTCAAACTTCCCTGGATGATTGCCGTCTCGTCCTTTATGATGTTTCTGGTCCTCACGTGCTTCTGTTGTATCTTTTGACTTCCCATACACGCCCAGAAAACCTAGAATATTCACACAAAGATTCTTGGTCAGGTGCATCACGTCGATTGCAGAGCGGACTTCCAGGGCTTTCCAATATTCTAGCTCCCAAAATATAGATTTCTTCTTCCACATGGGCGCGTGTCCGTCGGCGTCTTTCGGAACAGGTCGACTGCCTGGACCCTTTCCAAAGATAACATTTAAATCCTTGACCATGTCAAATATATCAGCACCACTACGGGGGACAGGCTTCGGACGGCGGTCTGCCTCGCCATCGAAATGCTTGCCTTTTTTCCTTAAGGGATGATTGCGCGGAAGGAAACGATGATTGAACGGGTACACAACTTTTCTGCTTTTTCCCAAATATTTACTTTCAGTCTCATCTAAACAATGTGTGCATGCATTGTATCATTTGTTCGTCTGTCCTGAAATGTTACTAAGAGCAGACCAATCATTGATGGTTACGAATAGCAACGCTCGTAGGTCAAATTCTTTCTCGGTGTGCTCATCCCACACACATTTGGCCCACAACTCCAAAAGTTCATCGACTAATGGCCTTAGGTACACATCAATGTCGTTGCCGGGTTGCTTTGGGCCTTGGATAAGCACTGGCATCATAATGAACTTCCGCTTCATGCACAACCAAGGAGGAAGGTTGTAGATACATAGAGTCACGGGCCAGGTGCTGTGACTGCAGCTCTGCTCCCCAAAAGGATTCATGCCATTTGTACTTAGACCAAACCATAAGTTCCTTGCCTCACCTGCAAAATCCGGGAACTCTCTCCCGATGTTTCTCCACTGCCGACCATCAGCGGGGTGCCTCAACATCGCGTCTTTCTTACGTTCTTCCATGTGCCATCGCAACAACTTGGCATGCTCTTTGTTTCTGAACAAACGTTTCAACCGTGGTATTATGGGAGCATACCACATCACCTTCGCAGGAACCCTCTTCCTGGGTGGCTCGCCCTCAACATCACCAGGGTCATCTCTTCTGATCTTATACCGCAATGCACCACATATCGGGCATTTATTCAAATTCTCGTACTTCTCACCGCGGTAGAGGATACAGTCATTAATGCATGCATGTATCTTCTGCACATCTAATCCTAGAGGGCAGACAAGCTTCTTTGCTTCATATGTACTGACGGGCAATTCGTTATTTCTTGGAAACAGCTTCTTTAATATTATCATCAATTTTTCAAATCCCGAGTCAGTCACACCGACCTCTGCCTTCCATTTCAGCAATTCCAATATGCTACCCAGCTTTCTCTGCCCATCTTCACAACCTGGGTACAACAATTTGTGGTGGTCCTCTAACATCTTGTCGAACTGCAACCTCTCCTTATCCGTGCCACAGTCTCTTCTTGCATCAGAAATGGCCCGACGAAGATCATCATCAACAGGATCATCTGCTGCATGTTCTTCACCTCCTTCTTCTTCATTGTCTTCCATTGCGGTATCATCGCATTCAGAGAACATAGATTGGTACTGGTCATCGTTATCTTCTTCTTCATCGCCGTCTTCCATCATAACCCCTTCTTCTCCATGCTTGGTCCAATCATTATAGCTGGACATGAATCCAAAACGAAGCAGCTGGCTCTTAATGTCTCTTGAGCAAGAGTAATCCTTCTCGTTCTTACATTTCAGACATGGACAGCACATAAAACCTTGCTTCGACTTGTTGGCCTCGGCCACAAGCAGGAAAGAATTCACGCCCTCTCTGAAAGCGGGAGCACATCGGTTACCGTACATCCATGGATGACTCATCTGCATCATAAGTACAATTATGTATCAGATGCAATCACCTTGCTAAAATTAGTATTGTACGAATTATATATACGAGAAAATAGTTGCTAAACTTTTAGGATCAAAATGAGAAGAAATCTTATCAAATAAAATCAAGTGACATCCCTCACAAGCATTTCATCAAACACCTCTTGTGCACATGAAGATAAAAAATAGGTAGCATAACCCCCACCTTTCACCACCAAGGAAAAAAATATAGGGAGGTGGGGGGCTGGCTGGCTGTATATATAGGCATGGCCCTTTTGTCGCGGGTTGTACCACGACCCGCGACAAAAAGGATGCCAGCAGGCGGCGCCAAGCCTCAGGCACCTTTTGTCGCGGCTTGTGATACGGCCCGCGACAGAAGGGCGCGACAAAAGGCCCCGGGCGACATAAAGGGTTTTGGGGCGACGTGGCCATGCCATTTGTCGCGACTCCAGACGGGCCCACGACAAAAGGCTTCCACGGAAGCCCTGTTTTCCACTAGTGGGAAGCTGCTAATACTTTATTAATTTATGTTTAGAAAGGAATAATATAATTTATTTTCGGAAGCACCGTTTGACAGTTTGCCTATTGCATTTTCTAGGTTTTATGCTTTAATCTCATTAGTTTTTGAAGCAGTTTGTCTTCTCACTGATACGATTATTTGGTTTCATAGCTTCCCCATGTCACCTTTTATTCTCCCTCTTTGAGCGGCCATATCGTCACCCCCTGTCCTAATGTCGAGCTTGCATATCTTTCAAGTGAAGTACTGGCCAACTCCATAAGCTCAACTTTGTCGACATTCTCACACAAGCAAAATAATGTCCCTTTATTTTATAATCTACAAATACATCGGTTAACAACATAAGAAAAATATATCTATATGCATAAATGTGAAAAGGTATCGAACCTGGTGGGGACCACGGATGCAAAACATATAACCAGACTGAAGTCCATAGATGGAAGATTTGTAATGTGCACATTCTTATTTCTCATGGTTGGTTTAATAACACACTTGCATAGTCTGGACAATCTAATTATCCATGCAATAATATTAAATCTTCTAAAGCCAATGAAATATGTTCATGCACTCCTGCAGAGAAATAACATACCATATTATTATTGTTTGGTGGTTGTGGCCAGCTCCAAATTTCATACAAGCCTAAGCTTATATCCACATTAGATGTATGCATTCTTTACAATGTTGCAAATAAAAATTTAGCCATACACAATTCTCCATTTTCAAACAACTGAGAAGTCAACACTTTTCGATGCAAGAACGTATTCCTGAAGTTCTATGTTCTATTGTCCGGGTGGTACACACGGAGGAGAAGTGCTTCGAGGTACTTTTAGAGAAATAATATTGTAGTTGATTATGGTATCTGAGCCTTTCACTCGCTTTACAAGTTCTCTTGAATTTAATTTAGTTTTCCTTTTTGCGTAGTGAACATATGATCATTCTTAAAGTTGTTGCAGAGATAGATCTGCTTTCTTTGGAAATGGAATGATGTTGGCGTGACGATCACCGCGATATATACTATTTATCTACATTTAGCTTAAGGAAGCCAACCTATTGTTGACTTATCTCACGCTATCGGTTGATCTTGAATTTCATAAGATTGAAAATCATGTGAAAACAAATTTTAGAGCAATATTAGTTATAATGTCATTTTTATGTAATATAAAAGGGGAAGACCCAAATTTTCCCTCAAAGTATACTTCAGTACATGTTCGGCGGACAATATTCATATGAATAATCATTAAATTAATTTCAATTTATACGTGTAATTTTTTACACATTTAAAATTTCACTTGTAATAAGAGTTAAAGATAGTTTAATATTCAAAAGGTTCTTATAATAGCTAGCACGTGCAGGTGCACGGGCTCATGACTAGTTTTTTTTATAATTGACTCTCCATTCCAAGC
Organism: Lolium multiflorum; assembly: GCA_030979885.1. Lineage (NCBI taxonomy): Eukaryota > Viridiplantae > Streptophyta > Magnoliopsida > Poales > Poaceae > Lolium > Lolium multiflorum. The sequence goes on from CM061752.1 coordinate 144,834,474, forward strand.
CTATAATTTATTTGTTTATGCTTTTACTGATTGTGAACTCCTATGTTTTATTATAGAAACACCAAATTTGAGCAGCATGACACTTGCATTTCATCTCCCCCATCCTTAAGGTGCAGCTACAACTTTTAGTTGACATGTATGCAATCCACGGAGGCTCCACTTGCTTTTGTAAGAAGTCTTAGATTAGAAGAACTTTAATGGCTAAACCTGAATGCAATTATTTTGTGAGTAAACTGGGTGTAAATGGACCTGCTATTATCCTTCATATGTGATTCTCAATGCTACACACTCTGGACAAGTGGAGAACAAACCTTTTGATGTTGAAGATAGAGATAAATCCAAGATCAGAAATGTGAGCTCAAATTTTATTGGTTCGATGTGTAGGCATGGTTTAACAAGCTTTTGATGATCCTATTCATTTGGTTGTGTTGATATGTCAAACTGAAGCAAATTATATTGTTCTTCTTAAGGCTGACATTCTATATTTTTCACAAAATTCAACTATAATATGAAGTTCACGCTCGAAGAATTCAGGTCTTACATTGTTCAGCGCTTATAAACTTTACTATAATGGGTAAACCTGAATGCCAATGTGAAGTGCAACGTTGAAACTACAGATGCCCCTCGCGGTAGAGCTGGTCACAAACCATCATCGAAAATATCTACAGGAATCGGAGCAATTATATGATAAATAGAAATAGACAATATCTTGTTATTAAACTAAAAATATAGAATTCGTATTGTCTTCCTCTATTTCTTTGTACTATGTTTTCATGATTGTGATCTAGAGAAAATGTCAAAACCGGGCAATTACGTTAGTGGATTTGTCCTGGATTTATAGAAATATGCTACATAACATGTATCATCACCTCAAAGCAAGGTATTATCCATGTGGCCAATTGCTAGATACGGCCTTCATCCAGAACCAATCTCGGACCTGGCAAGGTATTGTTCATGGACTCGACTTACTGAAAAAGGGAGTTATCTGGCGGATCGGCAATGGTTCAAGTGTGAAAATATATCGAGATAATTGGCTACCTAGGCCCGGTGCACTGCAGGTGGATGGGAAGCGGTGGATGGGAAGCGAGGTAACTCTCGGCGCAAGTGGGTTTCAGAGCTTATTGATCATGATTCCAGGTCTTGGAATGAAAACGTTGTGCGTGATTGTTGCTTTCCTCATGATGCTTCAGTAATCCTATCCATCAAACTTGCTCTGCGGGCTGGCGATGATTTTCTGGCTTGGAGCGGAGAACATAATGGCTTATTTAGTGTTCGCTCGGCTTATCGCATTGGTATCCAACCTAAACTATCGGAGCTAAGTGAACGACAATCTAGCTCGGACCCTACTGGTGATCGGAAAGTTTGGGAGCTAATTTGGAAGTTAAACGTTCCCCCGAAGCTGAGGATTTTCGCATGGAGAGCCGCCTCTGATTCCCTGGGTGTTCGTCTGAATTTGAGCCGGCGCATTCACATAGTTACACCAATCTGTTCCATATATGTGGACAAGCACCAGAGGATGTTCACCACGCCCTTATCAGTTGCACGCTGTTATCACCGGATTTTAGCCGAATCAGGAGATGGGCCGTAATTGAGATGGACTTGAAGGATATACACGTGGAGCGTCTCTAAAGCGGCCTTGCACGAAGAGTTTGGGCTAGATTGCCCGTGTATCTGTATATTATAGTAGATTGCATCTTAGTTTAGAATTAAAAGATAGAGTTTAACCCGTACACGGTTAGGTGTACGTCCGAATTAGAAAGTCCCTTGGACTATAAATATGTACCTAGGGTTATTGAGAAAGGAGGACAATCACGTTCACAACAAACACAAACCAGGCGCATCGCCACCCCTTGTTTCGAGGGTTTCTTCCGGGTAAGCATCATGCTGCCTAGATCGCATCTCGCGATCTAGGCAGTATACGTTTATTCGTTATCTTGTATTGCTCGTGCTGAAGCATTGTTGATGGCGAGTAGCATCACTTATCGTAGATGTTTTGGGGCTTGCATTGATGCTTTTCTTATACATATTTGCTTAGCTATGCCGTCCCTCGATATCTAGCTGCCCTTACACCTATCTAGGTGTAAGGGCAGCACCTTGCTTGTTCGTTATTTAGTAGATCCGATCTGTTATAGTTGCTCCCTGTTCTTCAAGGATTGGTTTAATATCCGTCTGGTTAGGCCTTGCAAACGGGTATAACGATCCGGTAGTGCGTAAGGTATGGTTTATTAGTCCTAAGAGGGATTGTTCCGGGAATTGACTTAATGTTGGTTTTTAGGCCTCTTTTAGGGTTAGTTTTCCATCATCTTTCGTGTCTATTAGGCTCAACTACGCGTAGGATGTTCCGATCATGCGGTGAAAACCCTAAACTGTCGTGGATTGGTTTAACTTTGTATTGATCAAGCAGGATCCCCATGTCATCGTAAACCCAATGTGAACCATGGGGCAATCGGCTCTTTGAGCCGATCCACAGGGCAACACATTCTGGCACGCCCGGTGGGACACTTTCTGCAGCAACCACGTCAACATCTGCAGCCAAGATGTCGGACGAACCGATCAAGTACGAAGATCTGCCTGCAGAGCACCAGAAGAAGTATGATGAGCTCAAGGCCGTCTTCGAAGCCGATCTCATCGGCTCTTTTGAGAAGACCCGTTCGCACGGCATTAGGTTCAAAGGATTCACACCCGAAGGCGTGCTTGAGGGACTAGATCTGTCTCTCCCTTCGGAGGAACGTACCAGAGCCCTGCGCCAGGAAATTAACTATGCGGTGGCTCATTCTCTACATCGGCATTCTGAGAGCCTGGTGAACACTCTTGAGCGTGTTGCGCTTCGTGTGGTTCAAGAAATCATGAAGCATCAGTATTCTCCGTCAGGACCTGCTCTAGGAACTCACCAGGGAGAAATACCGTTCTACACTAGGCCACCACTGCCATTCACGTTGGCAGCTCCACAGCAACAAGGTTCACCGGCGTACGTCGTCTACAAGGTTGGAGGTGATCCTGGCGATTACCAATTCCTGTATGAGCCGCCCAAGGAGATCCCACATGGATACGTGTGCACATACGTGCCGGACTGCAACAACGGGCGCATACGAACCAGATTACAGCATGAGGGATTGCTGGAGCAGGAGGGATTGCTGGAGCAGGAGGGAGTTCTGGAGCAGATGCTGAGAAACAGGCGTGGCTACCTAAATATGCCACCGGAACGAGTCATGAAAGCTCTACCGCTACAGCTCCTTGTGGATCAGATCAGTGCAATCTTGAGAGACCAGTTCGGTATCCTGCCGAAGAAGAGAACAATCGGCTATTCCAAGCCGTATCCCAACGAGTATGACCTGATCCCACTACCGCCTAAGTATCGGCTCCCTGACTTCACAAAATTCAGTGGATCAGAAGGGTCTAGCTCAATTGAGCACGTGAGCCGATATTTGGCACCGTTGGGCATGGTCTCAGCATCAGACCAGCTACGTGTGAGGTTCTTTGCACAATCTCTCACGGGTCCAGCCTTTGGGTGGTACACCTCGTTGCCACCAGATTCGGTTCGAACATGGAAGCTGGAAGAGCAGTTTCACATACAATATTATTCAGAAGCTACCGAAGCTGGCATTGCCGATCTGACGCAGGTGCGGCAAAGGCGAGGAGAGACGATGTCTGAATACATTCAGCGTTTCAGGACTGTCAAGAACCGATGTTATTCGATTCGTTTATCTAAGAAGGAAGCAGTCGATCTGCAATAGCAGGCCTCTCAGCGCCGCTCAAGGATCTGACTTTCCAAGCAGACTACAATTCACTGGCGCATATGGTTCAGAAATTGACATCGTATGAACAGCGCCACCTAGAGTTGTACCAGGACAAGTTCAAGCGCCCGGTCGCCCTGGTCGAGGCAGAAGAAGACGAAGACTCTGCAGAAGATCAGGAAGTCTCCGTGGCTGAATGGGCTCGGGGGGCAGTACCCGTGTCCTGCAAATGGGTGAAACAACCAGGGCCTGCAAAAGGGTTTGACTTTGATTTAAGCAAAACGGAGCAGATTTTTGATTTGCTGCTGAAGGAAAAACAGTTGAAGTTACCCGAATCCCTACGTTACAAGAGGTGAACGGGAGACCATACTGCAAATGGCATCACACGTTCACCCACGCCACCAACGACTGCAAAGTATTGCACGGACATATTCAAATGGCGATAGAACAAGGTCGATTAATCTTCGGTCAGTTTGCCATGAAAGTTGACACACATCCGTTTCCTGGCGTCAACATGGTGGATCTCAGTCACTGCATAAGATGCGAGCCAGGTTTCTCTTTTGATATCAACATGGCAGGGCTTGTAGACCGCCATGGCAAGGATAAAGCAGAAAGCAGTCACTCCCGTGGCAAAGATAAAGCGGAGGCCGATCCACGCGACCGGCCCCAGTATGATGACAGACGGTACCTGACCGAGGAAGAGGTGAGAAGCGTGCGGTATCAATGACCACTCTCCGCGCATCTCCTTAACAAATATGAGCAGCAGTATGACCGACGTCGGCGCTACGACGTAGATGATGAGAGATATCGTCGGTCTGATGCAGATGCCAGGAAATATCGTCGATATGATAGAGACAACGAAGGGTATGAGCGTCACGCTAGAGGGAGGTCGAGAGAGCAGAAAGAACTGGACAGACACTGGGACTGTCCTTTCTTTAAACACTGTTGGGACTCAGGAATGAGCCGATTGCCTACAATCGGCAACTGCCCGGAGTGTAGTCGACCAAGGAAGGGCGCAAGTGAGGTGTCAGTGTTCAGATGTCTAGGACCCCTCCCACCTCAGGACCGACGAGCTGAGTCATCTCGAGATGAAGATTTCGAGGAATCAGAAGATGAAGAAGAAGATAGATATCACCGGCCGAGGTTGTGCCCTGATGGACTCAGCCACTCCCAAAAGCGTAGAGTGCCGGCTACGTAACTTGGAGGAAGCCGAGGCGCAGTACCTGTACACACTGAGGAAAGCTCGGCCCGATCTGGCCGTAAAAATTCAGCAAACGTATGGCTCCCCAAACAGACAAAAGCCGATGCGGAGGCATCGGCTGGCACAAACATGGTGTTCATACTGCCGTCAGAGTTTCGTACTCAGGGGCCGAAGAAGTGCCAGTAGCACAACTTGACTACGGTCCACGGCCAGTTATCTTTGAAAAGCCACGAGAGAGGAGCTATAGGCATTTGAAAGCCCTGTACCTACGAGGTTATATCAATGGGCAGCCTATCGGCAAGATGTTGGTCGACACAGGAGCGGCAGTCAATATAATGCCGTACTCCATGTTACGACGTTTCGGACGTTCCAACGAAGATCTGATCAAGACCAACGTCACATTAAGCAATTTCAACGGCCAAGCGTCAGAAGCAAAAGGTGTTCTGATCTAACCGTAGGCCGAAAAACCATCCCTACGTCATTCTTCATCGTCGACAGCAAAAGCACTTACGCTGTCCTGCTAGGGAGGGATTGGATCCACGCTAATGTTGCATTCCATCCACAATGCATCAGTGCATCATACAATGGGATGGAGATGAAGTGGAGGTCGTTCATGCAGATGATTCGATCGAGATCTCGCTAGCTGCCATGAATATTTGGGATGCAAACGACCAAGAGCCGCTCTCTGGAATCAGTTTGGACGGCTGTGAGCGCATCGAAGCTTCAAAAAACGGGGTGAGGCTGGTCTTATCCACCGGCCTGACAGAGTAGCAAGATCCAAGTCTATGGACGTACGTGGCAAGGCCGATCCCTGCGATCGGCCCCAAAAAATAAAAAGCAAAGATCTTACCTCAAGCATGTCACGTAGTGGTGGAATACAGATAGAGTGTAGACCTTTATTGTGCGATACAACTGCAAGGGAGGCCGATTCCAGCAATCGGCCAAAATTATCCTCACCATACATATTAGACTCTGTGCAGCACCTATTTAGCATTGTGTGTTTTGTGGCAGGCTTATAGATGGCTGGAAAGCCGATATCTTCAATCACTTGAAAGATTCGGCTCGGGGGGCATACACACGGAGAAGGTACGAGGCCACGAAGTATGTACCCAGAGGAGCCGATTCATGAAATCGATCGGGTAAAAAATCGAAAATAGAAAAATTTTAAGTACAGCCGATGCTCGGACATCGACTCTAGAATAAAAAGCCGATGCACAGCCATCGACTCAAGAGGTACAAGCTGTTACAGACAGAGGTACAAGCTCAGTGGAGCAGTTATCGGGTTACATCGAGGAGCTCTACTGAAGGAATGCCTCAAGGGCACGGAGTGCGGTGGCACGAACACGATCTACCTCGGCGATTTCAGCCTCGTCATCTTCATCCTGGCCTGTCTCCAGCTGCTTGTTCAAGGCGCGGATTTCGGCCAGATCAGTCTTCAGTTCAGCTTTGAGGCCTTCTGCTTCCTCGTGGGAGCGGGCAATGAGAGCTTCCTTATCTTGGATGAGCTGTTTGGTTACCCGGACCCTCTCTTCAAGGTACTCCAACTCCTTTCGCAAGACCTCCAGTTCAGCGGTGCTGACAGAGGTGTCAGTTTTTTCGTCCAAAGCTGCCTTTTCTCATTAAGCCGCTGATACTTGTCTGCAATATCAGCTTTCAATGGAAGGTGGGCGTGGCGTAAGCCGATTCTCTGACGAGCCAATGTCACCCTTGACTTGTAAGCAGACAGAGTCACAACTGGCCAGAGCTTCACCCAAGAATGCTCTTTATTTCCTCGGTATCTTCAACCAATGTTTCGATTGAGGAGGAGAGCAAGGCCTTGAGGTGCTGGAGTTGACCATGGGTAGCGCTGGGTCCCGACTCTTCACTTGCTTTAGAGGCAGCTGGTTCGATGAATTCAGGGTCGAACGTTAGCAAGCTTGAGAGGTCATAACCCTGACAAACAACAAGAACAACGTCAGTACACAGCGAAAAAGCAAGGAAGAGCTAAGGGAAGGAAGTGTACCTCTCCTAAGACCATAGGGGCAGCTGATGAAGAGGCGATCGGCTCTTGTGTTTCTGCTGAGGGTTTGGCCAAGGTAGCAGCCTTGTCAGCTCCGCTTTTGGAGGTTGCTAGGTCCAGGGTGGTGGATGGCATCACTACCTCCTCGACTTCCCCACTAGAGGTGTCATCAGTCTGTAAAGGGAGTGGTTAGCCGATAGGAACAGCAATAGGTCAGCACAAAATATGAGTCAAGGAGAATGTGGAGAGCAATTACATTCGAAATCTCCTGGTCTGATGAAGAGGTTTGTGGCGTCTTGCGAGCTCTCTTGATGCATCGGCTCTTTGTGCGTAGACCACCCTGTCCTGCTTTAGGTGAAGCCTGGGAAGCAGCAGGTTCGGGAGCTGACCTTTTCTTGGAAGCCGACGGTGGCAAGTCTGGCTGGCTCGGCGTGGTGTCTTTCCCGGAGTTGCCTGAGCTTGAGTCCCTTCGACTGGACTGTGTATCCTCACTAGAGTTTTCTTCAGTGGAGGTCTGTAGAGGAGATACGAGCATGTTGTAGAAATTGAGAAGGATAGATGAAATCAGCCAAGGCATGGATCAACTTACATGCAAGTTTGCTTGGGCTGCAAGGTTTTGGCGCCTCAAGGTCTTCCTGACAGCTACTTTCCTCACTGCTGTCCTCGCCATGTCTGAGGCTCGGGGGGCAACCGGCCCAGAAGATACTCTGCTTTTAGAAGCCGATTTGGGTGAAATCGGCTGGCTCTGCATTACAACCTTTTTCAAGGGTGGCGAGTTCTTGCAGAAGAGGACCACTGGAGCTGGTGGGAGGAATTGAAAAGGGAGCCGTCATCATGAACAGGTGCTGTACCGTCTTGTTGCTGCAAGAAAGACAGAGCAGGGTTATAAAAGGAGAGAAATCATTGTAAACCACCTCAGGATAAATTGTGAGAAGTGGTACCTGCTCTGCAGGGATATCATATTCAGCATCAAGTTGTGTCAACAATGGTCCCAGAGCTCTTCTGAAGGCATGACTCTTCCACATTGACCACCAGGTTTCAAAACCATCAGTTGATGAGGTAAAGGTGAGGTTGTGAGGAATTGGGATGGCTAGAGCATCAAAGAAAGAGTAACACCTCTGACCGGTGAGGATGTCAGGCAAGTCAGCTATACTCTCTGTTAAGTGATGGAGAAAGAAATAGGGAGACACCTGCTCAAGACCAAGTTGCCGGGCTGCTACGACCGGCTGATACGACTCGTAACCAGGTTTGATGATCCTGTTGGAGGTGCTTGATACGCGTAGATGCACACGTCCGTTGGGAACCCCAAGTGGAAGGTATGATGCGTATAGAAGCAAGTTTCCCTCAGTATGAAACCAAGGTTTAATCGAACCAGTAGGAGCCAAGAAGCACGTTGAAGGTTGATGGTCGCGAAATGTGATGCGGCGCAACACCAGGGATTCCGGCGCCAACTAGGAACCTGCACAACACAACCCAAGTACTTTGTCCCAACGAAACAGTGAGGTTGTCAATCTCACCGGCTTGCTGTAACAAAGGATTAAACGTATCGAGTGGAAGATGTTTGCAAAGAAAACAGTAAAACAAGTAGATTGTATGCTATGTAAAGAATAGGACCGGGGTCCACAGTTCACTAGAGGTGTCTCTCCCATAAGATAAAAGCATGTTGGGTGAACAAATTACAGTCGGGCAATTGACAAATAGAGAAAGGCATAACAATGCATATACATGACATGATAAATATAGTGAGATTTAATTGGGCATTACGACAAAGAACATAGACCGCCATCCAACTGCATCTATGCCTAAAAAGTCCACCTTCAGGTTATCATCCGAACCCCTCCAGTATTAAGTTGCAAAGCAACAGACAATTGCATTAAGTATGGTGCGTAATGTAATCAACAACTACATCCTTAGACATAGTATCAATGTTTTATCCCTAGTGGCAACAGCACATCCACAACCTTAGAACTTTCTGTCACTGTCCCAGATTCAATGGAGGCATGAACCCACTATCGAGCATAAATACTCCCTCTTGGAGTTAAGAGTAAAAACTTGGCCAGAGCCTCTACTAATAACGGAGAGCATGCAAGATCATAAACAACACATGAACAATAGATTGATAATCACCATAATCATAGTACTCTCTATCCATCGGATCCCGACAAACACAACATATAGAATTACAGATAGATGATCTTGATCATGTTAGGCAGCTCACAAGATCTAACAATGAAGCACAACAAGGAGAAGACGACCATCTAGCTACTGCTATGGACCCATGGTCCGGGGGTGAACTACTCACTCATCACTCCGGAGGCGACCATGGCGGTGTAGAGTCCTCCCGGAGATGAATCCCCTCTCCGGCAGGGTGCCGGAGGCGATCTCCAATCCCCGAGATGGGATTCGCGGCGGCGGCGTCTCCGTAAGGTTTTCCGTATCGTGGCTCTCGGTACTGGGGGTTTCGCGACGGAAGCTTTAAGTAGGCGGAGGGTCAACGCGGGGGCCACACGAGGGCCCCAGATGGTCGGCGCGGCCAGGGCCTGGCCGCGCCGGCCACCCCCTGGCTTCCTCGTGGCCCCACTTCGTTAGGTCTTCGGTCTTCTGGAAGCTTCGTGCAAAAATAGGACCCTGGGCGAAAGTTTCGTCCAATTCCGAGAATATTTCTTTACTAGGATTTCTGAAACCAAAAACAGCAGAAAACAGAACGGCTCTTCGGCATCTTGTTAATAGGTTAGTTCCAGAAAATGCATAAATATGACATATAATGTGCATAAAACATGTAGGTATCATCAATAAAGTAGCATGGAACATAAGAAATTATCGATACGTTGGAGACGTATCAGCATCCCCAAGCTTAGTTCTGCTCGTCCCGAGCAGGTAAAACGATAACAAAGATAATTTCTGAAGTGACATGCCATCATAATCTTGATCATACTATTTGTAAACATATGTAATGAATGCAGCGATCAAAGCAAAGGTAATGACATGAGTAAACAACTGAATCATAAAGCAAAGACTTTTCATGAATAGTACTTCAAGACAAGCATCAATAAGTCTTGCATAAGAGTTAACTCATAAAGCAATAAATCAAAGTAAAGGTGTTGAAGCAACACATAAGAAGATTAAGTTTCAGCGGTTGCCTTCAACTTGTAACATGTATATCTCATGGATATTGTCAACATAAAGTAATATAACAAGTGCAATATGCAAGTATGTAGGAATCAATGCACAGTTCACACAAGTGTTTGCTTCTTAAGGTGGAAGGAGATAGGTAAACTGACTCAACAATAAAAGTAAAAGAATGGTCCTTCAATGAGGAAAGCATCGATTGCTGTATTTGTGCTAGAGCTTTTATTTTGAAAACATGAAACAATTTTGTCAACGGTAGTAATAAAGCATATGAGTTATGAAAATTATATCTTACAAGTTGCAAGCCTCACGCATAGTATACTAATAGTGCCCGCACCTCGTCCTACTTAACTTGGACTACCGGGTCTTCGCATGCCATGTTTCAACCAAGTGTCACAAAGGGGTACCTCCATGCCGCCTGTACAAAGGTCCAAGGAGAATGCTCGCATTTCGGATTTCTCGCTTTTGATTATTCTCAACTTAGACATCCATACCGGGACAACATGGACAACAGATAATGGACTCCTCTTAAATGCATAAGCATGTAGCAATGATTATTGTTCTCATATGAGATTGAGGATATATGTCCAAAACTGAAACTTCAACCATGATTCATGGCTTTAGTTAGCGGCCCAATGTTCTTCTCTAACAATTTTGCATGCTCCAACCACTAAAATGATAGACCTTCAGACAAGACGGACATGCATAGCAACTCACATGATATTCAACAATGGTTGATGGCGTTCCCCAGAAGCATGGTTATCGCACAACAAGCAACTTAATAAAATATAAAGTGCATAAGTACATATTCAATACTACGATAGTTTTTAAGGCTATTTTGTCCCATGAGCTATATATTGCAAAGGTGAATGATGGAATTTTAAAGGTAGCACTCAAGCAATTTACTTTGGAATGGCGGAGAAATACCATGTAGTAGGTAGGTATGGTGGACACAAATGGCATAGTAGTTGGCTCAAGTATTTTGGATGCATGAGAAGTATTCCCTCTCGATACAAGGTTTAGGCTAGCAAGGTTATTTGAAGCAAACTCAAGGATGAACAAGTGCAGCAAAACTCACATAAAAGACATATTGTAAACATTATAAGACTCTACACTGTCTTCCTTGTTGTTCAAAACTCAATACTAGATATTATCTAGACCTTAGAGAAACCAAATATGCAAATCAAATTTTAGCAAGCTCTATGTATTTCTTCATTAATGGGTGCAAAGCATATAATGCAAGAGCTTAAACATGAGCACAACAATTGCAAAGTATCACATTATCCAAGACATTTTAGAATTACTACATGTAGCATTTTCCAATTCCAACCATATAACAATTTAACGAAGAAGAAACTTCGCCATGAACATTATGAGTAAAGCCTAAGGACACATGTGTCCATATGCAACAGCGGAGCGTGTTCTCTCCCACAAAGTGAATGCTAGGATCCATCTTATTCAAACAAAAACAAAAACGAAAACAAACCGACACTCCAAGTAAAGAACACAAGATGTGATTGAATAAAAATATAGTTTCAGGGGAGGAACCTGATGATGTTGTCGATGAAGAAGGGGATGCCTTGGGCATCCCCAAGCTTAGACGCTTGAGTCTTCTTAAAATATGCAGGGGTGAACCACGGGGCATCCCCAAGCTTAGATCTTTCACTCCTCTTGATCATAGTATATCATTCTCCTCTCTTGACCCTTGAAAACTTCCTTCACACCAAACTTCAAGCAAACTCATTAGAGGGTTAGTGCACAATTAATAATTCACACATTCAGAGGTGACACAATCATTATTTTCACTTCTGGACATTGCATAATGCTACTGGACATTAGTGGATCAAAGAAATAAATCCAACATAGCAAAAGAGGCAATGCGAAATAAAAGGCAGAATCTGTCAAAAACAGAACAGTCCATAAAGACGAATTTAGAAATGGCACCAGACTTGCTCAAATGGAAAAACTCAAAACTAATGAAAGTTGCGTACATATCTGAGGATCACGCTCGTAAATTGGCAGATTTTTTCGAATTTTCTACAGAGAACTGTGCCCAGATTCGTGACAGACAGCAATGCTGTTTCTGCGCAGCGATCCCAAATATAACATCAACTTTGACATAGAAACTTTACTTGGCACAAAAACATGATAAGGAGAGGTTGCTACAGTAGTAAAAAACTTCCAAGACTCAACAAAACAAAAATTGCTGTAGGTAAAAACATGGGTTGTCTCCCATAAGCGCTTTTCTTTAACGCCTTTCAGCTAGGCGCAGAAAGTGCAAATCAAGTAACATCGAGAGTAGAAGCATCAACATCATAGCTTGTTCTAATAATAGAATCAAAAGGCAACTTCATTCTCTTTCTAGGGAAGTGTTCCATACCTTTCTTGAGAGGAAATTGGTATTTAATATTACCTTCCCTCATATCAATAACAGCACCAACAGTTCGAAGAAAAGGTCTTCCCAACACAATAGGACAAGATGCATTGCATTCGATATCCAAAACAACAAAATCAACGGGGACAAGGTTATTGTTAACCGTAATGTGCACATTATCAATCCTCCCCAAAGGTTTCTTTTTAACATTATCGGCAAGATTAACATCCAAATAACAATTCTTCAATGGTGGCAAGTCAAGCATATCATAAATCTTTTTAGGCATAACAGAAATACTTGCACCAAGATCACATAAAGCATTACATTCAAAGTCATTGAATTTCATTTTAATGATGGGCTCCCAACCATCTTCTAACTTTCTAGGAATAGAAGTTTCAAGTTTTAGTTTCTCTTCTCTAGCTTTTATGAGAGCATTTGTAATATGTTTTGTAAAGGCTAAATTTATAGCACTAGCATTGGGACTTTTAGCAAGTTTTTGTAAGAACTTTATAACTTCAGAGATGTGGCAATCATCAAAATCTAAATCATTATGAGCTACAGCAATGGGATCATTGTTCCCAAGGTTGGAAAAAATTTCAGCAGTTTTATCACAAGCAGTTTCAGCAGTTTTAGCAATTTCAGGCAGTTTTGTTCGCTTTGCACTAGGAGTAGAAACATTGCCAACACCAATTATTTTACCATTGATAGTAGGAGGTGCAGCAACATGTGATGAATTAGCATTACTAGTGGTGGTAATAGTCCAAACTTTAACTACATTATTCTCTTTAGCTAGTTTTTCATTTTCTTCTCTATCCCACCTAGCACGCAGTTCAGCCATTAATCTTATATTCTCATTAATTCTAACTTGGATGGCATTTGCTGTAGTAGTAATCTTACTATCAATATCATCAGGTTTAGCAGCCATTTTATTAATTAAAGAAGATTGTGATGCAGACATGTATGAGATTCGGGTTTCAGCATTTGAAATTTTAGTTTGCAGACCAGAAATCTCCCTATTCAAGTTTTCAAGTTGATTTCCTATATTTTTCAACAAGGTAGATTGTTCATTCATAGTTTTAGTAAACAATTGATTTTGCTCATATTGTGATTGCATAAAGTTTTTAGTGGATCTTTCAATTTCTAACATCCTTTCCTCATATCTACCATAAGTATTACCATAGTTGTTCCTATAAGCATTGTTGTTGAAATTATTATTTTTAATGAAATTCACATCAACATTTTCTTCTTGAGCAACCAATGAAGCTAAAGGAACATTATTTGGATCAACATTAGATCTACCATTCACAAGCATAGACATAATCACATCAATCTTATCACTCAAGGAAGAGGTTTCCTCAACAGAATTTACCTTCTTACCTTGTGGAGCTCTTTCCGTGTGCCATTCAGAGTAATTTATCATCATATCATCAAGAAGTTTTGTAGCCGCCCCCAATGTGATGGACATAAAGGTACCTCCAGCAGCTGAATCCAATAAATTCCGCGAAGAAAAATTTAGTCCTGCATAGAAGGTTTGGATAATCATCCAAGTAGTCAGTCCATGGGTTGGGCAATTCTTTACCAAAGTTTTCATTCTCTCCCAAGCTTGAGCAACATGTTCAGTATCTAATTGTTTAAAATTCATTATGCTACTTCTCAAAGAAATAATTTTAGCGGGAGGATAATATCTACCAATAAAAGCATCCTTGCATTTAGTCCATGAATCAATACTATTCTTAGGCAAAGATAGCAACCAATCTTTAGCTCTTCCTCTTAATGAGAAAGGAAACACTTTCAATTTAATAATATCACCATCTACATCTTTATACTTTTGCATTTCACAAAGTTCAACAAAATTATTGAGATGGGCAGCAGCATCATCAGAACTAGCACCAGAAAATTGTTCTCTCATAACCAAATTCAGTAAAGCAGGTTTAATTTCAAAGAATTCTGCTGTAGTAGCAGGTGGAGCAATAGGTGTGCATAGGAAATCATTATTATTTGCATTTGTGAAGTCACACAATTTAGTATTTTCATGGTTGGCCATTTTAGCAACGGTAAATAAAACAAACTAGATAAAGTAAATGCAAGTAACTAATTTTTTTGTGTTTTTGATATAGAGAGCAAGACAGTAAATAAAGTAAAACTAGCAACTAATTTTTTTGTATTTTGACTTAGTGCAGCAAACAAAGTAGTAAATAAAATAAAGCAAGACAAAAACAAAGTAAAGAGATTGAGAAGTGGAGACTCCCCTTGCAGCGTGTCTTGATCTCCTTAACGGCGCAAATTTACTGGCTGGCGTTGACTGGGAGATAGAAATCTTTGTGGTGTAAATTTTCTTCAGATCCCCGGCAACGGCGCCAGAAATTTAGCTTGATACGCGTAGATGCACACGTCCGTTGGGAACCCCAAGTGGAAGGTATGATGCGTATAGAAGCAAGTTTCCCTCAGTATGAAACCAAGGTTTAATCGAACCAGTAGGAGCCAAGAAGCACGTTGAAGGTTGATGGTCGCGAAATGTGATGCGGCGCAACACCATGGATTCCGGCGCCAACTAGGAACCTGCACAACACAACCCAAGTACTTTGTCCCAACGAAACAGTGAGGTTGTCAATCTCACCGGCTTGCTGTAACAAAGGATTAAACGTATCGAGTGGAAGATGTTTGCAAAGAAAACAGTAAAACAAGTAGATTGTATGCTATGTAAAGAATAGGACCGGGGTCCACAGTTCACTAGAGGTGTCTCTCCCATAAGATAAAAGCATGTTGGGTGAACAAATTACAGTCGGGCAATTGACAAATAGAGAAAGGCATAACAATGCATATACATGACATGATAAATATAGTGAGATTTAATTGGGCATTACGACAAAGAACATAGACCGCCATCCAACTGCATCTATGCCTAAAAAGTCCACCTTCAGGTTATCATCCGAACCCCCTCCAGTATTAAGTTGCAAAGCAACACAATTGCATTAAGTATGGTGCGTAATGTAATCAACAACTACATCCTTAGACATAGCATCAATGTTTTATCCCTAGTGGCAACAGCACATCCACAACCTTAGAACTTTCTGTCACTGTCCCAGATTCAATGGAGGCATGAACCCACTATCGAGCATAAATACTCCCTCTTGGAGTTAAGAGTAAAAACTTGGCCAGAGCCTCTACTAATAACGGAGAGCATGCAAGATCATAAACAACACATGAACAATAGATTGATAATCACCATAATCATAGTACTCTCTATCCATCGGATCCCGACAAACACAACATATAGAATTACGATAGATGATCTTGATCATGTTAGGCAGCTCACAAGATCTAACAATGAAGCACAACAAGGAGAAGACGACCATCTAGCTACTGCTATGGACCCATGGTCCAGGGGTGAACTACTCACTCATCACTCCGGAGGCGACCATGGCGGTGTAGAGTCCTCCGGGAGATGAATCCTCTCCGGCAGGGTGCCGGAGGCGATCTCCGAATCCCCCGAGATGGGATTCGCGGCGGCGCGCTCTGTAAGGTTTTCCGTATCGTGGCTCTCGCTGGGGGTTTCGCGACGGAAGCTTTAAGTAGGCGGAGGGTCAACGCGGGGGCCACACGAGGGCCCAGGGGATAGGTCGGCGCGGCCAGGGCCTGGGCCGCGCCGGCCACCCCCCTGGCTGCCTCGTGGCCCCACTTCATTAGGTCTTCGGTCTTCTAGAAGCTTCATGCAAAAATAGGACCCTGGGCGAAAGTTTCGTCCAATTCCGAGAATATTTCTTTACTAGGATTTCTGAAACCAAAAACAGCAGAAAACAATGGCTCTTCGGCATCTTGTTAATAGGTTAGTTCCAGAAAATGCATAAATATGACATATAATGTGCATAAAACATGTAGGTATCATCAATAAAGTAGCATGGAACATAAGAAATTATCGATACGTTGGAGACGTATCAGTGCTCATGCCCACCGGAAGGAAACAGGGACGGATCATGATGGAATATAATTGCCGAGTGCTGGGGTCATCGGCAAAGCTGTCTAGCCTGAAGGAGACGGGATTCTCAAAATGCTCAGACTCCGTGTAAGGAAAGAAGAGGGGATTATCCAGGCCTTGGAAGAAGACGCTGAACCATTTTGAGGCTTCCTGGGGAAGCAGTTTACTGCCTGGAAGGCTGTACAAAGCTTGGCCGTAGCTAGTGCATCGGATTTGCTTCCAGTGGCATCTGGGAAGGTGCGAGTGGCCAGACGAGGGAAGTTTGGGATGTGGGTCTGGAAATATAGCTGAGCCCATAGCTGAATAAACCACCAAGGACCTCCTGTTTTGACTGTCTTTTGGGAAAACAGTTTGACAGACATCAGTTGGAGATACCGATAGACCTCTCCAAGGAATAGTTTGCCAATGCCAAGCTGGGTGCCCCTGGCAAGTTCATAGGCCAAGGAAAGGTAATTCTTGGTAGGAGCAAGGGAAGGGCCACAGAATATGAAGTGCTCCAACCAGAGGTTTAGGAAGGCCGTGTGTTCCGTAGCATACAAAGCTTGGCCGTAGCTAGGTTTATTAAATTAAGTTTGGTACCTAGTGAGCATGCTTATATGTTGTGATATTGCCCTGATTGTTTATTTATTGCATTGAACCTAATTCCCAAAACCCTAAACCCTAATCTTCTCACAACAAAACAGTATCAAATAAGAAGGAACTAAAATAAAATAAAATATGTGGGCATATAACCCTAGTAGGCAAATCTTGACTAATAACCATCTTACTTGTCTAAATAGTGATGAACCATTACTAGACCCCACTAAACCCTAAACCTCACCCCTCTTCTCACCATCCATTATAAACAAAATAAAAAGAAATGAAATTAAATAAGAAAAGGGCCTATGTGCCTATGACTATTTTTGGTAAGACTCCTACCTAGACCTTTCTACTTGATTAGATGATTTGAAAACCTCAACCAAACTAATCAAGTACTTCCCCAACCGAAACCAAGGTGAAATAAAAAGAAATTAAACCTATGCATAGGAGCACGTGTGGCACATAGCCATTTTTCCAAAACTTGACCTAAGCACCTCTACCTTGCCCAAATGGTTTGAAAACTTTACCAAACCCAAGCTAACATTAAATAAACCCTAAACCATGACCTTTGATCATAGATAAAGAAAAGGAAATAAAAATATGAAATGCACCTATGTGCATATGGCCAAAAATACAAATTTGAGCAAAAGACCATCAAACTTGTTTCCATTGCTTGGATTGTTTTCTTATATCATATTAAACCTCAACTACATCAATGGGATCAAGAAAAACCAAATCAAATTGGAAATAAGAAGATTTTCCAATACACATATGTGGATATGGCCATTTTTCCAAATCTTGAACCTAGACCATTATGGCTTGCACCATTGGTTGTGTTTGGTTACTAAACACATATAAACACCTTTGGAATCAAAGAAACTCAAATCAAATCAAATTTGAATGAAATATGAGCTCACATGCACTAATGGTCATTTTGACAAAAGTTAACCTGATGCCCTCTTTGAGCCCTGTTATTTCAAAAATTCTAAACTAAACTTTGTCAAACTTTTGCACCTCATCCAAGTCAACATAAAAGTGAACAACTTTGGTCAAAACCACCCCTGCAAATTCTTTCTCAATTTCAAATTATCATCAAGCAAAGTAGGGACATCAAATCAGATTTAAGATTGTGCCCTTTTTGAAATTCCACAAACCAACTCAATTTTGCACACCACCACCACCTTTGTGTGCCAAATTATATTAGAATCAACTCCACCAAAAATCTTTGCAAATTTTAAAAAGAAGTTTCTTGCGGCCATATCATCAAACAACTTGTGTGCAACGATCCACCAACTCCATACTCCCTTTTATCCAGCATGTTTGAGCCTCCATCATCAAGCCTATGTCACAACCAGCTCCTCCTTACACCCAGGGAACAAAGCCAAGCATCAGAGACCTTTGCTCATGCATAAAATCTTTTAGGACAACACCATGCCGGCCACCATTGACATCACCATGCCAACCCCCCTCACCTGCCCTCTCTGGTCCCTCTCACCGTGTCAAATGCACTCACCACACTCCACTGAGCACGCCTATACCTGCCATTGCCAAGGAGACGCACGCACTGGCCACACCGTACGCGCCCAGACACGCCCAGAGCATGCCAGGATCGGCATGAGCACGCCCTGGACGTGACAGTGCACACATGCGCTCCGTTGACTCCGCTCTCGCCTCGACCTCTCCTCGCTTCTACGCCATCACCATGACACCAGCTACTCCCCAGACAACCTCACTGGCTCGCCCGCGCCCTGTGGACGACGCCACCGTCGCCGTCCTCCGCCACGGGTACGCCAGTACGTGACGTCGCCCAAGCCACTCCGTCCACCCCCGTCCTCGCCATGACGCGCGTTAGCACCGCCTCGACGTCGCCTACACAACGCACCCACTCCCCTGGCCCCGCGAGACCTCCCTCGCCGACGTCCCCGCTCAACTGCCGCTCCGCCACGGCCACCTCGCTCCCCTATTAATAGAGGGTGCCCCTGGACGATCTCAACACAGCAGTCGCCTCCCCTCCTTCTCCTAGCTCGCCAAGACCCTTTCCCCTTCTTGATTTAGCTCTCCTTCGCCGGAATTTCGCCGGAGTAGCCCGCCAGTACCTCACACGCTCGCCAACAAATTAGTCCACCCCCGGAGCTCCCACGACTACCATTGAGCTCGCCGTCATCGACCACGTCGAACGCCGCCGACGCCCAGCCTCGCCGGAGCCCAGGATCGCCACCGACCCCCTACCTCCGCCGCGCCAGTGAGCTCCTCTCGTCGACGTAGACGACGCCTGTAAGCCGCACGATCCCCGCCTGATCCTACGTCCCACATTCATCCATACCGATTCGGTATTAAAAGTCACTAACATGTGGACCCCAGCATCAGATGGCCCGCGAGCATCGCCAGCTTAGCTGGGCCGGCCCACCTCCCTCGTTCCTTCCCTGGCCCGTTTATTTTCCCGCCAAGCCCACAATTCAAATAAAAAAAATTCGAAATTAATTATTTCTTCTCAGATGCTGTTTTGAAAATTAAATAGAATAAAATCTACCAAACCAAATTGAACAAATTTTATATATTTGGAAACCTTGATAAATTATCTACAAGACTACACTGGTCCCAACCCTAGATCATTTGTAGAATAAATATGACAAAATAAACAAGGCAGGGCCTTTTTCCACTACAATTAATTATTAAAAATTAAATAAAAATGCTATGGAGTTGATTCCAACTCTCATAATTCACTTTTCAAATACTCTAATTGATTATGTGAAAATATGATATGAGTACTGTATATGATCATGGGCTAGATTCAAATGGTGGCTATATGGCCATTTCTAGCTCATTTAAACTATTTCAAAAATAGTATTTAAATTATATGAGGTGTAGCTTCTCACTTAAATCATTACTCCAAGTGATTCAATGTGAGTTGATGATACATGTATTAATGACCCATATGTTCTTATTTGAAAATATCAAATCATTCCCAGAGTAGTAATAAAATTGTTCAAAATTATTTATTAAATCATATGAGATGTTTTGGTCTCATTTAAATCTTGTCTCAACTAAGTTAATATGGGGTAGAGACTATGGTCAGTTTTAAACTCATATTAAATTAGTTGATGTTATTAAATCATTAATCATGAGTATTAAAAAGGCATGAGGTGGTGTACCTCATTTAAATCACTTCCCAATTGATACTTATGAAGAGTTTGACTTTGGTCAACCTAGGTCATATGACATTAATTGAGGAAATTAAATCTTAATAATATTCAATGAGAGGAAATTATTTTCTCTCAAGAAATAAATAGAAACTCTAATTAATATTTATAATGAGAGGAAATTATTTTCTTAAGAATATAATTAAATCAACTCACCTAATAAGCATGTGGTCATGATAGCTTAGTAGGAGTGATTCATGTGTGTGTTTAGTCTAGTACTTAAGCTTTGTGTGGTGATTGGGTGTATTATATTCGTATTTAGACGCTAGTACCGAGGAGTACACCGAGGAGGAGGAGGTCTACTTCCAGGAAGAAGAAGACCACTTTGATCAGTACACCAATCAAGGCAAGCTAATATTCTTGCAAAGTGCAAAGCTCTACTAGAGCAAGGCACACTCACCAATTACTTTATGCTTCATGATCCCATCCCAAGTTTTATTCCTACAAGCTTTTACTTTGATTATTATAACTTGCTTTTATAGTTAACTTGGGTCTAGAGATAGAATACTACAAGAGTATCAAAGTTAGCCTAGAACACTCAAAGCTAGTTAGCACCCCTCATGACTAGTTGCTAGTGCTAAATAAATAAAATTGACTACTTTAGATGGGAACATGTGAAATGACAGGACTTTGAAAACCCTGGAATGAGAAGTCATTCTATTGAAAGATTTTGAAGGTGAATGTGCATTGTGAATGACATGGTGAATTTTACAAAAAAAACTGATGGTTGGGTTCGGATGCGATACCATTCCAATTTTGCAAGTACCCCCACAATACCTGATATGGGTAGGGCTTAACTGGAAGTTTATGTATCTTAGTATGGGTTCCCTCTAAACAAGCGTCATCGGGGTTATGCCAAGGGCTGCCTCCAAAGAAATATGAAATGACGTGAAATGACGTGAAATGAGGTGAATGTCCGGCCCAAGCCCTGTGCAGTTCCCAGGCTGACTGTCTTCACCGGGAGGCCAAGCTCATGGGGAGAGGTGCCTATACTAGGGTATGTGAGTGAAAGGTTATGGTTGGTAGTCCGCACACGGAGTGTGATAAATCAGGGCCAGTTAACCCTGACGGATTATTGCAAATGTTGTGGCACAAGTGTACGACCTCTGCAGAGTGTAGAACTATTCGAATAGCCGTGTCCACGGTTACGGACGATTGGAAAGGCCATACTGTTCCGTCATCAGAATTTTGCAAAAATGTGACATGTGAAGGGTGACTTGTGAATTGAAAGGTGAATGGTGAATTTGACTTGAATCACAACAGAGTTGTGGGAATGACACTAATGTTCCCACTTGAGTTAGTTAGCAAATGGGAAGAGGTTTTTACTAAATGTTTATGAACTAAAATTGGCTTTATGCAAATAAACTTAGAGCTTAGCACCCCCTTACTATAGTTGATAGTGCTTACATTAGTATTAGTTTGCGAGTACTTTAAAGTACTCATGGCTTTGTCCCTGGCTATTCAAATGGCCGACTATGAAGGAGAACAGCAGTACGAGGAAGATGGACAGCAGGACGTCTACGACAACTAGGAATACTCCTGACGTCAACAGTTGCCTGTGGAATAGATGGACCGCGACTGTTACTTCGCTTCTGCTATGTGTTTTGTAATAGGATCTCTAGATCCACTATGTTGTATTAAGACTGGATCATGTGATCCCTCTATGTAAGACAATTATGTGTTGTAATGAATGATGTGTTGTGGTATCAATCTATTATGTCTCGCAAAAACAATATTCCTGGGATTGCGATGAATGGCATAATAGGCATCTGGACTTAAAAATCCGGGTGTTGACAGACTTGGGGATGCAATATCTAGACCAGTGATCATGGCCACGTCTAGTAGGGTTGGTGTCATGGGACCATGACCAAATATGAAGCAATTCAAAGCATCAGACCAAAAGTAGCCGATGGTTTTCAAAAGGTTTTCATGTTTCTCAAGGGGAGATAGTGATAAGGCTAAGGCATCGGCTATTCCCGTAGTTTCCCAGGTGGATTGGTGGGTTTTGGCTATCCTATTATACCATGAAACCCAATCCTCAGGAGGATTAGGCCAGGCTCGTAAGCAGTCGGCCCAAGAGGATAGATCTAAGTTCTGGTTCACGAAGGGAATTCTATTGGCCTCGCACGAAATCAAATGAGCGGGATTCTCGGTAGAACGAGGGCCAAGACAGAGAGAATTTTGAAGAGAAGGATGCGGCAGCAGAATGTCTGATACCTAAAATTTAATGACGGAATGGGACATTAATTCGGGTGTTTGCTGTTAATTCTAACACTATGCTTGGGTAACGAGGAGCGGTTGAGGATTACCTTCAGGCCAGAGACCGTAGTGTTGGCGTTGGATGATTCCGCCATTGGATTCGTTGTGGAGTTGGGTTGGCGCGATTGAGATCTGAAAGTCGTGTGGCTATGAGTTGGGGCTGTTCGAGCGGCGATTTGGGGATCTGAGTTTGCTCTTTCAGATAAGGGTTGTAAGTTACCGTTTGAGTAGGCAATTGACTTGGCCTTACGCACGTTTTAAGGTGAAGGCCGATGTGCTGCCATCGGCTCTTTGTGCGTTGACTTGCTTTGACGATCGGCAAAATTGGTATGAAGGCAGAATCGGCATAGAAATATTTTCTTCATTAATTAAGAGGATTTTTACAGAGAAGAGCCGATTGCTCAAAAGAGGAAGAACAAAAGAGCCGATTGCTACTACTAGTCTTATGCTACTAGTCCTAGCCTAAGGGCCGTCGCTGCCCTCGTCGGTACCGTCGGCGCTGCTGCCGTAGCCTTCGGCAGGGGCCCCGTACTCCTCGTCGTCGTCGTCATCGTCATCCGACCCGGCGCGGAAGCGTTTTGCCGGCGGCTCGTCGGAGAATGAGGAGGTGTCCTCCTCTTCTTCCTCTTCCTCGTCGGAGGAGGTGAAGTCATCCCAGGAGAAGCGGTCGTCTTCGCTCTCCGCCTCGTCCTCCCCATTGACGAGGAATTGAAGGTCGTCTTCCCCATCGGTCAAGGATTTGTCATCCTCGGACCAAACAGAGGAATCGTGGTAATCCTTGTCCCACATCGTTGGGGCGAGGATGTCGTGCGCCGCCAGCGAGCCCCACTCTGGTGTCGGCTCGCGAGAGGAAGAAGAAAGGGAGGAAAGACCCGATGTTCCAGAGGAGGAGGAGGAGGAAGACATGGCTGCAGAGGAGGGTTTTTTGTTGATGGCTAGTACGGAGCAGGGGGATGAAGAAGCAAACTGCTTGATGCGGTTAAATAAAGGGGATATAGTGGAGATTTAATGTTGCGGTGGTTGATGTCTACGGGTGCTTCTATTCTTGTAGACAGTGTTGGGCCTCCAAGAGCAGAGGTTTGTAGAACAGCAGCAAGTTTCCCTTAAGTGGATTACCCAAGGTTTATCGAACTCAGGGAGGAAGAGGTCAAAGATATCCCTCTCATGCAACCCTGCAACCACAAAGCAAGAAGTCTCTTGTGTCCCCAACACACCTAATAGGTGTACTAGTTCGGCGAAGAGATAGTGAAATACAGGTGGTATGAATGAATATGAGCAGTAGTACGGCGCCGAAAATAGATCTTGGCGTTTTGATGGTAGTAATATTGCAGGAAGTAAACATGCGTAGTAACGCAGTAGTAATTCAGAAACAAGAACAAGCAGCGATAGCGTATTTAGGAACAAGGCCTAGGGATTAGACTTTCACTAGTGGACACTCTCAACATTGATCACATAACAGAATAGATAAATGCATACTCTACACTCTCTTGTTGGATGATGAACACATTGCGTAGGATTACACGAACCCTCAATGCCGGAGTTAACAAGCTCCACAATTCAATGTTCATATTTAAATAACCTTAGAGTGTAAGATAGATCAATACGACTAAACCAAGTACTAACGTAGCATGCACACTGTCACCTTCATGCTTATGTAGGAGGAATAATACACATCAATACTATCATAGCAATAGTTAACTTCGCAATCTACAAGAGATCATGATCATAGCATAAACCAAGTACTAACACGGATGCACACACTGTCACCATTACATCGTGCAGGAGGAATAAAACTACTTTAATAACATTGCTAGAGTAGCACATAGATAAATTGTGATACAAAACACATTGCAATCATAAAGAGATATAAATAAGCACTTCACTATGCCATTCATAACAGTGAATAAGTATTCTGTGAAATATAGCCTAAGAGACCCACACGGTGCACACACTGTCACCTTTACACACGTGGGACAAGGAGTCTCCGGAGATCACATAAGTAAAACTCACTTGACTAGCATAATGACATCTAGATTACAAGCATCATCATATGAATCTCAATCATGTAAGGCAGCTCATGAGATTATTGTATTGAAGTACATAGGAGAGAGATGAACCACATAGCTACCGGTACAGCCCCGAGCCTCGATGGAGAACTACTCCCTCTTCATGGGAGCAGCAGCGTTGATGAAGATGGCGGTGGAGATGGCAGCGGTGTCGATGGAGAAGCCTTCCGGGGCACTTCCCCGTCCCCAGGTGCCGGAACAGAGACTCCTGTCCCCAGATCTTGGCTTCGCGATGGCGGCGGCTCTGGAAGGTTTCGCGTACCGTGGCTTCCTCCGTAAGGGTTTTCAGGTCAGGACCTTTAAATAGGCGAAAGGGGAGCCTCGGAGGGGGCCTGGGGCCACCACACCATAGGGCGGCGCGGCCCCCTCTGGCCGCGCCAGTATGGTGTGGGGCCCCGTGGCTTCTCGCGGCTCCCGGTGTTCTGGATGGTTCCGGGAAAATAGGAACTGGGCGTTGATTTCGTCCGATTCCGAGAATATTTCGTTACTAGGATTTCTGAAACCAAAAACAGCAGAAACAGGAACCGGCACTTCGGCATCTTGTTAGGTTAGTTCCAGAAAATGCACAAATATGACATAAAGTGTGCATAAAACATGTAGGTATCATCAATAAAGTAGCATGGAACATAAGAAATTATCGATACGTTGGAGACGTATCAGTGGTTTCCGAGGAACATGGTGCCAAAACTGTCAAATTGTGTAGAGAAGTTGAGAAGGCATGGCATCATGATGAAGGATACTGCAACGGTTCTACTCTGCCACGACGTGACCCTACGAAGAAAAAACAGAGTGGTTTTGAAATTATCATTACCAAAACCAGGGGGCATGTGTTATCACCGGATTTTAGCCGAATCAGGAGATGGGCCGTAGTTGAGATGGACTTGAAGGATATACACGTGGAGCGTCTCTAAAGCGGCCTTGCACGAAGAGTTTGGGCTAGATTGCCCGTGTATCTGTATATTATAGAAGATTGCATCTTAGTTTAGAATTAAAAGATAGAGTTTAACCCGTACACGGTTAGGTGTACGTCCGAATTAGAAAGTCCCTTGGACTATAAATATGTACCTAGGGTTATTGAGAAAGGAGGACAATCACGTTCACAACAAACACAAACCAGGCGCATCGCCACCCCTTGTTTCGAGGGTTTCTTCCGGGTAAGCATCATGCTGCCTAGATCGCATCTTGCGATCTAGGCAGTATACGTTTATTCGTTATCTTGTGTTGCTCGTGCTGAAGCATTGTTGATGGCGAGTAGCATTACTTATCGTAGATGTTTTGGGGCTTGCATTGATGCTTTTCTTATACATATTTGCTTAGCTATGCCGTCCTTCGATATCTAGCTGCCCTTACACCTATCTAGGTGTAAGGGCAGCACCTTGCTTGTTCGTTATTTAGTAGATCCGATCTGTTATAGTTGCTCCTTGTTCTTCAAGGATTAGTTTAATATCCATCTGGTTAGGCCTTGCAAACGGGTTGAACAATCCGGTAGTGCGTAAGGTATGGTTTATTAGTCCTAAGAGGGATTGTTCCGGAAATTGACTTAATGTTGGTTTTTAGGCCTCTTTTAGGGTTAGTTTTCCATCATCTTTCGTGTCTATTAGGCTCAACTACGCGTAGAATGTTCCGATCATGCGGTGAAAACCCTAAACTGTCGTGGATTGGTTTAACTTTGTATTGATCAAGCAGGATCCCCATGTCATCGTAAACCCAACGTGAATCATGGGGCAATCGGCTCTTTGAGCCGATCCACAGGGCAACACATGCTTGCTCGGGCTCTTCGCGAAGAGTTGCGTGAACATTGGACACTCCCAGATGAAGTGGCGTTTAGAGGAAGCAACAAAGACTGGCGGTTTCTGCTCCTGGGCAATGCAGTGAAGGATCAAAGACCTAAGATAGTATTCTTGCTCTGGCGTGCTTGGCATCATCGTAACAACGTTGTTCATGGCGACGGAAAGGCATCGATCTCGGTATCAGTTCCTTATTTGGTAAATTACCATCGGTCGTTTATAGGCGAAGAACCAGTGGGCGGTATCGCGGCCTCTTGGATAGCTCCGGTTGTCGGCACTGTGAAGGCAAACGTTGATGCCGGCTGGGACTCTACTACAAAACGTGCAGGTATTGTCATCATTATCCGAGATCATCTGGGTTCAACTCTCTTAGCGGAATGGAGATTCATCCCATCTTGTGGAAGTGTTGAGGAAGCTGAAATTTTGGCGTGTCTGGAGGGCTTGAAACAATTGTCCTCGCTCCGAAGGTGGCCGGCGTCCTTGGAATCGGATTGTCTGAGGGTGGTGCATGCAATTTCGAGCACGGCTGAGGAGCATTCTGCCAATTGGCCGTTAATCCTGGAGGCCAGAGAGCTTTTGAAGATCTGCCAGGATATTTCTATCGCTAAAATAGATCGTGTGAACAATGGTGTAGCCCATGTGTTAGCTTAGCTTGGCATATCTGGTCTCTGAGACATTATGTTTGATTCAACCCCTGACTGCGTCAGATGTTGGTCAATCTAGACAATAGGAACACTATGTAAACTCTCAGGACAACAAGTTTCTTACGCACTGTTTTCCTTACCAGGGTACCGAAGGGGGCTGGAAGGTTTTTAATGGGGCGGCTTGCTGCTCTTTATCTTGTATTCTTAATTTAAAAAAAAACATGTATCATCACATCTATCTATTATATTATTAAAACAACAAACAACCAACGGTGGAGATTTATATCAATCTGAAGTCATAGACTCCCAATGGTTGAGATTAGTGGACGGAGATGCAGGTGCACCGTGGAGTCAATAGATAGATTACGCACCGTGTGCAACAAGAACTCAAACAAGAAAAGGTAACAAACTGATCCACGTTGTCCGTTTATACCAAAACAAAAAAATCTTTCTCCTCTAGATAAATTGATAAACACGTCTCTCTCCGCCCATATAGGCCGTGATTGGTGCTCCTTCGATTGGCACCGTGCCGAAGGACATCGGCCTCAGCGACCTCTGGTTCGAGCTCAAGCCTACATGATCCACGATCTGGCGCAGTCGAAGGATCTCAGCAGGGCCCAAAGATCGTCCTCGAGTTGCACCGCGACGTCGCAGCCACGGGCAACGTCGGCCGGCTTTGCCGCCGCGGCGTGGCCGGGGGTGTACCTGGCCATGGCGGCCATGGCATACATGGACCAGGTCGACTTGGATGGGGATGGCCGGCATGGGGTGGAGAACGAGGGCAGTCCCGACCAGACCTTCGACGTCTGGTCCGTCTCTAGCGTCAGCCCCTACACCGGCGGCCTCTGGGCGGCACCAAAGAGACAACGTTGATCTCGCTCCGACGAAGATATATCCAGGAAACAACAGCGATCTCACACCAACTAAGCTGATGACCAGATAACGTATCCTCAATCTACCTTCTTCGATTGGCACCGTGCCGCAGGACATCGGCCTCGGCGACCCCTGATTCGAGCTCAAGCCTACATGATCCACGATCTGGCGCGGTCGAAGGATCTCAGCAGGGCCCAAAGATCGTCCTCGAGTTGCACCGCGACGTCGCAGCCACGGGCAACGTCGGCCGGCTTTGTCGCCGCGGCGTGGCCGGGGGTGTACCTGGCCATGGCGGCCATGGCATACATGGACCAGGTCGACTTGGATGGGATGGCCGGCATGGGGTGGAGAACGAGGGCAGTCCCGACCAGACCTTCGACGTCTGGTCCGTCTCTAGCGTCAGCGCCTACACCGGCGGCCTCTAGGCGCGGCACCAAAGAGACAACGTTGATCTCGCTCCGACGAAGATATATCCATGAAACAACAGCGATCTCACACCAACTAAGCTGATGACCAGATAACATGTCCTCAATCTACCTTTATTTCTTCCATGAGTCTATCAAGAATTGCTGATATCAATTTGGCGAGATGCTACGACATGTGAAAGCCACGATGCAGGTTTTGGATCGACAGCGACCCGAAGGGCACAAAAAGCTTATGGCGACAGCCTACGCACTGGAGGGGCGCGGTTAAATTTGGATAGGCATGACGATGGCATTCTCCAAGCTCTTCGTCATCTGGTTCGAGCGCCTGCTCCGTGCGCAGAAGTAGGGCTCAGTCGGCTGGAAGGCGGTGTACTTCCGCCGCAGCGTCAAGCCTCTCGGCAACCATCCGACATGGCGCACATCTCCATTGCTTCAAGGCGTTCGTGAATCATGACTTCCGGTCCGACCTGGATTCGCCGTGGCGGGATCAACCCGACGACTAGGGCTACAGCCGTACAGGTGATAGAGCTCGGTTAGTTTCCTGGAGCAGATACACTAAAAAGAGTTCTTACATATGCTAGGATATCAAAGACGACCAGCTGTTGCGCATCCGGCAAATGTCTGACCATGCCCAGCGCCGCTCCACCGGTCAATGCCGCCGTCGTAAACACAGGTGGAACGCCCCACGGCAGTACATGATTTTTTGATCCACTGTGCGACCGCTATTTGCATAAGTTGGGCGCGATTATTTTCAGATCATGGGCATGCATGGACTCGAAAGTAGTACTCGACTGAAGTTTATATTTCAGTTCCATTAAATAAATTGTTCCAACACACCACACAATGCATGAAGTCGATTCTACAAGGTATGTTCCATCTACTGCTCCACATACATTTGCATCTGCATGTGTCGATGAAGGCTGCATACATGCATGCATATATGCAATTGGTTCTCGGTATGATGCTAGCCCATCGAACCAGTGAGATACTATATTTGGACGAAAACAATGAGGGTTGCATGGTCAATTGTAAAGACGTCGATGAAATCATCTTTTAACAGAAAATATATTTTGCTATTATAAAGCTTCAAAGTAAGTGATAACATTTGTCGACAAAGAGCCGCCCAGTAATAGTGATTCAAGATTATAGTGATTCAAGATTATAATTGGGCCACAGAATATTTTTTTCTAAATCGGAGTAAATAAACGACATATGCATAATCAGAATATATAAGCTATGTAGGAGTGAGTGACTGTTTGAATATTTGCAAACAAATACTATAAATATACACAAATTATTACACTAACTTGGATGCGGGAGTAGTAACCCGAATATGCAATAAGCCATACATGTTTAGATCTTATTCTTCGTGCAGATCTAGAAATACATATTGGTCTAAGGATACATCAGGAGGATACTAGAAGGACCGTATGGAAGAATAAAAGTACTCCATCCGATTCTCAATAAATATTAAATTTTGGATATATATTTTATTATATTAATCAAATAATTAAAACCCACAAGAATGATTATTAAGGTAATAAATACCTAAATGTGTAACATAGAACAAATCTAGCCGCGCAAGTGCGCGGGTCACCATGCTAGTTGTATTAGGAATGTTCAAGTTTTACAGAACGACACTATTTCTCAATTTTCTCATAAATTGTTTCCTAAATATGGACGGGCGCAACAACGTGTGTGCGCGCTTGCCGGCGGCTATGCGGCGTGGTACACCTTCAGCAACCACGGACATCTGCTGAACCCTAGGCTTGGGAAGCAGGCGTCATAAGGAAGATGTCAGGCCCGGCCGCGCAAATACCCTATGGTGTTTGCCATCATGAAATCCGAACCGATGTTAAAATTTAAATGTATCTTCCCACTCTCAAGTAGGTAGATACATCCAAATTTTGATAAAGTTGAGACACTTTGGTGGGACGGAGGAAGCATTTTTCTTGCGCTAAGCCCGTTGGGTCAGAAACTCATAATATGGACGGTTGCGTGGAAGTGGAACGGATTCATGCCGCATCACGCTCGCGAATCACTAGGCGGTATAAATCCTTGTCCGCATGTGGCCTGTATCAATCGGATGACCAGCATGCTTGCATTAGGCCTTGTTCAGCGTGAGTGGTTTAGCCTGTTTTGTAGTGTTTAATTTCGATCCTATTTAAACTCACTCAAAACCTCCACCAAGCCGTTCGGTAAATCGGTTTTGGGCGGGCTCAGCCACGATGACACGTCGGGTCATCTCAGGTAGAGGTGGAACTGAAACGATCCACCCCCTCCCCTCGCGTTTCTGGCTGTCGGAGGCACACGGCACACGGCACACGCAGCGAGTCAGCCATCGCCCCAACCTCTCAATCGCGGTGGCGCCAACCAACGTTGTCGACGGTGCCACCGCTCTATCACACCTCAGCCAGCCAGTCCAGAGCTCTGCATCCTCCTTGCCATCCCGGACACAGCAACTCCTTTCGTTCTGACGCCACCGACGCCGATGTCTCTTCGCCGTACGTCTTCTCTGGTAGACTTGGATTTTCTCCTAAGTACTTCCACTTCGTCCCCTCCTCCTCCCCCCCTATCCACTCTTAGACGTGAATCTTGGTTGGCACATCTGTGAGATCCGGTTCTTGATCATGTTATTGACCTAGGATTCTTGATAATTGATAGTTGGTGGTTACGTTCTTGATTCAGTACGACAAGCGTACCACTAATTAGGTCTTACAGGAATGTACTAAACTATTAATCATGTGTTGTGAACATGGTGAAGTACAACCTAATTTTTTTGCGCGTAGGAATCGAAATCGGTAAAACAGAGTCCAGTAAGAAACAAAAGTTATTCAATTAATATTTATTAATGCATAAAATGCATATTGATCAATTACAAGAAAGGATCTTATTCATAAACATTGCTTTTCAGAAGCATGATCACCACCGGTGATATCATTTTTGCATTGTAACCTTTTTTCCGCAACAACACCCGTCCTTATCGAAACATCTGTATCTAACCTTTTGACCACCAACTCCTTCTTTTTTGCAATGAGAGTGGCACAAATGAGAAGTGCAACTTTTTAAAGGCTTGCATGTCCACTGTTCAACTACAAATGCAATAAATTACAACATAAATAATTTAGTTATCGCGTATACAATGATAAGAACAAGAATATATAAAAAGAAATTTCTTGTATTCATACAAAATGCAGAGTAATCAAAGAAATCGTTGCCTACCTGCATGAGAGGATGGCAACATAGAACACATCATCACAACAACAAAGAGAGCAATTGCAGTTATGCAGACAATCGACCTTGTTTTTCTAGTGATGAGTGCCATACTGCGAGAAGAGAATACTGGTAGTTTTGATGCTTCTTTGGTCACCTATTTGGGGTCCTTTCAACAAATCTTCTTTGAGAGTATTTTTATAGACCCACTATCATTTCAAGGTTGCATTTATGAAAACGTTTAAATTAATGTGCAAATATCTTTATAGCTCTAAAATTGATATACTCCCAGTGTGTATACACTATATTTCTTCTTTATTTCTTTATATGGTACTTAATGATGCTCTTTTATATATGTAAGAGGAAACACCATTATATCTTATGCATTTATTTTACCATGGATTTGTTTCCTCACAAATAAGATGGATAGTGAATACTATTTCAATGGAAGAGATTTACCATATTAAGTTTGATTAAACGTCACTTCAATTTTAATTTTCAAGATTTGTACAAGCACTATCTATTAATTTTTAGTTTTTTGGCATCATATTTATTGATGGTGCTTCTATAGGGTGTAATAAAATCTTACATGATTATTAAATATATGATATCATTTTATACTGTATATTTATTTCATGTTATTATTGTAGAATTATTTTAAATAAATTCATAATAAAATAAGTGATAATGCAGCTGACTGTATGCATATCTTATACTTAATATTCACTTGTCTTTATTGTTCTAAACTTATCTACACCCACTTTTATATAAAATATTAATTTCAAATTCAAATATTTCAAATTAAATGCTTGTGCTCATGTAGATTCAATAATGGTCCAATCTCATGCACTGGCCATATAATGCATTTATTTGCTCACATCAATGTTGATAGCAAAATACTAGTATTGTAAGATATTGTATCCTATGAAGTTAAGATAAATGGAATATTCTATCTACTTTTGAACATTACTTATATTTATAAACTACTATGTAATTATTTTGTATACACTCCAATACGGTAGGCAGTCCCTAGAGGTTTTATAAGGGCGAGGCAAACCGCTAATCTCCATGCTCATGTTGGCCCTACAAATAAAAGCTGCTAGGAATAAGTGCATCAGGGATTCTACAACCCAACGCCTTTTTTTCTTGCGGTATTTTTGATTCGCCGCGTGCTCTCCTTTCGTGGCACCACGCCCATACGCCTCGGTACATTAATAGATGACGCAAAATTTAGTGTCGTGCACTGATAGCTCCAGAAAGTGACTTGTTTTCTAAGGTGATTTTATATGGATTTCATTTGGATTGGTTGGATATCGCTTCTAATTAACACGCAATGTGCATGTGGGACTACCAGCAACCGGGGTGTCACGTCCCTTAAGTTGCCGAGAGCGAAGGACTAACAATCACTCCAGGAGGAAACCCTGGAGTGAGGCTCTGCGAGGGCCGAGCCCTTGCGGAACACTAGGCGCAGCTCCAAGGGAATCCCTGAGAGGCTTCGGGTCGAAGAGGCCTCGGATGCCGACCACTCGGGCCCCGCCCGAGAAGCGCATCCAAGGCTAACTTCCTGGACCACACGACAAGGCCAAAGACGCTACAGACAGAAGAATCGGGACCCACTAGCTCCGTCCCGAGGAGGCAAGGCGCCTTTGCCTCTTTGGTGCTAAAGCGGGCTCAACGAGGACCGAAGCGCCAAGACCCTATCCTTTCCACTTTGGTTCAAGGCCATGTGCACGGCACAAACGGCCACAAGAGGGGTAATCAGCAACCTCAGCACCTGCCATGGACCGCTGCTTTAATCGACCATGGACTAGGTCTATCTTGCAAAGGGCGAGGGTATTTCCCGCCCTCGGTTTGGAGATGTGGAAACCCTTCCCCCTCAAGATATTTCGGGTGAAGAGGACCAGCTCCCCTATATAAGGACTAGCCTTGATAGCGTAGTGGGCGTCGATCCAGAGCGATCTCAAACCCTAGATACTTGTACGGTCATCTTCTCCATCGAGACCAGCAATACATCCACCAAAGCTGGACTTAGGGGTTTTACCTCTCCGAGGGTCCTGAAACTGGGTAATTGTTGTGTCACTATTTGTAGTGTTACTGTCGGGAAGGCGACGACGAGCTCTTGAGTCCCCAGTGTTCAAACCTCTTGGGTTCGCTAACACCCGTGTTCCTTTGAGGACACGAATCTCCACCATTTGGCGCGCCAGGTAGGGGATTCAGTGGTGTCATCGTTCTTCTCCATCAGATTCGTCGACATGGTCGTGCAAGTTGATATTCGCGGCGAGCGCGCGCATCACCGTGCGGCTAGCCGCGCTTGCTCCGAGCCTGCTCGTCGTCGTGCTCCTACCGCCTCTAAGCTCGCTGGGCACGACATCCCGGGGGCTCCCAAGCCGTCCATGCGTCACGCTCCTAAGGTGCCAGAGCTGGAGCCATGGACCAACGACGAGGAAGGTTTGCCCTTCCACCCGTCGGGGGATCCGCGACCTCCCTCGACGTGAGGTCTCACCTCCTTCGTCATCTCTGAGCCCAACGCCCCCGAGCAGCTTACGGAGGAGGCTCACATTCTTCTGGGTCAGGAGTTGCTAAACCACCCACCGTCAGATGCCGAGCAAGATGGTTGGGCTACGCGCATCATCGAGCTGGTGAACGGGCGCGGCAGGCGCGATGCTCAGAACTTCCCTCCACCGCCGCTCGCTCAGCAAGCTTCGGGGGAACCCTCGCGCGCGGCATCGTCCCCACAGGTCGCCGAGCCCAGGTGCTAGATCATACTGAGGACACCCGAGGAGGCCCGTGTTGGGTTCGAGCAACAGCCCGAACGACCACAGGAGCGCCAAGCAAGGGTCCTCCGGGAGATTGCGGTGGTGGGTCAAGGTAACCGCACTGCTTGGACGCCTGTCTGCATGGGGGCCTGCATCGCCTACACCAAGGAGCTCCGCCGCTTCTGGTGGCCGCTCAAGTTTCGGCCAGATCTGCTGGCTCGCTATGATGGCCACGTGGACCCTACGGAGTTCCTACAGCTATACATTGTGAGCATTGGAGCTACTGGGGGAGACCTGAAGGTTTTGGCCAATTGCTCCCCATGGCGCTCAAGGACATTGCCCGCTCCCCGGAGGAGTCTGTCTCCTCCTGGGAGAATCTCTGCCAGCAGTTCGTGGCCAAATTCAAGCCTACTACAGACCGCCACTCCACTCTCAATGACCTGCGCCATATTCGCCAGGAAAAAGGTTAAACGATGTGTCAGTTCATGCAGCGCTTCAGCCAAGTGAGGAACAAGGTACCCATGATTTCTCAAGCCAACAACATCTCAGCCTTCACCGAAGGTGTCACAGATCTTTGAATGAGGGAAAAGCTCGCCATGCATGATGAGCTTGAGTCCACAAATGAGCTCTTCGCCATGGCTGACAAATGTGCCAAAGCGGAGGTGGGGCGGTTGTTCATCCGGGAACTCCTAGATTCCCATAACACACCGCCCTCCTCCAACGGGAAGAGCTTCTCAAAGGACACCAAGCGCAAGACTATCGCGGTCTTGGTTGCTGAACCTCACCAGAAGTTTCAGCGTGGAGCGGAGGGGGAGAACGCAGGAGCCGATGGGCACCCATTCTTTACCGATCACCGCAAATCTGGACACTCCACCAACAACTGGTACGAGATCTAGAAGATCCGTGAGGAGAGGGATAGTCAGAGAAAGGAGAAGCATTCTGATGGGAACGGTAGCGGACGTGGGGGAGGTCGTGGAGGCAGAAGCTGGAACCGCGACCTGAGCAGGGGTAACAACCAGGAGAATGCCGCCTACCCACTCCTCCGCGATGGGAAAAACCATGCCGAGGATGGCGCTGGGGGATACCAGGAGCCGAAGGGCGCTGTCTGTTGCATCCTCAGTGGGGCTCAGGCGCCAACCTCTACGAGGCACTTCAAGCATCTCTCCCGAGAGGTCGCAACCGCTTGCCCAGGTTTGAACCCTGTCAAGCTCAAATGGCCGTAGTTTCCTGTTTCTTTTAGCTTATAAGACCACCCCAAGTCCGACGAGACAGTAGGGGCCATTCCCCTCATGTGCACTCCCATCATCAACAACATTGTTGTCACCAAGACTCTGATTGACGGAGGATTCGGGCTGAGTGTTCTGTCGCCGAAAACTTTTGAGAAGATGCATCTGTCTTACGATCGACTGTAGCCCACGATGCCGTTCTCGGGAGTCACTGAGGGATCCACAGTGCCATTAGCCAAGTGCGACTCCCTGTCACATTTTGTTCCCACAGCAACTATCGTACAGAGCTCATCGACTTCGACGTTGCGCATATCGGGCTGCCCCACAATGCCATTCTGGGTTTCCCCGCCCTCGCCAAGTTCATGGCGGTCACCCACCATGCCTACAACCTCGTCAGCATGCCAGGCTGCAACGGTGAGACCATCACTGTCTGCTGCGACGAGAGGGATGCGTTGAACTCCAATGAGAATGCTTACCGAGAGGACGCTGGGACATTCCCGGTCAACGAGGATGTCATGGAACAACTCGGGGGATGTGAGAGGAAGAGGCAGATGCTTTCTCAGGAGCGTACCAGAGCAAAGAGGGCAGCACATGCCGCTACCCACGTCGAGGCCATGTCAACAGCTACCCTCAGCGAGGACCTGCTGGGAAATCTTCAAGGTGCCGAGGGCTCGGGGGCTCGGACCACTCTGAAAGGCAATTCCCCAAATAGGAAGGCGCGCTCGATGCCTCCCTGAAGAAACTCCCAGACATGGCTCGCCATACACCGTCAAGGGTGCGGGAGTTCAACGGAGGGTGATTGAGCCCCGTCTCGAGGAAGGAAGCGGAGTGAAGTACTCACGGCACAAGACCAGCAGAGCGGAGAAGCCACCCATGCCCCCGGATAATTGCGAAGGTAGAGCAAGGATGTCAGCCGAATGACCTATGTGCAGCAATCGCATGGCATCAGGAGACTGCCGCGCTGGAGCCAGGAGCTTCCCCGATAGATCTCCTTGGGTCCTTCTGGCACCTTGCAGCCGAGAGGGAGCTATAACCCTCCAAGAATAAATCCCAAAGACAATCACCAACAATAGTATTTTTGCTCTTTGAAGATGGTCGGCTTTACTCTCACACCTTGAAGCAAATTCTCTAAGGGTCACTGATTCAGCCACAACATCATGTAATGGGATTTCTTCAGATCTTTCTCAACGAGCACCTGCGCCGATTGGAATAAAAGACTCTAGACTCCATTCCTAAGGGATTCAAAAACTTGTCTAAAAGTGTTCCCTAAGTTCTCGATTGTGTGCGCCATGCGAGCGAGGGCTGGGCACTGTGCCTTAGTCGGTGTAACCCATCAGTCCTACACTTGGGTACTGAGCTCTAGCAGCGGGGTCACTACCCGCACTAAGACACCTAACCCACTTGGTGTCTGATCTCCTCGCACAACAACACATCCGAGAAACACATCGCACGAGAAAAAAAAACACGCAGAACCTTACAATTACCTCCCCGAGGAACCAACAAGGAGTCACGGTAAAGCCTAAGGCGCAAGTCTACGGTTACCTCCTCGAGGAACCAACAGAATCCGCTGACAGGTGATGAGGGTGCTCCTCGGTAATGCCCACCTTTTGGGGCTTAGGGTTGACAGAATCATGCAAGCTAACACGAGACATCGAATACCAAACATACAGGAGAGAGATTTACCCAGGTTCGGGGCCTTCGATGAGGTAAAACCCTTACTTCCTGCTTGTCTGATATTGATTATCGAAATTATCAGGTTACAACGGGGTAGCCCAAGGCTAAGACTAAGATCTCATTGAGAGGCTAAGATTTCTAATGACCTAGCTCTAGACTTCAGGTGAATCTGGCTGTGGTGATTGTATGTCCCTCGGCAGACCCTCTCCTGGCCCTTATATTGCAGGCCAGGTCCCGAGAGTTCTGTCCGGGTTCGACTAATTTGTAAAGAGTTCTATATCTAAACTTTCCTTGTTCTCCGTCTTCTTGCCTTGTTCATCAAGAATCCTTTCTTGGAACCGACGTATCGGCCCGCCTTGGTCGGTGGATGTTCTTCATGGGCCCTTGGTTGGGCCATAGGAGGAAGCATAATATTGGTTACCCGAAGGGTAATGCCCACATCAGTAGCCCCCGAGTGACTGGTAGAAGTAAAGCTTCGGGCAGGGACTAAAATTTTCTTCTGTCGAACGTCCATAATTACCGGAAGATCTTGATCTCTTGAAACAAAAAGCTCATTTTTAATCGGGTGCGCGTCCAGCACTCCCGATGGGAGTAGCCCCCCGAGTCTAGGCATGAATGCTTGCAACCGTGTGTAGACTCAAGTTGTACTACTCGAATGTTCTTGGATGTCGATGTTCTTCGCAAGCTATTGCAATCATCTGATATGTTTTTTAAATCAGGTCCTCCATAACTTTGAGTAAAGTCATGCCAATTGATAGTACGTAAGGGATTTGAGTAACATGCCCAATTTTACTCGATAGATCAATGTTGGTTAACTACCGATGGCAAAACAATGTTACTCTACTCAGAATCAAGTCCCCGGGCATGATCCTGGATCTTACGAAATCTTCGAATCCATAATTTATATCGGGTGCATGTCCAGCGCTCCCGATGGGAGTAGCCCCTGTTTCTAGGGACGGATGCTTGCAACCGTGCATAGACTCGAGCAACCCGACGTTATAGGTTCCTTCGGATGCTTCATGAATAGCCGATTCTTTTGGTGACATCATCAATGATGTGGCCTCTGCGATGGTTCGATTGACAGGACATGACCTGATGGGCCCACCCCACTTCTGCGCGGTTGATACGTCCAAAACGTATCTACTTTCCCGAACACTTTTGCTATTGTTTTGCCTCTAATTTGTGTATTTTGGATACAAATAACACGGACTAACGCTGTTTTCAGCAGAACTGCTCTGGTGTCTCGTTTTTGTGCAGAAATCCAACTTTGGGAAAATCCTCGGAATTTATGCGAAGTCCCTATTTTCCCAAAATACTGACGGAGAAGGACAAGTGAGGTGGAGGCCCGAGGGCCCCACACCATAAGGCGGCGCGGCCTAGGGGCCCGCGCGGCCCTATGGTGTGGCCCTCGGCTGGCCTCCGACGCCCTTCGGACTACTTATCGGGTTCGACCTAAAAACGCACAAGGGAGAAGTCGAAATCGCCGAAACCCTCCGAGAGCCGCCACATCGCGAAACTCCGTCGCGGGAGCCGAAGTCTCCGTTCCACTCCGCCGGGACGGGGAATTGGAGGAGATCTTCACCGCCATCACCGCCAACGCCTCTCCATCGACCAGCCATGTTTCCCCCATCCATGTGTGAGTAATTCCCCCGTAGGCTGAAGGGGATGGTAGGGATTGGATGAGATTGGTCATGTAATAGTCATAAGATTGTTAGGGCATAGTGCCTAGTATCCGTAGATGTCACTTTTATGATATTGTTGCAACTTGTTATGCTTAATGCTTGTCACTAGGGCCCGAGTGCCATGATCTCAGATCTGAACATGTTATTGATTCATGAAGATATTCGTTGTTTATGATCTTACCTGCAAGTTGTATACACATGTCGCTGTCCGGAACCAATGGCCCCGAAGTGACAGAAATCGGGACAACCGGAGGGAATGGTAGTGATGTGAGGATCACATGTGTTCACGGAGTGTTAATGCTTTGCTCCGGTGCTCTATTAAAAGGAGTACCTTAATTTCCAGTAGTTTCCCTAGAGGCCCGGCTGCCACCGGCTGGTAGGACAAAAGATGTTGTGCAAGTTTCTCATTGCGAGCACGTACGACTAAATATGGAACACATGCCTATTGATTGATTAGTACTTGGATACCGTTTTATTATTATCTGCAAATGCCCCGCTTTGATTGTTACATGAGTTTCTCTCATCCATGCAACGCCCGTTAATCCGTCCCTGTACAGTATTTTAATCCTGCTGTTTACTATAATCACTACTGCTGTCTTTATTTCACCGCTGCTGTTATTTCACCATTCCTACTGCCATAAAACTGTTACTACTGATAAACTCTTGCGAGCAAGTCTGTTTCCAGGTGCAGCTGAATTGACAACTCCGCTGTTAAGGCTTACAAGTATTCTTTGTCTCCCCTTGTGTCGAATCAATAAATTGGGTAATACTTCCCTCGAAGACTGTTGCGATCCCCTATACTTGTGGGTCATCAAGACTATTTTCTGGTGCCGTTGCCGGGGAGCATAGCTTTATTTGGAAGTTCACTTGGATTGATATTGTTCGCTGCAATTCTCCATCATGGGTAAACCTCGCGATACTAAGATCGCCATATTACCATCCACTACAAGAAAAGGTACAACTCTTAGTACATCTACTGCTCTTGATTCACCATCTGTGATAAGTAACTTGTTTCACCACCACAAACTTCAAATG
This sequence comes from Lolium multiflorum, assembly GCA_030979885.1. Lineage (NCBI taxonomy): Eukaryota > Viridiplantae > Streptophyta > Magnoliopsida > Poales > Poaceae > Lolium > Lolium multiflorum. The sequence goes on from CM061752.1 coordinate 144,874,306, forward strand.
CTGGTACTTCTGCTGAATCTGAAAACTCCTCTCATAATTGTGATGATGCTTCTGCTGTGCTTGATAATGATGGTTCGTTAGGATCTTTTCTAGATGCTACAATTGCTAAGTCTAGACAAATTGAAAATACTGAAACTCCTAATGAAAATGCTGCTACACCTGTTAATTCACCTGAGTCTGTTGAATATTCTAGTGATGATCTTGATGAAGATTATGTAGAGCTTGATGATGATTTTATTGAAAAATGCAATGCTACTACTGATGCAAGAAAAATTAAAAAGTTGCTTGCAGAACATGCTGTTAGATATAAACTATCTCCTGATCCTAAATTTGCCACATCTCCTATAAACATTAGGGATAAAGATTATGATTTTTCTCTTGATTTATCTCATATAGCTATTGTTGAGAAAACACCCTTTTGTGGTACTGAAAAAGAAAGTGCTGTTGAACACATGACTGAGCTATCTACTCTTAGTGGCTTGTTTTCCGATGATATTAAGATGCGTACTTATTTTGTCGCTAAAATTTTTCCTTTCTCATTAAAGGATGATGCTAAAACTTGGTATAATAATTTGCCTCCTGGATCTATTAAAAGTCCAAAAGAATTGCTTGATGTTTTCTTCCGTAAATACTTTCCTGCTAGTGCTCAACATGCTGCTTTGCAGAGAATTTATAATTTTGACCAAGAAGATGGAGAGAAATTGCCTGAGGCTTGGGCTAGATTTTGCTCTCTTATTAGAGCTCAGCCTGACCATGATTTGGAAAAGCATGATTTACTTGACATATTTTATAGTGGACTAACTATTGAGTCTAGGGCATACCTGGATAGTTGTGGTAGTTGTGTTTTCAGGAAAAGAACTCCAGACGACGCTGAAGAATTATTGGCTAAAATAGGCCGGAATCATGATGATTGGTCTACACCTGAACCAACCCCGACACCGATAGTGAAGAAGAGGGGTATGATTAAATTAAATGATGAAGATATGAGGGAAGCCAAGAAGTCTCTTAAAGAGAAGGGTATTAAACCTGAAGATTTGAAGAATTTACCTCCTATAGAAGATTTATGTGAGATAACTCCCCCTTCATCCATGATTGAGGTACACTCTCTCCAACGCTTTACTAGGGAAGATATTCCGTATTCAAAACCTCCTGCTCAATGCTTAGATGAGTTTGATAATTATATTGTTAAGCAAGAAAACTTTAATATGAGAGTAGAGAATCATTTAATGGAAAATTCTAGAGCTATTAGTGAATTGCATGGTATTGTGGAGAGAACCTCCAATGATGTTAAGATACTTGTTAAACATTTTCAAATGGTTCAAACTCAAATTGATCAACTTACTAAAGTGCAAAATGACTTGTTGGGAAATAATTCTAAAGAAAAACATGCTTATGAAGTAACAACTAGAGGTGGTGTTTCTACCCAGGATCCTCTATATCCTGAAGGGCATCCCAAAAGAGTTGAACAAGATTCTCAACTAATTAAAACTAGTGCTCCATCTAAGAAAAAGAAAAAGAAACATAAGAATGTTGTAGAATCCTCTGAACCTGTTAATGATCCTAATAGTATTTCTATTTCTGATGCTGAAACTGAAAGTGGTAATGAACATGAGGAAGATAATGATAAGAATGATACTCCTGATAAAGAAGAAATTGAAAAAGAACCTGAAAAGCCTGCTAAAAACAAAAAGTACACTAAAGAAGATTTTATTACTGAGAAACATGGTAATGAAAGAGAACCTTGGGTTCAAAAGCAAATGCCTTTTCCTGCTAAGAAACTAAAATCAAAGGAGGAGGAACATTATAATAAATTTTGTGATTGGATGAAACCTTTATTTTTGCAAATCCCTTTGACTGATGCTATTAAATTGCCTCCTTATTCAAAGTATATGAAAGATATTGTTACTAACAAAAGGAAAATCCCCAATGAGGAAATTTCCACTATGCTCGCTAATTACTCCTTCAATGGTAAGATTCCAAAGAAGCTTGGAGACCCAGGTATACCGACTATTCCTTGTTCCATCAAGAATAATTATGTTAGAACTGCTCTATGTGATTTGGGAGCAGGTGTGAGTGTGATGCCCTTTTCTCTTTATAAGAGACTTGATTTAGATAAATTGATACCAACTGATATATCTTTGCAAATGGCTGATAAATCTACTGCTATTCCTGTTGGTTTATGTGAAAATGTTCCTGTTCAAGTTACTCAGCATTGCTTGATATTAACTGATTTTGTTGTGTTGGAAATGCCCGAAGATGATAATATGTCCATTATTCATGGAAGACCCTTTCTTAATACTGCAGGGGCTGTTATTGATTGCAATAAAGGCATGGTTACTTTCAATGTTGATGATAAGGAACACACTGTCTATTTTCCCAAGAGGATTGATAAAGTATGTGGAGTTAATACAATTTTTAATGTGAAAACTATCAAAGTGGGATCCATTGATTGTCCTATATATGAGCCTAAAGAAGAATATCAAACTCTTGTGATTGGATCCATATCAATTCAATATAAGGTAACATGATTGATTTGAGGTTTATTTCTTCTTATGTCATATAAAATTTATTTGGTAGCAAGACTTGATCAACCTTGTTAACAAGTATATTTTAATGCATAAGAGAGTTAAACAACATTTCTTTCTTTCTTTCTCCTTCCATTTATTTTACTCGCTGTAGCACTTTTGTTTTGCAATATGCTTTAGTTTTTTAAGATTTTGGAAATCATTTTCCTGTGCAGTAATCATTAATTTAATACCCAGAAATGTGCATTTTTCGAAGTTCTCTAAAAATTACAAAAATTACACCGTTGGTCCTATTTTTCGACGAGGCACCGGGAGTACCAGAGGATGACCTGTGGGGCACCAGAGGGTGCCACACCACAGGCCGGCGCGGCCAAGGAGGTGGGCGCGCCACCCTGTGGTGTGGGCCCCTCCTTGCCCCACTACATCATCTCTTCCTCCCAGAATCTTCTCTCTCCCGAAAAACTCGCACCAAGTTCCTCTCACTCGTGTTTCTGCTCAAGAACTCGCGATTTTTCGATCTCCTTGCTCAGCCCAGATTTCTGTTTGAAATTTGGCACATTTACTCCTTGGTATGTGACTCCTTTGATTGCCCAATTAGAATTTCATTTGGTTGAGTATTTCTTGAATATTTTGCTGCTGTAGATAACATGTTTAGTGAGCTTGCATGCTTGTTCTAAGTGGAAGAAATTAGTTTTGATGCATGTTTAGTACTCTAGCAAGTTCCTATAGTAGTTCCCTTCAATTATATACCTTGAAATCAAATTTTATAATGATTGTTGAAAAATTTCAGAAAATGGAAGGGAGTATGCACCAACTTAACCAACAAGAGTTGGAGGTACAGCAAGTCATGAGAGTTCATCGTGAAGAGGGAGTTTACCCCTCTTATTACCCATGCACGGATTTTATGCGGAATGCAGGAATCCTGCAAGATGTTCAAACACTAATTTTCAATGCAGGGTTGGAAGGTTTTACTGTTGGTGAACCTCACCAATATGCTAAACTAACGGTGTCGGTTGTGCAGGATTTCGAATTTCACCGGTCTCAAACTAACCCCATGTTCCGGTACAAGATTTATAACAAAACTATCAACTTGCCTTTCAGTGATTTTTGTACAGCAATTAGAGTGCCGCGGTGGGGATCCTGCGAGAAGATCAGGGGAACGCCGCGGGAGCTCTCAAATATTTATACAATGATTTGTAATGGGAGGAGCTTCTCCAATGATAGTGGTAAGATTAGTAGCATTCAACAGCCAGCTATCCGCTACTTTGCTTATTTCGTTACAAAGTGCGTTCTTGCGAGAAAGACTGGAGGTAAATTATCTGTCCAAGATTTGGCTTTCTTAGCTGCTGCTTTGCAACAGGATAGGACTTATAATTTGGGTGCTTTAATAGCTTGTAGACTTGCTACTAACCGTGAGAAAAGAGGAATTTGTGGAGGTCTTATCGCCTCTCGCTTATTAGCTATGCATGGTGTAGAACCTCACCATTTAGATATTCCGCTTTCTATAGAGAAGCTTGATGTTGTTTCCATGATTAAACATGAATTTATTTCAGATGCATCTAATTTGAACAACCTGCATTATAGGATAACTTTGTATAAGAAAAATTGGAGTATAACTAAGAAAATTGAAAAACTAGTACGATTGCCTGCACCTGCTTTGTTTAACCTTGATGCCAGGAAAGGGTGGTCAATCACAGAAAATGAGCTAAACGCATACATAGAAGGGGAAAGCCGTCGTGCAAGGGAAGATGAGGAGGAGGCCGAGGAGCACCCCGACTCTTCATCCGATGCAGCGAGCTCCTCATATCAACATCATGGTCATGTGGAGCCTCCACGATATTCTTCTGCGCAGGGGCCTTATTATCACTCCATGTATGACCCACCGGCGTGGAACTCCGACCCTCGTTGGGAATGAACTCCACTTAGGCCAAAAGCCTAAGCTTGGGGAGGTATACCGGCATCACTCATTCTTTGCATATTATGGTTTCTGGATACTTTTACATACTTGCTTAGTCTCTTAGAGTGGTTTTCTAATGAGAGGGAGATGATATTTGGGGAAGTGCTGTCCAAAAACAGATTCTGGGCTGTTACCAAAAAAATTCGTACGCACAGCCAGAACGTTATTTTAAGTTGCCAATTTTTGAGCATGTGCCCCAGGTTGTTATCTAACTTTCATTAGTGGAACACTTTTTGGTCTGAGCAATGGAAGATTTTTGTTAATTTCGATTTCTGTACTGCTGTCAGGATTTGGCAGATTTCTGTCATCCTGCTTTTCTGTGTTTCTTTTAGTTTGCATTCTTTTGTTTTCGTTTTGTTTCTTTCCTAAAACACAAAAAGACCAAAAATATTTCTGTTGTTTCTCTTTACCATTTGTTTATTTGGTTATTTGTTCTTAGTTTATTTCGTTTGCTATCGTTGGTTTGCTATGAGAAAACCCAAAAAGATGTTGCTTTGTTTGCTTGTTCCTTATGTTCTTGTTTCCAATTCGAAAACACCAAAAATATTTGCTGTTCTTCTTTGGTTTGTAAAGTTCATCATGAGTTCAATGGTCTTCGGTGGCTGGAGCGTGGTTTTCATTTCATATTATCCAAGCTACACAAGTGAAAAGGCAATAATGACGATCTACGACAATCTGATTGTGGTGAGAGGCTGGTATGAACTCTATTTGTTTTCATTTTTGTACATATACTCATCCATGTGAGCATGCTTAGTTGGTTCATGTGAGGTATATGTTATTTGAGAAAGTCTAGTAGTTCATGATCTCTCATGTTTAGCTCCAATTTATTAATATGAGTAGCATGTCATGGATGTTTGCTTGCATTGTTTTATTCATAAGTAAGTATGGCATTGTGGTATCCTCCTCTGAATAATTCATTTATATCGACTTGGCACATGCTCACGCATGCATATGACTGAACAAAAAGTCAATTAAGCCTCGATGATTTATATTGCTTCAGAGTTATTGTATCACTTTTATACCTCCGTTAATTTATTTTGCCGCAAGCATGATTATGACAGTTACTGCTCTCTTGATTTGTCGCTCCCTAGTCTTTTGCTAGCCTTCACTTGTACTGAGCGGGAACGCCGCTCGTGCTTCCAAACACCTGAAAACCAAGTTGTTCCAAAGTGTCCACCATAAATACCTATGCATGGCATTTCAAACCATTCCAAGTAAATTCTCATGCGCTACCTTTAAAACTTTCAAAATGCTTCTCAATTTGTGTTAATGTTTCATAGCTCATGAGGAAGTATGTGGTGTTTAGCTTTCAACCTTGTCATTTACTTTTGACGGACTCTCATATGGACTAGTGGCACATCCGCTTATCCAATAATTTTGCAAAAAGAGCTGGCAATGGGATTCCCAGTCCCGAATTAATTAACTTAAATAGACACTCCTCCATGGTTCGTGATTGTTGGACGGCACCCGAAGGATTCGGTTAGCCATGGCTTGTGTAAGCAAAGGTTGGGGGAGTGTCATCATCATGATAAAACTTAAATAAAAAGGCACTCCTTCATGGTATGTGATTGTTGGCAGGCACCCGAGGATTCGGTTAGCCATGGTTTGTGAAAGAAAGGTTGGAAGGAGTGCCACCCAAAAAAAAAAATGGGAGCCGCTCTTGTGAGTCCGGTTGATGAGGTAGTTAGTGTACTCATTACCATTCGTTGACAACAACAAACACTTCTCAAAATAATTTTACTCCTGTTTTAAAAATAAAAAGCTCTAGCGCATGTTAATCCCTGCTTCCCTCTGCGAAGGGTCAATCTTTTACTTTTATGTTGTGTCTCCATTCTTTCTTCGAGCACTATCTTGAGAGCACAACTGTCATTCTTAGTATAATATGCTTGTCTCAAAATATGATTGATTGTGGTATAACTTTGATGCTTTTATCTTTGACAATCACTACTTCTAGTCTTTCTATGAACTCCAGAGGTGCCTCGGCATTTATGTTTTGCCGATCAAATACAGGCAAGCGAGATACCACTTTATCATATTCTCTTATGAACATTGCAATCCTGCTTATATACATGATTCATGATGCTTATTATTAATTGTTGGTACCTCTCCATGATTGACATAGCTGTTGGATGATCTTATTTGCATGTGTTTCATTACGAACTACTTGAGTATTAGCCATAACATGAGAATATATACATCATATGAGCAAATGTGTTCGTGAAAGTTCTTTTATCGCTCAGTTGTTAACTGAATTGCTTGAGGACAAGCAATAAGCTAAGCTTGGGGGAGTTGATACGTCCAAAACGTATCTACTTTCCCGAACACTTTTGCTATTGTTTTGCCTCTAATTTGTGTATTTTGGATACAACTAACACGGACTAACGCTGTTTTCAGCAGAACTGCTCGTGTCTCGTTTTTGTGCAGAAATCCAACTTTCGGGAAAATCCTCGGAATTTATGCAGAAGGCCCTATTTTCCCAAAATACTGACGGAGAAGGACAAGTGAGGTGGAGGCCCGAGGGCCCCACACCATAAGTCGGCGCGGCCTAGGGGGCCCGCGCGGCCCTATGGTGTGGCCCCCTCGGCTGGCCTCCGACGCCCCCTTCGGACTACTTATCGGGTTCGACCTAAACACACAAGGGAGAAGTCGAAATCGCCGAAACCCTCCGAGAGCCGCCACATCGCGAAACTCCGTCGCGGGAGCCAGAAGTCTCCGTTCTGGCACTCCGCCGGGAATTGGAGGAGATCTTCACCGCCATCACCGCCAACGCCTCTCCATCGACCAGCCATGTTTCCCCCATCCATGTGTGAGTAATTCCCCCGCTGTAGGCTGAAGGGGATGGTAGGGATTGGATGAGATTGGTCATGTAATAGTCATAAGATTGTTAGGGCATAGTGCCTAGTATCCGTAGATGTCACTTTTATGATATTGTTGCAACTTGTTATGCTTAATGCTTGTCACTAGGGCCCGAGTGCCATGATCTCAGATCTGAACATGTTATTGATTCATGAAGATATTCGTTGTTTATGATCTTACCTGCAAGTTGTATACACATGTCGCTGTCCGGAACCAATGGCCCCGAAGTGACAAATCGGGACAACCGGAGGGAATGGTAGTGATGTGAGGATCACATGTGTTCACGGAGTGTTAATGCTTTGCTCCGGTGCTCTATTAAAAGGAGTACCTTAATTTCCAGTAGTTTCCCTAGAGGCCCGGCTGCCACCGGCTGGTAGGACAAAAGATGTTGTGCAAGTTTCTCATTGCGAGCACGTACGACTAAATATGGAACACATGCCTATTGATTGATTAGTACTTGGATACCGTTTTATTATTATCTGCAAATGCCCCTGCTTTGATTGTTACATGAGTTTCTCTCATCCATGCAACGCCCGTTAATCCGTCCCCGTGCCTACAGTATTTTAATCCTGCTGTTTACTATAATCACTGCCGCTGTCTTTGTTTCACTTTGTTATTTCACCATTCCTACTGCCATAAAACTGTTACTACGATAAACTCTTGCGAGCAAGTCTGTTTCCAGGTGCAGCTGAATTGACAACTCGCTGTTAAGGCTTACAAGTATTCTTTGTCTCCCCTTGTGTCGAATCAATAAATTGGGTAATACTTCCCTCGAAGACTGTTGCGATCCCCTATACTTGTGGGTCATCAGCGGTTAGTTAGGAAATGACTAGTCCTTGCGCATTGACCAAGGTGCCTCCTCGATTTCCGCGCGTGGTGGGAGAAAATGTCCCTTGTTATGATGGGTGCAATGACACGTGGTGACCTAATCATAGATCTCTTGGTAACTCCCCTTTTATAAAGGAGAAAACAGATTTTACTCCCCTTGTTCTTCTCTTTCAATGCTTCTCTTCCTTCTTCATTCTTCCTCCTCATAGCTACCGTGCTGCCGCCGCCATTGTTCAATCCACTTTTGTATTCTCAAACGCATCCTGAGATGGTGAAGAAGAAAGGCTCCACCGTCTGCCGGTGCTACTTCAAGCAGTGCCGCTGCCAAATTTACATCTGATGCATCGAAGAGGGGCGCGCCGGAAGTTTCCGCCGCGGCACCTGCACCCGGTGAGTAGCCTGCTTCAACGATGACGAAGCGCGACGAGAAGAAGGCTCGTAGCCTTTGTTTGGTTTCCTCTGATGAGGGGAATGTCATACTTCCAGGTTTGGCCTCGCGCCCCAATCCTCCTGCCGGTTTTACTGTGATGTTCATATCGTTCCTATACCGTGGTTTATCTCTGCCTGTCCACGAGTCTCTCCGGCGTCTTCTTCATGTGTACGTGATCCAATTATGGCAATTGACTCCCAATTCTATCCTACATCTTTCTATTTTCATCACCCTCTGTGAGGCCTTTCTGAGCATTGATCCTCACTAGGGTTTGTGGAAAAAGATCCTCTTTGTCAAACGCTACAACAGTAGCAACGGTTCTTTCGTCACTGGTGGAGTTGGATTCGTTGTCCACAAGGAGTTGAATTACTTCAATTTCCCAATGAGAGAGTCAGTTCAGGGGTGGAGGATGAAGTGGTTCTATCTCAAAGACTCATTGACAGCTAAAATGCGTCTGCCAAAGTTTGTCGATGTTCTTGAAGCTATGCCAAAGAAAACTTGGAAGAATACACTGACACCCGAAGAAAACCTGCATTCGATAAACAGTTTGGCAGAATTCTTCGGATTAAGGAATCTGACGGCCAAACTATGATGGGTACTGAAACTGCGGCTGTTTTCCTGAAACGTCGTATCGAACCAATAATGTCCAGAGCCCACCATATGTGGTTATATTCGGGTCCTATGGATGAAACTAGAGTCAATGTTGCAGAGTTGTCTGAGAAAGAACTACTGGACGAAGTTAGACGTTTGACCCATTTTAGTCAAGAGGACTCGATTCCACTTCTGGCCCTTCAAGAGACTTATGATTCTGATCATCAACCAAATGAGGTAATTGTCTTATCTTGTTCGTACTAATGTTGGCATCCGATACGATTCTACCTTCCTTTGTTAAATCCTTATCCGAACTGATAGGTTCCGCCAACTGCCGAATGCTTTCCAAATGTGTCTGATGAAAACATTGAAGAGGGTGACTCTACTGCCAATATAGAATCATGTGCTGAAGAGAATGAAGTTCTTGAAGATGAAGACAACGATCCTGCTAATCCCGAAGCTTTTTATGCAGATCATAGATCCTTCGCTGATGACTTAATTGATACAATGGAGTGGAATCATGACAATGATGTTGATCATGCTCCCTTTGTTGATGCAGCTCCGGAGAAAACCAGCGCTCAACCGCCGAAGAAACCTACTGGTGGCTTCACAGACGAGGATGATCTGCTCGACTTCTAAGTTTCTTCTATTATTCCAAAAATAGTTTTGTATCCTTTTACTCATTCTGAATGATTTTATATGACTACAGTACGAAGGCTTTATAGAGGCTCCTTCGAAGAGGGCCAAGGCGAGCCCCAGCAGGCCAACTCCCGCAGCTTCTGAAGCTTCTGCTCTGCCGGCAGCTATGACTGCTCAACCTTCAACAGCTTCTTCCCTTTCAAAAGGGAAGGAGATTCCTTCGACAGCTGCTGCCGCAGTTTCTCCCTCTTCCACCGAGAAACATGTAAGTATTTTAACTTTCGTTTTTCTTGATGATGATTCTGATTCCATCAGCCCCCGAGTCTACATTCGACTGCTTGCAGTTGGGTGTGGACTTCAAAAAGATATATTGCTATCAACAGGTGCTAACTTTGACTTTTGTCTTCTTCTCCTTTTTATAGGGCATTCAAACGGTCATCACTGCTTTGAAGGGTTTCGCCTCCCAGTTCTCTTTGCTCGAAGTCGATAAGGCTAGACTTCAAGGGGAGGTAGAATCAACTTCTTCATAGCTTAATAACGTAGTAAATATGGCTGCTACTGCCCGTCAGAACATGGATTCCTTGAAAAAGGAACTTGACCAACTGAAGAAGAAGCTGAAGGAGGAGGGAAAGGAGAGGGTTGAAGCCGAAGCCTAAAGGAAAGAAAAAGAGGGTCTTCTTCGCCAATCCATTTTGGCTTTGCTTGGTAATTTTCAATGCCTTATCCTTGATCCTTCTTTTCTTAGCTTCATTGTATTTCAACTTCTATTGCTTATCTTCTGCAGAGGCTTCTGATATTCCTGTTGGTCCTAGGGGCAAGCTCCCAGATAATTCTTTTGTCGATGCTTTGTCTATGGAAATCGAGTCCGACGACCTCATCCGAGCTCTTCTCCAGAAGAACAAGGGAGTTATGTCGAGGCTCCATGCCATGATCATTCCAAAGGCCAATCAAGAGAAGTCGCTCGAGCAGTTGACGGATGCTTTCGCCGTTGACACCAAAAATACAATCGAGGTATTCAAACGTACCTCGCATACTTATGGCGCTCTCCTTGCTTTCCAGCTTATGATGGGGCACGGCTTTAAAGCCGATATGGAGCTGATGACGAAAGAGCTACCAAAGGATCAGGACGGGCAAGCTATCGACCTCATCCTTTTCAAAGCTTTAGTGCGCAAATGTGTTGGGGGGATGACCCCCGGTATGCCAAAGGCATGCCAAACCGGAAGGTTTGAGCTATCAAGATACCGGTTTAAAGATTATTCCGGGTTGTGAAGCTAAGCTTTTGGCTAAGTAAATCTATACCGGTATCCCAGGAGGGGTATACCGGAATGAGCTAAGAAGGTACCGGATTACCGGTACAGGTGCACTGTAGCACGTCGGCAAGACTGGTCAAAGATTCTCTCAAGAGCTAGAGGACAAGGATGAGCGAAGCACTTCAGCTTTAATCGAAGCTCTGAGGCAAAAGCAGATGATGACGTAAAAGGTACCGGAGGATGTCACTCCTCCTGATTAAAGACATACCGGCGTCACCGGTAGCCAAAGAGGCTTTGTAAAGTAGTTTGTCTAGTCAAATATGCCATTAGGGTTTCCTAGGGTTTCTTCCCCTGTAAGCCACCCTCTCCCCTATATTAGGAGAGAGGGCACACCCCATCGCGGGCACGTCGAGCCTTATGTACGAAAACCTGTAACCTTGTATGATCAAGAAATAGAGAGATCTAGAGGTGAATCAGCCCTTGTGTTCTTCTTCTTCTACCTCCGGCCAAGGCCAAGTTCATCTAGATAGCATCCGGAAATCTATCCCATATAACCAAAACCCTCCCCCGAATCCTCTAGCGCCCATCCGGCCCCAACTTAAGCCATCCTATGGCATCTGTCTGTTCACCACGACGACAGTTGGCGCCCACCATGGGGCATGCAGCGGCGCTTGCTGGAGTTCATATTCGGGCGGGCATCCTCAACGTCTCCGGCGAGCGGGTGGTGTCTGCGCTCGTGCAGCACATCTACTCGCTGGACTTCATCAACGAAAATGCAGGCTGCTTCGCCAACGGCGGTAAGTTCCCCAAGAACGGCCGCGTCATCGAGTTTGGCAGCCACCGCGTCTACCTCGGCACCATCCCTTTGCGCCAGTGCCCCCGCTAGAGCCGTTATCTCTTTATGCTTAGCCATGCTTAGTTTGTTACGCTACTACTCCGGTCTTCGGACTGGAGCCTTACAATGAAATGGATCTAGCATGACAGGTTGACGTGGTAAGTATAGAGATGTTGTTAAACATGATTAAAGGCTCAGACGAGAGGCCACATTGGGATGTGGTGGGTTGTTTCGTTTCTGCCGACCCTAGGAACCGAGTTCTCGCCTCTTGAACCAAGACTGAGCGTACAACCACACGAGGCCCTATTATGGTACCCTCTCGACTCACTAACTTGCCTAGTAGATTCCATGAGTCACATAGTTTGCGCGTTATCTGGACATATGCATTGCATTCTGCTTTGGGGGAAAAGGTACATAACAGGTAGGTAAGCGTGGCCGTGGTGGCTGGGGGTTGCGGCCCCTGGGGAAACCCACCTCGCCTCACATCGTTAAGGACCGACTTTGGGACTTGACCCGTTACGGCGGAACAATCCTTAGCGCGTGACTCATGGTCTTGGCGACAGCAAGGTAAATGTCGAGGTCAACCACCCTCTGCCGGCTTTCCAAGGAAGAGAGCTCAAACGTTGGCACTAAGAGTCGGTTGGCGCGTGTGGATAAAATTGTGCACCCCTGCAGGGTTAAATCTTTTCGAAAAGCCGTGTCCACGGTTATGGACGACTTGGGAACGGACGTGGAGATCATAGACAACTTTAACCTGATCGTAAAACTTGGCAAACAATGTGTGTTTACGGATACCTTCTTCGGGTTTTGAGGGGGTAATCCGAGGATAGTGGTTCGAGATGATGAAGATTGGTGGATACAATATGATGATCAAATAGAGATAGAGATATCGCTCTCTTATCCCCTTTTAAAGGTTCTGAGTAGTCGAGCTTCTCCTCTCTCTTGTCTTACAAAGGAAAACTGGCTTTACGCAAAAGAAGCTCCACAGAAAGCCCGCATACCCGCTTTGCTAAAAGGTTGTACTAAGTCTTGCTGAGTCCCTGTACTCAGCTTTGCATGCTTTTGTTTCAGATGAAGTTGCTACAGCCGAAGGTGGTTTCTACGTTAACATCGACTAGTAGTTTGGGGTTCCCAGGCAGCAGCCTGAGACTTATGGACTGGGACGTCGCTTTATGTTATGGCTTCTTAAGCCCTTTGCTATCTTGTTATTTAGAATAACATAGTTTGCTTCCGTTGCTTGTTGAATGTTGGGTCAGTGACCTCTGCGTGTAATAATTTGGATCTTACTCTGCTAAGAGTTGTAATATATTCTTTTGAGTCGTAGAGTCACTGTTGTGTTACCGATTCTCTCACTGTAGTCTCTCGAGCTCGAGGTTAGGCTTATGTCAGACGAAGATCTGGTATTTGTCTAACCCTGATCCCGGGGGTGCCACAGGTTTTGGTATCAGAGCAGGACTGCCTGTAGGAAGCCCTTTCTACTGGTCGATGTTGAGTCTAGTGTTTGAGAAAACTATTTGAAAGCTAAAAGTATCTGCAAAAATCTGAATAGGATTCTTTTTACTCCTTATCTGGTGTCACTCTAATGCTGAGTCATCTTACCTGGGTTTGATTGGAAAAAGGTTTCACTTCTTTCCTATCAATTCAAATCTTTAGGATACACGGGTTTGGGTTATTTTTTCTCCAGTACTCCGTATCTGGTTGCTTGACTCAGAGTTTCCAGAATGCCTCAGTTAATCTGAAGCATTGTCCCTTTATTCTTGCTTCGGGTGCTTAGCATCCAATTGTTTGCCTTTATGAGATATGGTGATGGTATGTCATCTTTGCATTCCATCTTCATGGTTTGTGAGTCGGTTGGTAGTGTATACGTTTGGTATGCTTTTTCAACTACTATGATCGATACGATGATATATCTTCATATCACATGTCTTGCCCTTCAGCATGCACATTGCATTCGGTACATGATATCCTTTTATTGAATCCTTCTGGTGAATCCATGTCTCATGGTTTTTGTTTTCTCCTCAGGATGTCAGGCGGTACTAGAAGTGGTGCTGGCCGTGGTCGTGGCCGTGCTCATGGCCGTGGCAATGGCCGTGCTCATGGCCGTGGCAATGGCCGTGGAGATGGTCATGAGGAGAATGTTGACCTTCCTCCTCCTCCTTCTATGGTCCAACTCATGGCCATGTACGAAGCCAATCGTGCAGACAACCTGAGGCTCCTTGAAAGGATTGAGCGTAACACAGCTCAGCGTCATGAGGAACAAGTGGGGATCCGAAGCTTCATCCGCCTCACCCCACCAGTGTTCAGCTATTCCACTGAGCCACTTGATGCTGACTACTGGCTCCGCACCATTGAGCGCAAGCTTGAGGTTGCCCACGCTGCTCAAGCAGATTGGGTGAACTTTGCCACCTACCATCTTGAAGGAGCTGCTGGTTCATGGTGGGAAAACTTCCTGTTGATGCAGCCTGCCGATCATGTCGTGACTTGGCAAGAGTTCAAAGCTGCTTTCCGTGCATATCATATCCCAGAGGGTCTGATGGACGAGAAAAGGGAAGAGTTTCTGAAGCTAAAGCAGGGCAGTGGTTCTATCTGTGACTACCAAGGTAACTTCTATCGCCTTGCCTGCTATGCTCCTGAAGAGACGTCCACGGATGCCAAGAAGCAAGCCTTGTTCCGCAAGGGACTGGATCCTGAACTTCGTCGAGATCTTCATCTCCTGGACTTCCCAACCTGCCAAGATCTTGTCAACAAGGCTATGAAGGCAGAAAGAGGAAAGGTGGAGTATGAGGAAACTCGCAAGCGTCCTCGAGATAATTCTCAGCCTTCTGGATCAGGCAATCAGCGCCGTCGTGTTTTCATTCCATACAGTGTTGTGCCTCGTGCTCCTTATGCACCAAAGTCATCTGGTTATGCTCCTCGTCCCCAAACTCCAAGTGCTCCTCCAAGCAATGCTGGTGGAACAAACTATCGTCCCACCATGGGAACTCCCGGCACTGGTGCGTGCTTCACTTGTGGTCAACCTGGTCACTACATGAAAGAGTGCCCCCACAATACTTCTGTTCATGGTGCTCCACCACCAAAGAAGTTTACCAAGCCTTCAGTTGCTGGTCGTGGTCGTCTGACCCATGTCACTGCTGAAGAAGCTGAAGCAGATCCAAGCGTCATAATGGGTACGCTTCGAATCAACTCCATTATAGCTACAGTTCTGTTTGATTCTGGAGCATCGCATTCATTCATATCCCAAGTGTTTGCTCAACTGCATGGGATAACCTTTGAGCAGTTGCCTACTACTCTAATGGTTCAGTCCCCGGGTTCTACTTGGCGTACTAATATGGTTAGTCGTGGGAATATAATCGAGATTGGATATCTTCTTTTTCCGATTCCCCTCATTGCCCTCAAGTCAACCGACATTGATATCATTTTGGGCATGGATTGGCTAGCTAAATATCAGGCTGTCATTGATTGTGCAGCCAGGTCTCTCACTCTAACCGATCTTTCCGGAAGCTCCATTCTGTATTGGTCTCCGTCAGCAACACCTCCATCAGCAGTACATATTCCTGATGCTGAGTTGTATGCCCTTGACATCTTACCTCCGCTTGAAATTTCTGATGTTCCGGTGGTTTGTGACTTCCCTGATGTCTTTCCGGAAGAATTACCTGGCATGCCACCTGATCGAAGTGTGGAGTTTGTCATCGAGCTGGTTCCTGGAACTGCTCCTGTTTCTCGACGTCCTTATCGTATGCCTCGAGAAGAGTTGGTTGAACTGAAGAAGCAGTTAGAAGAGTTAGAAGGGAAAAGATACATCCAACCCAGTACTTCTTCTTGGGGATGTCCCGCACTCTTTGTCAAGAAGAGGGATACCAATGTTCCGCGTCTGGTTGTTGATTACCGGCCGCTCAACGCAGTAACCATCAAGAACAAGTATCCTCTACCTCGAATCAATGATCTTTTTGATCAATTGAGTGGTGCCACAGTCTTTTCCAAGATGGATTTGAGATCAGGCTACCATCAAATCAAAATCCGAACGGAGGACATTCCAAAAACGACGTTCATGACTTGTTATGGTCTTTACGAGTACACAGTCATGTCCTTTGGCCTCACAAATGCTCCAGCCACTTTTATGCGGCTCATGAACTCTGTGTTTATGGAGTATCTTGACAAATTTGTCATTATCTACATTGATGATATTCTGATCTACTCCAAAACCGAAGAAGAAAACACAAAACACCTACGTTTGGTGTTGACCAAGCTTCGTGAACATCGCCTCTACGCCAAGTTCTCTAAATGTGAGTTCTGGCTACAAGAGCTCATCTTTCTTGGCCATGTGGTCTCTGCAAAAGGTGTTGCAGTCATTCCGGAGAAAGTTCAATCCGTTCTTGACTGGAAGACTCCTAAGTCAGCCAAAGAAATTCGGAGTTTTCTTGGATTGGCGGGTTATTACCGTCGATACATCGAGAATTTCTCCAAGATCGCCAAACCAATGACTGATCTTCTCAAGAAAGATAAGAAGTTTGAGTGGTCAGAAAAGGCTGAAGAAAGTTTTCAGACACTGAAAATAAAGCTGACTACCGCTCCTGTACTTGTCCTTCCAGACACAAGCAAAGACTTTGTCATCTTTTGTGATGCCTCTCTTCAAGGGCTCGGATGTGTGTTGATGCAAGATGGCCATGTAGTGGCTTATGCCACTCGACAGTTAAAGCCACATGAGCTCAATTATCCAACTCATGATCTAGAGCTTGCAGCTGTGGTCCATGCTCTTAAGCAATGGCGACCTTACCTTTACGGTAACCGTTGCGAGTTGTACTCGGATCATCAAAGCCTGAAGTATCTCTTTACCCAACCGGATCTGAATCTCAGGCAGACAAGATGGTTGGAACTCATCAAAGACTATGATTTGGGTCTTAACTATCAGCCCGGCAAGGCCAACGTCGTTGCTGACGCGCTAAGTCGGAAGTCATATTGCAACAATCTGATGCTAAAGCAACATCAACCTGCCCTCCATGAGGAATTTGCACGACTCAATCTTGAAGTTGTTCCTCAGGGGTTCCTTGCTAACTTAGAGGTGAAGCCATCTCTTGAAGACCAGATCAAAGCCGCTCAGAAGTGTGATTTGGGTATCACTAAGATCAAAGAGAACATTGCTAGCGGAGCTGCTAAATGTTTCTCCGTCAACGATCAAGGTGTTGTCTACTTTGGTAACCGCTTGGTGGTGCCGAAGAAAAAGAATCTGAGAGAGCTTATCCTCCGAGAAGCTCATGAGTCTCCTCTATCTATTCATCCTGGAAGTACAAAGATGTATCAGGATCTTCGTCAAAGGTTCTGGTGGACCCGGATGAAAAGAGAAATCGCTCGCTTTGTAGCTGAATGCGACGTTTGTCGTCGTGTAAAAGCTGAGCATCAAAGACCAGCTGGTACTCTTCAACCTCTATCTACTCCTGAATGGAAATGGGATGAAATTGGTATGGATTTCATTACCGGACTTCCCAAAACTCCAAAGGGAAATGATGCCATATGGGTAGTGGTGGATCGTCTATCCAAGGTTGCTCACTTCCTTCCTGTTCGGGAAAGTATTCGTGCTAGTCAACTAGCGGATCTCTACATATCCCGGATAGTCTCTCTTCATGGTGTTCCGAAGAAGATCATCTCTGATCGTGGAAGTCTGTTCACTTCAAAATTCTGGGAAAGTCTCCAACAATCCATGGGAACAAATCTTTCCTTCAGCACAGCTTATCATCCTCAAACTGGTGGTCAAACCGAGAGGGTGAATCAAATCCTTGAAGACATGCTCAGGGCCTGTGTTATATCCTTTGGCAAGAATTGGGAAAAGTGCCTCCCATTTGCTGAATTCTCCTATAACAACAGTTTCCAATCTAGCCTGGGCATGGCACCTTTTGAAGCTCTTTATGGACGGAAATGTCGAACCCCTCTGAATTGGTCAGAAACCGGTGAAAGACAGTTCTTTGGACCAGACATGATCAAGGAAGCAGAAGATCAAGTTGGCATTATCCGAGAACGTTTGAAAGCTGCTCAGTCTCGTCAAAAGAGCAATTATGATCGTCATCATCAAGAAGTTCGCTATGAAGTTGGCGAGCAAGCTTATCTTCGAGTCACTCCTCTAAGAGGTGTCCATCGTTTCGGTATAAAAGGCAAACTAGCTCCTCGCTATGTTGGTCCTTTCCACATCCTTGCTAAACGAGGTGCACTTGCTTACAAGTTGGAACTTCCTCCAACTTTTCCTGAAGTTCATGACGTCTTCCATGTCTCCCAACTCAAACGTTGCTTCAAAGATCCCATCCGTGGTGTTGATCACGAGACACTTGATCTCCAAGAGGATCTAACCTATCGAGAGTATCCTGTCCGTATCCTTGATGAAGCTGAGCGTAAAACTCGGCGTCAAACCATCAAATTCCTGAAAGTTCAGTGGTCTCATCACTCTGAGTCAGAAGCAACCTGGGAACGAGAGGATCGTCTCCGATCTGAGTACCCTGCCTTCTTTTCTAAAACTTAGGAATCTCGGGGACGAGATTCTTGTAAGGGGGGTAGAGTTGTAACAGACCAACTTTGCTAATCAAATAAATGTTGTTAGTTGTTCATAAGCATGCATGCATTTGCATTTAATTTGAGAAATTTTCACACTAATTTGAGTTGAAACAAAGTAGCAAATGTTGTATTTTGCTCTAAGAAAATTTTGTGCAAAAACCCCTTAAAGTTTGGGTCAAAATACCCCAAAAATCATCAAAATCCACCCTGTTTTTATTTTCCGGAGAAAACCCTAAAGACCAGGGGGTTTTCGCAAAAACCCCCTTGTCTTCTTCCCCAGGCAGGCAGGGCCAGAGCTGCCTGGCTCGCCCGTGGCCGCCCGATGGCGCCGGCCGCCGGGATGGCTCCCGCCGCCCCCTGGCCGCCTATAAAGCGTCGCCGCCGCCGTGGAGAACCCTAGCACGCCCCTCCTCTCCTCCTTTCTTCTCTTCAAGCTCCACCACCAAACCCTAACCCCGGCCAACCACCTCGCCGTCGCTCCGAGCTTCCCCGCGCCAAGCCGACGCCGCCAGGAGCTTCGCCGCGACGCCCTCTTCCTCCTCCGCCCACGCGCGCAAGCCGGGGAGCTCCCCATCGGCCGAATCGACCGGAGCCCGTGTCGCCGGCCACCGCCTCCCGCCGGCGATTCCGGCCACCTCCGGCCAAGCCACCAATCCTGCCATGTTCCTGGTGAGCTCCCGGACCTCGTGGTACCCGCCGTTCGCCCTGCCTCGCTGCGTATCGCGCCCGCGTCGCGCACCTGTCCGCCCCGCCGCTCGGCTCTCGCCGACGGGCCTCCGGCGACCATTGGAGGGCGGCGCCGCCCTCTTCTGGCTCGCGAGGACCCCGCGCGTCCAACGCGCATGCCCGCGCTAGCCCTGGCGCCCTGCAGCGCCGTCCCCGTGGTCGACCTGGCCGGCCAGGCCATGGATGACGTCGCGCTGACGTCATTATGACGTCAGCCGGCCTTTTGTTTTTCTATTTTCTGTTATTTTCTATTTTAATTATTTATATGACATGTGGGGTCTGCCTGTCAGGATTTTAATCATTTCTAAAAATATTAAAATGCTGACAGTGGGTCCAACTTGTCATACTTTTATTATTTTCCAGAAATTCCAGAAATTGATTAAATCTTGTTTAATTCATAACTAATTCATTTTGAATCAGAAAAATATGTATTATATATCAAATTGATCAGAAAAACATTTCCTATTTGTTTATACATGTTTCATACATGATTGAACCAATTAAATGTGGAGCTTAGTAGAAAACCCTATTACACCCCTCTCATATGGCGGTGTCCGATGCCGGAACCCCTTTAATCTGACGATGCACCTAGGGTTTAATCAATTCCTTTAATATGACATATCATTCATATTGCCTGCGCATTGCATTATGCCATGTCTTGAATGTTTATTTCCCTTTCCGGTGTTTGGTTCTTCGCGAATAGGATCTGAGCCGGAGTCCGACGTCAACGCCACCGAAGAACCGTACTCGTCAGCTGAGGGACAAGGCAAGCCCTAGCCTGGTTCATATATGTTTTTGAAATGCTTTTACTTCTGGTTCCTACATATTGCACACGATTCAACTGTCTTTTATCGATAGATAGAGTTACCCTCTCTGTTGCATGTCCGACCTTTGTAGCCTCAATACCCTGATCCACGCTCCTAGCATACCTAGGTTTGGCATGTGTGCGTCGCTAGAGCCTTTATCTCTTTGTGCTTAGCCATGCTTAGTTTGTTACGCTACTACTCCGGTCTTCGGACTGGAGCCTTACAATGAAATGGATCTAGCATGACAAGTTGACGTGGTAAGTATAGAGATGTTGTTAAACATGATTAAAGGCTCAGACGAGAGGCCACATTGGGATGTGGTGGGTTGTTTCGTTTCTGCCGACCCTAGGAACCGAGTTCTCGCCTCTTGAACCAAGACCGAGCGTACAACCACACGAGGCCCTATTATGGTACCCTCTCGACTCACTAACTTGCCTAGTAGATTCCATGAGTCACATAGTTTGCGCGTTATCTGGACATATGCATTGCATTCTGCTTTGGGGGAAAAGGTACATAACAGGTAGGTAAGCGTGGCCGTGGTGGCTGGGGGTTGCGGCCCCTGGGGAAACCCACCTCGCCTCACATCGTTAAGGACCGACTTCGGGACTTGACCCGTTACGGCGGAACAATCCTTAGCGCGTGACTCATGGTCTCGGCGACAGCAAGGTAAAGGTCGTGGTCAACCACCCTCTCGGCTTTCCAAGGAAGAGAGCTCAAACGTTGGCACTAAGAGTCGGTTGGCGCGTGTGGATAAAATTGTGCACCCCTGCAGGGTTAAATCTTTTCGAAAAGCCGTGTCCACGGTTATGGACGACTTGGGAACGGACGTGGAGATCATAGACAACTTTAACCTGATCGTAAAACTTGGCAAACAATGTGTGTTTACGGATACCTTCTTCGGGTTTTGAGGGGGTAATCCGAGGATAGTGGTTCGAGATGATGAAGATTGGTGGATACAATATGATGATCAAATAGAGATAGAGATATCGCTCTCTTATCCCCTTTTAAAGGTTCTGAGTAGTCGAGCTTCTCCTCTCTCTTGTCTTACAAAGGAAAACTAGCTTTACGCAAAAGAAGCTCCACAGAAAGCCCGCATACCCGCTTTGCTAAAAGGTTGTACTAAGTCTTGCTGAGTCCCTGTACTCAGCTTTGCATGCTTTTGTTTCAGATGAAGTTGCTACAGCCGAAGGTGGTTTCTACGTTAACATCGACTAGTAGTTTGGGGTTCCCAGGCAGCAGCCTGAGACTTATGGACTGGGACGTCGCTTTATGTTATGGCTTCTTAAGCCCTTTGCTATCTTGTTATTTAGAATAACATAGTTTGCTTCCATTGCCTGTTGAATGTTGGGTCAGTGACCTCTGCGTGTAATAATTTGGATCTTACTCTGCTAAGAGTTGTAATATATTCTTTTGAGTCGTAGAGTCACTGTTGTGTTACCGATTCTCTCACTGTAGTCTCTCGAGCTCGAGGTTAGGCTTATGTCAGACGAAGATCTGGTATTTGTCTAACCCTGATCCCGGGGGTGCCACAACAGTTCATACTGATCATGCTGCAATTAGGTACCTTATGGAAAAGAAAGATGCTAATCCAAGGCTTATTAGATGGGTGCTTCTTTTGCAAGAATTTGATTTACATATTGTAGATAAGAAAAGTGATGATAATCCTGTTGCTGATAATTTATCTAGATTGGAAAATATTGCTTATGATCATGTTCCTGTTAATGATAGTTTTCCAAATGAACAATTTGCTGTAATAAAGGTGAGCTCGCGAGATAGTCCTTGGTATGCTGATTATGCTAACTTTATCATTTCGAAGTATTTGCCTCCAACCTTTTCAGCTCAGCAAAGGAGGAAATTCTTTTATGATTTGAGGCATTATTTTTGGGATGACCCACACTTATATAAAGAAGGAGTGGATGGTATTATGCGAAGATGTGTCCCGAATATGAACAACAAGAGATATTGAGTAAGTGTCATGGTAGTGTTTATGGAGGACATCACGCCGGAGATAGAACCGCACAAAAGGTTCTACAATCAGGTTTTTATTGGCCAACGCTCTTTAAAGATGCAAGGAAGTTTATCTTATCTTGTGATGAATGTCAAAGAGTTGGTAATATCTCTAGACGCAATGAAATGCCTATGAATTATACTCTTGTTATTGAACCATTTGATTGTTGGGGATTTGACTTCATTTCCCTTCTTCAGAAGGTAACACTCATATACTTGTCGCTGTTGATTATGTTACTAAATGGGTGGAAGCCATACCCACAAAATGTGCTGATGGTGAGACCTCTTTAAAAATGCTTTTAGATGTTATTTTTCCAAGATTTGGAGTACCTAGATATATTATGACTGATGGAGGTTCTCACTTTATTCATGGTGGTTTTAGAAAAATTCTTGCTAGATATGGTATTAATCATAGAATTGCTTCAGCTTATCATCCTCAAACTAGTGGGCAAGTAGAATTATCAAATAGAGAAATTAAATCTATCTTGGGAAAGACTGTTAATAAATCTAGAAAAAATTGGGCTAGTAAGTTAAAAGAAGCATTGTGGGCTTATAGAACTGCTTATAAAAATCCTATGGGAATGTCTCCTTATAAAATGGTTTATGGAAAAGCTTGTCATTTACCTTTAGAATTAGAGCACAAAGCTTATTGGGCTGTAAGAGAACTTAATAAAGATTTTAAACTTGCCGGTAAGAAAAGGTTGCTACAATTGAGTTCTTTAGATGAATGGAGAAGTGAAGCTTATGAAAATGCTAAACTTTTTAAAGAGAAAGTTAAGAAATGGCATGATAGAAGAATTGTTAAAAGAGAATTTAATGTTGGAGATAAAGTCCTATTGTATTGGTCTCGTCTCAGATTTTTTGCAGGAAAATTACTCTCAAAATGGGAAGGACCATATGTCATTGAGGAGGTGTATCGTTCAGGAGCAATAAAAATTGCCTCGCTGAAAGATGATGCCACACAAGTGGTGAATGGACAAAGACTCAAGCATTATATTTCTGGAGATTCTTATAATGAAGATGTTGATGTTATTCAAGTGGTGACTCCAGAAGCTTTCATCAAAGACCAAATTGACAGTTCTGCAGAGTTCGATTTTGAATAGATAACAGTTTTAGTAATAAAAAGTCCGCGTTTAACTTTCCGAATAATATTTCTGCTATTTTTGGAAAATATGAAAAATTACGAGATCGAATCGGAGTGGAGGAGGTGCACGAGGGCACGTCCCCACGTGGGGGCGCAGGCCCCAGCCTGGCCGCACCGCCCTATGGGGATGGCCCCTCGGAGTCCCGTTTCCACTCGTTTTCGACCTGGTACTTTCCTTTTGTCGTGAAAATATTTGCTATATAATCCCATGGACCCTCCGATGTCCGTATATCGTTTTCTCATCTTGTTTTGTTTCGACCTATTTCTGTTCAGATGTCGTCGCAAGGATCATCCTCAGAAGATTATGCAACGTGTCGCCAACGTGAGCTCCTCCAGGATCTAGATCAAGGAACTTTCATTGGATGGGCAGAAGAGGAAAGGGTCGTGACAAGACGGAAAGAGATGGATGAAGGTGTTAATGAGGAAGTGAAGAAGATGTCATCAGCAAAAAGAGAGCGGGAAGCTGTGGGGAGTAAGCCAATCTTGGTGGGATCGGTTAACACGCGACGTTCTTTTTCTCATAACTTGCAGGGACCTCTACCACCTGCACCTGACCTCAACTCTTTCCCTGCTGCGGAGGAAGCTCTTCGGGTGACCGATGAGTTTTGTGATCAATACCGTGTTCTGAGAAGGGAAGTGGAGATTCTTCAGGATGAGAACAATCGACTTCGCAGAATGCTAGAGCGGTTCCTCACTCCCATCAGGGTCGTTCCACCATCACCACCGAAGGAGTAATTCATCATTGGTATTGGCATCCCCTTGGTTTGTTCCAAGCTTGGGGGAGTGCCGCGGTATCACATCATCACTATCTTTTACTTTTTACTATCAAGTAGTGTCATATCATGAGTAGGGAAGTTATTATATAAGATGGTTTGCAGTGTGGAAGTATCTCTCTCTTAGTTGGTTATCTATGTATCCCTTGGTGTGAGTTATCGTTATGGAATATTAATGAGAAGTCTTATCATTTACTTTTTGCACACCTTATTTTAGTTTGCAAATTCTGTTATATGATTACTCTTGTCATTAGTATTGATATCACTTTGGGAGCATCAAGTAAATCTATTTGGTTTTGGCAAACTTAGCATTGGTCAATAGCAACAACACTTTGAGTTTAAATAGAAAAGAGGAAATACATGTAGATATATTATTTCATTATCTTTCTTTCTTGTTAGCTAATGAGTTTAAATCTGAAGCCGTAATGGAGATGGGCTTGAAGGATATACACGTGGAGTATCTCTGAAGCGGCCTTGTGCGAAGAGTTTGGGCTAGATTGCCCGTGTATCTGTAAATTATAGTAGATTGCATCTTAGTTTAGAATTAAAAGTTAGAGTTTAACCCGTGCACGGTTAGGTGCACGCCCGAATTAGAAAGTCCCTTGGACTATAAATATGTATCTAGGGTTATCGAGAAAGGAGGACAATCACGTTCACAACAAACACAAATCAGGCGCATCGCCACCCCTTGTTTCGAGGGTTTCTTCCGGGTAAGCATCATGCTTCCTAGATCGCATCTTGCGATCTAGGCAGTGTACGTTTATTCGTTTATCTTGTGTTGCTCGTGCTGAAGCGTTGTTGATGGCGAGTAACACTACTTATCATAGATGTTTTGGGGCTTGCATTGATGCTTTTCTTACGCATATTTGCTTAGCTGTGCCGTCCCTCGATATCTAGCTGCTCTTATACCTATCTAGGTGTAAGGGCAGCACCTTGCTTGTTCATCGTTTAGTAGATCCAATCCGTTATAGTTGCTCCTTGTTTCTCAAGGATTAGTTTAATATCCGTATGGTTAGGCCTTGCAAACGGGTTGAATGATCCGGTAGTGCGTAAGGTATAGTTTGCTATCTCTAAGAGGGATTGTTCCGGGAATTAATTTAATGTTAGATTTTAGGCCTCTTTTAGGGTTAGCTTTCTATCATCTTTCATGTCTATTAGGCTCAACCACGCGTAGGATGTTCCGATCATACGGTAAAAACCCTAAACTGTCGTGGATTGGTTTAACTTCGTGTTGATCAAGCAGGAGCCCCATGTCATCGTAAACCCAACGTGAATCATGGGGCGATCGGCTCTTTGAGCCGATCCACAGGGCAACCTGAGAGCCGATCGGGCTCGTATTTAATGTTTACGTGTCTACCATGCAGAAACTAATCGAAGCAATCCAACACCTTCCTGACCAGGTATAGGTCAGGTGGCACGCCCTTGCAACCGCCAGGACATGTGCCGGAACATTGCGGGACGACGTCGAGGGACCAGGGCCCACCCAGCAGTCTTGGCAGCCTCCCGGCTCTTCGTGTTGCTTAACCACTGCTCGCCGGTGGGTTTTGGCAGGTAACACATTCTGGCACGCCCGGTGGGACCATCTTCTACAACAACCACATCAACATCCGAGATGGCGGAAGAACAGATCAAGTACGAGGATCTGCCTCCAGAGCACAAGAAGAAATATGATGATCTCAAGGCCATCTTCGAAGCCAATCTCATCGGCTCTTTCGAGAAGACCCGTTCGCACGGGATTAGGTTCAAAGGGTTCAAACCCGAAGGCGTGCTTGAAGGGATAGATCTATCTCTCCCTTCGGAGGACCGTACCAGAGCCCTGCGCCAGGAAATCAACTATGCTGTGGCTCATTCCCTACATCGGCATTCTGAGAGCCTGGTGAACACTTTGGAGCATGTTGCGCTTCGTGTGGTGCAAGAAATCATGAAGCATCAGTATTCTCCGTCGGGACCTGCTCTAGGAACTCATCAGGGAGAAATACCGTTCTACACTAGGCCACCACTGCCGTACACGTTGGCAGCTCCACAGCAACAAGGTTCACCGGTGTACGTCGTCTACAAGGTTGGAGGTGATCCTGGCGATTACCAATTCTTGTATGAGCCGCCCAAGGAGATCCCGCATGGATACGTGTGCACATACGTGCCGGATTGCAACAACTGGATGAACCAGGACAGCAGGAGGGATTGCCACAGCAGGAGGGATTGCCACAGCAGGAGGGATTGCTGGAGCAGGAGGAAGTTCTGGAGCAGATGCGGAGAAACATGCGTGGCTAGCTAAATATGCCATCGGACCAAGTCACGAAAGCTCAACCTCTGCAGCTCCTACTGTGGATCAGATCAATGCAATCTTGAGAGACCAGTTCGGTATCCTGCCGAAGAAGAGAGTAATCGGCTACTCCAAGCCGTATCCTAACGAGTATGACCTGATCCCACTACCGCCTAAATATCGGCTCCCTGACTTCACAAAATTCAGTGGATCAGAGGGGTCTAGTTCAATCGAGCACGTGAGCCGATATTTGGCATAGTTGGGCATGGTCTCAGCTTCAGACCAGCTACGTGTGAGGTTCTTTTCGCAATCTCTCACGGGCCCAGCCTTTGGGTGGTACACCTCGTTGCCACCAGATTCGGTTCGGACGTGGAAGCAGCTGGAAGAGCAGTTTCACATACAATATCATTCGAAGCTACGACGCTGGCATTGCCGATCTGACCGTTCGGCAAAGGCGAGGAGAGACAGTGTCTGAATACATTCAGCGTTTCAGGACTGTCAAGAACCGATGTTATTCGGTTCGTTTATCCGAGAAGGAAGCAGTTGAGCTGGCAATAGCAGGACTCTCAGCGCCTCAAGGATCTGACTTTTTGCAGACTACAATTCAGCGCACATGGTTCGAAGTTGACATCATATGAACAGCGCCACCCGAATTGTACCAGGACAAGTTCAAGCGCGTCGCCCTGGTCGAGACGGAAGAAGATGAAGACTCTGCAGAAGATCAGGAGGTCGCCGTAGCTGAATGGGCTCGGGGGCAGTACCCGTGTCCTGCAAATGGGTGAAACAACCAGGGCCTGCAAAAGGGTTTGACTTTGATTTAAGCAAAACGGAGCAGATTTTTGATTTGCTGCTGAAGGAAAAACAGCTAAAGTTACCCGAAGGCCACAAAATCCCTACGTTACAAGAGATGAACGGTAGGCCATACTGCAAGTGGCATCACACGTTCACCCATGCCACCAACGACTGCAAAGTGTTGCGCGGACAGATTCAAATGGCGATAGAACAAGGCCAATTACTTTTCGGTCAGTTTGCCATGAGAGTTGACACGCATCCGTTTCCTGACGTCAACATGGTCAATCTTAGTCACTGCTTAAGGAGCAAGCCAGGCTTCTCTTTTGATATCAATATGGCAGGGCTTGTAGACCGCCGTGGCAAGGATAAGCCAGAAAGCAGTCATTCCCGTGGCAAAGATAAAGAGGAGGCCGATCCAAGCGACCGGCCCCAGCAAGATGACAGACGGTACTTGACTGAGGAAGAAGTGAGAAGCGTGCGGTATCAACGACCACTTTCCGCACATCTCCTTAACAAATATGAGCAGCAGTACGACCGACGTCGGCGCTACGACGTAGATGATGAGAGATATCGTCGGTCTGATGCAGATGACAAGAAGTATCGTCGATATGATAGAGACCAAGAAGGGTATGAGCGTCACGCTAGAGGGAGGTCAAGAGAGCAAGAGGACATGGATAAACACTGGGACTGCCCTTTCTTCAAACACTGCTGGGACTCAGGAATGAGCCGATTGCCAACGATTGAGAACTGCCCAGAATGTAGACGGAAGAGGAAGGGAACAAATGAAGTTTCAGTGTTCAAGCGTCTAGGGCCTCTCCCACCTCGAACAGACGAGCTGAGTCGTCTCAAGATGAAGACTTCGGGGAGTCAGATGAAGAAGAAGATAGGTATCACCGGCCACGGTGGTGTCCCGATGGACTCAGCCACTCCCAAGCGTAGGGTGCAGCGGCTACGAAGCTTAGAGGAAGCCGAAGCTCAGTACCTATATACGTTGAGGAAAGCACGGCCCGATCTGGCCGTGAAAATTCAGCAAACATTGGAGACAGAGGCACGGCCACAAAAGAAAGTGTGGCGCCCCAAACAGACAAGAGCCGATGCAGAGGCATCGGCTGATACAAACATGGTGTTCATACTCCCGTCAGAATTTTGTGCTCCAAAATACGAGGAGGTGTCAGTAGCACAGTTTGACTGCGGTCCACGACCTGTCATCTTTGAGAAACCGCGAGATAGAAGCTACAGGCATTTGAAAGCCTTATACCTGAAAGGTTACATCAATGGGCAGCCTATCGGCAAGATGTTGGTTGATACAGGAGCGGCAGTCAATATAATGCCGTACTCTATGCTACGACGTTTGGGACGTTCCAATGAAGATCTGATCAAGACCAACGTCACATTAAGCGATTTCAACGGCCAAGCGTCAGAAGCAAAGGGTGTTTTGAACGTAGACCTGACTGTAGGCCGAAAAATTATCCCTACATCGTTCTTCATCGTCGACAGCAAAAGCACTTATGCTGTCCTGCTAGGGAGAGATTGGATGCACGCTAACTGTTGCATTCCATCCACAATGCATCAGTGCATCATACAATGGGATGGAGATGAAGTGGAAGTTGTTCATGCAGATGATTCGATCGAGATCTCGCTAGCCGCCATGAACATTTGGGATGCAAACGACCAAGAGCCGCTCTCTGGAATTAATCTGGACGGCTGTGAGCGCATCGAAGCTTCAAAAAACGGGGTGAGGCTGGTCTTATCCACTGGCCTGACAGAGTATCAAGATCCAAGTCTATGGACATACGTGGCAAGGCCGATCCCTGCGATCGGCCCCAAAAAATAAAAAGCAAAGATCTTACCTCAAGATTGTCATGTAGCCATAGTAGAGAACCAAAAAGTTGTAAACCCGCATTAAATGTTGCAATGAAAAAGGAGGCCGATTCTAGCAATCGGCCAAAATTATCCTCAACTTCCCTTTTGCCTGTGTTCAGCATTGATCTAGCAAGCGATGGAAAGCTGGGGTATGGGTTCACATCAGCTGATGAGCTAGAAGAGATTGACATTGGTCCTGGGGATAAGCCACGACCAACATTTATCAGCAAAAAGTTGGATCCACATCTGAGGAGCCGGTTGATAGCCTTGTTGAAGGAGTACCCAGATTGTTTTGCATGGGATTATACAGAGATGCCTGGGTTAGACAGGAGCATCATCGAGCATCGGCTCCCTCTGAAGAAAGGGTTTCGGCCGTTCCAGCAGCGAGCACGACAGATGAAGGCCGAAATCTTGGTGGAAGTCAAGAAAGAGATCCAGAAGATGTTGGACGCCGGGTTCATCAGGTCGTGCAGGTACGCTGAATGGATTTCCAATGTCGTACCTGTGGAGAAAAAGGATGGCCGATGGCGCGTCGCAATAGATTTTCGGAATCTCAATAGTGCCACTCCAAAGGATGAATACCCGATGCCAGTAGCAGAGACGTTGATCAATGCAGCTGCTGGCCATAAAGTTTTAAGCTTCATGGATGGCAATGCCGGGTACAATCAAATCTTTATGGCTCCAGAAGATATAAACAAGACTGCATTCAGAGTACCAGGCTCAGTAGGCTTGTTTGAATATGTAGTCATGACATTTGGACTGAAGAATGCCGGCGCAACATACCAACGAGCCATGAATTACATCTTTCATGATTTAAGCGGCAAATTGGTGGAGATTTACATCGATGACGTGGTGGTGAAGTCTGTTTCGGTGGACGGACACTTAGAAGATTTGCGACACGTCCTGGACCGAACTAGGAAGTTTGGACTAAGAATGAATCCAAAGAAGTGTGCCTTTGGTGTGACGGCCGGTCAGTTCTTGGGTTTCTTGGTTCATGAGCGTGGAATCGAGATCGGCCTAAAAAGCCAAGAGGCAGTGCGAACGATGAAGCCACCCACTACGAAGAAGGAACTTCAATGTCTCATCGGCAAAATCAATTTCGTCAGAAGATTTATCTCCAACTTGTCAGGACGAATCGAGCCGTTCATGGGACTAGTCAAAATCAAGTCTGATGAGGAGTTTTGCTGGGGGGCAGAGCAACAGCAAGCATTTGACGATATTAAGGAGTACTTGACGAAGCCACCTGTGCTGGTTCCACCACAGCAAGACAGACCCTTCTACATTTACTTGTTAGTAGCTGACACCTCCATCGCGTCAGTCGTGGTGCAGTTTTATGATGGTCTAGAAAAACTGGTTTTCTACCTCAGCAGAAGGATGTTGGATGCAGAAACGAGGTACCTCGAGATCGAGAAGTTGTGCCTCTGCCTGTTCTTCACCTGCACCAAGATTCAGCACATCTTGCTGAAAGCAGAAATCATCGTCATATGCAAATCGGATGTCATTAAGCACATGCTGTCGGCTCCTGTGTTGAAAGGCCGACTCGGCAAATGGATGTTTGCTTTATCGGAATTTGATATCCGGTATCAGCCTGCGAAAGCAGTCAAAGGACAAGCATTGGCCGATCTTATTGCTGAACGAATCAACACGGACGCAGCGCTATCTGTGCGTGCATGGACCATGTTCTTCGAAGGATCGGTCTGTGAGGATGGGTGCGGCATCGGCGTGCTACTCGTGTCGCCTCGGGGGCAACGTATTCCTTCTCCATCAGGATATCTACCCCTTGCACCAACAATGTTGCTGAGTATGAAGCGATGTGCAAGGGAATGGAGTTGCTATTGGACGCTGGGGCAGAGGCAGTTGAGATCTTCGGGGATTCCAAGTTGGTGATTTCTCAACTCACGGAGGAGTATAAGTGTGAGAGCGAGTTGCTCTTCCCATTCTGGATGCAATGCCGTGAGCTGATGGCACAGTTCAGGTATATTAACTTCCATTGGATCCCAAGGTCGCAAAATACCGAAGCGAACGACCTCGCACAAACAACGTCAGGATACAAGGACGTAGCCGATGGAGCCGATTTTCAGGTGCAGTTCATGGAACCCGATGATTGGAGAGCCGATATCTTCAATTACTTGAAAGATCCGGCTCGGGGGGCACCTAAACGGACAAGATACAGGGCCATGAAGTATGTCCTGATCGGCGATGACATGTTCTACAGGACTTTGGAAGGGTTACTTCTCAAATGTTTGGGACCGGCCGAGTCCAATCGGCTCTTGCATGAGGTGCATGAAGGTGCCTGTGGAACTCACCAATCGGCTCATAAGATGAAGTGGCTGATCAGGCGATCGGGATTTTATTGGCCCACCATGCTTGAAAATTGTTTCAAGTACTATAAAGGGTGTCAAGCATGTCAGAAGTTTGGGAGCATTCAGATGGTACCTGCATCAGCGATGAATCCCATCATCAAGCCGTGGTCGTTTCGAGGGTGGGGCATGGACATGATCGGCAAGATACATCCTCCTTCGAGCAAAGGCCATGTATGGGTTCTGGCCATTACAGATTATTTTACTAAGTGGGTGGAGGCCGTCCCTATGAGGGCAGTGGCATCATCAGATGTTGTCGATTTCGTGAGGGAGCATGTCATTCACAGATTCGGGATTCCCCAGACTATCACGACCGATGGAGGTTCGGTCTTCGTTTCTAAGGAGTTTAGAAAGTTCTGCGAGGATATGGGAATCAAGCTGATCCGATCGTCTCCATACTATGCTCAAGCAAATGGACAGGCTGAAGCATCCAACAAGAGCTTGATCAAGTTGATTAAGAGGAAGATCGACGAGCATCCTAGACGTTGGCACGAGGTACTGTCAGAAGCATTATGGGCTTATCGCATGTCGTGTCATGGAGCAATAAAAACCTCGCCATACCATCTGGTCTATGGACAAGAAGCTGTGTTACCCTGGGAAATCAAGGCTGGTTCGAGAAGGATTACATTTCAGAATGATTTAACTACTGAAGAGTATGCAGCCCTGATGAGTGACAGCATTGAGGATGCAACGGAACTCAGACTTTGGTCACTTGAGAAAATCAAGGAGAATAAAGCCAAGGTGGCTCGCGCATATAATAAGAAGGTGAAGCCAAAGGAGTTCCAGGTTGGTGATCTGGTATGGGAAGCTGTGTTGCCGTTGGGGACTAAGGATAAAATGTATGGTAAATGGTCTCCAAATTGGCACGGCCCGTACAAAGTCGATCAAGTTTTAAAGGGTAATGCATACATGCTCGAGCAGTTGGATGGTGTGAAATTCCCAGTGGCTGTCAATGGCCAGCATCTCAAGAAGTACTTCCCAAGCATGTGGGAAGATGGACAGTAAGATATGGAGGCCGATGCATGAAATCGGCCAGTAAAAAAATTTAAAATTTTTGGGAACAGCCGATGCACAGCCATCGACTTTAGAATAAAAACAGCCGATGCGCAGTCATCGACTTTAGAGGTACAAAGCATCATGGTCAGGTATCAAGTTATTGTCTAAATCTGAGGATTGTTTGCTTGAACCTGTCTAGTTGGTTATCAGATTGGCTTTATGGGCGTCTGATGGTAAAAAGCCGATACGATGCTATCGGCTCTTGGGGCGTTGACCACCTTTGACAATCGGAAGATGAAGAAGATATGAAATCGGATGATTGGAAGTTAAATTGGAAGAACATTTTCATTAATTCAAAGGGGGATTTTACAACGAAGAGCTAATTGCTCTCAAAAGGGATCATCTAAGTGCCTAATGCACTGCTACTAGCCCTATACTACTCCCTAATCTAAGGGCCGTCACTGACCTCGTCGTCGCCGTCGTAGCTGCCGTCGGCGCTGCTACTGGCGGGCTCTTCGTCGCTGCTGATGAAGCCGCCAGTAGCGTCTTCATCCTCCTCCTCGTCGTCGTCGTCATCATCGGACCAGGCCCAGCCTCGGAGGCGCTTGGCCGGCGGGTACCCGGCGGAGGAGGAGTCTTCTTCCTCCGACTCCTCCGCCTCTTCTTCCTCCTCGTCAGAGGAGAGATCCGCCTCCCATGAGAGGAGGTCGTCCTCGCTCCGCTTCCAGCTCCCCGTCGACGAGGAACCGGAGGTCTTCTTCCCCGACGGTGAGGGGCTCGTCGTCCTCCGACTCGATGGCGAAGTCCCATTCTCTCGCGTCCCAATACTCGGGCGCGAGAGCCTCATAGCTGGCCATCAGATTGATCTCCGGCTCCAGTTCACTCGAGGAAGAGGATTGGGAGGAGAGAGCCGATGAAGCGGAGGAGGAAGAGGAAGACATGGCTACAGAGGGAGAGGGTTTTTTGGCCGACGGCTAGTTCGCAGCAGGGGGATGAAGAGGTGAACTGTTCGATGCGGTTAAATAAAAGGAGATATAGTGGAGATTTAATGCTCGAGCAGTTTTCGAGGATGTGGTGCCAAAACTGTCAAATCGCAGAGAAGTTGAGAAGGCAAGGCG
Organism: Lolium multiflorum; assembly: GCA_030979885.1. Lineage (NCBI taxonomy): Eukaryota > Viridiplantae > Streptophyta > Magnoliopsida > Poales > Poaceae > Lolium > Lolium multiflorum. The sequence goes on from CM061752.1 coordinate 144,907,602, forward strand.
TCATGATGAAGAATACTGCGACGGTTCTGCTCTGCCACGACATGACCCTTCGAAGGAAAAAGGGTGGTTTTGAAATTATCATTACCAAAACCAGGGGGCATGTGTTATCACCGATTTTGGCCAAATCAGGAGATGGGCCGTAATGGAGATGGGCTTGAAGGATATACACGTGGAGTATCTCTGAAGCGGCCTTGTGCGAAGAGTTTGGGCTAGATTGCCCGTGTATCTGTAAATTATAGTAGATTGCATCTTAGTTTAGAATTAAAAGTTAGAGTTTAACCCGTGCACGGTTAGGTGCACGCCCGAATTAGAAAGTCTCTTGGACTATAAATATGTATCTAGGGTTATCGAGAAAGGAGGACAATCACGTTCACAACAAACACAAATCAGGCGCATCGCCACCCCTTGTTTCGAGGGTTTCTTCCGGGTAAGCATCATGCTGCCTAGATCGCATCTTGCGATCTAGGCAGCGTACGTTTATTCGTTTATCTTGTGTTGCTCGTGCTGAAGCGTTGTTGATGGCGAGTAACACTACTTATCATAGATGTTTTGGGGCTTGCATTGATGCTTTTCTTACGCATATTTGCTTAGCTGTGCCGTCCCTCGATATCTAGCTGCCCTTATACCTATCTAGGTGTAAGGGCAGCACCTTGCTTGTTCATCGTTTAGTAGATCCAATCCGTTATAGTTGCTCCTTGTTTCTCAAGGATTAGTTTAATATCCGTATGGTTAGGCCTTGCAAACGGGTTGAATAATCAGGTAGTGCGTAAGGTATAGTTTGCTATCTCTAAGAGGGATTGTTCCGGGAATTAACTTAATGTTGGTTTTTAGGCCTCTTTTAGGGTTAGCTTTCTATCATCTTTCATGTCTATTAGGCTCAACCACGCGTAGGATGTTCCGATCATACGGTGAAAACCCTAAACTGTCGTGGATTGGTTTAACTTCGTGTTGATCAAGCAGGAGCCCCATGTCATCGTAAACCCAACGTGAATCATGGGGCGATCGGCTCTTTGAGCCGATCCACGTGGCAACCCGAGAGCCGATCGGGCTCGTATTAAATGTTTACGTGTCTACCATGCAGAAACTAATCGAAGCAATCCAACACCTTCCTGACCATGTATAGGTCAGGTGGCACGCCCTTGCAACCGCCAGGACGTGTGCCGGAACATTGCGGGACGACGTCGAGGGACTAGGGCCCACCCAGCAGTCTTGGCAGCCTCCCGGCTCTTCGTGTTGCTTAACCACTACTTGCTGGTGGGTTTTGGCAGGTAACACATTCTTGTTAGCTAATGAGCTTAGTATTCTGAAGTTAAAATTGCTTGTGTTTACAAGAAAGATGCATGATTGTTTCTATCACATGTATATTTGTTTGTCTCCCTCAACTCTTATGCTTGCTACCCAACCTTGCTAGCCAAAGACCTGTACTGAGAGGGAATGCTTCTCGTGCATCCAAAACCTTAAACCAAACCCATGCCATTTGTGTCCACCATAACTACCTACTATGTGGTATTTTGTGCCACTCCAAGTAAATACTTCGTGTGCTACCTTTAAACAATTCAAACTCTATTACTCCTTAATTGTGTCAATGTTTTATAGCTCATGAGGAAGTATTTGGTGTTTTATCTTTCAACCTTGTTGGGCAGACTTTCACCAATGGACTAGTGGCATATACATCCGCTTATCCAATAATTCTGCAAAAAGAGCTGGCAACAGGGTTCCCAGCCCCAATTAATAACTTTCATTAATAATTCACTTCACATGTTTTGCCCTGATTTATCAGTAAGCAACTTAATTTTGCAATAGACACTCCTCCATGGTATGTGAAATGTTGGAAGGCACCCGAGGATTCGGTTAGTGGCTTGTGAAAGCAAAGGTTGGGGGAGTGTCATCCATAAATAAAACTAAAATACAAGTGTAAACAAAAGAGAAGAGGCATGATCTACCTTGCTGGTAGAGATAACGTCCTTCATGGGAGCCGCTCTTGGAAGGTCTGTTTGGCAAGGGGGTTAGAGTGCCCACTACCATTCGTTGACAACAACAAACACCTCTCAAAATCTTACTTTTACGCTCTTTATATGATTTCAAAACTTAAAAATCTCTAGCACATGATTTAATCCCTGCTTCCCTCTGCGAAGGGCCTATCTTTTACTTTTATGATGAGTCAGTAAACCTATTTCCCTCTATCTCAAGCAAGCAATTGAGTTGTTGTGATCAAACCATTTATATTATGATATATTTAATCATGCCTTTTTATTCTTCCTTGGTTAGTACAAATTTTATCTGAATGAATATGACTTTGAAGGCTATCAATGATTATGAGGATATTGTTATGATTAAGGGTGTAAGCTCTGCCATATAAGTTTTAATATAAAGGCTTTGCTTGGAAGATAAGTACAATCTGTTAATAGTTCTTTGACCAAGAACAAAGTTTGCCATAACCAATTGTGATTTCCTATGCACCTTTATTTGTGATTTCTCTTTACTTATTTCAAGTTGAGTTATATGAGGAAGATGTTTACTAGAATGTCTTGTGTGAATTAATAAGTGTGATGCTTCTTGTCCGTATTTTATTTATCGACTCTTCACTCCATAAACATGTGGTCTTGTTTATCGAGCTCAGTTTCGCTTGGGGACAAGCGAGGTCTAAGCTTGGGGGAGTTGATACATCCATTTTGCATCACTATTTTATATCATAATTTACTGTTATTCATTGATATATTTCATATTTAGAGATGATACTTATGTTATTTCACCTATTTTGCATGTTTCATGATTATTGGAGAATTATTCACCGGAGTCAGAATTCTGCTGGAAAAAGCACCGTCAGGACACCATATTTCTGAAGATCAACAATTGACGGAAAATACACCGAAGATCTTATTTTCCCAGATGACGGATCCAACCAAAAGGAGAGGCCGAGGAGGGCCGCCATGGGCCCCCCCCATAGGCCGGCGCGGGCCCTGCCCTGGCCGAGCCGCCATGTGGGGAGGGGGCCCACGACCCCCCTCGGCCGTCTCTTTCGCGTACTTCATCTACCCGAAAACCTAAGCTACCGGGGATAATCAAGAAGGGACACAGCCGCCTCTGCGGGGCGGAAAAACACCAGAGAGAAAAGAGCTCTCCGGCGGGCAGGAATCTGCCGGGGAAATTCTCTCCTGGACGGGGAAATCGTCGCCATCGTCACCGTCATCGAGCTGGACTTCATTGGGATCATCATCATCATCATCTCCACCATCGACACCGCCATCTCCACCGCTGCACCTCGTCTCTGCTGTAACATCTAGGGTTGAATCTTGAGTATTTCATAGGGGAAACTCTCCCGGTATTGATTACTACTTGTTATTGATGCTATTGAGTGAAACCATTTGATCTAGGTTTATGTTCAGATTGTTATCCATCATCATATCACCTCTGATTATGTTCCATATGATGTCTCGTGAGTAGTTCGTTTAGTTCTTGAGGACATGGGTGAAGTCTAAATGTTAGTAGTGAACTATGTTGAGTAATATTTTAATGGTTTGATATTTAAGTTGTGGTGTTATTCTCACTACACCACAGCACTAGATTTCCGACGGACGTTGGTCGGCAAAGGACAACATCACCAACAAAATGTTGGTCGGAAAAGTTTATGTCAAACAGTTGGTCGGAAAAGCCCATACGTAACAACTGACTGTTGGTCGGGAATGGTACACCTTTTGTTGTCACCTGATCGGTCGGTATTGCTTATATAGATGTCCGAACGTCGGTCGGTAAACAAACCCCGACCAACTGTTGGTCGTTACGTGGGCCGATGAGCGCGCGGGCGGAAAATTAGCGCCAACATTTGGTCCAGGGCGCGCGGACGGAAAGTTAGCGCCAACATTTGGCCCAGGGCGCGCGCAGTTTTCATTGCCCTCACACCGCCTAAAGTCCCCGCCGCCGCCCAAACTGAACCCTAAATCCCCAAATCCACCACACCTCGCGTGCCGCTCCGAGCTCTCCGGGCCGCCTCTCCACCACGCGTGCACCGCTCGACTGCCCCGACTCGTTCGAATCAGGAGCCTCCGCCGCCACCCCGTCTTGCCAACCCCATACGCATTCGAGCTTTCTCCGCCGCTCGACGTGCTCTGTTCGGCCGCCGGCGGCGCTACCGGTCCGGCGAGCACGACCTTCCCCGATTCGCGCGCGCTGGCACACCGTCCCGCGTCAACCACGCGCTCGAGCTCTCTTCGGCCGGTGGCTCCGCTCGCATCTGGTGGCCAACTGATAGTCCCGAAGTTGCCTCTGTCGGTATCCACACCAGCTGCAACTTGTGGTGATTTTCATCTACGCCCAATCCAGAGGTCAGCTCTTGCGCTCTCCCCTTTCCCCCGCTCTCAGTGCGTGTGCGTGGCAGTGTGGAGGCCACCGATTTCTTCAGTATGTGGATCCTAGATTTATAACTCCAATTTGTTTGGTATTAGGTTTGTTGTTCTCATCGACTCACGAGCTTCAAGGGACGAGACAGCTACACCCCTCCCTACTTGTCACTATTTTCTGGTATCTTACTTGGTCCTGATAAGATAGTATTAATATATAGTTCATCAATAGTTACTGCAGATTTTGCTTCACAATATTGTGCACTGCAATGCATTAACCTGATTTATTGTCATGAAAGGCTTAAAGATGGAAAGTAATGATTTTTTTTGCAGATTTGGTGCAGTTTCCAAATTTAAATGAGTAGGTAGGAAAAGGAAAACCAAATGTACTTGATTCATTCTTATACATATAATATACATATACATATACGTTCAGCTTCGATTCATGCTCCATGCTAGCGCTTGCACAATCGCTAAAATTAAAAAGGGCGTTCTTTGCTTGCGATGTGTGGAATTCATTTGGATTTAACACGTGTGCGGTCGAAAAACTCTTGCCGAGGCAAAATAATCACAGAGCTCTCGCTCTATTTTCCTTTCCATCTGACTATGTTTCACAAAGCAGAACAGGTAGAGGCCATCAAAATAAAATATTAGGTTCAATAGTATAATTTCTGAAACTGAAGAAGGAACGCCTTTTGAAAAACAAACTAAATTTAAGAGGAACCTGCTCCACTTATGTGTGACCACAAATGCATCATGCGAATACCAATATATGATTCCTGGTTTAATCACATCTGAAAAGATAGCTAACCTGAGAACAACATTTGACAACCGTTTGTTGGCCTTTGTCAAAGGCAATTCGTAATTGCATCTTGGTTCTGCTCCATGGCATGAATGATTTGTATCCTATTACTATTGTTGATTGCTTCTGCACGCCCTTCTAATTTAGCACTGAATTGTTTAGTGATGAACATCTCATGATTGGCATGGTATTGTATTAGTTAGTCGTGCAAAATAATCTTGACTGCTTTCTGTATCTTTATTTCTGAAGTGTATAGTGATGGATGCCACTATAATTTCTACATGATAAACATGGCTGCTTATTTTAAATACTGTTGTGTGGTGCTGATATTTAAAAATAGAAGTAGAGCCTAATTTTGTATTTTCTAATTTGTTTGGTTATTTAGTATTCTTGGTCCCGGGAATTCATGAGCTTTCGGGTGCAGCACATCGACCCCCCCCCACCCCTGTCACTGCCTCCCTAACCTGTTGGTGAGTGGACATTCTACTTCATTGCGCAAATAGAGCTGTCCCTGTACTTTATCTTTGATCTGCTGTGTTACGGGCCTTATTATGTGTAAAATTGATCTGTGTGTCCCCTGGTTCTGCTATCCAACTCTCTAATTATGTGTGTCCTCTGGTTCTGCTATTACTGTGTCAGTACTTACTTCTGTGTACATAGGCCTGATGGACTTCATCAATTTCTACTTTGTAGCTGTTTATTTTGCTAGTTCATTAGCTTACGAGTTATACATGGAAGGAATGAAAGCTACAGGCTGTACCACGTTTTCTTGTATTACTGCTAGACTCAAGATTAAGACAACATTTTTGATGTTTGAGTAATCGGCTGTACATGTGTTAGTACTAGTAACTTGTGCTTAATTTATCCATCAGCTCTATGCTTGACTGCACTGCAACTTTTATTTTTTGTTCAACTTTTAATTTATCCATCAGCTCTATGCTTGACTGTACATGGTTAGGTAGTTTCTCATCTCCCTAATTTATAAGCAGCCAGTAGTCTATGGCTGGTCGTTGCTTACTAGAATATTTTTGTTCATATAATGTGCCTTTTGCAGGAAAATGGCAAGCGGAAGAGGAAAAAGTAAAAATGTGATAGTCAGCGAACAACTAGCAGAAGTTGAGTATGAACTAGCTAGAAACAGGATGGTTTAAGAAAATGGAAAAGGATGACACTCGTAGGTATACGCCAGACAAGTGCTACACTTAGAGAGGTCTGCGAAGCAAGCCAACCCCCAAAACAGAGAAAAAGAAAGGTATAATTGTGACATATCTATCTCAGTTCATTTTCTTGTTGTGATAGTCCTTTTCTTGCAAATGTAGCTTATAATTGTGATGTATCTATGCAGGCACCCCCCTCGGCACTTGAAAATACAACGGAAATACGTGTTTTGAGGTCTAGGGGCAAACGGAAGTTATAATACAAATCGTACAGACCAAACGTGCCTCATACAGCTAACAACAAGAGTCATGCCCGTGTTACCCAAGAAATGGTAAGAATATTGTCCCAATTAGAAAAGATGGTGACACTGTGTTTCAAGAACTAATACATAGTGGGAAACAACAAATGTTTGTAGGCTGACGAACTTGGGTATGCCCCTCAGAGAGGCGAAGTGTTCATCAGAACACATACGCTCAAAAAAGACCAAACATATGTTTTGTCGTTTGTGTTATGCTGAGTTGCGAGAATTTTGCTAGATGAAGCCCTACAAACCAGCAGCGTCTGGCTCATATCGCCGCTGAGATATTTCAGTTGAAAATCAGTTTCGAGGAAAACAACTGAAGATGATGTGAGTAAAGCTGACACTTGTGTAGTATCTGCTCTTCCTCCCTGTAGTATCTGCTATGGTTTTCATCTTGTTAAAACTACTTCAAACTCAAAGTGTTCTTTGGTTAGGATATGTGTATTCTAAATTCACTCAAGAATGCAACCTGATGCATCTATTCTCCATCATATGCATATGAGAAATAATAGTGCAATACCATTTTTAATATACGTTGATTCTGCTAAGTGCTAACACTCTTCAGGCTCCATCTGGTAATTGTGAACTATTAACTGAACTTCTTCAGTTATGCACTTAGGTTTGTAATTATTGTATTATTGGATTGTTTGCTGTGTTCGTGGATAACGTGTCTGATCTGGTGATTGCTTTTCTCGTTGGTCCTGTAGGTTGTCTTTGGATATCTTTTTGTAGGCGTAGCAGTATATTTCAGATTGTGCCCAATTTAGCGTACGTTCCCATATTGCAGTGAAATTTGACGCTTTGTATGGTTTGGTAGTGTTACAATTTGGCCTACCATTAGTGCTGCTTGTATGGCCAATTTATCACTTACTCGCACATAGGTTCAAAGTTTTACTACATGTATTTCTTTCGAAGTGAAAAATTGTCAATCATCTATTTGTATGTGTTTCTGCAGGTGCACCTGAAATATGAATTATCATGCAGCACTTCTGTCAAAATCCACCAAGTAGATTCCTGCTTAACATCAACATGATGTCTTGTGAAATGGAGTGATTTATGTCTGATTGAATGCCTATATGCTACCATTTTGTAAACCTGGCTATGTGGCAATTATTTGGAAATCATCTGTAATCCTGATTATGGTAACTAGTTAGCTATCGTTTTGTAAAATTGATATGTGAACTGCGAAGATATGAACAATTAGTATTGTATGAATTGAGAATTGGATAACTAGTATTGTGTGAATTAATGCATATCAATATTGGTGGTTGTGGTTCAATTTCTCTACAGATTTTGGAGGATACGATTGTGGAATATGTGTCTTTGAGTGGTTTTTGGCTTTTAATTATTTTAAAAATACATACCTGAATACTAAAACTAGTGGGATGGTGGGAAAAAACTTAGTTCACAATAGGGCCAACGAACTGTTGGTTGGCAAAAGTGTATGGTGTCGGATAGTTGGTTGGGAAAAACAAGTTGGTCGGGAATGTAATGACGGTCGGCAAATCAAGTGTCGGTCGGGAAAGATTTGCAAGTACCGTCAGACAGTCGGTCGGCAAATATTTGTCGGTCGGGAAAGACCTTTGCCGACCGGACTTACGGTGACCAACAAGATCGGTCGGCAAAACTGATCCCCGACCAACTTTTGGTCGGTGAAAGCTGCTTCCCCGACCAACTTGTCCGTTGGGATTCTTGCGTTGTGGTGTAGTGTCTTCTAGTGGTGTCATGTGAACGTCGACTACATGATACTTCACCTTTATGGGCCTAGGGGAGTACATCTTGTATTCATTTGCTAATTGTGGGGTTGCCGAAGTGACAGCAACCTGAACCCCCGTTGGTATATCGATGCAGGAGGGATAGCAGGATCTCAGAGTTTAAGGTTGTGGTTAGATTTATTTTAATTACTTTCTTGTATTTGCGGATGCTTGCAAGGAGTTTAATCACAAGTATGTATTAGTCCTAGGAAGGGCGGTGCATTAGCATAGGTTCACCCACACAACACTTATCAAAACAATGAAGATTAATCAACTATATGAAGCGAAAGCACTAGACTAAATTCCCGTGTGTCCTCAAGAACGTTTGGTCATTATAAGTAAACAAACCGGCTTGTCCTTTGTGCTAAAAAGGGTTGGGCCGCTCGCTGCAATTATTACTCCCGCATTTTACTTACTTGTACTTTATTTACCTGCTATATCAAAAACCCCTGAAAACTTGTCTGTGAGCATTTACAGTAAATCCTTCATCGAAACTGCTTGTCAACACCTTCTGCTCCTCGTTGGGTTCGACACTCTTATTTATCGAAAGTACTACGATACACCCCCTATACTTGTGGGTCATTGATACGTCTCAAACGTATCTATAATTTCTTATGTTCCATGCTACTTTATTGATGATACCTACATGTTTTATACACATTATATGTCATTATTATGCGTTTTCCGGAACTAACCTATTGACGAGATGCCGAAAGGCCAGTTGCTGTTTTCTGCTGTTTTTGGTTTCAGAAATCCTAGTAAAGAAATATTTTCGGAATCGGACGAAATCAAGACCGAAGACCTTATAATTCCCGGAAGCTTCCAGAGCACCGGAGAAGGACGAGAGGGGAGCCAGGGGGCCCCACACGCCACCCCGGCGCGGCCCAGGGGGGGCGCGCCCCCCTAGTGTGTGGGCACCCCGTGGCCCCTCCGACTCCATCTCTTCGCCTATAAAGGCCTTCCTGACCTAAAAACACCGTCACGTTCGACGAAACCCGAGAAAACCTTCCAGAGCCGCCGCCATCGCGAAATCAAGATTCGGGGGACAGAAGTCTCTGTTCCGGCACGCCGCCGGGACGGGAATTTCCCCCGGAGTCATCTCCACCGCCGTCTCCACCGCCATCTTCACCGCCATCGCTGTCTCCATGATGAGGAGGGAGTAATTCACCCCCGGGCTGAGGGCTCCGCTGTAGCTATGTGGTTCATCTCTCTCTTTATGTGATCTAGTTGAATATGATCTATGTGCTACTCTAGTGATGTTATTAAAGTACTCTATTCCTCCTGCACTGTGTAATGGTGACAGTGTGTGCCTCGTGCAGTACTTGGTGTAGGCTATGATTGTGATCTCTTGTAGATTATGAAGTTAACTATTGCTATGATAAGTATTGACGTGATCTATGCCTCCTTCATGGCGTGATGGTGATAGTGTGCATGCTATGTTAGTTCTTGGTGTAATTATGTTGATCTATCTTGCACTCTAAGGTTACTTAAACATGAATATCGAATACTGTGGAGCTTATTAACTCCGGCATTGAGGGTTCGTGTAATCCTACACAGTTAGTGGTGTTCATCATCCAACAAAAGAGTGTAGAGTGGTTCCATTATGTGATCATTGTTGAGAGTGTCCACTAGTGAAAGCAGGATCCCTAGGCCTTGCTTCTAAGCATCGAAACTCCGTTTGTTTACTGTTTTGTTGCATGTTTACTCGCTGCCACATTTTATTCAGATTGCTATTACCACTCATATACATCCATATTACTTGTATTTCACTATCTCTTCGCCGAACTAGTGCACCTATACATCCGACAAGTGTATTTGGTGTGTTGGGGGACACAAGAGACTTTGTGATTTGGGGTTGCTTGAGAGGGATATCTTTGACCTCTTCCTCCCTGAGTTCGATAAACCTTGGGGAATCCACTTAAGGGAAACTTGCTGCTGTTCTACAAACCTCTGCTCTTGGGGGCCCAACACTGTCTACAAGAATAGAAGCACCCGTAGACATCAAGCACTTTTCTGGCGCCGTTGCGGGGAGGAAAGGTAAAAGGTACTCACACTCCGGATCTCGGCTACTAAGCTATTTTCCGGCGCCGTTGTAAGTACTCGAAGCTATTTCCTTTAGATCATGCAATTGCATCTTTTTGTTTCTTGTTTTTATTTTCACTAGTTAGGCATAATGGAAAACAACAACAAAAATTAGTGAGCTTTTTAATCTTTTTCCTGATTTAGAATTGTTTGATACAAAAATTAAAAAACCTATGGAACCTTATTTACATGATAGTAGCAATGTTATTAGTATGAATGCAATTACTGCTAATGCTATGAAGAAGTCTAAGCTTGGGGAAGCTAGTTTACATAAAAATAATCTTTTTTGCTCCTCAACTTTGGAAGAAATATTTTGCTCTGATAATGATTTATCTCCCATATGCGATAACTCTAATGATGCTTCTGATATTTTAAATCCACCTGCTGAAAGTATTCCGTATAAAATCCCTATGAAAATTATTGAACGTGTTATGGATAACCGCTATGAAGGGGATGGAATTGTCCATCCTGGAGATCATTTACTGTTTTTGCATGAATTATGCGGGTTATTCAAGTGTGCAGGTATCTCTATGGATGAAGTGAAGAAGAAACTATTCTCTATGTCGCTGTCTGGTAAAGCGGCGCATTGGTATAAACTGCTGAAGGATAGGCGCTCTCTTGATTGGAAGGATATTATGCCTCTATTTTGTTCTAAGTTCTATCCTCCAAGTGAAATTCACAAAGATCGAAACCATATATATAATTTCTGGCCTCATGATGGAGAGAGTATTGCCCAAGCATGGGAGAGGTTGAAGTCTTTAATGCTCAAATGCCCCAATCATGAGCTTCCAGGTAATATCATCATTGATAATTTCTATGCAAGACTTTCTTTTCAAGATAAGACCTTGCTGGATACTACTTGTTCTGGATCATTCACGCGCAACAAAGAAGAGTTTAAAAGGGACCTTCTTGATCGGATTAAGGAGAACGCTGAAGATTGGGAGAATGACAAAGGTAAAGAGTCAGGTATAAATTATGATTATGAATGCATTGAAACTTTTATGGATACTGATAAATTTCGAGATATGAGTGCTACTTATGGTTTTGACTCTCAAGTTGCTGCAAATCTTTATAAAGCCTTTGCTTCTCACATTGAATTGCCTAGGAAGAATTTTGATAAGTATCATGAACCTTTTAAAGACGCTTGCATGAAGGATGAAACTGTTATTAATGATTGCAATGAACATGTTCAAACTTCTGAAAATGCTATTTCCTATAAGCATGTTAATTTTTGTGGAATACATAGACCTTGTGGAATTAATCAAATTGAGGAAGAATATTGTATCCATCATAGGAATGAAAAAACTAGAAAGTGGTCTAGGGCTCTAGATGATCTTGGAGAAAAAGTGTGTGCCCTCTATCCTTTTATTTGTGAACTTTGCCATAGAGTTGGTCATTTTAATTTTCAATGCTCCTCCAATGATAATTCGAACCCCATGAGTGCTGCAAATTTGTATTGTGATGATGAAATTATTCCTAATCAGCATGATGAACTTACCTTATTTTTGAAGTGTGAAGAGTTATCAAGAAAAATTTCTTTGTTAAATATTAACGATCTTGATATTGATGATGTCCTGCATGGGTGTCTTTCTTATTGCATTGATAATAGCCATACAAATAATTACATACAAATACTTACATACAAAATATTTTAGAAGATGACACCTTGCCAAAATATGATAGGACCGCTGTGTGTTTTCAACTAATTAATGAAAAGGAAGGATCCTCCCAAGTTTCTTCTATTGTTTCTAAAAGTAAATCAGGTTATGCGGACAAGCCACCCTTCAAGCCTCTTCCTCCTAAAGAAGGGAACGAGGAGAAGGAAGAGAAGAAGAAGAAGAAGAAGAAGAAGAAGAAGAAGAAGAAGAAGAAGGGAAAGAAGAAGAAGAAGAAGAAGAAGAAGGAGAATAAAAAGAAAGAGGTAACGGCGTATCCCCGCGTGAATGAGATAACGCTAGGTAACCGTAAGTATGTTGCTCCTAATGATTATTGTGATAATGAATCTGAATACGATGATCTTCCTATGCCCTTTACATACATTAGCGATCATGATTTGAATGAGCACACTACCTTTGATATTGGAAATCTCTTTGGTACTGATTATGAAAGTAATGATGATAGCATTATTCATGTCCCCTTAAACGATGATATTGAAAGCCCTAAGCTTGGGGATGTTGTGCTTGAAGATCCTATATTTGAGACCTCTACTTTTAGTGAAAATGATGATATTACATATTCTGGTTTAGATAATTGCTATAGAGATGTATATGACACATGTTACAATTATCCTTATGAAACTTGTCATAGTTATGATGGGCTTGCCAAAAACCATTCCCTTAGTATGCAATTTGTTTACCATGTTCAAATTCTCAACAATGATCCTGCTCCAATTACTATTAATAAGAAGAGTTTTTCTTATGTCAAAAATAATGATACCTTTATGCATATGAACCATGATAAGAATGTTTTAAGTGATGGTTATATTGTGGACTTCATCAATGATACTACTGAAAGTTATTATGAGAGAGGGAAACATGGTTATATTCATCTTAATAATATTAAGTTTCCCCTCTTTATGTTGAGAATCTTGAAATTGTGCTTGTGTTGTTTTTCTATGCTTGCCACTTTGTTCTTCATGAATCTATTTGTGTGCAAGATTCCTTTTCATAGGAAGAGGGTTAGGCTTAAATTTGCTTCATACTTGCTTTTTGATACTCTCTTTGCTGCGACTCTCATCCTTATGAAAGCATCATCATTTAAATTGCTAAGCCCATCTTAATGGCTATAAAGAAAGAACTTCTTGGGAGATAACCCATGTGTTTATTTTGCTACAGTACCTTTATTTTATATTTGTGTCTTGGAAGTTGTTACTACTGTAGCAACCTCTCCTTATCTTAGTTTTGTTGCATTGTTGTGCCAAGTAAAGTCTCTATAGTAAGGTTCGTACTAGATTTGGATTATTGCGCAGAGACAGATTTCTTTGCTGTCACGAATCTGGGCCTAATTCTCTGTAGGAAACTCAGAAAATTATGCCAATTTACGTGAGTGATCCTCAGATATGTACGCAACTTTCATTAGTTTTGAGTTTTTCCATTTGAGCAAGTCTGGTGCCATTTTAAAATTCGTCTTTACGAACTGTTCTGTTTTGACAGATTCTGCCTTTTATTTCGCATTGCCTCTTTTGCTATGTTGGATGAATTTCTTTGATCCATTAATGTCCAGTAGCTTTATGCAATGTCCAAAAGTGTAAAGAATGATTGTGTCACCTCTGAACATGTAAATTTTTATTGTGCACTAACCCTCTAATGAGTTTGCTTGAAGTTTGGTGTGAAGGAAGTTTTCAAGGGTCAAGAGAGAAGTATGATATACTATGATCAAGAGGAGTGAAAGCTCTAAGCTTGGGGATGCCCCCGTGGTTCACCCCTGCATATTTCAAGAAGACTCAAGCATCTAAGCTTGGGGATGCCCAAGGCATCCCCTTCTTCATCGACAAAGTATCGGTTCCTTCTCTTGAAACTATATTTTTATTCGGTCACATCTTATGTACTTTACTTGGAGCGTCTGTTTGTTTTTGTTTTTGTTTTTGTTTGAATAAATACTTGTGTGGGAGAGAGACACGCTCCGCTGGTTCGTATGAACATATGTGTTCTTAGCTTTTAATTTTCATGGCGAAGGTTGAAACTGCTTCGTTAATTGTTATATGGTTGGAAATAGGAAATGCTACATGTGGTAATTGGTAAAATGTCCTGGATAATGTGATACTTGGCAATTGTTGTGCTCATATAGATCTTGTTTAAGCTCTTGCATCATGTACCTTGTACCCATTAATGAATAATTACATAGAGCTTGTTAAAATTTGGTTTGCATGATTGGTCTCTCTAAGTCTAGATATTTTCTGGTTGAGGTGTTTGAACAACAAGGAGACGATGTAAAGTCTTATAATGCTTACAATATGTTTATATGTGAGTCTTGCTGCACCATTTCATACTTGAGTTTACTTCAAATAACCTTGCTAGCCTAAACCTTGTATCGAGAGGGAATACTTCTCATGCATCCAAAATCCTTGAGCCAACCACTATGCCATTTGTGTCCACCATACCTACCTACTACATGGTATTTCTCCGCCATTCCAAAGTAAATTGCTTGAGTGCTACCTTTAAACAATTCAAAAGTTATTACCTCTTATTTGTGTCAATGTTTTATAGCTCATGAGGAAGTATGTGGTGTTTATTTCTCAATCTTGTTGGGCAACTTTCACCAATGGACTAGTGGCTTCATCCGCTTATCCAATAACTTTGCAAAAAGAGCTGGCAATGGGATTCCCAGTCCCAAATTAATTAACAAAAATAGACACTCCTCCATGGTATGTGATTGTTGGACGGCACCCGAAGGATTCGGTTAGCCATGGCTTGAGAAAGCAAAGGTGGGGAGGAGTGTCATCATAATAAAACTAAAATAAAAAGGCACTCCTTCATGGTATGAGATTGTTGGCAGGCACCCGAGGATTCGGTTTGCCATGGTTTGTGAAAGAAAGGTTGGAAGGAGTGCCACCCAAAAATAAAATAAAATGGGAGCCGCTCTTTGAAGGTTTGTCTGGCAAGGGGTTAGAGTACCCACTACCATTCGTTGACAACAACAAACACCTCTCAAAACTTTACTTTTATGCTCTCTATATGTTTTCAAAATCAAAGCTCTAGCACAAATATAGCAATCGATGCTTTCCTCTTTGAAGGACCATTCTTTTACTTTATTGTTGAGTCAGTTTACCTATTCTTTCTATCTTAGAAGCAAACACTTGTGTAAACTGTGTGCATTGATTCTTACATGTTTACCTATCGCACTTGTTATATTACTTTGTGTTGACGATTATCCATGAGATATACATGTTAAAGTTGAAAGCAACCGCTGAAACTTATATCTTACTTTGTGTTGTTTCAAGGCTTTCTACTAAGAATTTATTGCTTATGAGTTAACTCTTATGCAAGACTTATTGATGCTTGTCTTGGAAGTATTATTCATGAAAAGTCTTTGTTATATGATTCAATTGTTTACTCATTATCTTCATCATTGCTTCGAATCTCTGCATTCATCTCATATGCTTTACAATAGTATGATCAAGATTATGATAGCATGTCACTTAAGAAATTATCTTTGTTATCGTTTACCTACTCGAGGGCGAGTAGGAACTAAGCTTGGGGATGCTTGATACGTCTCAAACGTATCTATAATTTCTTATGTTCCATGCTACTTTATTGATGATACCTACATGTTTTATACACATTATATGTCATTATTATGCGTTTTCCGGAACTAACCTATTGACGAGATGTCGAAAGGCCAGTTGCTGTTTTTTGCTGTTTTTGGTTTCAGAAATCCTAGTAAAGAAATATTTTCGGAATCGGACGAAATCAAGACCGAAGACCTTATAATTCCCGGAAGCTTCCAGAGCACCGGAGAAGGACGAGAGGGGAGCCAGGGGGGCCCCACACGCCACCTCGGCGCGGCCCAGGGGGGGCGCGCCCCCCTAGTGTGTGGGCACCCCGTGGCCCCTCCGACTCCGTCTCTTCGCCTATAAAGGCCTTCCTGACCTAAAAACACCGTCACGTTCGACGAAACCCGAGAAAACCTTCCAGAGCCGCCGCCATCGCGAAATCAAGATTCGGGGGACAGAAGTCTCTGTTCCGGCACGCCGCCGGACGGGGAATTGCCCCGGAGTCATCTCCACCGCCGTCTCCACCGCCATCTTCACCGCCATCGCTGTCCCCATGATGAGGAGGGAGTAATTCACCCCCGGGGCTGAGGGCTCCGCTGTAGCTATGTGGTTCATCTCTCTCTTTATGTGATCTAGTTGAATATCATCTATGTGCTACTCTAGTGATGTTATTAAAGTACTCTATTCCTCCTGCATTGTGTAATGGTGACAGTGTGTGCCTCGTGCAGTACTTGGTGTAGGCTATGATTGTGATCTCTTGTAGATTATGAAGTTAACTATTGCTATGATAAGTATTGACGTGATCTATGCCTCCTTCATGGCGTGATGGTGATAGTGTGCATGCTATGTTAGTTCTTGGTGTAATTATGTTGATCTATCTTGCACTCTAAGGTTACTTAAACATGAATATCGAATACTGTGGAGCTTGTTAACTCCGGCATTGAGGGTTCGTGTAATCCTACACAGTTAGTGGTGTTCATCATCCAACAAAAGAGTGTAGAGTGGTTCCATTATGTGATCATTGTTGAGAGTGTCCACTAGTGAAAGCAGGATCCCTAGGCCTTGCTTCTAAGCATCGAAACTCCGTTTGTTTACTATTTTGTTGCATGTTTACTCGCTGCCACATTTTATTCAGATTGCTATTACCACTCATATACATCCATATTACTTGTATTTCACTATCTCTTCGCCGAACTAGTGCACCTATACATCTGACAAGTGTATTTGGTGTGTTGGGGACACAAGAGACTTCTTGCTTTGTGATTACAGGGTTGCTTGAGAGGGATATCTTTGACCTCTTCCCTGAGTTCGATAAACCTTGGGGAATCCACTTAAGGGAAACTTGCTGCTGTTCTACAAACCTCTGCTCTTGGGGGCCCAACACTGTCTACAAGAATAGAAGCACTCGTAGACATCAGTCATCAGGAAGCTCCTGCGACTCAGATCGTATCGCGAATGCGTCCTTCTCAGTAGCGGTCGCGTCAGCGTGACTTACCAGGGCGTTTCCGTCGGAGTCGACGGTCTCGCCGATGAAGATGTGGATACCGCCGATTGGGACAATGGAGAGCTTGATCGGGTCGGTTTTAGCCAGAATCCAGTACTCGTCCTGAGGGACGATCGGAAATTTCCCGGCGTAAAGAACACGCCCCACAACGATGGATTCGTCGTAGCTTCCCATGGCGGAACCCTCCCGATTCCGGCCTCAAGACGCCGCAGGCCCCATGGTGGGTGCCAACTGTCGTTGCCTATTCGACGGTGCCTCGGAGGAGGGATCCTCATGAGGGGGAGAAGAAGTAGGGGCCATAGGGCGGAGCTAGTGTCCTCGGGACGGTGGTACGCAAATTACCCAGCTTCGGAACACCTGCTCGAAGACAGGGTCTACTGCTGCTTGTCTGGAATTATCTGGGCGCTTTCGCGTTGTTACAATGAGTTGTGGTTGTGCCTCTAGGGCTCCCAGGATCCGGCTTATAAAGGCGCTCGGATCTAGGGTTTACACGGAGAGTCCTAGCCGGAATACAACATGCCTAACTACGAAATATTACATTGTTGTGCACGTCAAGGATCCACCTTTGCCTATTCGCCGTAGTGGATCCGGATATTTCATGGGCCTTCACGGATCCGACTTCGTGTAGGTCGGTTGAGATCCGGCTCCTGCTCCTGGGATGGACTTCATCCATCTTCCATCAACAGCAATTGGGCCACCCGATGGGCCGTATGCCACCATCACCATTTATGGGCCACCCGGGCTTGCCGGATCTAGACCACGTCGTTGATATACCCATAAAGTATACCCACAACAGCTAATGTTCTACATAGAATAGAATGATGATGCTCGTTTCTTTACCACTCCAACCACGCCAATGCCGCTCGGGGGTGGGCAACAACATGTTCGACGGCAACGCAGAACTTGTTGACCTCTTGTTTGATGTAGTTCCATCTTTTTCTGATGGACTCTTCCGTGCGAGGGCTTTTCATCTCGTAGGGCGCGTGACGCTTTCTCTCATGGTACTCCTGGACCATCTTGGCCCAGTACACCTTGCCCTTTTGTTGGGCACCATTAATGCAGTCATGGCTAGTCGTCAGCCACGCCTCGCACAAACACTTGTCCTCCTTGTCGTTGAAGTTGCAGGTCCTGTGGCTCTTCCCCTTCTTCTTGGTACCATCATCCATGGTGAGGACAGGTCATGTTGGCGCCTCCTCATAGTCATCAACGCATACGGTTGTTGCCTGCGTGGGTTGGGTGGAGAACAGTCGTGCGCCATCGATGTCCACACCAACCTGCGTCTGTGGCCACTGATCATGCGACCCTGTCCCGGCGCCGACGTCACCAACGAAACCGCCACCGAAGATCACGGCCTGGATGTCGCCCTCATTGCGTCCCGTCCAAAAGGCCTAGGAATCACCGAACGTCAGACGAATTACACGTGGCAGACCGACACACTAAGAGAGCTAACGTACCGGGTCGTCCATCGTTGGGGCAGAAGGAGGTATTTCCTCAAACAGGTTGCGGGGCACCGGCATGCTCTCCTCCGGGACCTAACGCGTCTTCTGTGTCGCGCCCGGGAACGAGTCACCGCTCCTCGGCGTCCGGTTCAGGTCGGGAACCGTTGCCCCGTTGAAGTGCACCGGCGCGGCGCCAGAGGCGAACCGCGACGCCGTGTGGACCCGCAAGGGTGCAGGCATTCCAGGATGCAGCTAGGAACTTACCAAGCTCATCGATGAGCCGGGGGAGCGATGCCGACGATCCTCTCTTGCTTGACGAGGAGCATGGCCTCCGCTAGGTTGGGATGGAGGCCTACTTGCGCGGCGTCGGCTTTCAGCTGCATCTGCCACGCGATGTGCTGGGCGACGGCGGCCGCTGCATTCCTCTCCTTCAGATTCTTGCGCCGGCTGCGACGCTTCGCGGCCTCGACGTCTTTCTCCTCCTTAGACAACACCTTCTTTGCCGCCTTCGGCTTAGATTCCCAGCCGCCGGTGGCGGCACGCTTCGATTCGCCGGAGATGCGGCCTCCATTGGGGCTATGGTGGTGGCTATGGGGGAATCTGGGGCGGCAGCTGCGAGGGTTCTCTCGGAATCCATGGTGGCTGCGGCGACGAGGACATCCATCGCTATGGCCTGGACTGTTGGCGCCGGTCTACTTTGATTTTTCGCGCTGGGAATGGCCACTGGTGGGAATGTTATCGGCGTCCCTGCCACTGACATGCGGGTCCTACGTGAGTTTCGGCGGTCACTCGGCGCGTCCGCGTAGAGTCCACCGAGACCAAACTCAACGCATACTTGGGCCAGGTTTACGTCTCCGCAGACAGCTCAAACACTATGCGTCAGGCCATTTTTCATCCGCGCATGCGAAAACGGTCGCTAGCGTTCGTTTGCGTTTTGCAGCTGGAGAGCCGGTATAGGTTATCGAGGATTCTGTTAAGATCTATTCTTTAGCTTAGTATTAAGATCTAAACGGTGCCAGCACATTATTAGACGATTTGAGACCCCGGACAGCTGGAGATGGTCTTACGAGTTACGATGCAGAACGACCACGGTAAGAGCATCTCCACCGGTAGCCTCCAAATAATCGTCGGCAGGGGTGCCGGCTTCTTCATTTTGGGGCGCCGGCAGTGCATCCTTCATTTGGGGACGCTGTTTCCACACCGACGCCTCCCAAATGGCAGCCCCCAATTTTTTCTTTTTTTTACAATATTTTGAAACAACATATCGATCACATTTTATTCATACAATCACACAAATAGAATTAAATTATTCATACAATCAATCAAACAAATAGTACTTAAATTATTCATACAACCCAACAAACAAATAGTACTTAAATTATTCGTCCAGGCAAACAAATAGAAATAAAATCATGCATTGTTGGCTGCTCCTCTCCTCGCCCACAAATGCGCAGCTAGATCCGCCTTCAGCTGTGCATGGATACCTGCATCTCGAATTTCATCACCTCCCACATCTGTGCCTTAGACCAAGTGAGAGCAGGGAACCTGACAATGGCGAAACGCTGTTGAAGCACCCCAAAAGCACGCTCAACATCCTTGCGTGCTGCTTCCTGGCATGTTGCAAAATAGGCTTCCATCTCGTTTGATGGAGAGGGAATTTTCTTCACAAATGTAGCATACGTCGGGTAGATACCATCAGCTAGATAGTACTCCTTATTGTATGTATGGCCGTTTACCTCAAAGTTCACGGCAGGAGCTTGTCCCTCAGCTAGCCTGGCGAACACCGGAGAGTGCTGCTGAAAGGATCGTATGCCGCACCTAGAGGGGGGGGGGTGAATAGGTGCTAACCAATTTTTAGTTCTTTTTCAATTTAGGTTTGACACAAAGGTAAATTCTCTAAATATGCAACTAAGTGAATTTACCTATATGACAAGGTTATCAACTAAGCACGATATAGCTACGCAATATATAGGAGATAGAGTGGGATAGAGGTAACCGAGAGTGTAGCACGCGTTGACACGGAGATGATTCCCGTAGTTCCCTTCCTTTGCAAGAAGGTACGTCTACGTTTGGAGGAGTGTGGTTGCTACGCAAGCCAAACCAACAGCCACGAAGGCTTCACTCAGATCTCCTGTGAGCAACGCCACGAAGGCCTAGCCCACTTCCACTAAGGGATTTCCTCGAGGCGGAAACCGGGCCTTTACAAGGTTCTTGGGGCACACATCCACAACTGAATTGGAGGCTCCCAAATCTGTAACAACACAACAAATCAACAACAACACATCAACACAAATCAACTAGGGAACCAAATAGGAACACTAGCATGAGATCCCTCAAACAAATGAGGGGAAAATGAAAAACGCTTCGGTGAGGATGTAGATCGGTGGCTTCTCCTTCAAATCCCCAAAGATCAAGAACTTTGGTTGGGGGAGGAAGGAGATCTTGCAAATCTTGTGTTTCTTGAGGTGGCTCTAATGGTGGTGAAGCTTGGCAGATTTCTTGTGCAATGATTGAGCAACTTGTCCCTTTGGAGAAGAGAGCTATTTATATGATTGGAGCTCTCAGATCTGACCGTTTGGACCATTTCTCGTAACACCGGAAGTTCCGGCCAGGAGGGCCGGAAGTTCCGGATGGCACCGGAAGTACCGGCAAAGAGAGCCGGAACTTCCGCCAGGAACAGTCTTCGTCAGGCAACCTGTCAGAAAAAGGTGAGGGCGGAACTAGGGCGGAACTTCCGGTGACCGGAAGTTCCGGCCAAGTTCCGGCCAAGTTCCGAAATAACGCGAAAAGCTTACTGGAAGATACTGAGCCACAAACGTCGACTTTCGGAACTTGTCCGGAAGTTGGGCGGAAGTTCCGCTGACCGGAACTTCCGGCCAGCTATACCGGAACTTCCGCCCAGAGATGAAAACCTGTATACAGTCTGAAGGGCTGCTGCGGGAAGGGCCAGGGCGGAACTTCCGCCTGCGGGGGCCGGAACTTCCGCCAGAACTAAAAAAGCCTTCAGAGCTTCAGAATTGCCATACCATTTTACCGATCGAATATGTTTACCGAAAACTTGTACCTGTCTACAACAACACACATAATTATATACCTAGTGTTGACATCAAACACACAAAACCCGAAAGGGCGGGAAATGTTCTTTCAATCTCCCCCTTTTTGGTGTTTGATGACAACACAAGTATTTGCAAGGAATGAATATTGTAAACTAACAAAGTGAAAGATATAGAGGAGCTCCCCCTAGTTATGAGCAATGGTGTACAAGAAGCTCCCCCTATATCTAGCATCCGTCTTCCATGGGTTAGCAATACAACATAGTGATAAGCATATGGATAGTAGCAACATGCACACATAGATAACCATGGAAGACACACAAATGAAATTTCACAACCACATAGATAAGGTTCCAAACACATAGATAGAGTTTAAGTTTACAAGCCAAATAACCTAAGAACATAGTTCAACCATATAGATAAATGACGACACCACAAGGATAAATGAAGTCACAAGCGATAAGAATCAAAGCCAATACGAGCTTGTGACTTCCCCATGCAAATACCCAACGGAGAGCAACCTAAAAGGTCTCACTCTCCCCCTTTGGCGCCAAAGCACCAAAAAGGGATAGGAGAAACTACACGCCCCAAGGGTCGGCGTTAGCCCAGCCGGGAGGAAGATCCGATGGAGCGCCGTGGAAGGGTGGTGTGTGAGGAGGAGACTCGATCTCAAGGCCATCTGGAGGAAGAGGAACACCATGCTGAGAAACCCACTCAGCCTCCGGAGTGATATTCTCCTCGGATCCGGGAGGAGACACTTCCACCGCAAGAGCCCTCATGATGCTCTTCTGACGAACCCGAGACTTCTTGGCTTCTGCATGCTGCTGATACTGACGGTGGTTGACTGCAGCGGTGAGGCAAAAGATCTGACTCATGCGGCGAGCAAGCCTAGAAGCCCAGCTAGGTGGCTTCTCAACCATGGGGGGAACATCTTCAATAGGGGAGTTGTGACGCTTGGTCCTCAGAACCTTCACATCATGCATAGTGACGTTGAGAGGAATATAGTGAATGAGGGAAGTCTGACAAGAATCAACCCAAGTGTCCTCAATGAGCTTCATAATGTACGGAGCAAACGAGGGAAGCTTCTTCTCCATCACACATGACCACATCTCATTGTAGATGTAGTCCATCACATCAAGCTTCTCACCGGTGCCCTTCTTAGCAAAGGAGTTTGCCATAAGGTCGACTTCATATAAATGCAACTCATCAAGGTTGCCACCCTTTGGTCCAATGGTTTCCCGGTAGACTCTAAGCATAATGTCCCAAGTAGGGAGAAGATCCGCACTCTTGCCCGGGATGCCCCAACCTTTGATATAGAGGGGCTCCAACACTTCCCTTGGTTGAGAAAAGGAACTATCGTGGCACCTCCAACCATTCTCATCAACGCCCGGGAGGCGAGGGTATCCAAGGGCACTTCCGAACTTTGCCAAGTTAGACTCAAGGAGCCTTTCATGAGACATCCACCGGAAAGTTTTAGCTTCATCCGAGTCAAAGTGGACGGTGGCATAGAATTGATGGATCAACCCCACATCATATTCCTTGGTGAGCTCCATTATGGGATAGAGCCCTGTTACCCTCCAAAACCCACCGACGGGCAATGGCTGAGCAACACGAAGAGCCGGGAAGCTCCTAGGGCCGCTTAGTGGACCCTGGCACCTCGCGTCGTCCCGCAAATCTTCTAGCCACGTCCTGGCGGTTGCTAGGGCGTGCCACCTGACCTAGACCCGATCAGGAAGGTGTTAGAGTGCTTCGATTGTTCCTGCATGGTAGACACGTAAACATTAAATACGAGCCCTATCGGCTCTCAGGGTGGATCGGCTCAAGGAGCCGATCGCCCCATGTTTCACGTTGGATTTACAATGGCATGGGGATCCTGCTTGATCAGGACAAAGCTAAAACGATCCACGACAGTTTAGGGTTTTCACCGCATAACCGGAACGTCCTACGTGTGATCGGGCCTAGCAGCCACGGAAGATGATGCAAACCACCCCTACGAGAGGCCTAAAAACCAACATAACGTCGATTCCCGGAACATCCCTCGCAGGGACGGTGAACAACATCTAACGCACTACCGGATCCTCCGACCCCAGCGTAAGGTCTAACTATGCAGATATTAAACTAATCCTTGCGGAGCAAGGAGCAACTATAACGGATCGGATCTACTAAGTAACGAACAAGCAAGATGCTGCCCTTACGTCTGGTTAGACGTAAGGGCAGCTAGGTGTCGAGGGACGGCATCGCCACGCAGATATGCACGTGAAAGCATCAATGCAAGCCCCTAAACACCTAAGGATAAATAGTACTGCTCGCCATCAACAAGGCTTCAGCACGAGCAGTACAAGGTTGACGAATAAACGTATACGCCTAGATCGCTAGATGCGATCTAGGCAGCATGGTGCTTACCCGGGAGAAACCCTCGAAGAAAGGGGTGGCGATGCGCCTGATTTGTGTTGGTTGAACGATGATTGTCCTCCTTTTCCGATAACCCTAGATACATATTTATAGTCCAAGGGACTTTCTAATCGAGGCGTGCACCTAACCGTGCACGGGCCAGACTCTACCTTTTTAATCTAAATTACAATGCGATCTACTATATTACAGATACACGGGCAGCTTAGCCCAAACTCTTAGCGCAAGGCCGCTTCGAAGATGCTCCACGTGTACGTCCTTCAAGCCCATCTTCACTTACGGCCCATCTCCTGATTTGGCCAAAATCGGGCGGTAACACATGCCCCCTGGTTTTGATAATGATAATTGCAAAACCATCTGTCTCCTTCGAAGGGTCATGTCGTGGCAGAACCGTCGCAGTTTTCTTCATGATGACGTCTTGCCCCCTCGCCTTCTCTGCACGATTTGACGGTTCTGGCACCACGTCCTTGGGAACTGCTTAGGCATTAAATTGCTATATTCCCCTTTTTATTTGGCCACTCCTTGTAGTTCTCTTCTTCATCTCCCTGCTCCACAGTAGCCATCGGCAAACCAAAAACCCTCCTTAGCCCCCATGGATTCATCCTCCTTGATACGTCTCCAACGTATCGATAATTTCTTATGTTCCATGCTACTTTATTGATGATACCTACATGTTTTATGCACATTATATGTCATATTTATGCATTTTCTGGAACTAACCTATTAACAAGATGCCGAAGAGCCATTTGCTGTTTTTGGTTTCAGAAATCCTAGTAAAGAAATATTCTCGGAATTGGACGAAACTTTCGCCCAGGGTCCTATTTTTGCACGAAGCTTCCGAAGACCGAAGACCTAACGAAGTGGGGCCACGAGGCAGCCAGGGGGTGGCCGGCGCGGCCTAGGTCTTGGCCGCGGCCCTGCCCCCTGGGCCCCTCGTGTGGCCCTCGCGTTGACCTTCCGCCTACTTAAAGCCTCCGTCGCGAAACCCCAGTACCGAGAGCCACGATACGGAAAACCTTCAGAGACGCCGCCGCGAATCCCATCTCGGGGATTCTGGAGATCGCCTCCGGCACCCTGCCGGAGAGGGGATTCATCTCCGGAGGACTCTTCATCGCCATGATCGCCTCCGGAGTGATGAGTGAGTAGTTCACCCCTGGACCATGGGTCCATAGCAGTAGC
This sequence comes from Lolium multiflorum, assembly GCA_030979885.1. Classification (NCBI taxonomy): domain Eukaryota; kingdom Viridiplantae; phylum Streptophyta; class Magnoliopsida; order Poales; family Poaceae; genus Lolium; species Lolium multiflorum. The sequence continues at coordinate 144,932,832 of CM061752.1, forward strand.
TAGATGGTCGTCTTCTCCTTGTTGTGCTTCATTGTTGGATCTTGTGAGCTGCCTAACATGATCAAGATCATCTATCTGTAATACTATATGTTGTGTTTGTCGGGATCCGATGGATAGAGAGTACTATGATTATGGTGATTATCAATCTATTGTTCATGTGTTGTTTATGATCTTGCATGCTCTCCGTTATTAGTAGAGGCTCTGGCCAAGTTTTTACTCTTAACTCCAAGAGGGAGTAATTATGCTCGATAGTGGGTTCATGCCTTCATTGATACCTGGGACAGTGACAGAAAGTTCTAAGGTTGTGATGTGCTGTTGCCACTAGGGATAAAACATTGATGCTATGTCTAAGGATGTAGTTATTGATTACATTACGCACAATACTTAATGCAATTGTCTGTTGCTTTGCAACTTAATACTGGAGGGGGTTCGGACGATAACCTGAAGGTGGACTTTTTAGGCATAGATGCAGTTGGATGGCGGTCTATGTTCTTTGTCGTAATGCCCGGATTAAATCTCACTATATTTATCATGTCATGTATATGCATTATTATGCCTTTCTCTATTTGTCAATTGCCCGACTGTAATTTGTTCACCCAACATGCTTTTATCTTATGGGAGAGACACCTCTAGTGAACTGTGGACCCCGGTCCTATTCTTTACATAGCATACAATCTACTTGTTTTACTGTTTTCTTTGCAAACATCTTCCACTCGATACGTTTAATCCTTTGTTAAGCCGGTGAGATTGACAACCTCACTGTTTCGTTGGGGCAAAGTACTTTGGTTGTGTTGTGCAGGTTCCTAGTTGGCGCCGGAATCCCTGGTGTTGCGCCGCATCACATTTCGCGACCATCAACCTTCAACGTGCTTCTTGGCTCCTACTGGTTCGATTAAACCTTGGTTTCATACTGAGGGAAACTTGCTTCTATACGCATCATACCTTCCACTTGGGGTTCCCAACGGACGTGTGCATCTACGCGTATCAAGCTAAATTTCTGGCGCCGTTGCCGGGGAGATCAAGACACGCTGCAAGGGGAGTCTCCACTTCTCAATCTCTTTACTTTGTTTTTGTCTTGCTTTATTTTATTTACTACTTTGTTTGCTGCACTAAATCAAAACACAAAAAAATTAGTTGCTAGTTTTACTTTATTTACTGTCTTGCTCTCTATATCAAAAACACAAAAAAAAAAAAAAAAAATTAGTTACTTGCATTTACTTTATCTAGTTTGCTTTATTGTCCTGCACTCTATATTTAAAATACAAAAAAAAAAATTTTTAGTTACTTTTATTACCATGTCTAGCTCTGAACCTGTTACTTCTTCGCCTGAAGACTTAGTTTTCACTTTCAAGCAAGGGGATGAGGAGAGTTTTAAGGATGCTTGGTCTAGAATTTTTACTTCTTATCGCAAAACTGAACCTCAAATGACTCTAAGTTTGCTCCTTAGTAATTTTTATTTTGGTCTTATGGTTCGCTATAGATATGCTTTGGACACTTTAGTAGGAGGAGATTTCCTTCATTGTAATGGGGATCAAGCTTTTAATGCCATAAAGAAATTGGTTGCATCACATGATTCAGCTAATAACTTTGATTCAGCCCTTATTAGCATTTATAATAGATTGAACAATCTCGAGATAAGTACATCTCGCTTAAATGATAATTATCACTGTGTTCGTAATCGTCTTGAACAAGTCTTAGAGAATCCTAAACCTTCATCATGGGACCCTTCTGTTAAAATTGTCATCGGTGATCGAACTCTTCATGCCTATTGTGATATTATGTATGAATTTTGCCTTATGCCTGAAAACATTTATAAATCTTTGAAACTTTGGGGAGTCGATAAAGGGGGAGAAGAAATAGCTCTTATTGATAACTCTATCATAATTCCTAAGGGAATAGCTGCAGGTGTGCATACAACCATTCGTGGAAGAACAGTATCCATTGATTATCTTATTATTGAAACAGGAAAAATCATATTCGGAAGATCCTTGCTGAAATTATTGGGAGCAGTCATTGATGTGGGAGAAGGCACTCTGAAATTCACCTCTATACCAGGGGGGAATCATATATTTCCTAAACCAAAAGGAAAGAAAAACATTAAGAAAGGTAAAGATGAAGCCCAAGGTAAGGTTGACACACCATCTCTCGATAATACTTGATTTGCACTTTCTGCGCCTAGCTGAAAGGCGTTAAAGAAAAGCGCTTATGGGAGACAACCCATGTTTTTACCTACAGCAATTTTTTGTTTTATTGAGTCTTGGAAGTTGTTTACTACTGTAGCAACCTCTCCTTATCATGTTTTTGTGCCAAGTAAAGTTTCTATGTCAAAGTTGATGTTATATTTGGGATCGCTGCGCAGAAACAGCATTGCTGTCTGTCACGAATCTGGGCATAATTCTCTGTAGAAAATTCGAAAAAATCTGCCAATTTACGAGCGTGATCCTCAGATATGTACGCAACTTTCATTAGTTTTGAGTTTTTCCATTTGAGTAAGTCTGGTGCCATTTATAAATTCGTCTTTACGGACTGTTCTGTTTTTGACAGATTCTGCCTTTTATTTCGCATTGCCTCTTTTGCTATGTTGGATTTATTTCTTTGATCCATTAATGTCCAGTAGCATTATGCAATGTCCAGAAGTGAAAAGAATGATTGTGTCACCTCTGAATGTGTGAATTATTAATGATGCACTTACCCTCTAATGAGTTTGCTTGAAGTTTGGTGTGAAGGAAGTTTTCAAGGGTCAAGAGAGGAGAATGATATACTAAGATCAAGAGGAGTGAAAGCTCTAAGCTTGGGGATGCCCCCGTGGTTCATCCCTGCATATTTTAAGAAGACTCAAGCGTCTAAGCTTGGGGATGCCCAAGGCATCCCCTTCTTCATCGACAACATCATCAGGTTCCTCCCCTGAAACTATATTTTTATTCAGTCACATCTTGTGTTCTTTACTTGGAGCGTCGGTTTGTTTTCGTTTTTGTTTTTGTTTGAATAAGATGGATCCTAGCATTCACTTTGTGGGAGAGAGACACGCTCCGCTGTTGCATATGGACACATGTGTCCTTAGGCTTTACTCATAATGTTCAAGGCGAAGTTTCTTCTTCGTTAATTTGTTATATGGTTGGAATTGGAAAATGCTACATGTAGTAATTCTAAAAATGTCTTGGATAATGTGATACTTGGCAATTGTTGTGCTCATGTTTAAGCTCTTGCATCATATGCTTTGCACCCATTAATGAAGAAATACATAGAGCTTGCTAAAATTTGATTTGCATATTTGGTTTCTCTAAGGTCTAGATAATATCTAGTATTGAGTTTTGAACAACAAGGAAGACAGTGTAGAGTCTTATAATGTTTACAATATGTCTTTTATGTGAGTCTTGCTGCACTTGTTCATCCTTGAGTTTGCTTCAAATAACCTTGCTAGCCTAAACCTTGTATCGAGAGGGAATACTTCTCATGCATCCAAAATCCTTGAGCCAACCACTATGCCATTTGTGTCCACCATACCTACCTACTACATGGTATTTACCCGCCATTCCAAAGTAAATTGCTTGAGTGCTACCTTTAAAATTCCATCATTCATCTTTGCAATATATAGCTCATGGGACAAAATAGCCTTAAAAACTATCGTAGTATTGAATATGTACTTATGCACTTTATATTTTATTAAGTTGCTTGTTGTGCGATAACCATGTTTCTGGGGAACGCCATCAACTATTGTTGAATATCATGTGAGTTGCTATGCATGTCCGTCTTGTCTGAAGGTCTATCATTTTAGTGGTTGGAGCATGCAAAATTGTTAGAGAAGAACATTGGGCCGCTAACTAAAGCCATGAATCATGGTGGAAGTTTCAGTTTTGGACATATATCCTCAATCTCATATGAGAATAATAACTTTGCTACATGCTTATGCATTTAAGAGGAGTCCATTATCTGTTGTCCATGTTGTCCCGGTATGGATGTCTAAGTTGAGAATAATCAAAAGCGAGAAATCCGAAATGCGAGCATTCTCCTTGGACCTTTGTACAGGCGGCATGGAGGTACCCCTTTGTGACACTTGGTTGAAACATGGCATGCAAAGATCCGGTAGTCCAAGTTAAGTAGGACGAGGTGCGGGCACTATTAGTATACTATGCGTGAGGCTTGCAACTTGTAAGATATAATTTTCATAACTCATATGCTTTATTACTACCGTTGACAAAATTGTTTCATGTTTTCAAAATAAAAGCTCTAGCACAAATACAGCAATCGATGCTTTCCTCTGCGAAGGACCATTCTTTTACTTTTATCGTTGAGTCAGTTTACCTATCTCCTTCCACCTTAAGAAGCAAACACTTGTGTGAAGTGCATTGATTCCTACATACTTGCATATTGCACTTGTTATATTACTTTATGTTGACAATATCCATGAGATATACATGTTACAAGTTGAAAGCAACCGCTGAAACTTAATCTTCTTATGTGTTGCTTCAACACCTTTACTTTGATTTATTGCTTTATGAGTTAACTCTTATGCAAGACTTATTGATGCTTGTCTTGAAGTACTATTCATGAAAAGTCTTTGCTATATGATTCAGTTGTTTACTCATGTCATTACCTTTGCTTTGATCGCTGCATTCATTACATATGTTTACAAATAGTATGATCAAGATTATGATGGCATGTCACTTCAGAAATTATCTTTGTTATCGTTTTACCTGCTCGGGACGAGCAGAACTAAGCTTGGGGATGCTGATACGTCTCCAACGTATCGATAATTTCTTATGTTCCATGCTACTTTATTGATGATACCTACATGTTTTATGCACATTATATGTCATATTTATGCATTTTCTGGAACTAACCTATTAACAAGATGCCGAAGAGCCGTTGTCTGCTGTTTTTGGTTTCAGAAATCCTAGTAAAGAAATATTTCGGAATTGGACGAAACTTTCGCCCAGGGTCCTATTTTTGCACGAAGCTTCCAGAAGACCGAAGACCTAACGAAGTGGGGCCACGAGGCAGGCAGGGGGGTGGCCGGCGCGGCCTAGGTCTTGGCCGCGCGGCCCTGCCCCCTGGGCCCCTCGTGTGGCCCCTCGCGTTGACCTTCCGCCTACTTAAAGCCTCCGTCGCGAAACCCCAGTGAGAGCCACGATACGGAAAACCTTAGAGCCGCCGCGAATCCCATCTCGGGGGATTCGGAGATCGCCTCCGGCACCCTGCCGGAGAGGGATTCATCTCCCGGAGGACTCTTCATCGCCATGATCTCCGGAGTGATGAGTGAGTAGTTCACCCCTGGACCATGGGTCCATAGCAGTAGCTAGATGGTCGTCTTCTCCTTGTTGTGCTTCATTGTTGGATCTTGTGAGCTGCCTAACATGATCAAGATCATCTATCTGTAATACTATATGTGTTTGTCGGGATCCGATGGATAGAGAGTACTATGATTATGGTGATTATCAATCTATTGTTCATGTGTTGTTTATGATCTTGCATGCTCTCCGTTATTAGTAGAGGCTTTTACTCTTAACTCCAAGAGGGAGTAATTATGCTCGATAGTGGGTTCATGCCTTCATTGATACCTGGGACAGTGACAGAAAGTTCTAAGGTTGTGATGTGCTGTTGCCACTAGGGATAAAACATTGATGCTATGTCTAAGGATGTAGTTATTGATTACATTACGCACAATACTTAATGCAATTGTCTGTTGCTTTGCAACTTAATACTGGAGGGGGTTCGGACGATAACCTGAAGGTGGACTTTTTAGGCATAGATGCGTTGGATGGCGGTCTATGTTCTTTGTCGTAATGCCCGGATTAAATCTCACTATATTTATCATGTCATGTATATGCATTATTATGCCTTTCTCTATTTGTCAATTGCCCGACTGTAATTTGTTCACCCAACATGCTTTTATCTTATGGGAGAGACACCTCTAGTGAACTGTGGACCCCGGTCCTATTCTTTACATAGCATACAATCTACTTGTTTTACTGTTTTCTTTGCAAACATCTTCCACTCGATACGTTTAATCCTTTGTTACAGCAAGCCGGTGAGATTGACAACCTCACTGTTTCGTTGGGGCAAAGTACTTTGGTTGTGTTGTGCAGGTTCCTAGTTGGCGCCGGAATCCCTGGTGTTGCGCCGCATCACATTTCGCGACCATCAACCTTCAACGTGCTTCTTGGCTCCTACTGGTTCGATTAAACCTTGGTTTCATACTGAGGGAAACTTGCTTCTATACGCATCATACCTTCCACTTGGGGTTCCCAACGGACGTGTGCATCTACGCGTATCACTCCTCCTCCGTCTCCTCTGACCTGTCTCTCCAGTCCTCCTCCTCCAACGAGCTCGAGCAGGAGGTCGATCTGATGGCCATCTACGAGGCCCGCGCCCCAGAGCATTGGGACGCGCGGGACTGGGATTCCTCCACCGAGTCGGAAGACGACGAACCCCTCACCGACGGGGAAGAAGACCTTCAGTTCCTCATTGACGGGGAGCTGGAGGCAACAAGCGAGGACGACCTCTTCCCCTGGGAGGGGAGCTTTTCCTCCGACGAGGAGGAAGAAGAGGAGGAAGAAGACGACGACTCCCTCGAGGGTTACCCACCAGCGAAACGCCTCCGCATGTGGTGGGACGACGACGACAGCGATGATGAAGAAGAGGATGAAGCTCCCGCAGAGGGCTATGGGAGCAGCGACGAGGAGCCCGTCGGCAGCAGCGCCAATGGGAGCTCCGAAGATGATGACGAGGGTAGTGACGGCCCGTAGACTAGGATCTACTAGTGTAGGCCTAGCAGTAGTAGATTGGTCAACAGACCCTTTTGTTCTCCCTTTAAGCAATCGGCTCTTCCCTTGTAAGAAATCTGGTTTATCAATGAAGAATTTCTCCAATTTGATTTTACCGATTCTTTTTTATGCTAATTTAGCCGATTGTCAACTCAATCGATGTTTAATGAGCCGATCTCCACGCATCGATCCCCCATGATCCACTCTTCATCTTTTTGACATCGGAGTGATCGTGAACTTGGTCAATGCTCAATAAGTCAATGTCTGCGGGACCAGCCGATGACTCTCCAATCGGCTTCTAAAAACAGAGCATCCACGAGGCCAGTTGCCCCCCGAGCCTCAGCCGAGGTGAAAACAGTGACAAGAACCCGTAATTTAGACAAACAGTCCCGGGCTTGATCACGTCTGAAAGAGACATCACACAGGGCCAACCAGCCGATCACCTTTCTTCCATTGTTGGCCGATACTTTAGATGATCACCCATAGCTCAATGAGCAACAGGCTGTCTCGGATACCAACTCTCTCCTGGCAGCACTGCCAAACTGGCAACGAGGCAATTTTGAGCACTTGTACTAGAGTCGATGGTTGTGCATCGGCTTTGCACCATGAGACACCTCAAACAGGGTCATGACTCTTACCTACCAACCCAGCAGGCTGGTAATCTGGTTTTGGGCAGGTGTCTTCAATAGAGCTCCAGGCTTGTCGCTCAATTGACTTGTATGCGGAAACTGATATTTTTGCGACATCAACACCATTCCTCAAACAAGTTGTGATGCAGAGCCAGCTGATTCCGAAAAAATCGGCTTCCTTTAGCAAAGGGTCCTTCAGGGCAAACTGCCCCCGAGCTTCTTCCGCTCAAGTCCTGCGCCTTGCTGATCAGATTGGCTCATCATCTTTGGCAGGTTAATGCAGCTCCTGGTGAGGATGTTTCCTGATGCTCTCCCCACTTTGGTCCCAACAACCTTTGACAGTAACGCCGACCAAGTCATAGCCAAACCTTAAGCAAAAAATGCCATAGCCGATTGCTTCATCATCGACTGCCCTCCTGGTGTTAGCAGAGACATGCTCCTTCGTCGGGCTCACCCTTACCCTGAACTGCATGTTTGTGCTGCTCCTGCGGTTGATCAGGGTCGTGATCCCTTAAACTTGCCCCAACCGACTCCTGCTAGCACTGCTGGACTTGGAGGTTTGCTAACGGAGCCAACAACAATTCCACTGAGGGGCTCCTCCGCGTGAGGTGACTGCTCTATTAGGCTTCCGCTTGTAACAGTTGCCCTTGAGTCGATGGCCGTGCATCGGCTTTGAATTCTTAAGTCGATGTCTACGCATCGGCTGTGCCCAAAAATTTCTGTATTTTCAATTTTTTACGGCCGATTTGTTTATGTATCGGCCCCCATCTTTGAGTTGTTCTGCTGGGCGTTTGGCATCCACTCCAAGCTTCGTATCCTCGTGTCTCATCCATCTATGTGCCCCCCGAGCCGATTCTGTCAAGTCATTGATGGTATCGGCTCTTCAGGCATCTATTGGATCAATGCTGAACACAGACAAAGGGATGTTGAGGATAATTTTGGCCAATTGCGGGAATCGGCCTCCCTTTCCATTGCAATGTTTGACGATGGTTTGCAACTTCTCGGATTTCCACTATAGCTACGTGGCATGCTGGAGATAAGATGCTTTTCATTTTTTGAGGGCCGATCTCAGGGATCGGCCTTGCCACGTATGTCCAATGTCTTGGACCTGCTACTCCGTCCGGGTCACGGATATCATGTTTGTATCAGCCGATGCCTCTGCATCGGCATCAGCCGATGCATGTGCATCGGCTTTCGCCTGTTTTGGGCGCCATACTTTCTTTGGCGGGCGCGCCTTCGTCTCCACTGTTTGCTGAATTTTCACGGCCAGATCGGGCCGTGCTCTTCTCAACGTGTACAGTGCGTGCCTCGCTTCTTCGAGGTTTCGCCGCTGCACTCGCGCTTCGAGAATGGCTGAGTCCATCGGGCACCACCTTGGCCGGTGATACCTATCTTCTTCTCCATCTGACTCCTCGAAGTCTTCTTCTTGAGATGACTCAGCTCGCTTGTTAATAGGTGGGAGAGGTCCTAGACGCTCGAACACTGAAACTTCGTTTGTCCTTCTCCTTCGCTGTTTGCATTCTGGGCAATTCTCGATTGTTGGCAATCGGCTCATTCCTGAATCCCAGCAATGTTTGAAGAAGGGACAGTCCCAGTGCTTATCCAGGTCGTCTTGCTCCCTTGACCTCCCTCTAGCGCGACGTTCGTACCCGTCGTTGTTCCTGTCATGCTGACGATACCTCCTGTTTTCCGCAGACCGACGATATTTTTCATCGTCTTCGTCGTAGCGCCGTCGGTCATACTGCTGTTCATATTTGTTGAGGAGATGCACGGAGAGTGGGCGCTGATACCGTATGCTTCTCACCTCCTCCTCGGTTAGGTACCGTCTATCATCATCTTGGGGCCGGTCGCGTGGAACGGCCTCCTCTTTATCCTTGCCACGAGAGTGGCTGCTCTCGGCTTTATCTTTGCCATGGCGGATCACAAACCCTGCCATATTGACATCAAAAGAGAACCCAGGTTCCCTTATGGAGTGGCTCAGGTCCACCATATTGACGTCCGGAAACGGACGCATGTCTACCTTCATGGCAAACTGTCCGAAAGTTAATCGGCCTGATTCTATCGCCATCTGAATTTGTGCGCGCAACACTTTGCAGTCGTTGGTGGCGTGCGTGAACGTATGATGCCATTTGCAGTATGGCCTTTTGTTCATCTCCTGTGCCGTAGGGATCTTGTGGCCTTCAGGGAGCTTCAACTGCTTCTTTTAGTAGCAGATCGAAGATCTGTTCAGTTTTGCTCACATCGAAGTCCAACCCTCTTGGAGGCCCTGGCGGGTTCACCCATTTGCAGGACACAGTATGGCGTCCGAGTCCACTCGGCTACCGCAACTTCCTGATCTTCCGCAGAATCATCCTCATCAGCATTGACCAGGGTTATCGCGCGCTTGAACTTGTCCTGGTACAGTTCTGGATGGCGCTGTTCATATAAGGTCAGCCTACTGACCAGGTGCATCAACGAGTTGTACTCCACTTGGAACGTCAGATCTTTGAACGATGCTGCAAGGCCTGCCACGGCCAGCTCGACTGCTTCTTTCTCAGTTAAATGAACCGAATAGCATCGGTTCTTGACAGTTCTGAAACGCTGAATGTACTCAGCCACTGTCTCTCCTCGTCTCTGCCGAACTTGTGCTAGTTCGGCAATACCAGCTTCAGTAGCTTCGAATGATATTGGGTGTGAAACTGTTCCTCCAAGCGCTTCCATGATCGTACTGAGTTCGGCTGCAGCGAGGTGTACCATCCAAAAGCTGGACCGGTGAGGGATTGCGAGAAGCACCTCACCCGTAGCTGATCCGATGCCGAAGCCATGCCCAGCTGGGCTAAGTATCGGCTCACGTGTTCGATGGAGCTAGACCCTTCTGACCCACTGAATTTGTTGAAGTCCGGAAGCCGGTACTTAGGTGGTAGTGGGATCAGGTCGAACTCATTGGGGTACGGCTTGGAATAGCCGATTATCTTCTTCTTCGGCAAGATGCCGAACTGATCTCTCAGGATGCGCTGATCTGATCTGCGGTGGAGGTGGTGGCAGCTGAGCTTTCCTGGACTGGTGCAGTGGTATACTTGGCTAGCCACGCTGTTTCTCAGCTTCCGCTCCCAAACTCCCCGCTGCTCGTTCCTCCCGCCGGAACAATGGCTCCTGCTCCGGCAATCCCTCCTGCTGGAGCCTGGATCGCCTGTGTCCAGTTGTTGCAATCCGGCACAAACGTGCACACGTACCCGTGTGGGATCTCCTTGGGCGGCTCATATAAGAACTGGTAGTCGCCCGGATCACCTCCAACCTTGTGGACAACGTATGCCGGTGAACCTTGTTGCTGTGGAGCTGCCATAGCGTACGGCAATGGTGGCCTGGTGTGGAGTTGCACCTCTCCTTGGTGAGTCCCTAGAGCAGGTCCTGAAGGGGAGTACCGACGCTCCATGATCTCTTGGACCACCCGGAACGCAACGCGCTCCAAAGAATTCACCAGGCTCTCAGAATGCCGATGCAGTGAATGGGCCACCACGTAGTTGATTTCCTGTCGCAGGGCTCTGGTACGTTCATCCGAAGGGAGAGACAAATCCACCCCGTCAAGGACGCCTTGTGGCGTGAATCCTTTGAACCTGATACCGTGCGAACGGGTCTTCTCAAAGGAGCCGATGAGTTCGGCTTCAACGATGGCCTTCAGCTCATCGTACTTCTTCTTATGATCAGGAGGAAGATCCTCGTATGTGATCTGTTCCTCCGCCATCTCGGATGCCGATGTTGACGTGGATGTTGCAGAAGGTTGTCCCACCGGGCGTGCCAGAATGTGTTACCCTCCAAAACCCACCGACGGGCAATGGCTGAGCAACACGAAGAGCCGGGAAGCTCCCAGGGCCGCTTAGTGGACCCTGGCACCTCGCGTCGTCCCGCAAATCTTCTAGCCACGTCCTGGCGGTTGCTAGGGCGTGCCACCTGACCTAGACCCGATCAGGAAGGTGTTAGAGTGCTTCGATTGTTCCTGCATGGTAGACACGTAAACATTAAATACGAGCCCTATCGGCTCTCAGGTTTCCCTGTGGATCGGCTCAAGGAGCCGATCGCCCCATGTTTCACGTTGGATTTACAATGGCATGGGGATCCTGCTTGATCGGACAAAGCTAAAACGATCCACGACAGTTTAGGGTTTTCACCGCATAACCGGAACGTCCTACGTGTGATCGGGCCTAGCAGCCACGGAAGATGATGCAAACCACCCCTACGAGAGGCCTAAAAACCAACATAACGTCGATTCCCGGAACATCCCTCGCAGGGACGGTGAACAACATCTAACGCACTACCGGATCCTCCGACCCCAGCGTAAGGCCTAACTATGCAGATATTAAACTAATCCTTGCGGAGCAAGGAGCAACTATAACGGATCGGATCTACTAAGTAACGAACAAGCAAGATGCTGCCCTTACCAGACGTAAGGGCAGCTAGGTGTCGAGGGACGGCATCGCCACGCAGATATGCACGTGAAAGCATCAATGCAAGCCCCTAAACACCTAAGGATAAATAGTACTGCTCGCCATCAACAAGGCTTCAGCACGAGCAGTACAAGGTTGACGAATAAACGTATACGCCTAGATCGCTAGATGCGATCTAGGCAGCATGGTGCTTACCGGGAGAAACCCTCGAAGAAAGGGGTGGCAATGCGCCTGATTTGTGTTGGTTGAACGATGATTGTCCTCCTTTTCCGATAACCCTAGATACATATTTATAGTCCAAGGGACTTTCTAATCGAGGCGTGCACCTAACCGTGCACGGGCCGGACTCTATCTTTTTAATCTAAATTACAATGCGATCTACTATATTACAGATACACGGGCAGCTTAGCCCAAACTCTTAGCGCAAGGCCGCTTCGAAGATGCTCCACGTGTACGTCCTTCAAGCCCATCTTCACTTACTCCATCTGGTGATTTCCAAAATGGGATAGAGCCCAAACTCACCACACATAGCATATGCTTCGGCAAAGTACTTCGAAGCGGCCATCTTGCCGGTGTCAATAGCATGTTGAGGGGCTACCCCCTTCTTGAATGGCACATACACCTCATAGAAGATCTCCTCTTGAGTCTTGTTGTGGAAGCGCTTATCCGTAACCCGATTGTTCCGAGGAGTGAGGTAAGGGTTCAAGTCACGGATCTCCTTGTACTCAAGATATTGCATGTTCTTTACGGATACATGGATGTTCTTGCCCCGAACAGCGGGTGTCTTTTGCCTTTGGGAGGATTGCTGCCGAGCGGTGAGCTTGGATGGCCTAGTTTGCTCAAATTCTTCCTCAATCTCGTCCACTGGAGTCTTGTTCCTCTTCTTGGAAGAACCTGAGATGGAATCAACAGGATAGGAATGATAAATGAGTGCATACTAGCAAGGAAGCCAAGAACCAGAACCTACACAGGACATTGAGTAACAGCAGAAAAAGTTGCCAGGCCGGAAGTTCCGGTGGGAACCGGCGGAAGTTCCGCCCGGGGCGGAAGTTCCGGCGTGTTGAGCCGGAACTTCCGGCTGCTCGAAAACAGCTCAGTTTCCCACCAGATCTTTGACAATGGCTTGTTTAACCGCAATACTACAACATCCTATGCACGATCTAGTAAAGGAAAGGCATCTACAGGAGTTCAACCATAGTTTTGCCTAGAGTATGCCCTATAGTTCATCTAGTGAGGTCTACCCACACATAGAGAGGGAGAGGGCACAAACCGGGGGGAGCCATGGAGGAGAAGAGGGAGGGGATGCCGATCCACGGAGTCGATCCGGCGGGGTTCGCCGGAGAAGAGAGATCCGGCCGGGGGAAGCTTCAGCCGCCTTAGGGAGAGAGAGAGAAACTGGATCTTGGAGGGGGGAAGTGGGAGACAGAAACTGCTCCCAGCCCGACCCCGGACAGATATGGAGAAAAACGTAAGGGCGGAAGTTCCGCTCGTAGGATCCGGAACTTCCGGTCCTCCAAAATCCCACCAAAAGGAACAGCGACAGCGCGCAGAAGCTGGCCAGGCGGATCAGGCCGGAACTTCCGGTCGGTACGGCCGGAACTTCCGGTCGGACTGAAAATAGGGCCAGAACACGTTTTTGACAGAGAATGAAATGCACTCGGATAGGGAAGAGGATATGGCTTAGATGAGATAGGCTTAGGACAGATACGCCAAACTGTGAGATGGTACATTATCACTCATTTTTGCAAATAATGCAAATGAAGGCCAAAAATGAGTGATTTCCCATGAAACAAGGAGATGTCAAATAAAAACCAATTAAGATCCACATAACTCCAACTCTTCACAAAGAAGAGTGTGGTGGCCTAGGCCACCATATATGAGTGTTATGGCATGGCACCGCGAAGATATATCTTGGGCCCAAAACCACTACTCATCATTGAAGCTCACATATCATTATATGATATAAAGAGAATGATTTCTTTTAATGTTGGCATTATGGGGGGAGTGATAGCTCAATAGTTTAAACCGCACTCCCCCTATTTCCATGCCCACATCTAAACCAAATAAAGTTTTGAGACAAAGGTGTGTTTGCAAGATGGTCAAGCTATACTCCTTGAATCAATGATATTTAGCTCATTCCTCAAATAAGAGAACCTTGCTTCATCAAGAGGCTTCGTGAATATGTCGGCAAGTTGATCTTTGGTAGGAACATAGATGAGCTCAATATCACCACGTGCAACATGATCCCTAATGAAGTGATTCCGGATCTCAATATGCTTCGTTCTTGAATGTTGCACCGGATTATAGGCAATCTTGATAGCACTTTCATTGTCACATAATAGAGGCACTTTGTCACAAATGACACCGTATTCCTTTAAAGTTTGCCTCATCCATAACAATTGAGTGCATCCACTTGCGGCGGCAACATATTCGGCTTCGGCGGTGGAGAGAGATATGCAATTTTGCTTCTTAGAAGACCAACACACCAAGGACCTACCAAGAAATTGGCAAGCCCCGGAAGTTGATTTCCTATCATCCTTGTCCCCCGCCCAATCCGCATCGGTATATCCATTGAGAATAAAGCTTGAGCCTTTGGGGTACCAAATACCATATCTTGGGGTATCAACCAAATATCTAAAGATTCTTTTGAGAGCCATCATGTGGCTCTCCTTAGGAGAAGCTTGATACCTTGCACACACACCAACACTCAACACTATGTCCGGTCTAGATGCACAAAGGTAAAGCAAGGATCCAATCATGGAGCGATATACCTTTTGATCCACCTCTTTACCATTGGGATCTAGTGCAAGATGACATTTGGTAACCATAGGAGTGGCCACACCCTTCAACTCGGTCATCTTGAACCTCTTGAGCATGTCTTGGAGATATTTTGCTTGATTGATGAAGGTTCCTTCTCTCAATTGCTTGATCTCAAAACCAAGGAAGAACTTCATCTCTCCCATCATAGACATCTCAAACCTATCGGTCATAAGCTTTGAAAATTCATCATTGAAAGCTTTGTTAGTAGAGCCAAAGATAATATCATCAACATATAATTGGCAAACGAAAAGCTCCCCATTAACCCTCTTAGTAAAAAGAGTGGGATCGATTAGCCCAACATCAAACCCACGGTCTACCAACAATTCTTTAAGGTGCTCGTACCAAGCTCTAGGAGCTTGTTTGAGACCATAAAGTGCTTTATCAAGCTTGTAGACATGGTTAGGAAAGTTGAGATCCTCAAACCCCGGGGGTTGCTTAACATAAACCTCTTCATGCAAAGGACCATTAAGAAATGCACTTTTAACATCCATTTGTTGTAACTTAAAGTTATGATGCGATGCATAAGCAAGAAGGATACGGATGGACTCAAGGCGAGCCACGGGAGCATAGGTCTCCCCAAAGTCAATTCCTTCAACTTGAGAGAAACCTTGAGCCGCCAATCTTGCCTTGTTCCTCACAACATTTCCAAACTCATCTTGCTTGTTCTTGAATATCTATTTAGTGCCTATAACGTTGCGGCACTCCTTTGGCTTCTCTACTAAGGTCCATACTTTGTTTCGCTTGAAGTTGTTGAGTTCTTCGTGCATTGCTTCCAACCAATCCGAATCTTCAAGGGCTTCAAATACTTTCTTGGGTTCCACTAAGGAGATATAAGCATGATGATTGCTAAAGTTAGCCAATTGCCTTCTTGTGGAAACCTTTGCCCTTACATCACCAAGAACCTTGTCATGTGTGTGTTCAAGACGCTCAAGTTGCCTTTCTCTTCTTGCTAGACGACGGGCCTCGATCTCCTCCTTGGTTTTTCTAGGCCTTGGAGGTGTCACTTGATCAACTTGATCATTTGGGTCCCCGTCTTGACCTTCAATTGGAGCTTCCTCAATTTCTTGAGAATGCTCAACCTCATGTGCTTGATCTTGGACAATGTTTGGTGAAGCGCAAATATCAAATGGATACTCATCGGAGCCATCATGAATCCTTGGTTGATCTTGTCCTTGATCTTGTACATGAGAGGGAGGGTTTTCTTCTTGTTCTTGGGTTGGTGCATCATTAGCTTCAATAGATGGGGTTTGTTGATGTTGAGAGGATGAGGGCTCCACCGTGGTAGAGCATAGTTCTTCCCGAGACGCCACACCGTGTCCCTCAATGGGGCGGAAAAATCCCACACCCATTCTTACTATGGCATCTTGAGGTATTTCATCACCTGCACATACATCAACTTGCCCCACTTGGGAGCTATCATTTTCTTCGAACCTCACACTACAAGATTCGATGATAATCCCGGAGGCTATATCAAAGACTCTATAAGTGTGAGATTCGGCACCGTAACCAACAAATATACCCTCCAAAGCTTTAGGAGCAAATTTAGACAAACGAACTCCTTTGATTTTGTAGAAACACTTACAACCGAACACCTTGAAGTATGAGATATTAGGCTTGTTGCCGGTGAGTATTTCATATGGAGTCTTGTTCAATCCCTTGCGGAGGTAGAGCCGGTTAGAAGAGTGACAAGCGGTGGAGATGGCTTCGGCCCAAAAGTTATAGCGGGATTTATACTCCGCCATCATAGATCTTGCCATATCCATAAGAGTCCGGTTCTTCCTCTCCGCAACACCATTTTGTTGAGGGTGTAAGCAGCGGAATATTGATGACGAATCCCCTCATCACTAAGAAAATCATTGAGTGTGTAGTTCTTGAACTCGGAGCCGTTGTCACTTCTTATTGCCATAATGAGGAGGTTGTGTTGGCGTTGCACCTCGGTGGCAAAGTCAATGAATATTTGTTGAGTCTCATCTTTCGTCTTGAGAAAGTAGACCCAAGTGTATCTTGAGTAATCATCAACAATCACCAAGCAATGTTTCTTCGCACCAAGACTTGCATGAGTAACGGGACCAAAGAGATCCACATGAAGGAGCTCCAAGATCCTCTTGGAAGAGATGATAGTCTTGCTTGGATGCGGAGAGTCATGCATTTTGCCTTCAACACAAGCCCTACAAACACGATCTTTGGCAAAAGAAACATTTTCCATTAGTCCCACAATATGGTTCCCCTTGTGAAGACTTTGCAAAGTTCTCATGTTGACATGGGCTAGGCGGCGATGCCACAACCAACCCACATCCGCCTTTCCGAATAGGCACATCGCACTTGAAGTGGTGGTCCCCGAAAAGTCCACCACATACAAGTTATGTTCGCGATACCCAACGAAAGCGACTTTTAGAGTCTTGCTCCACAAGAGGACCACAATATCATTATCAATAAAGACGGCGAAACCCATCTTGCCAAGGGCGGAAACGGAAAGCAAATTGTAACCAAGGGTTTTGACAAGCATGACATCCACAAGTGTTATGTTGTGTGCAACCACAACCTTGCCAAAACCCATTACCTCGGATGTAGAATTATCGCCAAAGGAGACGGTGATATTGTTTATGTTGGGCCTCAACTCCTTGACGAGGTTCTTGCCGCCGGTCATATGACTTGTACATCCACTATCAAGTACCCATTTTGAACCTCCGGCGGCATAGTCCTACATGAGATCAATTCTTGGATTTAGGTACCCATTTCTCAATGGGTCCTCTTTTGTTAGCAACAAGGGTCTTTGGGACCCAAATAGACCAAGCAACATAACCATCATATGGGCCAACATATTTAGCATAGACATCACCATAATAATCTTTAAATAGAACATAGTTAGGGTTAGCATTTCCCGCATCATCATTATTGATGGTGTTTCCCTTAGGAGCTTCACCATTGGTGATAGCTTTCTTTTTCTCTTGTGCGGGCTTGGCTTTTTGCTTGTTTGCCTTCTTTGCCTTGGCAACATAACCTAGGCCCTCCTTCCCATTGTTTGATCTTTGCTTACTCAAAAGATCATCCAAAGAAAGTTTACTTTGGGGAGAGGAGGCCTTAGCAAGTTCATCCTTCAACCTAGCTAGCATTTTCCTCAATAATATTTGCATGTTCACATGAAGGAGTAGAGGAACTAGGCACATCATATGAAGCAAGCCTAATTTGAAGTTGCTCATTTGACTTGGATAGGAGAGAGTATTCACTCTTCAAAGCTTTGTGAGCTTTGTCTAGTTCATCTAGATCCTTCACAAGTTTCTCATGATCAACGCCAAATTGGGCCTTTTCCTTTTTTAGCAATTTAGTCTTAGCCCTAGCATGATCTCTAGCTTTAGTGAGCTTGTTAATTTCATCTTGAGGCTCTTCAAGATTTTCTAGCCTCTCCTCAAGAGAAGCTATAGTTTCTTGACTTTCCTCAAGGGCATTTTTAAGAGCATGGATTTCAAGAGAGTCTTCTCTCTCTATTTGACCCTTTTTCTCAAGCATATCATTTTGTTGAGCTAAACGAGCCATGAGATTTGAAACATGCTTTTTGTTGATACCTTGTAGGTTAAACATGAATTCATCAAATTCTAGCATTTCTTGTTTCACTTTTAGACTAGCATCATCAACCCCTAGATCACTTGATATGTTAGGCATAGAGGGGCTAGGAGATGATACCTCGGAGGATTTGGCCATGAGACAACTTTCTTCCTCCACATGAATGATCTCATTGGGGGATTCACTTGGTGATGAAGAGTTAGTGGAGAGGGAGGCAAGAGCGACCAATCCATTAGAGGTTGCATCTTCTTCATCATCAACATCATCATCTCCGGAGGAATATTCTTCTTGAGTTGATAGCACAATAGATGTGTCCAAGGAGGACGTTGCCATGAAGCAATGTGCATTCTTGATATGAGGATTCTCATTGGGGGATTCAAAGAGAGATGAAGAGGGAATGTTGGTAGTGACAATGGCGGCCACTTCCTTTGAGCTTTCTCCTTCATCATCACTAGAGCTTACAACTTCATCGGAAGAATATTCTTCCCTAGTCACTAGCACAACTCTTGGGGGCCTCTTGCCCTTCTTGGTCTTGTTGTTGTAGAACTTCTTGTTGGGGGCTTTTGAATATTTGCCCTTTGATTCTTTGCTCTTGTCCTTGGGAATGAGCCTTCCATTATGAAGCTCTCTATTCTCATAGGGGCATTCGGCAATGAAGTGGCGCTTGTCATCACAATTGTAGCATGATCTTGTCTTTGGACCAAAGCTAGTGAACCCACTCTTGTGGTTTCTCTTGATGTTGTCTTCCTTGGCCTTGGAGGGATCAACCCAAAATGACTTTGCATGGAAGGCCATGTGATCATGATAGTGGCATTCCAAATCTTCCGGATAGGACATACTCCAAGATGCCCTATATTGTTCTTGAGGGTACACTTCTTCAACGGGGTTGACCACCAAGGCAAGGTTGTTCCCTTTTGCCATACCAATGGCACGATTGCGAGAATCATGAGAGTTTTGCTCGAGCACCTTGAGGGCTTGCATCTCGTGCACGGCATCTTGAGATGAGAGAGAAGAATAGCATTCTCTCCCAACAATGGTCTTGACATCAATGGGAACAAAAG
The DNA here is from genome assembly GCA_030979885.1 of Lolium multiflorum. Taxonomy (NCBI): domain Eukaryota; kingdom Viridiplantae; phylum Streptophyta; class Magnoliopsida; order Poales; family Poaceae; genus Lolium; species Lolium multiflorum. The sequence continues at coordinate 144,952,088 of CM061752.1, forward strand.
GCATCATGCATTCAATGTACTTCTCCTTGATCCAAGAGTCATTGATGTGGGTGGCACCACTAAGCCGGAAGGCATCGGCAACGATGAGGAGTCTTCCATACATGACTTGATGATCTTCATCCGGTAGCCTCATGAATCCTTCGGCTTGATTCCGAAGAGCATTATACTTGTTCCTTCTCGTGCTCTCACTTCCCATGCAACTAGCGGCCAAACCATCCCAAGCTTCCTTGGCGGTGGTGTAGTTCCGAACACGAGGAAGCTCTTGTGTCCCCACACTAGTTTGAATCATGTGCAAGGCGGTGTTGTTGAGTTGACTATCAACCGCTTCTCTTCTAGTCAACTTGTCGGGGTTGTAGGGCTTGAAGCCTTCCAAGATGATTCTCCAAAGTTCATTGGAGGCACTGCAAACATGAGAGCGAAACTCAAATTGCCAAGTATCGAAATTCTCAACGGAAAACTTAGGTGGGTCGCCTCGAATGTTCAAATGGGGATGTGGAACCGGTATATCGGGAGATTGAAAAGGTGGAGCTACTCGATTGTAGCTCTCACCTCCACTAGTTCCACTAGGAGATGCAATGGGAGATTTGATAGTGTTTAAGTTATCACCTTCCACGGGTTTGGTAGAGGAGGGTAGTGCCGAAGCACCTCCCTCTTCTAACACACCCGTGTCCTTTACCTCTAAGACGGAAGCCTTAGGAGGGACCGGAGTCAAAAGCTCGGAAATCAATTTTATCATGCTTTCCATTTGAGCGTCCATGGAGGATCTCAACGAATTGATTTCCTCCATGATGACCAACTTATCGGACTCTTCCATAGGCGTCTCGTCCGGCATACTCTTAGGCGGTTAAGCCCGAAATAAGAGCCGAGGCTCTGATACCAATTGAAAGGATCGTATGCCGCACCTAGAGGGGGGTGAATAGGTGCTAACCAATTTTTAGTTCTTTTTCAATTTAGGTTTGACACAAAGGTAAATTCTCTAAATATGCAACTAAGTGAATTTACCTATATGACAAGGTTATCAACTAAGCACGATATAGCTACGCAATATATAGGAGATAGAGTGGGATAGAGGTAACCGAGAGTGTAGCACGCGTTGACACGGAGATGATTCCCGTAGTTCCCTTCCTTTGCAAGAAGGTACGTCTACGTTTGGAGGAGTGTGGTTGCTACGCAAGCCAAACCAACAGCCACGAAGGCTTCACTCAGATCTCCTGTGAGCAACGCCACGAAGGCCTAGCCCACTTCCACTAAGGGATTTCCTCGAGGCGGAAACCGGGCCTTTACAAGGTTCTTGGGGCACACATCCACAACTGAATTGGAGGCTCCCAAATCTGTAACAACACAACAAATCAACAACAACACATCAACACAAATCAACTAGGGAACCAAATAGGAACACTAGCATGAGATCCCTCAAACAAATGAGGGGAAATGAAAAACGCTTCGGTGAGGATGTAGATCGGTGGCTTCTCCTTCAAATCCCCAAAGATCAAGAACTTTGGTTGGGGGAGGAAGGAGATCTTGCAAATCTTGTGTTTCTTGAGGTGGCTCTAATGGTGGTGAAGCTTGGCAGATTTCTTGTGCAATGATTGAGCAACTTGTCCTTTGGAGAAGAGAGCTATTTATATGATTGGAGCTCTCAAATCTGACCGTTTGGACCATTTCTCGTAAGAAGTTCCGGCCGGAGGGGAGAGATGGGAAGTACCGGCAAAGAGAGTCCGCCAGATCTTCGTCAAAAAAAGTGGAAGGGGAACTTCCGGTGACCGGAAGTTCCGTCCAAGTTCCGGCCAAGTTCCGAAATAACGCGAAAAGCTTACTGGAAGATACTGAGCCACAAACGCCGACTTTCGGAACTTGTCCGGAAGTTGGGCGGAAGTTCCGCTGACCGGAACTTCCGGCCAGCTATACCGGAACTTCCGCCAGAGATGAAAACCTGTATACGATCGGTTGAAGGGCTGCTGCGGGGGCAGGCGGAACTTCCGCCTCTGGGGCCGGAACTTCCGCGAACTAAAAAAGCCTTAAGAGCTTCAGAATTGCCATACCATTTTACTGATCGAATATGTTTACCGAAAACTTGTACCTGTCTACAACAACACACATAATTATATACCTAGTGTTGACATCAAACACACAAAACCCGAAAGGGCGGAAAATGTTCTTTCAGCTGCAGCACGTTGATATCATTGTTTGTTCCTGCCATGCCAAAAAATGCATGCCAAATCCAAAGCTCATAGTCTTCCACCGCCTCAAGAATGATACTGCACTCACTAGTATGGCCCTTGTAGATCCCCTGCCAAGCAAAAGGGCAATTCTTCCTGCCCAATGCATACAGTCAATGCTTCCGATCATCCCGGGAAACCCTCTTGATGCATTCTTCTGCAGGATCCGAGCTGTATCATCTACTCTTGGTGCTCTCAAATAGTCTTTAGCAAACACCGCTATGACGGCTCGGCAGAACCTGTAGAGAGTCTCTGTACATGTCGACTCTGCCATCCGTAGGTAGTCATTGGTTGTATCTGGAGGAGCTCTGTGTGCAAGACATCGCATTGCAGCATAGCACTTCTGAATTGAAGTGAAGCCCCACAAACCTGTGCAATCTTTCTTGGCCATGAAGTACGTGTCGTACTCCCTGACGCCGTGGACAATCTTCAAGAACAGGTCCTTGTTCATCCTAAACCGGCGCCGAAATTCCTTCGGCGAATGAGTCGCGCCGTCGTTGAAGTAGTCGGCGTCAAGCAGCATTGCGCCGGCTTCACGATGCCGGTTGATGTTCCTCTTGTCTGGCTTTGAGCCGCCGCGCCGAGGCACGACGAAGAAAGGCTGGCGAACGAGCATGTTCGTCAATCAACTGCTGCTCTTGCCGCCGAACAGCCTGAGCGTTCTGCTCCTCCCAGAACAGCTACACCATCATCTCGTCGTCGCTGTTCATCGCGGCAATCAGATGAACACCTTGCAGGCGGGGCGATACTATCGCGGTGGCGGCGAGCTCTGTTCCGGGCGAAACAGCGGCCACCGGTCGATGGGGTGGCGGCTGTGTCGATGGACGGCGGTTCCTAGACAGTCGGCGGTGTTTATTGCAAGCAGGGTGGGCGCAGCGGCGACGGTGGCGATCTAGAGGGGTGGGAGTCGGCTCGGGCATGTGTAGGAAGCGGAAAAACGATGTGTCTGGCTGCCAAGCGGAGCCCACACTCGTTTTCAGAAGGTGCCGGCGCGCCCGATTCACGCCCTTGGCGAAGGGGCCGGCACGGAATTGCCGGCGATTCTATTGGGTTCCAAAATTGACCGGCACCGTTTAGAGCGCAACCAGCCGACTGCAGTGGAGCATAGCTTTTAGCTACAGGTCACGGTTTAGAATTTCTGGTATATTCGTTCAACCTAACCAGCTACGAATCAGAACAATAAAAGACCTCTAGGGCACTGAATCTGAATAAGGAGATCAGAAGATTCTGGATGACAGCAACAAGAATACGAAAAGAACGGCAACTAAATAGCACAACAATTTCATCACATAAAAATATCCATGCAATGCATCCGAATAATCCAAAAGAGGAGAAACATGTCTTGTCTTCAGACCAACTACATACTCTCAAGTCATCAGTCAATAGGGAAACGCTAGGTTCCTGCTTCACCAACTGTATCAGCAGCCAGACTCTTCACAAAAAGTTACACAAATGCTAACGAAGAACATGCTCAGACGCATGGCAGTCCAATAGTCATACAAAAAAACATTCAGGGAAACAAACCGAGGGTCCCCAACAAATTCCAGCATTTGCAGAGCTAAGCCCTCAGGCATTATTTGCATAAGGGGACTCTTCGCGCTGGGGTGGCTGTGCAGGGGACCTGCTATAGCTCCGCTCGCGGGCGCGCGGCGGTGACCTGCTGATGCTTCGGGCACGGGGAGGTGGTGGTGACCTGCTGATGCTTCGGGCACGGGGAGGTGGTGGTGGAGACCTGCTGATGCTACGTGCGCGGGGAGGCGGCGGAGACCTGCTGATACTACGCGCACGAGGAGGCGGTGGAGACCTGCGGGCAGGCGGTGGTGATCTGCTGTAACTTCGCTTCCTGGGAGACCGATCCCGTGGGCTGTAGCTCCTGCATCGAACATTGTTTATCGTCAGAGGTGAATGTAAAAGAATTAAGCATACAAGAAGCTGCTAAAGTATATATGCAAGAGATCACACTAGCATGGCAAGACAACTGTCAGTATGTTGTTTGATATGTTAATGTACAAAAATGGCTCGTCACATGTTATTTTTCAGATCTAGTCATAAAGCTAATGAAGTTGTAACAGGTAAAACTACAAAGGGAAACATTAGATCACTTATTACCAATAGAAACGTAAATGAGATAGGACTTGAATAAGAATGTACGAACCAGAAAAATAAATCTGAATGTTATTTAGATTGAACTGGAAAACTGATTCTGAATGTTATTGAGCTTGACGTTCATATGTACTAAGAAAATATTATTAGGTCACAGTTAAAACTTTATATGGATAATATCCCAGGAGATATATCTCCTGTTGTTCTCCAAGCCTATATATGCACATGCCTAAAATGTCATATAGGTTTGTCCTAAGTCAAACTTCTTTAAGTTTGACCAAGTTTATCAAAAAATATGGTAATGTATATCTACAATATCAAAGTACATGTAGTACAAATGTAAATTTAAGATAGATCTAATGAAACTAATTTGTTATCGATGTTGATATATTTCTACAGACTAGATCAAACTTTAAAAAGTTACTTAGGACAATTTAAGAACTTCAATTAATTTGGAATGGAGGGAATATTTGAGAACTGAGGGGATACCTTCTACCATAGCTTGGGCTCCTACGATATCTTGGGCTACGGCTACGGCTGCGCCTTGGGCTTCGGCTGCGGCGTCTTCCACTACCCAGACCCCCAGAACCAATCCGTAGCCGACATTCGCGTGCAAAGTGGCCACTTTCACCACACTCATAGCACTTCATGTCAGAACCTCGAGATTCACGTTCTCGGCCACGGCCGCTGCCAGATTTGGTTGACAGCTCAACTCTCCATCCATTCTTACCTATTACAGCATAATAAGCAGGGGTCTCATTATCACGAATTCATGAATTGCTCAGACATACAGATGACTACATAACAGCTAAAGCAACAACAGTAAGCCTAGTCACTAACAATGAAAATGTCTAAGATGTTATTGATCAGTAAACAGTTACAATGTAGTTGCAGCGTAATTGTTTAAGCCATCTAGTGATGCTATATCCGATCTGTCTGTGTATGCTCACTCGATAGCTACATATAATCTATCTTATACTCCCTCCGTTCCACAAAAAGCTTCTCAACTTTGTCTAGATTCCGATGTATATAGACAAATTTTAGTTATAGATACATCCGTATATACAAAAAGTTGAGAAGCTTTTTTGGGGGACGGAGAGAGTACATCGAATCATAGATACTGGTCAGTTATTACTTCCTGGTCACGGTACAAGATCCAGATTTTAAAATAAAGCACCAAGATATTTGCAAGTTTCAAGCCAAATACAGTTACTTTTTACACCTATTCCCGTGATGAACAAGAATTAATTTCTGAAACAGGAATGAATCAGAATTGTATATCAGACTATTCAATATGAATCAAACAAAAGAAGGCCTGGATTCTCTATCATCACCAACCAAAAAATGAGCTAGCTAGGCCAAATAGGGTCAAAATTGTTTATGACAATCTAGACTAGCAAACTTATTGGAACAAGGTTGATGGTGAATGAGCAACCACGAAACAGTCCCTGTTAATATTTCCTAAAATAAACTCATGAAATCGACGACCACCTATTGGACATAGCCAGATAGAAACATCATGATAAAATATGATTATCGTATTACCATCCAATTCACGAATTGCGTCTTTTGCATCCCTGGTCTCATCAAAGTCAATGAAAGCAAATCCTGGTGGTTTTCTAGCAACCCACACACTGCATTGAAAAAAAGTAAGTCAAAACCGATACATCTCATTTCGGCAATGCACAAAAACATCTAAGAAGTCATTACAACCTAAAGATCAACGCCCTTATTGACATCTAGCCACCAGTGAAACATATTTCTTAGCACAATTCTTAACTTAACTTAAAATCATTTTAATCAACAGCAATCAGAAACAACACAACTCTTTGCCATGCAAACACAAGACATACTGGATGAACACATTCGGAAAAACACCAAAGCTTAGAAAAAAAGAAGAGATATAACTCTTTAGACCAGCAAAAAAGAAATCAAATATAATTCAATACAGCTGATTTGTTGAGTTTGAAAAGGTACATCGCCGCTATGCATTAATTCTCACATTTTACTGCTGATATTTTTAAGTACAAAACATATATACTGGCAGTACAGTAGATAGCATGACTATTCTGCATGTGCTTCAGAATTACTGGAAAGATCACACCCTCTGCACAGGCATCACTTCACTTAACTATGCCCCTATGTGTCTTACATATGTTCCTAATTCTTCTTACCCTTCACTGTCTTAATATTCACCTATTAGCTTCTAGCACATTATATGTCTTTAGCCTACGGCAAGGAAAAATAGGGTACATAAAATCTACAAATGCGTGCCTGTTGCATTAATACATAAATCACAAAATGGAGTAGAAGAAACTGCTATTATCAGGGGGAAATCCATCATATGAACAAAGAAACCCCTAATTATAAACAAAAATAAGTGACCAAGCAAAGTACTCCCTCCATTCCAAATAAATTGACTCGACTTTATCTCGACATGTGTCTAGAGAAATCTGAGTCAATTAGTTTTGGAACGGAGGGAGTGGCAAAGATATAATTATCCAGAAAAGATTATAGTTCCCAAACAGAAAGCCGCATCACACCACACCACATGTTCATTAAGTGATAGTCTCAACTCTCACCCTGGCGCACATCATGAAGCAAAAAAAAAACAGACTTAGAACATATCAGTCGTACCTATACACTCAGTTCTTACACTTAAAACAAATAGTCACCAAATTGAACGCAAAATGTAAAACTAGAACGATCCAAACAGCAGTTTTACTTAAGCAAGCACATATAGACTCATCAATTGCTAAATTACACAAAACTCGTGGAAACAAGTAAATGGTAAATACCATACTGCTAGCTTCAGAATTGTTAAGGAAATTCGCAAGCATCTCACCTCTTCAGAACCCCAAACGTGCGGAACTCGTCCTCAATCTCGCGCGCAGTCGCCCGCGGATCCAGATTCCCCACGTAGACGCGAGCCATAGCGGCAGAAGCAGCCCTGCAAGAAGAGAAAAACAAAACAAAAATCGAACAAAATGGTCACGATTCTAGCACGAAGCAGCTGCTAACCCCCACCCACAAATAATAAATACGTACTATATCACAAAATTTTCTCCGTTTTGGACGCAAAAAAAGCGAGACATGCGGGGTTAAAAAAAATTGAAATAAACCGAGGAGATCTGGGGGGAGCATACTTGCCTGGGGTGCCTCCCTGGGGGATTGGGGATTCGGGTCGGGGAGAGCGGCAGAGCGAGGCGAGGAGCGTCTCTAGGGTTTAAGTTTGAGCCGCCGCGGGCGGAAGAGGGGGGAGGAAGGGCAAGGATGGAAGGTGTCTATTAGGCGAAGGATTGACGCCTCGGGGGCAGGGGCATTTACGGAATTCTAGTTGTTGGGTTGGGGAAGATGACTCACTTGCCTCGTGACTTCTCTACGGTGGCGGATGGGTTGCGCATTCAAAATTGTCTTTTTAGATATGAATTTCATACAGTAGATATATTATGAAAAACTGATATGAATATTTGCTAGACTTGTACGAAAAAACATCACATGAGTTGCTGAAAGGATACGGTTGGATGTGACATGTAAAAAATAAGGGTAGTTTTATTGAATGAATGTTAGGATTTTAGTCCTAGGGAGCGAACCCATCGGGAGCCATCGGGGTTTTTAAGTATGCGGTGCAGTGGCGGAGCTTGCCGAGAAGTTCTGGGGGAGCAAAACACAAGAATTGATTTTCTGGAGATGGAAATCAATTCCACAAGTATAAACCCATGAGAGTGCCAAAGACCGAAACTTCCACAAGTATAAACCCATGAGATGTGAACCCGTGTCTGATTTGCTTCAGATTTTTAATGCAATCTGATTTGCTTTCTACAAATTGATTCTTTCAAATTTTTCTCTTCAAATTTCCTTTCTTTCAAAAGGTTTTGGTAGAATTTCCTTGGTACAGATAGGATAGTACATAGTGTTGGATATAGTGCCCTAGAGGAAAATAATAAATAGTGTTTATTATTATATATCAATTGTTCATAATAGTTTCGTGTCATGCTATAACTGTATCAAACGGAAACATTGATACACGTGTGGTATTGTAAACAAACCAGGATCCCTAGTGAGCACACATGTGCACAGCTAGTTCATTATGGACAATCGTTGGTCGAGGTTTCCCAATCATGGACACATAGTCATTGACAATGGAATTATATTAGTTGGAGAAATGATATGATGGATATTCCCATATATAAGTATTGTAACGCGATCAAAGTCACATCGAGTTCAACATTACGATATTTATGAAGTGTCATAACCTAATCCTTAGACCATGAGACCATATCTAATCACCATCTCCGGAGGATGCTTTCGTTGTATCAACCGCTACACCGTGAGAGGGTAGTCATAAAGGTGCGGTTAGGTGTTCCAATGGGATGGTAGAAGCGACTGGATTAAAAGTGGAATTTGTTCATCCGCGTGATGGAAGATACTCTGGGTCCACTCGGTGAGATTACATCCGAGTTGCAACACATGACTAGGTCATGAGGATTGAATCGAATGGAACGAGTTGAATAGCCTTGTCAGTAACGAGATCGAACTAGGTATCGTGATAGGGATGATCAGGTCTCGGACGAGTGTCGGTATCGAACTAACAAAGGGAATGGGATACGACGTAATGGTTCAAACGATGATAACATCTTCGTAGAATACATAGGGGTCACTATTGTTCTCCAGAACACCCTGGTGATCATTGATCGGAGAAGTGTCTCGATTATGTCTGTGTTATTCTCGAACCGTAGGGGAACACACTTAAGGGTTCAACGAAAGTAAAAGATGGTTTTGGATTCATCAGAGTTGAGAGAGATACCCGGAATAGGATTCCGGTGAAATCCGAAAGGCGTTCGGAATAGTTTGAGAGGTGTCTCGAACTAATGGCAATTAAAGATATGTTTAATATTTGATTGGATGAATCAATATATTAAATTATATTTAATTATATAAAATATGATTTTTTATTTTAATTAAAAAGGACATCCTATTTTATTAGGCTCTCTGGAGGAGCCATAATAAAATAAAAAGGGGGAAAGAGGAAAGGGAACCGGCCAGCCAAAGGACCGGCCCATCCCTAAGAGCTCTAAGCTCCCAGGGTTGGCAGAGTTTGTGGTCGATCAGCACGTCCCTTTCGCGTGCGGGCCCCGCAGATTGTGGTAAAGGTCGGTTTCATTCCTTCTTTTTCTTTGACCCGTGAGATTGGTTTCTGATAGGTGCGTGTGGTATTCGGGGTCGTGGCGGCTTCTCTTCGCCCTCGTGTCGCCGTGCCTCCTAGCTGCCGATCGCTGCCGCCGCCTCTTTCTGTCCTCCAGATGCCGCAGCCAGCCATTACCGCACCGCCTAGCTCTCTCACTTCAACCTCCGCTCAAGGTAGTAAGAATCCCGATCCTACTACCGGATCCTACGATTTGACGATCTTACATCACCGTATCGATCCAAATCCCACTATGAATCTCAATCAGGTAGAATCCATGTTGAGTCCCGATCCAAATCATAGAATCCTTTACAATAATGTAGAATCTCGATCATTTTTATGGATTTTTCGATTCCACAAACTCATCATTTCCTCCATCCGCTAAGCCTACAAGGATACTACTTAAACATCCCAATCCCTTTTTAATTGCTTCACTACCCTTTATTTACCTACCAAAGCTCAAATGATCTATTGCTAGAACATTATTCCTAGAAACTTTATGGACTTTTTTATCTACATCATACTATTAAACAAACTTTGTGCTTGATAAAAATATCTTCTCTGAGTAAGTATGGTAGGATCCTAGATTCTACGATTCGATACTACGACTCAATTCTGCCCGAAAGTCGACTAAACTCCGAATCCCGACTCTGACTACCTTGCCTCCGCCTCCATTTGCAACACCGGCGACGGATGAGGCCACCCCTCCATGCCCATCTATCTCTCCCTATCCAAACCAGGCGGGGACAAACCCTCGGCGGTCGTGCAGCGAGATTCAGGTTGAAGATGGTGGCCGCAGTTGGGGAACGACGAAAGCCACTGCCATGCCCCTGGCGAATTCCCTCCCCTCTTTGATTAGGTTTAATTTCGTTTATTGTTCTTTCAAGGCTTAGGCAGTTAGGCCCCTTTCTTGAAATCGCTGGCCAGACAAACACGTCAATGGATATCGCGGAGAGGCAAGGCATTGGTTGCCGTCATGCACATCCCAGCCAGGTTGATTCAACAGAATCACTTGCCAAACGAGCGCACCGATCAAGGTGACGGATGGCTGGATACGAGGTAGGAGCCCCATGGCTCCATCGCCACCCTCGCAGCCTTGCTAGGGTATGATCTCTAATTCCCAGCACCTCCATCCATGTCAGCGATGAGATCTCAGCTTGAAAGGTATCCATCCTATGCCAAAGCGTGTATGTGTTCACAACTGTGGGTAATATATTGTTCAGTGCTTACAACACTTAGAAAGAAAAATAATTTTGGAACGCATATGGTAATATCCAGCAGTTCATGCCACAATCTGAAGTTGAATGCCATAGTCTTTATAGACTTAAACTGTTTTAGTCGATAAGCATTGCGTACATTACTTAAGCCAGTTTCCAGTGTGGGGTATGCCTCCTTTTAGTCTTATTAAAAGTTTATTTTATTTCATGTAAAAAAGGTGATTTTATTTAGCCATTCATATGAATTAGAGGGTTTGCACTGTGAATGGAAAAAAAATTCGAGTATCCTGTGTTTTACATGATGGTTAGCGTTTTGTCCTCGCTGCAGGTGATGAGGCATCGTCTTTGTTTGCATGTCATTATTCAGTTTTATGCAGAGGTATGCCTTTCTTTTATCCTTCGAGCCATCTTATAAAGTGCAGTTTGTCTCCTCACACGATAATATGAGAAAGCTATGTTGGTTTAGATCATGTACAATGTCATGTTATTAGGTCGATGTAGCGGCATCTCTACTTTCTTCTGTGGGTTTTTTAGACTTCGTATAATTTTCAGGTCATATCGATTTGGTGGTAGTATACCACGGTTCTCTGTGTGTTCATTTTTCAAACATCTTGAATCATCACAGTTCTAGCAAAATGACAGTTTAAAACAATTCGATTATATTTTGTTAGTTGCTTTGGTATCGAATTTTCTTTTCTTTGCTTTAGGTCTGTTTGAGATAAAACTTATAAAATAGAGGTCTTGAAGAAATATCTTAATTACCTCTATGGTGCAAGCATTTTTTGTATGGAGTATATGATGGTTCGCTTCCTTTTGAGTTAACAAAACACACCAAGATGAATATGATGGCATATATCACTGTGTCATGGCTTTCCTTGCTGAGATCTTCAAAAGTTTGTTGTTGCTCCATGGTTTTCTTCGCTTCTTTGTTTGATACTTTGATGGGACGAAGGTGTGTAAGTTTAGTGGCCTTGATATTACAAAGGAGAATAAAGTTGAACTGTATGGTCTTTGGCATTCAACAACAGATTTAAGCAATCCAAACGAAAATTCCATACAAAGGTAAGCAAGATTTAGTAGGGAGTAAATTTATGGAATCGATTCACTCAATTAAACATAAGTAGTGGATGCACCGATGCCTGATGCATATCTTAGTCTAATTCCAGATTCATTGGATTAAACATAAGTAGTGCAGTCTATCTGTTTTCTAATTCATAACCATTTCTGGGTACGTCTCAAATGGCTGATTATTTGCCAAGCTAGACATTTACCATGATTTTATTTCGTTCTGCAGATATATTCTGCAATAGAATGGTTTTGGTCCTTAGTGTCCATCGTATCACTGACCAAAGGGTCAATTTGCAACTCCCTGTGCTTTCCTGTGTCGACCAAATACATCTACTGGGAGAAATCTGACTAAGAGCCTCAAGTAATTTCGTGGTTGAGTATCACATTGCGTGTATCTATGAACTAAATAAATTTCACGGATGTTGTCTGATGAACATTTATATTGCTTTTATATGTTCACGCAAGACGATTGCTGAAGAAGACTTTGTTCATGTTGAATGTAAACTGATGGAGTTGTGGTGCATCCAAGTAATATTAATATGTCTGACTCTGACCACAACTTGAACTGCAGAACTGAAAGTGAAATGGCATTGAGTGGTGTGTGACAATTCAGATGTGTGAAATTCATTGTTGCTGAAAATCATGCCTATTGTAACCGTCTCGTGTAAAATTGATATTTCCATCTCTCCTGGGCTCTGAACTATTTTATTTGAGAAATAACATTGGTCCTACATGGTATTTTTGGTAAAGTATGAGCGTTTGCCAGATTGGTGTGCTGTCTGTGGAATGATTGGGCACCTCTATACCGAACACGGAGATGGTATTCATCAGCCAGAATCTCTAATATACAAGGATCAGAAAGCAAGTTGGAGTATCCGCGCACCTGGTCGTGGAAGAGGGCGTGGCAGGGGCCCTGGACGTGGACAAGGAAGAGGAGGCCGGGAGTTTTACGGTGAGGAACTCCCATCCTCACAGTTTAGTGAAGAGGGATTAGGGGATGAAGAAGATCCTATGAAAGTTGACTTAAATCGGAAGCGTATGATGAGTGGCAAGCTATCTGATGGTTCTAGTGCCAATGTAAATGCTTTGGTTAATCAATTTCAGTTACCGAACCCTCAGGCCACAATTCCACCTAGTCCACCGCCCAAGAGGGACCCTAAGAGGATGAGATCTGGAGCAAATACAGAGAGCAATGGGAAGGATATGGAGACTGAAAATCAATTGGCGCCATCGGCGGCCTCCCTCGAGGAGGACCGCCGGGCCCAATGAGTCTTCTGGGATGGAACTGTCGTGGCGTGGGTCAGCCGGCGACAGTTCGTGAATTAGACTGCCTGTTGCAGTCATATAGACCCTGTTTGGTGTTCTTGTGTGAAACTAGGCAAAGTGAAGAGCGTGTTAAAAATCTTCGATTCCGTCTAGGCATGAGCGGATGTTATACTGTGAAGGGGGACGGAAAAGGAGGAGGGTTGGTTCTGTATTGGCAAGAGGGAATTACAGTTGATCTTCTTTCTTTCAGCAAAAGACATATTGATGTTCATATAAGTGGAGGTCCATATGATCGTATGTGGAGGTGCACCTTTGTTTATGGGGAACCAAAGGCGAGCGATCGTCATCATATGTGGACTCTGTTGCAACAGTTGAAGCCAAAATCACCGGAACCTTGGCTTATGTTTGGAGACTTCAATGAAGCTATGTGGCAGGTGGAACACTTCTCGTTGTCAAGAAGGCCTGAGAGATTGATGGCAAATTTCAGAGAAGCCCTGTCTTTTTGTGATCTCCATGATATTGGCTTCTCAGGCTCTCCCTGGACCTTTGATAATAAACAAAAGGGGGACCGTAATGTTCGTGTCCGACTTGATAGAGCGGTGGCCACGCCTGCTTGGTCGACCTGTTTTCCGCAGTTTCGCCTCTGACATTTGTCTTCGTCACGATCAGATCACTGCCCGCTGTTATTGGAGGCAGAGCATGTCATTGGCTGCCAATCGGGCTCCTTCATTCGCCGCTATGAGATCGCATGGGAGCGCGAGCCTTCGCTTCCTGCCGCGGTGGAAGAGGCGTGGTCACGGCGCGTCCCATGCGAGGATTTGGGCTCAATATACGACACTCTTCGTGATATGATGAACAATCTTTATGCCTGGAAGAATACCCACTTTAAATCGGTCCCAAAAGAGATGCAATGGAGACGTGACAGATTAAATGAACTCCAACAGAATTCTGATTTGGCAAGTTTGGAGGAAAAACAAGTGCTGCTACGGGAGATGGACGAACTTCTATACCGTGAAGAAATTCTTTGGATGCAGCGCTCTCGCGTTGCTTGGTTGCGAGAGGGAGACCGTAACACAAAGTATTTTCACAGGAAGGCATCTTGGCGCCATAAAAAGAACAAAGTTAGAAAGCTAAGGCGGAATGATGGTACCTGGACTATGGATCCGGGTGAGATGGAGAATATGTCTAGAGATTTCTTTGAGGGGTTGTTTACAAGGGAGGAGAATGTAGACCCTGCTATCATCATTGATATGCTTCATGAACGTGTTGATGAGGCCATGAATGAAAAGATATGTGCTCCGTTTTCAGAAAAGGAGATTGATGATGCTCTTTTCCAAATCGGGCCTCTAAAGGCTCCGGGACCAGACGGCTTCCCGGCAAGGTTCATGCAAAGAAACTGGGACATTATGCGCCACGATGTGACACGAGCAGTGCAACGTTTCTTTGAGGATGGCATTATGCCTGAGGAGGTAAATGACACGGCTATTGTTCTAATTCCAAAGAAGAGTGACCCGGAATCGCTTAAGGATTTTAGGCCAATTAGCCTATGTAATGTAATCTATAAGGTGGTGTCTAAGTGCATGGTTAACAGACTACGTCCTATTTTGCAGGACATCATCTCTCCCACCCAGAGTGCGTTTATCCCAGGGAGGTTAATTACTGACAATGCACTGGTTGCTTTTGAGTGCCTACACTCAATTCAAGCAGGGTCTGCTGCAAGGTCGAAATTTTGTGCGTACAAGTTGGATATGGCTAAGGCTTATGACCGTGTTGATTGGAGATTCTTGGAAGGAGTTCTTGCGAAATTGGGCTTTCATCACAAATGGGTTCAGTGGATTATGGCTTGTGTTACCACTGTTCGCTACTCTGTTCGCTTTAATGGGCAATTACTGGACTCTTTTACTCCATCACGTGGGCTACGCCAAGGTGATCCCTTGTCACCATATTTGTTTCTCTTTGTTGCTGATGGCCTATCTTGTCTGATTAGGAGGAAGATTGAGGAGGGAGCTCTGAATGACTTGGTAATATGTAGAAGAGCGCCTGGCATCTCACACCTTCTCTTTGCTGATGACTGTCTTATGTTCTTTGAGGGGTCGGTGGAGCAAGCTATGGTGGTAAAAGATGTCCTTGATAATTATGAGAGATGCACTGGACAACAGGTTAGTCTCGGGAAGTGCTCCATTCTTTTTGGGGAGAAATGTTCTGCGGAAGCGCAAGCTAGTATAAAAGGAATTCTGAAATACGAGACTACATGTTTTGAAGAGAAGTATTTGGGCCTCCCCATTCCAGAGGGTCGCCTAAAGAAGGGCAAGTTCCAGCCGTTGAAAGAGCGTTTTAAGAAAAAGGCGACGGATTGGGCTGAGAAATATATGTCGTCTGCTGCCAAGGGGACCTTGATTACTTCGGTCCTTCAATCACTACCCACCTATGCAATGGGAATATTTAAATTTCCGGCTGGTTTGCTAGAAGAGCTCACAAAAATTGTCCGCGACTTTTGGTGGGGCGATGAGGAGAATAGAAGAAGAATGCACTGGATGGCCTAGGACAGATTGGCGCGGCCAAAATATCAAGGGGGTGTTGGATTTAGAGATTTAAAAGTGTTCAATCAAGCACTCCTGGCACGCCAAGCGTGGAGACTGATACAATTTCCTGATAGCCTGTGTGCGCGACTTCTGAAGGCTCGTTATTACCCATCGGGCAATCTCCTTGATACGGCTTTCATCCAAAATTCCTCTACAACCTGGCAAGGTATTATTTATGGTCTAGAGTTGCTCAAAAAAGGTGTTGTCTGGAGAATTGGCAATAGGTCCAGTGTGCGCATATTCAGAGATAACTGGCTACCACGGGTTGATGATCCAAAAGTGGCTATGAAGAGGCGTACTAATAGGAGGCGTTGGGTCTCTGAATTGATCAACCCGGCCACACGTTCGTGGGATGAGCGGCTGATTAGGGAGATCTCCTATGCCCATGACGCTGACATGATATTATCTATCAAGCTACCGATGACGCCGTGCGATGATTTTGTGGCCTGGCTACCTGAGAAGAATGGCATGTTTACGGTTAGCTCAGCTTATCGGCTAGGTTTGGAGCCTGCCCTTATTGCGATGAGCCCGGGACAGTCAAGCTCTAATCCTACTGGCGAAAGAAGAATTTGGGACCTGGTGTGGAAAGCAAAAGTACCTCCAAAACTGAGAGTCTTCGCTTGGAAGGCTGCTACGGAAACCTTAGCTGTTAAAGTGGCGGTTCATCGACGTATATCGACAGTTCTACCTACATGCACTATATGCGGATGCGGTGTCGAGACTGTGCATCATGCCCTGGTTACATGTACTCTTGCTCGTGCACTGAGAGAGGGCATGCGGTCACATTGGGATTTACCGACGGAAGAGGAGTTCAGGTTTTCTGGGAAGGAATGGTTTCTTAATCTCCTACTTCAGGCCCGGGCATCGCAGAGAGATCAAGTCATCTTCCTTCTCTGGCGTGTTTGGCATCATCGGAATAATGTGATACATGGGGATGGGAAGGCGTCTATTGCAGCATCGATCCCCTACCTCCGAAATTATGTTGAGTCCTTTAGAGACTGCACTGGACCAGCCCCGGACCTGAAAGGAAAAACCCCTATGCTTTCATCTCATGTGGTATCGCATGCACCCAAGGCCCCTGCCCCATCTCGATGGTCTCCACCGTTATCGGGGGAGCTCAAGGTAAATGTCGATGCGGGCTGGAATGAGGGGGCAAAATCAGCTGGCCTGGGAGTAGTAATCCGAGACACACACGGACAGGTGGTTCAATCTTCATGGTATCATATCCCGAGCTGCTCTAGCGCTGAAGAGGCGGAAGCCTTGGCCTGTCTGGAGGGCCTAAAAAATATTCAGTCCCTGTACTGCGACAGGGCAGTGGTAGAAAGTGATTGCCTGCGAGTGGTGCAAGCTCTAACTAGCGATGATCGGAACCTATCACATTGTTGGAGTACTATTCTGGATGCCAAAGGGCTGCTACGGGCCTTTAATCATATCACAATTAGAAAGGTAGATCGAGGAAGTAATGGAGTTGCTCATAGTTTAGCGCAGATAGGTAAAGATGGTTTTAGAGGCACTCTTACTGGATCTGTCCCAACGGGTGTGTTGGCGGCTCTCCAAAACGATTGTAAGAACACTTTGTAATCTTGTCGCAGCAGGTTTCTTACGCACTCTTTTCCTTACCAGGGTACCTAAGGGGACTGGAAGGTTTTTAATGAGGCGGCCTGTTTGCTAATATACGTGATTCTTACTTCAAAAAAAAAGAAAAGTAAGCTCCCTAGGACTGGAGTGATCAGGTTGCTCCGAGCGTGATAGCTGGTTTCTATCCCTACCCGTTGGCCTGTTATGTCTCAGTTTTTTCCAGCTCGTGTCGCGATGTGTCCAGGTCAATGCACGTGTTGTCGCCTGCTTGTTCTGTGTGCTGGAGTGGTGCATGCGGTCGATGTGAGGCCGTTTTCTCATGTCTTTTGACCCCAAGGTGAATCCTGCTTCGTGGTTCAAAGAAGTTCTAGTGAATGCCCCTGCAAACACAAGTGAATCATTTATACTCGTGACCTGGCGAGCCTGGTATGCTCGTAATGAAGTGACTCATTCTAAACCCCTCCCCACGATCGAAGGATCAAAACGCTTCCTTACTGCTTATGTGAAGTTGTTCCATGATGTTAAAAATATGTCGACTGATGATATCATCAAAGGGAAGTCGGCCGTGGTGGTGGACCCATCTGCTTATCATACTGTAAGATTGAAAAAACCTAGCGAAAGTCGATGGACAAGGCCCTCTCCAGGCTGGGTTAAACTAAACTTTGATGGCTCAGTTAAGATGGAGAACGGCTCAGCGGGAGCTGGCATGATTCTGCGCAATGAAAATGGTGGAATCGTTTTTTCGGCATGTCGTCAGCTTGTTAACTGCTTGGATCCCCTTGAGGCTGAAGCGAGGGCGTGTGAAGAAGGGTTGAAGCTGGCCCTACAATTATCCGATAAGCAGATTATCATGGAGTCTGATTGTGCAGGCTTAGTGACGGCAGTGCTGGAGAAAGGCCAAGATCGCTCTTACTTAACGCAGATTATCTCTGAGATCAAGTTTTTAATGCAGGGTACTAGAGTTATTTCCTTTGTAAAAGTAGATCGTAGGCAAAATAGGGTTAGTCACTGCCTTGCTAATTTGGCAAGAGCAGATTCTAGAACTATGGTTTAGCTAGGTGCAAGACCTGAATGTGTTCATCGGGCTCTTGACTTAGACCTTCTTGTAAGCCCAGATGCGTAATATATCTTCTTTTACCCGCAAAAAAAAAGGTTGCTCTTCCCCCTCTTCTATTTGGTTTAACGGTGGCTTCTCTTTGACCAGCGGCGCTGTTGTGTCTCCTTGCCAACCGATGTTGATGTGCCTTGTTCGCAGGGTCGCTAAGTCGGTTTGCTCCTGTCTTCTTACTGCGAGGTCGGTCTTCCCCCTCTGGTGTGGTGTGGCGGCTGCTTCTGCTCAACCAACGGTGCTCGCGGGTGTGGTTGGGGCTCATGGTTGCACCGCTGCAGGGTCCTTGCTCCCTACTCTGGTTGCTCTCCACTATAAAATGCTATTTTGCAGTAATTTTATTGGCAACTCATCTTTGAGTACTTCAGTTTTTTGAGCAAGGAAGTGCATTTGGGAATGCAGATAGCAAGTTACTTTTCCTTTGCATCTGCATCATTTTTATTTCTTTGTTAGGCAGTGGGCAGCCTTAAATTATTTGGAACTTTCCCAGGGTACCCACCTGCCAGGCCCACTTTGAAGAAAAAAGGGTGAACCAGATAGTGAAGGTAAAGAAGAGATGAATTTAACAACCTGTCCTTTCCTTCTTAAGGTGGAGCTGTAGCTGGAATGTGGCCAAGAGAGCAATTTTATGGATCTTTTTTTTCTACCAACATTTTTGTTTTCTACCAACAGTTCCAGGAAGTGGAGAAATTTTATAGGTCATTTTTGTTTTATACCTAACTATTTGTGTTCTTTCTACACTTCCAAAACGGGCGGGTTTGCAGTTTACACTGAACTATATACCTATGTGCATTGTTGTGTATTATCTGTTGAGGACTTTGCCCTGTTATTTTTGCCATATAATGACCATGAAAATGAGATGCTACGAGTACTCTGAGGCAACTTCACCCATCATTGTTTTCTTTGAAGATACCTATCCTAGCTAGACACCAACTATTCTATAGGTGGATAGCAAGTATATATGTTTTTGTGTGTTCTCTTTTTTACCATTTATATGCTCAACGTGATTGAATCAACGCAATCCTTTATATCATATATGTCATTATATCTTTGTTCACTTAAACCAATTTTGATATGCAATGATACACTTTTAGGTATGTTTATATTGAAAATGCATATTTCCATATAACATGAAGGGAGCTAGGATTGCCCTGAACTATATTTTAGCCATATCAACTAAGTTGGTTTCATTTCTGTAGGGTTGTTTGATCCTGAAAACATGTGATATCCATTATAATGAGAAAATTGCGTTATTATGTAGGCTCCTTTTAGTTGTTTCGTGCAGAAAAACTACATGATTAACAGTAAAAAAATGGTGTGGCAAAGCGCGCTAGGTCCATCTAGTCCCTTTGCATGGCCGCACGGCCAGGGAGGTGCGTGGCTCGGCCGGCCGGCCAGCTCCCCTGTTTCGCCTTTAGTCCCACATTTTTTAGGTAATATATGTTGTTTTGCCTCCATTTTTGCCCTATATATAGTGCATCTTTGGAGCAAAATAAAAACACAATAAAATCGAGTATTTTCTCTCTCTAGTTTTCGACTCCTTGCAGATCCCCGAAGAACTACGCAGGGCAGGAATAAATCCATTCAGTACGGGGGAGCGCTCCCGGGATCCGGATCCAGAAGATCTACATCCGCAACTTCGCTAGCATCGTATGTGTGCGAAACTACGAGGTGTTGCACTTGCGGTACTTGGCATCGGGGAGAGGTCTTCTTCACGACCCTGAAGTCGGTGTCGCCTGTTCGACTATACATCGTCCAAGTTCTATTGAACGTTACTATCGATCTATGAGTGTACGTTCTCCGATATCTCCTCCATTACAGCATTACTCCTAGATAGATCTGGACAACCGGGTTGCGTTAGTTAGAAATATTTTGTTTTATGCTACGAATGCCCAACACATAGATGCCCAACACATAGATGTTCATCGATGAACAATGAGCAATCATCACTGCATTTTGTGAGTAAATGCTCCATAAGTTTTGAAGCCACCATATCAAATCAAGCACTTCAAGATTTTGTTCTATCTCTAAGACGGGTAAAAGAGATTACTCACCAAGTCTCCTAAACCGTCTATCTGGCGGGGCTGACTTTACGTGGGTGTCTCGCTCTCCTCGTGGTCGTTTTGGGGGCCTCCTAATTGGCGACAGGGCAGATACCATGTATATTTTGACTCGGGTGGAGATTTTCATATTAAACTCCAAATCGATAACAAGTTGGACAACTTCACTTGGAGTTTGGTCGCTGTTTAGGAAGTTGTCCAGGATGTGTTTAAGCTGTATTTTCTCTCCGTGAGCTTGTTAGTTAATCTAACAAAAGAAAATTTGTATCCTATTATTTTAGGGAGATTCTAATTTGTTACAATTCACTGATGAGAAGAGTAAATGCCGCTTCAACAATCATTGTCCTTTCTTATTCAATGCTATTATTGAAAGCTTGAATTTAAGATAGCTTGCAATGACCCAAAGACAGTTTACATGGGCGAACTCTCTCCCAAAACCTACATATGAGAAGTTGGACCAGGTTCTTTTGGATTCTAATTGGAAACAAAAATACCTAATGGTCTCTGTACTGGCCCTCCCACGTATCGAATGTTTGTCGGATCATGCTCCTATACTACTCACTACTAGAACACCTAGACCACAATGCAAACATCCATTCAAGTTTGAACTAGGATGGCTGCGCCGGGAAGGGTTCGCGGATTTGGTTAGAGAGGCATGGGAGAGGCCTATGGTTGATCGGGATCCCATCTAGAAGTGGAATAATAAACTACCTGCAACACGTAGATTCCTGGGTGGATGGACGAGGCACATGCATGTCTGGGCAAGTCAAAAATGAGAAGCTTAGCCTCTCACTGATATTGAGGCGATTGCTGAAGTAAGGCCGTTAAAGACGCAAGAAATTGAACTAAAAAGTCAATCAAATGCAAAGTTAGCTGCACTTGTTCGTGAGGAGGAACTCAAATGTTATAAACGATCGAAGGCCCCAGTTCTTGTTAGAAGGAGACTCAAATACGAGATACTTTCACAGTGTTACGAATGATAGACACACGAAGAGACATCAAGAAGGGACGATTGAAGGCCATGAGCATCTTAAGATATACATTACCAATTATTATAAAGATTTGTTCCACGATCTAGTGGATAGTATTTGAATGATGGATGAATCCTAGATCGATGACATTCCTCAAGTCTCCGTGGAGGAAAATGGCTTCCTTATTGCCCCTTACTCTAGGAAGGAGGTAAGGAAAGTTGTTTTCAGATGAAGCACAATAAAGCCCCGTCTAGATGGTTTCACTGTTGAGTTCTCCCAGTCCTTTTGGGAGATAATCAAAGATGATTTGATGCAAATTTTCATGGCACTACATGTTGGACAACTTGAGCTTTTTTGTATTAAATTTGGTGAAATCATTCTGTTACCAAAGGTTAACCAAGCTGAAAGAATCCAGCAGTACATGCTGATCTGCCTTCTTAATGTTTGTTTTAAATCTTTAGCAAGACTGCTATAATTAGGCTTAATTCAGTGGCTGATCATGTGGTTCGCCCTACTCAAACCACATTCATGCAAGGCCGATACATCCTAGATGGAGGTGTCACCTTGCATGACACTGTCCATGAGTTACATCGAAAGAAGATGAACGGGGTAATCTTAAAGATTGATTTCGAAAAAGCCTATAATAAAGTTAAATGGTCTTTCCTTCAGTATACACTCAAGATGAAAGGTTTTTCAATTGAGTGGCGTGCGCTAGTCCATAACTTTATTTTTGTAGGAAGTTGATACGTCTCCAACGTATCTATAATTTCTGATGTTCCATGCTAGTTTTATGACAATACCTACATGTTTTGCTCACACTTTATAATGATTTTATGTATTTTCCGGAACTAACCTATTAACAAGATGCCGAAGTTCTGCTGTTTTTGGTTCCAGAAAGGCTGTTCGGGCAATATTCTCGGAATTCGACGAAACAAAAGCCAAACATCTTATTTCACCGAGACGGACCAGAACACCGAAGGGGAGCCGGAGAGGAGGCCCAGGGGACCCACACCATAAGGCGGCGCAGGTAGCCCCCTGGCCGCGCCCAGATGTGGGGAGGGAGCCCCCTGGCTCCCCGACTCCGCCTCTTCGCCTATATAATCTCTCGTGACCTAAAAACCCTACACCAATTGACGAAACTCCAGAAAGACTCCAGGGATGCCGCCGCCATCGCGAAACTCCGTTTCGGGGGACAGAAGTCTCTGTTCCGGCATGCCGCCGGACGGGGAATTGCCCCCGGAGTCATCTCCATCGACACCACCGCCATCTTCATCGCCGTTGTTGTCTCCCATGATGAGGAGGGAGTAGTTCTCCCCCGAGGCTGAGGGCTCTACCGGTAGCTATGTGGTTCATCTCTCTCTCCCATGGTGTGATCTTTATGTGATCATGAGCTTTGTATCACTATTAATTTATGTGCTACTCTAGTGATGTTATTAAAGTAGTCTATTTCTCCTCCATGATGTAATGTTGACAGTGTGTGCATCATGTAGTACTTGGCGTAGGTTATGATTGTAATCTCTTGTAGATTATGAAGTTAACTATTACTATGATAGTATTGATGCGATCTATTCCCCTTTCATAGCTATTGTTGACAGTGTGTATGCTATGTTAGTACTCGGTCTAAATTGCAACGGTCTATTATGCAATCTAGAGGTTACTCTAATATGAACTCCGGATGTTGTGGAGCTTGTTTACTCCGGCTTGAGGTGTGCTTTTGTAGCCCTACACAATGAATGGTGTTTGTTATCCAACAAGAGAGTGTAGAAAGTAGCATTTATTTATACAGTTATGTGATCAATGTTGAGAGTGTCCACTAGTGAAAGTATGATCCCTAGGCCTTGTTTCTAAGCATTGAAACACCGTTTCCAACAAGTTCGGTTACATGTTTGCTTGCTGCCATCTTTATTTCAGATTGCAATTACTACTTACAATCATCCATTATACTTGTATTTCACTATCTCTTCGCGAACTAGTGCACCTATACATCGACAAGTGTATTAGGTGTGTTGGGGACACAAGAGACTTCTTGTATCTTAATTGCAGGATTGCTTGAGAGGAATATCTTTGACCTCTACCTCCCGAGTTCGATAAACCTTGGGTGATCCACTTAAGGGAAACTTGCTGCTGTTCTACAAACCTCTCGCTCTTGGACGCCCAACACGGGAATAGAAGCGTAGACATCAAGCTATTTTCTGGCGCCGTTGGGGAGGTAAGGTAAAAGGTATTCACATCCTCCGACTACTAAGCTATTTCCTATTGCCGGTGTGTGAGTGCTCGAAGCTATTTCCTTTAGATCCTGCAATTGCATCTTTTTGTTTCTTGTTTTTATTTTTCACTAGTTAGGCATAATGGAAAACAACAGTGAGATTTTTAATCTATTTCCTGAAATAAGACATGAATTATGTGATGCGAAAATTAAAAAACCTATGGAACCTTATTTGCATGCTAGTAGCAATGTTATTAGTATGAACGCAATTACTGCTAATGCTATGGAGAAGTCTAAGCTTGGGGAAGCTAGTTTTTATGATCTTTTTAGCTTCCCAGCTTTAGGGGAGAAAATTTGCTCTGATAATACTTTATCTCCCATATGCGATAACTCTAATGATGCTTGTGATATTTTAAATCCACCTACTGAAAGTATTCCTTTCAAGATACCCATGAAAATTATTGAACGTGTTATGGATAACCGCTATGAAGGGGATGGAACTGTCCATCCTGGAGATCATTTACTGTTTTTGCATGAATTATGCGGGTTATTCAAGTGTGCATGTATCTCTATGGATGAAGTGAGGAAAAAACTATTCTCTTTGTCGCTGTCTGGTAAAGCGGCGCATTGGTATAAATTGCTGAAGAATAGGCATTCTATTGGTTGGGAGGAAATTGTACCTCTCTTTTATTCTAAATTTTATCCTCCTCATGAAGTGCATATTGATAGGAATTACATTTATAACTTTTATCCTCGTGATGGAGAGGGTTTTTCCCAAGCATGGGGGAGATTGAAGTCACTAATGCTCAAATGTCCCATTCATGAGCTCCCCCATAATGTTATTACTAATAATTTTTATGCAAGGCTTTCAGGACACCACAAGGACTATCTAGATGCCTGTTTGGAGGGATCTTTTACAAGCAAGGAGGTTGAAGCTAGATGGGATCTTCTTGAAAGAATTCAAAGCAATACTAAAGATTGGGAGAATGACAAAGGTAAAGAATCAGGTATAAACTATGAATATGAATGCATTAAGTCTTTCATTGAAACTGTTGATTTTCAAGAGCTTAGTGCTAAATATGGTCTTGATCCTCAAATTATGGTCGATTGCTATAAAGCCTTTGCTTCTCATATTAATGTTTCTAAAGAAAATTGGTACATGTATCATGAACCTTTTAAAGACACTTGCATGGAAAATGAAATTGTTGTTAATGATTGCAATAAACATGCCCAAACTTCTGAAAATACTATTTCTTATAAGCATGTTAATTTTTGTGGAATGCATAGACCTTGTGGAATTAATCAAATCGAAGATGAATATTGTATCCATCATAGGAATGAAAAAACTAGAAAGTGGTCTAGGGCTCTAGATGATCTTGGTGAAAAAGTTTGTGCCCTCTATCCTTTTATTTGTGAACTTTTCCATAGAGTGGGTCATTTTAATTTTCAATGCTCCTCCAATGATAATTCGAACCTCATGAGTGCTGCAAATTTGTATTGTGATGATGAAATTACTCCTAATCAGCATGATGAACTTACTTTATTTTTGTGGTGTGAAGAGTTATCAAGAAAAATTTCTTTGTTAGATATGAATGATCTTGATATTAATAGTGTCCTGCATGGGTGTCTTTCTTATTGCATTGATAATTTCCATACAAATACTTACATACAAAATATTTTAGAAGATGACACTTTGCCAAAATATGATAGGACCGCTGTGTGTTTTGAACTTATTAATGAAAAGGAGGAATCCTCCCAAGTTTCTTCTATTGTTTCTGGAAATAAATCAGGTTATGTGGAGAAGCCTCCCATCAAGCCTCTCCCTCCTAAAGAAGGGAACGAGGAGAAGGAGAAGAAGAAGAAGAAGGGAACGAAGAAGAAGAAGAAGAAGAAGAAGAAGAAGAAGAGGGGGAATAAAAAGAAAGAGGTAATAGCATATCCCCGCGTGTATGAGATAACGATAGGTAACCGTAAGTATGTTGCTCCTAATGATTATTATGATAATGAATCTGAGTACAATGATCTTCCTATGCCCTTTACCTACATTAGTGATCATGATTTGAAAGAGCACACTACTTTTGATATTGAAAATCTCTGGGAAACTAATTCTGAAAATGATGATGTTAATAATTGCCATAGTATTAGTACTATCCATGCTTCTTCCCATAATGATATAGAAAGCTCTAAGCTTGGGGATGAGGTGTTTGAAAATCCTTTTGCTACTGATGATTATATGTTTGATACATCTCCTTCTAGTAACAATGATGGTATGGTTATAGATGAACATACTGTGGAAGATAACTATTATATTTCTTATGATGACACTATGCCTCCAATCTTTGACAATTATTATAAAGAATGCTATGACACAGGTTATAATTATCCTTATGAAACTTGTAATAGTTATGTTGGGATTGCCAAAAACCATTCCCTTAGTATGCAACTTGTTTACCATGTTCAAATTCTTGATAATGATCCTGTTTCAATTATTATTAATGAGAAGAGTTTTTCTTATGCCAAAATTAATGATACTTTTATGCATATGAACCATGATAAGAATGTTTTAAGTGATGGGTATATTGTGGATTTCATCAATGATGCTACTGAAAGTTATTATGAGAGAGGGAAACATGGTTATATGCATCTTAATAATATTAAGTTTCCCCTCTTTATGTTGAGAATTTTGAAGTTACTCGTGTTTTATCTTCCTATGCTTGTCACTTTGTTCTTCATGAATTTATTTGTGTACAAGATTCTTATGCATAGGAAGTGG
This sequence comes from Lolium multiflorum, assembly GCA_030979885.1. NCBI lineage: Eukaryota > Viridiplantae > Streptophyta > Magnoliopsida > Poales > Poaceae > Lolium > Lolium multiflorum. The sequence continues at coordinate 144,978,424 of CM061752.1, forward strand.
GTTAGGCTTAAATGTGTTTTGAATTTGCTTCTTGATGCTCTTTTGCTTCAACTCTTATTTCTTGCGAGCATCATTAAAATTACTGAGCCCATCTTAATGGCTATAAAGAAAGCACTCCTTGGGAGATAACCCATGTTTTTATTTTGCTACTGTTATGTTGCGTCTTGGAAGTTGTTACTACTGTAGGAACCTCTCCTTATCTTTATTTTATTGCATTGTTGTGCCAAGTAAAGTCTCTAATAGAAGGTTGATACTAGATTTGGATTTCTGCGTAGAAACAGATTTCTACCTGTCACAAATTTGAGTAAATCTCTCTGTAGGTAACTCAGAAAAATCTTCCAATTTACATGCGTGATCCTCAGATATGTACGCAACTTTCATTAGTTTTGAGCTTTTTCATCTGAGCCTGTTAAGTGCCTCTAAAAAATTCGTCTTTATGGACTGTTCTGTTTTGACAGATTCTGCATTTTATTTCGCATTGCCTCTTTTAGTGTGTTGAATGAATTTCTTTGTTCCATTAACTTTCAGTATCTTTGGGCAATGTCCACAAGTGTTAAGAATGATTATGTCACCTCTGAATATGTGAATTTTTGATTATGCACTAACCCTCTAATGAGTTTGTTTTGAGTTTGGTGTGCAGGAAGTTTTCAAGGATCAAGAGAGGAGGATGATACAATATGATCAAGAAGAGTGAAAAGTCTAATCTTGGGATGCCCCCGTGGTTCATCCCTGCATATTTCAAGAAGACCCAAGCATCTAAGCTTGGGGATGCCCAAGGCATCCCCTTCTTCGTCGACAACTTATCAGGTCACCTCTAGTGAAACTATATTTTTATTCCGTCACATCTTATGTACTTTACTTGGAGCGTCTGTTTGCTTTTTATTTTTATTTATGTTTGAATAAATTTGGATCCTAGCAATCCATGTGTGGGAGAGAGACACGCTCCGCATTTTCATATGAACACTGGTGTTCTTAGTTCTATCTTTAATGTTCATGGCGGAGTTGAAAACCGCTTCGTTGATTGCTATTTGGTTGGAAACAGAAAATGCTTCATGTGGTAATTGGTATATTGTCTTGAATAATTTGATACTTGGCGATTGTTGTGCTCAAATAGATCATGTTTAAGCTCTTGCATCATGTACTTTGCACCTATTAATGAAGAACTACCATAGAGCTTGTTGAAATTTGGTTTGCATGATTGGTCTCTCTAAAGTCTAGATATTTTGGTGAAGTGTTTGAACAACAAGGAAGACAGTGTAGAGTCTTATAATGCTTGCAATATGTTCTTATGTAAGTTTTTCTGTACCGGTTCATACTTGTGTTTGCTTCAAACAACCTTGCTAGCCAAAGCCTTGTACTGAGAGGAAATACTTCTCGTGCATCCAAATCCTTGAGCCAAAACCTATGCCATTTGTGTCCACTATACCTACCTACTATGTGGTATTTCTCTGTCATTCCAAAGTAAATTACTTGAGTGATACCTTTAAAATTTCATTCTTTGTCTTTGCAATATATAGCTCATGGGAAAATAGCCTCAAAAACTATTGTGGTAAAGAATATGTAGCTTATGTATCTTATTTCTTATAAGTTGCTTGTTGAGCGGTAACCATGTTTCTGGGGACGCCATCAACTATTACACTTTTGTTGAATATCATGTGAGTTGCTATGCATGTTCGTCTTGTCTGAAGTAAGGGTGATTTATCATGATCAAATGGTTTGAGTATGCATATTGTTAGAGAAGAACATTGGGCCGCTAACGAAGCCATGTATCATGGTGGAAGTTTCAGTTTGGACATTAATCCTCAATCTCTTATGAGAATATTATCTGTTGTTGAATGCTTATGCATTAAAGAGGAGTCCATTATCTGTTTTCTATGTTGTCCCGGTATGGATGTCCTTAGTTGAGATCTATCAAAAACGACAAATCAAATGCGATCTATCTCCTTGGACCTTTGTACAGGTAGAGGTACCCCTTTGTGACACTTGGTTGAAACATATGTAATGCAATGATAATCCATGGAAATCCAAGCTAATTAGGACAAGGTGCGAGCACTATTGGTATTCTATGCATGAGGCTTGCAACTTATAGGATGTCTTATGCATAACACATATGAATTATTACTACCGTTGACAAAATTGTCTCTATGTTTTCAAAATAAAAGCTCTAGCACAAAAATAGTAATCCATGCTTCCCTCTGCGAAGGGCCTTGCTTTTACTTTATGTTGAGTCAGTTTACCTACTTCTTTCTATCTTAGAAGCAAACACTTGTGTCAACGTGTGCATTGATTCTTACATGTTTACTTATTGCACTTGTTATATTGCTTTATGTTGACAACTATCCATGAGATATACATGTTACAAGTTGAAAGCAATTGCTGAAACTTAATCATCCTTTGTGTTGCTTCAAACCTCTTATTAAGAATTTATTGCTTTATGAGTTAACTCTTATGCAAGACTTTTTGATGCTTGTCTTGAAAGTACTATTCATGAAAAGTTTTGCTATATGTTATCTATTTGTTAGCAAGCTATAGATCATTGTCTTGAGTCACTTCATTCATCTCATATGCTTTACAATAGTATGATCAAGATTATGTTGGTATCATGTCACTTCAGAATTATTTTTTTATCGTTTACCTACTCGAGGGCGAGTAGGAACTAAGCTTGGGGATGCTTGATACGTCTCCAACGTATCTATAATTTCTGGTGTTCCATGCTAGTTTTATGACAATACCTACATGTTTTGCTCACACTTTATAATGATTTTATGCATTTTCCGGAACTAACCTATTAACAAGATGCCGAGGTGCCAGTTCCTATTTTGCTTTTTGGTTCCAGAAAGGCTGTTCGGCAATATTCTCGGAATTCGACGAAACAAAAGCCAAACATCTTATTTCACCGAGATGGACCAGAACACCGAAGGGGAGCCGGAGAGGAGGCCCAGGGGACCCACACCATAAGGCGGCGCGGGTGGCCCCCTAGCCGCACCCAGATGTGGGGAGGGAGCCCCCTGCCTCCCCCGACTCCACCTCTTCGCCTATATAATCTCTCGTGACCTAAAAACCCTACACCAATTGACGAAACTCCAGAAAGACTCCAGGGACGCCGCCGCCATCGCGAAACTCCGTTTCGGGGACAAGTCTCTGTTTCGCACGCCGCCGGACGGGAATTGCCCCCGGATTCATCTCCATCGACACCACCGCCATCTTCATCGCCGGCTGTCTCCCATGATGAGGAGGAGTAGTTCTCCCCGAGGCTGAGGGCACTACCGGTAGCTATGTGGTTCATCTCTCTCTCCCATGGTGTGATCTTTATGTGATCATGAGCTTTGTATCACTATTAATCTATGTGCTACTCTAGTGATGTTATTAAAGTAGTCTATTCCTCCTCCATGATGTAATGTTGACAGTGTGTGCATCATGTAGTACTTGGCGTAGGTTATGATTGTAATCTCTTGTAGATTATGAAGTTAACTATTACTATGATAGTATTGATGCGATCTATTCCCCCTTTCATAGCTATTGTTGACAGTGTGTATGCTATGTTAGTACTCGGTCTAAATTGCAACGGTCTATTATGCAATCTAGAGGTTACTCTAATATGAACTCCGGATGTTGTGGAGCTTGTTTACTCCGGCTTGAGGTGTGCTTTTGTAGCCCTACACAATGAATGGTGTTTGTTATCCAACAAGAGAGTGTAGAAAGTAGCATTTATTTATTCAGTTATGTGATCAATGTTGAGAGTGTCCACTAGTGAAAGTATGATCCCTAGGCCTTGTTTCTAAGCATTGAAACACCGTTTCCAACAAGTTCGGTTACATGTTTGCTTGCTGCCATCTTTATTTCAGATTGCAATTACTACTTACAATCATCCATTATACTTGTATTTCACTATCTCTTCGCCGAACTAGTGCACCTATACATCTGACAAGTGTATTAGGTGTGTCGGGGACACAAGAGACTTCTTGTATCTTAATTGCAGGATTGCTTGAGAGGAATATCTTTGAACTCTACCTCCCTGAGTTTGATAAACCTTGGGTGATCCACTTAAGGGAAACTTGCTGCTGTTCTACAAACCTCTGCTCTTGGAGGCCCAACACTGTCTACAGGAATAGAAGCGTGCGTAGACATCAGAAGTGTTGCAAATAAAGTCAATGATGACATTGGTAGATACTTCCAGACGCAAAAAAAAAGGTTAAGGCAAGGTGATCCCTTACCACCCATGTTATTTAACATTGTGGCTGATATGTTGGTTGTCCTTGCCGAGCGTGATAAGGCTGATGGGAAAATTGAAGGGGTAGTTCCGCGTCTTGTCGATGGTGGATTATCTATTCTTCAGTATGTTGATGATATAATTATTTTGATGGAACATGATCTAGAGAAAGCAAAAAATCTGAAATTAATTTTATTAGCTTTCGAGCAATTATATGGGTTAAAAATCAATTTCCATAAGAGCGAGTTCTTCTGTTTTGGTGACGCCCAGGACGAGAAAAACCACTATGCTGAGCTTTTTGGTTGTGGGATTGACCAGTTTCCAATCAGTTATTTAGGCATTCTGATTCATTTTTGGAGGCTAAAAATAGTTGAATGGAAACATGTCGATAAAAGACTTCAAAAGCATCGTAGTAGTTGGAAAGGAAAATTACTATCACTGGGTGGAAGATTTGTTCTCATTAATTTAGTACTAACTAATATGATATTGTATATGATATCCTTCTTCCAGTCGCCCAAAGGAGTCCTACATCGTTGGACTATTGCCGATCAAGATTCTTCTAGCGCGCAAGGAGATAGTGAGAAGAAGAAATGTCGCCTTACTAAAGGGATTGTTGTATGTTAACCTAAGGACCAAGGTGGGCTTGGTGTTCAAGACCTTGAGGTCAAGAGAACACTACCTTTTTGGGTAAATGGTTGGCCAAGTTGCTAACCGAAGATGGGGTTTGACAGACATCGCTAAGGAGAAAATATGTTGGCTCAAGGGCGATCTGTCAGGTTTATTGGAAACTTGGAAATTCTCGCTTTTGGGCTTGACTTATGGCGACAAAGAGACATTCTTTTCCCTTTTGGATCCTTCTCTATTAAGGATGGATCTCAGATTAGGTTCCGAGAGGACAAATGGCTAGGAAAAGCCACTCTTCCGAAACAATATTCAGCTCTTTATAATATTGTTCGACATAAAGGTGAAACCTTAGCTAAGATCATGGAATCCTCACTGTCGGGATTCGTAGCATAGAAAACAAAAATATTCCTATCGCAAGAATGAATAACAAGCTAAGATCTAATCTAGCAGATGGTAGCAACGAGATGAGATCAACATACCCTAGAATATCGCTAAGCGTTAACGAGATAAATCTCGTAGATGATGTAGTCGATCACTTGCCGCTCTCAGGAGCGAGTAGAAGATCTCGATGGTGCCGCAATCGGGCAGCACCTCCACACTCGGTCACACGTACGGTGTTGATCAAGACGTCCTTCTCCCCGTTCTAGCGGGCAGCAGAAGTAGTAGATCCTCCTCGAAATCCCGGCAGCACGACGACGTGGTGACGGTGGTGGTGGAGATCTCTTGCTGGGCTTCGGCGGTGCCGTGCGGGAGAGAGGTGGAGGAGGGTGGTGCTAGGGTTTGGGGAGAGAGAGGGGTGCGGCTAGGGAAACCTTGGTGGTGGCCAGCCAGCCCCCTCTCCTCCTCATTATATAGTGGGAAAACCCAAGGTTCCAATCATACTCCTCATGGGAGTCCTATTGAAAACCTACCAAAAATGCAAAAGTCAAAACCTAGTCAAGGTGGGAAATCCCACCTTTCCTTTTGGTGTTGGCTGGCCAAGGAGGTGGAGTCCACCATGGACTCCACCTTCCTACCTGGTGGGTCGGCTAGGGATGGTGGAGTCCCTCCAATTCTAGAACCTTCTAGAACCTTCCATAAATTCACCGGACCATTCCCAAACTTGGAGTATGACTTCCCATACATGAATCATATTCTCCGGACCATTCTGGAACTCCTCGTGATGTTCTGGATCTCATCCGAGACTCCGAACAATATTCAAACTCCATAACGTATTTCATATCTACTTAAAACGACATCAAACCTTAAGTGTGTCACCCTAAGGTTCGCGAACTATGCAGACATGATCGAGACACTTCTCTGATCAATAACCAATAGGTGATGACTTCATGATCAGAAGAACCATTAACATACGATACCGATTCCCTTTATCGCGCGATACTTTACTTATCAGAGGTTCGATCGTCGGTATCTCTATACCTAGTCCAACCTCGTTACCGATAAGTACTCTTTACTCGTACCGTGATATGACATTCCTTGTGAGCCAGTCACATGCTTGCAAGCTAATTGGATGATATTCCACCGAGAGGGTCCAGAGTGTATCTATCCGTCATATGGATGGACAAATCGCACTATTGATCCAGACGCTTCAACCTATACTTTCCGAATACATAATGCCACATTTATAACCACCATTTTACGAAGCAGTGTTTGATGTCACCAAAGCATCCATCAGGTGCAGGTGATTAACATGATCTAATGGTCGAAGGATTAGGTTACTATGTATCTTAAAGCTTGTAGCAAACGAACTAAATGATTTGATCATATGCTATGCTTACTATGGGTGTGTACATCACATCATTCACCTAATGAGTTGCTCTTGTTATTAATAACATCCAATGTTCATGATCATGAAACTATGATCATCTATTAATCAACAAGCTAGTTTAACAAGAGGCTTACTAGGGACTCTTTTATGTTTACAAAAGACACAAATAATGTTTTCGGTTAATACAATTATAGCATGGGATGTAAACATTTATCATAAACACTAAGATATAAGAAAAAAACTTTTATTATTGTCTCTTGGCCATATCTCCAACACTCCCCACCGAGTGTGACATTCAGAAGGGACCTTATTGGGACCATACTTGCTAATTAGAATGAACTGCTACAACGTTAGATTTCATCCAATTATCGCAAGGCTGGTTCAGACGAGTTTTGTTGAAATCTTAATGAGATTGGTAAATTCTCTTTGGATTCCATGTACATGGCGTTGATTCAGCCTTTACAACCGGTAGTTAATAATAAGAAAATTTGGATGATGAAGATACCATTAAAAATGAAGGTTTTTGCATGGTATCTTCGTCGCGGGGTTATTCTTACCAAGGACAACCTAGCTAAACACAATTGGCAAGGAAGTAAGAAATGTATCTTCGGTCATCATGATGAGACTATAGAATATTTATTCTTTAATGTTAGTTTGCGAGGTCTATATGGTCAATCATCCAAATAGGTTCTACCTTATATCCACCACGTAGCGTTTCTAATGTTTTTGGTAATTGATTTAATGGGGTGGATCAAAGGTTTAAAATACTTATTAGGGTGGTAGCTCTTGCTATTATTTGGTCGCTTTGGCTATGTAGAAATTATGTTATATTTAATGATAAATAATTTTCTCTTATGCAGGTTATCTACCGGTGCAGTACTTTGACCAGTTCATGGTCGTCTTTTTAGCACATGAAAAACCGCAATCTCTTTGCGGAGGTATCTACACAGTTGGAGGATACGGCGAGAGATTTTATTATCCAACATGGGTGGAAGCATAATCTCATGATTGGACCACCATCACCATAGGAGTCGATGCAGCATTATGACGTTTCTTGTATCGAGTCCTTTTTGCGTTTTCAAACTTTGGACTATTGAACGGCTGTGTGCATCCTAGCTATGCAGAGGCCGGGTGTAATGCTTAAACCTTTTGAGTAATAAAACACCCTTTATTGAAGAAAAAAAATTCCTTTTAGTACATAACCAAAATAAATCGTGCAACTTTTTCCCCCTTTTCTATCAATTAAAAAAATCAACTTTGCTTCGTAGAAGAGCCATAAAAGTCAGATAACTCAGTCATATTTGGTTGTCTGCTCAGACCCGCTAGATTAAATTTTTTAGTGTCTACTAGTCACTTCTATGAAGGGTTAGGTTAGACTCGCATGATGGCTAAACTTAAAGTCACCCTTCACCTAGGTCCACTAGATAAGCTCGATCCATCCGTTTCTAGCGAGCTAGGCTGCATAGGCACAAGGTTGGTTGGGGAGAGAAAATGGGTGCAATGACGCAAGCTCTAGCATTGCAACGCGCGTGAGAAATAGGAAACAGGGTTCCTCCTCCCGCCGAGCCATCCCTTGTGTGCCCCATCTCATCTCACTGCTCACTCTCTCCACCATTTTGCCTTACGTCCGTCCCTCTCTTGAGCTCTCACCTCTTCATCATCGGCTCAACCACATCTCACCGATGACTAGGCAAGTGACATCCTTCTCTCTGAGGGGTGCTGCTTGGCAGTAAGGAGTGTTATTTTCATTCTTCTTCCTCTCAGGTGAGTTGTGTTACATTTGGTTGTCTTTGTCCCTGTCAATGGTTGGTGTAAGCAAACTCTAACCATATGAACTCAATACTAGATATGTGAGGCTTGTATGCATGCTTATGTGGTAATTTGTTGGTTGATGATGTTTCTGAGCTTCTATGCATGTGTAATTCTTAGATGTCCATGTCAATGATGTTTTTTTTAGGCTTGTATGCATGTTTGTGTGATGGATATGTATGCCAATGTTGCTCCTGAAGCTTGTATGTATGATATGCATGGTTGTATTTTTACTTAAAGGTATGTTTCATATATGAGCATGCTTGTTTAGTAAGATCATGCAGAAATTTTGAGCTTGTTGTATAACTAACTAGGATTGAAATTGATTATCAACTTTTTCTTGAGCATTTCGTCCACTATCATGTTATCAGAAGGATGTTGGCTAGTTGCAATGATAGATAAACATGTGCAAATGACTGCAAGACATAGTCCAAATTGGCGCTGACATTGGGATCCTCGCAACATCCAAAAGGGACCTTGACGGCACCAACACCCGCAGCGAAGAGTGCACCACAACCTCAGCCCAACATCTCCCGATGCCTAGGGCGGCAACAACGAATGCATCTGAATGACCCATGACATGTAATCTCTAAACCTTAAAATTGTACAATAAATCTAGATTTGTGCATCAATCTGGGCTACGTTCCTCTTTTCGGAAAAAATAACATTAGGTTCATTATGATATATATTTTCATTTGGTACTTTCTCTTTGACTTCTGCAAAAACTTATATGCAAAAACTTGGTCAAAGTTCTTTATATCATTTGACTTTTGCAAAAACTTATATGCAATATAGGCCTCTTTGCCTAACCAATCAAAATGCAAACAATCGTACTTGTACTGAAGCAACATCATGAACCTGATTTATACTTGTCGTACCAAAATTAACACAGTGACACCAACTACACTGGACAGGAAGTTCAAGGGTGTTCGACTGAACTTGTAGTATATGACACGGGGATCGAACTACTCTTGACCTGCTAAATAGCATCATGAGAAGTTAGTACAATGTTCCAAAGGAAAAAAAGAAGACGTTGAATACATGGGGAAAAATATGAATACAATGTTTGGTTTTCAGGGCAGGAAAATATAGCCGAGTAGATCATTGGACATACAGATCTTATTGTGTACAGCCAGGCAGCCAGCTTGGGTTAGCAATGAAAATTGGTCGGATCCAGCACGTAAGATTCAGAGCTGTCCTAGTCGAGGAATGTTACAAGATTCTTCCATGGTGATATGTTATTGCCCAAATAAACTAGATAAAGCCGCTAGATATCCTGCTAGCTGCAGAAGTGGAAAACAAGATCACATATTAGTAGGGTAGAACGATTATCTTAACGTTCTCAGGCAACTGTGGTGTTCTACAGTACACAAAACAATAATTTGTTGTAGCATTCTCAGGCAGAAAACAAGTTCTTTCGGTTCTTGAATACTACTCCCTCCGTACCTAAATATAAGACGTTTTGGAAGTTCAATTTGAACCCCCAAAATTTCTTATATTTAGGAACATATGCTGTACTGTTTATTAATTATAAGACGAACTTTCTCTTTATAATCAACTTATGTACCTGTCCCAAGATGCCGTTTCCTGTGCGACCTTCCAATACCAGTCCTGCAGTCAGTCCTAACACTGCCAATGCACCATTAATAGCTTCTGCTTGACGACGGTTCTGCGAAACAGACAATTATGATTTGGTAAAAAAATGTTGACAACATATAACGTAGCATCATGTATTGATTGTGCAATTCAAAGGGCCATAGAAAGGATGGGTTCCTCTGGAGTAATACAGATCATGGTAATGAATTAGAAAGCTTTGTAAATAATCAATATATACTGTAACTCCCTTTGTAAATAACTTCTTGTTTGATATTAACATAAAATTGCAGTGGAAAGTCTCCCACTGTTGCACCTACACAAAATGAACTAGGGAGTGACCCTATACTCAAGGAAAGAGGACGAACGACAAGATCATGGTAAGAGACTATATATAAGGACATACCCAGTGCTAGAAGCTCTCACACTAGGTGGGGTCTGGGCAAGGATTATAGAGGCAAGCCTTACCCCTGCAAAGTGCAATGCAGAGAGGCTGCGTCGAACCCAGGACCTCTTGGCACAAGTGCAATGCAAAAACACTATATGTATGAAAATAAAATATGTATCCCTAAAGCACTGAAGCATTGCAATTAGCAAGAATAGATTTGGTACTGCGAATATCATTAGAATCCACACTTTCCTCTGTTTCATAGAATAAGGCCTATATATTTTTGGAAAAGTCAAGCTAAGTAAAGTTTGACCAAACTTTTAGAAAAAACTATGAAGAACCACGATAATATGTAGATATCATATAAAAATATATTTCATGGTGACTCTAGCGGTGTTGAGTTCGGAGTACATATTAACATTTTTTCCTAAAAACTTGGTCAAACTTTACGTAGTTTAACTTTTCGAAAAAACTATAAGCCTTATTCTTTGAAACGGAAGTAGTATTATGTAGGTTCCTCCACTTTGTAACACACCATCATTTTGGTTGACAGATGAGAGTAGCCATAAAATTGCCGAATTGAGAAAAAACTCAGAACCTCGTAAGTCTAGAGAAAAGTCATGTTCTGATTCCAACTGATAAGCAATAATTTCGTTAGCGTATATCCTCTAGAAGTTCCTCTACAGAGTTCTAGACTTCTAGGGATACGGTTTCCATCATTTGACCAATCCTTGATCTGCATAGACTGTTGGATGTATTGTAGGAATAACTCCTGTTTGTATGCCTACATATATGTGATGGGTAACACAAAGATTTTTTTATTCCTTTAGAGGTGATTTGATCTAGTGGAAGTACAAGACAGAAATAATGCACCTTCAACTTTTCTCTGGCACGAATTTCTTGCATTTGTTTCGCTGCTAAGCGCTTAGCTTCAAGTGGATCAACCATTACCACGTTCTCACCTGAACTTCTCTTGCCTTGTGGTGCCTGGTTCATTTGAGTTCAGCATCCATTTAGCTACCAAACAATAATAAAGAAGGTGGTGACTATAATAAAGAAGCTACTATTTTTTTCCCAGGATCTCATTTAGAGGATGACAGAATTTCTAGACCAAGACACTGAGATGGCATCCTAATTGGGACATAAGACAAATCATCATGCTAAAATTTATATAACAGTTGATATGAAAGAAAGGAAATGAGCATACTCAAACAAATTCAGAAGTATTTAAAGTTGCATTCTAAAATTGAAAGTTTCTGTTTCTTCACTGTTAACCTACGTTGTGTAGACCTACCAAACTCAGAACAAATTCAGACCCAAAAGTAATGGCCTAGAAAGAAAGCCAGAATCATACATCTGCACTAGCAAGTGCCAGGAAGCTCGAGGCATGGCTTCTTCCATATAACTTATGTCCTGGTTGCTTGTATTGGATGGTCCATCTACAAATAAAAAGGTGTATAACTGAAATATCAGCAAATTTGGTGGAACTGCTGCTGATGTTAAACTAAAGCACATCGAGAAAACATTCATTTGAGCACTGATACAATTAACTAACTATGCCCACCTTATCCACATTAGTTTACGTGGACACTTAAACTCAGCCAAGATCAAAACTTCCAGATGATAAGGACAGACCCAGTGCTAGAAGAAAACATGTTGAAGGAAGAATGGGAACGGAATGCTAGAAGCTTGTTTTCTATGGAGAACAAATCAACCAACTATCTAATATTTATTTCGAAAAGGGGAAAATCGACCATGTAATGTTTGTTGCCCTTTTGCAAAGTATAACTGGTATGTCATCCCTTGTGTTTTTACCGTGAGATGTAAACCGAACAGTCTACTCTAAAGCACACATATAACGGGCTATACGATTTACTTCATAGTCGAAAAAGGAATTGGTCGCTCCATCCTCCATGTAATTGTGCAATACTTTGGGTTTTTGTTTGAACCTATTGTTTGGGCACCAGGGAAAATAAAAAATAGAGCAGGCTTTCAGTCGGAATACCTAATAGTCCTACTACTGCAGAATTACTGTACTATTATATTTGTCAATAGGTTCATTGTTGGGCTCTTTTACAGATGGTACACCAAAGAAAGTTAATACACGAAGGCGCAACAAGGCTAAGACAAGTAGTGGGCAAGGTGTTTAGCAGGCTCAGGATGTGCTTCAGCAAATCAGCATCTAATGTGATGATCATGGAATACAGAATACTAGACTTATGGTTTGCATTCCCTTAATGTTATGAAGTGAAAAATGCTATTCCCCTGACGGTGTTTATTTTGAGATGCCGATGAGTAGTAGTGTTGGTAATTGGCAAGATGAAGATGACATTCGTTTTTATCCTTTTTTTTCTTCCACAAAAATCAATAGCATCGGATACTCATAAATTTAATCCGAAATGCACGCAGAGCAATTGGAATAGACCAAGAACTGACACCAGACGATTTCCTCGTGGGCCAACCACCGCAACGGCCACAACCTCCACAACTGAATGGAACGGACGGTGGCGTCACGAAGCAACTCACTCCGGACTTGAGTGGAGCAGGAAGCAGACATGAACAGCGCAATCGGCCATGAAATTTCCATGCAGGGTAGAGCAGAGCAACAGAATCGATGGACGCACCGAGAAGGAAAGGAATAGACATACCCGAGCGTGGACGGAGCCGCCGAGCACACATGCCCGACCGATAGGACCGGAGACGAGGAAGAAGAAGCGGCAACCGACGTCCGGTGGAGCAGCCGGGGAGAGGGAGAGCACGCCATTCTCGCTGCCCAGCACCCGCCTCTCCTCCCCTCCTCTTTTTTATGGACTGCAGCAGCCGTCGTCTTCCACCCTCTAGTTTTTCTTCATCTGCCCTTTCACTCCTCCGTGTCGTAGTTATCCGACTCCACGCAGGCTTTTTCTTTGGACGTGGGCTTAGGCCGGCCCATCGCTGAGTCGGCACGAGCCGATTTTGCTTCTCCTTGTGTGAGCTGAACTGAACTGGCGCCGCGACGGACGGACACCACCAACGTTACCTTCTGTGTGTGGCCGTGGGGGGACGCGTCGCGCGCCATGACCACCGCCACTGCCATCGTCGCCGGCCACGGCATCTCCTTCCGCCGGAGCCTCCACCTGCCGAACCCGCCGGGGAAACCAGCCTCCGCCTCCTTCTCCCTCGCGCGGCCCCACCCGCACTACGGCCGCCTCGCCGTTCCGGCCACCTCGCCGTTGCCGTCGCCGAGGCCGTGCCGGTCCATCTCCTCCGAGAGCCCCACGGCCGACACCGTCGAGGACGAAGAGGAGCCGCCCGTGACGAGCGAGGCGAATGAGGAGGAGGAGGAGGACGATGTGGACCCGCTGGCGGAGGTGTGCTACCTGGACCCGGACGCGGACGCGGAGGGGATCCGGGAGTGGGAGGTGGACTTCTGCTCGCGCCCCATCCTGGACGCCAGGGGCAAGAAGGTGTGGGAGCTGGTGGTCTGCGACGCCACGCTCTCCCTCCAGTTCACCCGCTTCTTCCCCAACACCTCCATCAACAGCGTCACCCTCCGCGACGCGCTCGCCTCCGTCGCATCCTCCCTCGGCGTGCCGCTCCCCGACCGCGCCCGCTTCTTCCGGTCGCAGATGCAGACCATCATCTCCCGCGCCTGCAACGAGCTCGGGGTCAAGGCCGTGCCCAGCCGACGATGCGTCTCCCTGCTGCTCTGGCTCGAGGAGCGGTACGAGACCGTGTACAGCCGCCACCCGGGCTTCCAGCAGGGCACCAAGCCGCTGCTCACGCTCGACAATCCATTCGCATCCAACCTGCCGGATAACCTCTTCGGCGACAAGTGGGCCTTCGTGCAGCTCCCCTTCTCAGGTCAGTGCTGAATTACTGATGCACTTCTAATGTCACATTCCGAACATCTCTGCATTAGTTGTGGCTGCCCGGTGCTTCTTGCTGATCCTGTACTGACTGTTGGCCTGTTAATCAGATGTTAGGGAGGAGGTAGAGTTGTTGGAGAGGAGGTACGCCTTTGGGGCGGGGCTCGATTTGGACCTCCTGGGGTTTGAGCTTGACGAAACCACGCTAGTCCCTGGAGTTGCCGTGGAATCTTCGCGCGCCAGGCCTCTGGCCGGTAAGTTTCTTATACTGAATTGCAAACAACTGAGGCAAGATTACTAGCCCTTAGATGTTGATGCTCTAAACGAGCAACGTATGCGCAGAAAATTCAGTTCTGATACAACAGATTTTAAGCATGCCAAGGGATTTCTGTCGTCAGTGCTGTATTTGCTTGTACAAAGGATTCATATGTACCATCTCTAGTTGTAAGAGTTGTAGCTTGGGCCATGTAGGATGGTGGGTAAATGCTGTTTTTGCTAGCAGAATAACTTATCTTCTTACACATAAATTTTTCTGTGTATTCCGCACACAAAATCAAGGCAAAGAAATATAAATGTTTTCCAGTCTCTTCTGCATCATGAGATGCACTCCGACGTACAGATATACACATTGGGATAAATTAGTATTCATCACAAAAAAAAAGGTTCAACTTACTATCAAGAATAGGTATGGGATTAGTATGTACTTCTCTGTACACTAGTATTATTCCTAGGTAAGTCTGGTGCCTGGCATATGACATATCTTAATTACTAGGAAGTTATAGAAGTTTACAAGTTCGGCTATAGGATAAATGTAGCTCTCTTTTGAAAAGATTTAGCCATCTAGAGTGAAATATTTACAAAGCATCGAGGCATAAAGCTTTTGCACTTTCTCGAAAAATAATGAAATATGTACTCTCTTTTCTCTTACATGAGAGGTATGATCATGTGAAAACGAGAAATCATTTATATGCTCACAAGAATGGTTTCAAATTCGGTGAAAGAAAAATTTCAAGCCTCGCCAAAATTTCTGAAATTTTGTAAATTCTTGTGGAATTTGGTCTATCAAAAGTTGCGTAATTTTAATAAAATTTTACCTAATTTAAATATGATCTTAAATTATTTTGAATCTTGTCCAAATTTTGGTTACAGATATTTCAATTTCGTTGAAATTGTGATCCCTGCTTACAATCGGTCACAGTCCATTTTCTTGTATACAAATGATTTGAGATATAATTAAGGCCAACAGTTTAATTAGGGGTGGGATGGGATGTGGAATTATTTTGAAGAGTTGATACTAACATTCAGTGGGATGTTTTGGGCATAGCAATTATACCAAGAAATAAGCATTGCATCACGATATACACACATCCAGTCCTCATACCAATTTTAACTAAGGGTGCCACTTTTCACATGTTGCATCTGATGGAATTTCTGATCACGGCGATCAATCGATTTAAACCGGTGTGCAATGGCCCAGTTTCTGCGTCTGGCCTTATCGTCTTAAGATAAGCAATTTATCGACCTCTGCTTTTTCTCAATCCTGCAGCTTGGATGAATGGTTTAGAGATTTGTTCAATGGAGGTTGATACAGGCAGAGCGAACCTGGTCTTGTCAGCCGGGGTTTCAACCAGATATGTCTACGCCGGGTACCAGAAGAGTGCTGCAACGACGCAGGAGGCAGAAGCGTGGGAGGCGGCAAAGAAGGCCTGCGGCGGCCTGCACTTCCTGGCCATCCAAGAGAACCTGAATTCTGATAGTTGTGTTGGTTTCTGGCTCCTGCTGGACCTGCCCCCACCGCCCGTATGATCTGGGTAGCATGTGTTTTTGTGATTTCCACTGAGATCACCGTAGTATGTGTAGTGCCAACATCAGATTTTGCAATACAAAGGTGTATTATTTTAGTTCGTTAATTACTTATTACTGCACAGAGGTGTTACTACTTGAAAAAGAAGAAGAGGAAAGGCCATAATTTAAAGTTTAGTGCCAGTTCCTGGTTGTTGTGTTATGGTAGCCTGCGCTTTTGAGTCGTGGTTAGTCGTACGAATGTGTACCCCACTACCACTGACTGAAATTTAGTGTTATTTATCTGAAACCTTCAGTTTGTTATTGTATTCAAAATAGAAATTCAACTGCTTCAGAAGTCAATGGCACAATGGAAATGTTGACTTGGGTTTGAAAGTTCTTTTTTTCGAGGATTCACATGTTTAGGAATTTTCCTATGTGTGTCATTTGATTCACATAGTTTAGAACTTTTTATAGGATTCCCCTATACTCTATTTTAAGGAAATTTCCATTCACTTGAACTGAACCTCTTGGCAACAATTTCATTGTTTTCTCTGTGGTATCCTTCTCCTTGTTTCTGCTCCTGCCTTCTCCCCGGATAGTTCCCGACATTTGGCATGTTTCATACTTTGTGGGTGCAACATCAACAGGTTTGCTCCTGATCAAGTTACAACCTAAGATCTATGATTATGGCAAACAATCATTGGTGCTAATCCTACAAAATTCAAGAGGGCATTATATTTTAATCTTGTGTTTTTTCTAGTATCATTCATTTTAGAAACTAGATGATGCGGTACGTGTTCATATATGTTTGTAAAATCAAGTATAAAAGTGATACGGTACATTTGACTAATGTAGAATATCAATCATGGTGAAAAAAATTATGATAATAATTTTGTATATTGTAAAAGGTTGCAATGAATTTCATACAAAAAATTGAAACAACACTTTATCCAATTTATAAAACATCGACAAAATCTTTCTCCGTGTTAAATAGACCCCATCCGGCAGAGGGAACTAAAAGCTAAGTAAGGCTCTACGATAAATAAGATGAATAATGCAATCGGGCTCATCTCTAAAACATTTCTTGCACATATCACCTGAACAATTATGAAACACAATAGGAAGCAAGGATGGTTCAATATTTATCCAATTTGCGACACTATCTGAAACAACCATAACCACATGGTCCATTCTCAAACCACATTGAACACTTCGAATGTACATATAATAAACTCTCACCGGACAAAATAAGTAAATTCATAGTCCCTTCATAACTTATATTCTTTGCGATTAAGCATGAGACCACTGGATCTAAATTCATGGTACGTTCATGACTCAGATTCTTTGCGAATAAGCATGAGACCAGTGGATCTGTTGATCATTGCAGCTACTATGATATAATTCCTGAAAAAATAAGAAAACGGTAGAATAGATTGAATATGTGCCACCATAATACTCTAGTTCAGCATTCCACTTGACTGCAGTTTCATATATTAAGGAAAAAAACATAAATGGCCATAGAGCAGCCAAGATGCGAATTGATTTATTTCACACACGCGGAAGCGGGAAAAAAAGGAAATCGACACACAAGCATGCTCTCCAAAAAAAAAAACACACACACACATGTATTGTCCTTGTTGCCACCGCGTCCACAACCAGATCACACTGCATCTACAGAACTTGTCTCACATCAAATTAATCAAATGTCCATGAAAACATACGCTGGGACATTAGTAATACAAAATGAACACGTATATAATACGTATGTAGCAGCATCAGGGTACCTTACATGAGCGTTGCAGGGCGTCGCCGCTTCCCGCGGTAGGTTTCTGGTCGTCGTCTTCATGCTAGCAAGTGGTAATCGATACAAAGTTTTGCCCCTAGATTTAAGAGGAGATGAAGACCCTTGGTGGTAGAGTGGGTTTTCTCCAGGTGGCTTCGGCGGGTGTGCAAGAAATAGGTGACAATGGGTGGCAATATCGATCTTGACTGTCGGCGGACTGCAGAGCAAAAAAAAAACCTAATCAGATGACAAAATAAGAGATGATCTCAGATTGTGTATGTACCAACACGCTATAAAAAAGTCGGTGGTTCAAATATTGTAGATTTGAGAGAGGAAGAGAAGACTGAAGGCGCCAATCCGTGCTGGAGGACGATGCAAGCAAAATGGGCTAAGAACTGACGATGCAAGCAAAAATCTGCGTGAGTCTCCTCGTATGCCTCCATCAGTGTCTTGTATAGTTATTTCTCAGGGGGGTCGTGGGGAGAGGAAGAGATTACACGGTCTTGGAAAATTGGAGATCAATGGGAAAGATAAAGCGACAACAATAGCCGGGAATGCAGATAGTTCCAGTACCAATCAACCGGTGAGAAGATGGAACAATCAGTCTGTCCGTAACTGAGAAGATGGAACGCTGAGCTATATGCTTGTCAATAAGCGTTCTCTTTGTGAGCTTAATTAGTACTGCATAGATTCCCTCAAAAAAAAAAAAATTAGTACTGCATAGAGGCTATGTTCAGCAATATGAAACAAAATGGGAAAACGAAAAGCCACCAGACGAATGGACGTAGGACGGAACGACATATAATTATACCCCACAGATGGAAACATTAGCAATGCCGTGGCAGGTTACCACATGGACTGGGCAGCCCACTTTGCATCATGGTTGGATGATATGGTGGACCCGCTGAGGTGGCATAGCTGCATGTTGAGAGAAATATGATAGTGGGGATGATCTTCTTAGTTATATAGGATCATATCAATGAAATGAGCCCTTAAAGCACTAGTTTGTTTTTTAGAGAAAAAGGTCTCCCCTCAATTTCATTTAAAGCAACCAAGCAGCTGCAGATGTTCCACCAAAACACAACAACCTCACAAATTTTTCCTTTTGGATTACAAGCCAGATTCAGACGAAGAAACTAAAGAAAACAAAGAAGGAGAATGCAGTAGAATCTCTAGCAGTTTCAGCTCTCTGTCCCTAGCTCCATATTCCTTGATTTACTTCTTCCACTACATCCTCGAATCAACAGCTTATCTGGGAATCCACCTTGCCCAACTCCCGTTTGAATTGTAGACGTCCACAGCCACTCAGCTCCAGCAGCTTAGCGCACAGCATGAACTTATCCTTTTCTTCCTGTTTCACTTGCAAAGAACTCAAGAGTTGGATCCAGCGGGAGATATTGTATATGACAGAATTTGGTTCAGCTGGCCGCTTGTTTTTAAAGCAAGCAACATTCCTAGCTTTTCAAATCCCCGCAAAAACAGCAGCCACCCCATTGTCATACATCAATGTAACTTTGCCATTATATCTACCATTGCTGTTAAAGTCAATCAACATAACTATAATCAAAGGATAGCTACCATTATCAGCAGGTATTATGCATTTAACAGTTCTAACTTATGGGTACAGAATGAAGGCAAATGTGCAATATAGGATAAAATCTCTGGATCCAATTCTGTATTGACAGATACTGCTCCAATGTGAGGCAAAATAAAACGATCAGACATCTGAACATATGTTTCCAGACATAGAAGACAAAATGTATCGCACTATATCAACCTAGATTTTCAGAAATAGAAAGCCGTTTGGGATTTTGGGCTGGCCCAAAATCATGGAAGCTTTCTAAGTGTGCTTTCCAAAGACAATATTAGCGGAAAGTGTTTTTGACACATGAGCACCAGTGCTCCCAGCTTTACACACAAAAAAACAGTATTTGTGAGAGTCCAAAAAAATCTGAAATTCAATATGTGCTTACCTATACACATTCCGATGGTACAGTAGAAATTTCGGGGTAAAATATGCCGTATTTTGAGCTATATAATTTTTTTTGATATATATACATCCGCAAATTTCGCTCAGGTGCACCAAATCTCCACTCCAATAATACCTACTAATGTGAACAATTCAAGCATGGTTTTGAGCAAAATACATCTGACTCTGGTTGCATTTATACGCTTTTTAAACCATAATTTCAAGAACTTTTAGTTAGGAAGCAACCACAATAGATAGCACGTAGGTATATTTGTGCCACAGCCATTTAGTCAGCAGTTATGCGTAATAAAAGAGCATATTTCTTCAGTGTCACATACTCACATGTACTATCTGGGCATCTTCTGCCAGTGAGAAAAATGCATGGTTAAACATACGTCCTTCTTTGGTTGTACAATCATTCAACTAATCTATTCTTTAGCATGTCTTCCACATGTTGTTCTTCCACTAGGATCAGCTTCTACAGTTAAAAAATTCAACAGTTCAATTGCACCCTTTCCTAATAACAAGAGGGAGACGACTCCCTCCGTTCACCAATCTGAGCTGTTTACGTCCAAGAACGAGCTGCCATTGAGCCTGGGTACTCGCTCTTGATTGGGCAAAAGCTTAGCCCATGTCCCGTCGCTGAAAGGACGAGATGTCGCCAAAAGAGGGTGAATAGGCGTTTTAAAAATTATTACAGATTTGGCTTGTAAGAATGCGAAATTAAACTAATGTTTATTTTACAAACACAAAACCTAAATATGCTAGGCTCAACTAAGTGCAACAACAACAACTCAAGCTAAACAAGATAGGCACAAGATATATGTAACACACAAGTGATAGCAAGATACAAGTACATCAAGCACGATGGCTATAACAAGAAAAGTAAACTTGGGTATAGAGATAACCGAGGCACGCGGAGACGAAGATGTATCCGTGTTCCCCCACACAAGGTTAGGTACGTCACGTTGGAGAGATGCTTTCTAAGTGTGCTTTCCAAAGACAATATTAGCGGAAAGGTCTCCCGAACGTCACGAATGCTCACCTTCTTCTCCAAGCCAATACCAGAAAGGTCTTTCCCTTATGGCTAGTTTTTCCTCCACTCTGAAGATGGCAAGCTCCACGAAGGAAAAGCCTGGGCCTCTTCACAATCTTCCTCGAAGAGTTCACCAGAGCATCAACCGTCAAGCCAACTAGGAGGTCACCCCTGCAAGAAAAACAAGCTCACGGTCTCTCACTCGAACGAATCGTAATGGAGAGCTCAACACCTATGCAAGGATGCAAAAGTAAGAACACCAAAGGTGGTCAAATCCTTCACACTCCAGGTCCACCAAAGCAACAAATGCTATGAAGGAACTAGAGAGGAAGAACAAAGGAGGAATCAACAAATGACTACAAGATCTAGATCTGAAGATTTCCCCTCACTTAGAGGAGAAATTGATTGGTTGAGATTGTAGATCTAGATCTCCTCTTTCAAATCCCTCAAGAAGATGCAAGAATCATGGGAGGATAGAGAGGAAGCAAGCTTTTGAGGTTCAACAATGGAGTAGGAGAGAGAGAGCAATAGTGTGGTTGACCTTACCTCCTCAAGGAGGAAGAAGGACTATTTATAGTCCAAGGGGGAAAACTAGCCGTTTGGGGAATTCCTACGACCCGTACTAGCGGTAAAACCGGCACCGCCAGTTCACATGCCGGAATGGTCCGACGAGCAAACCGGCTGACCGAAACCACCGCCGGAAATTTCCAGCACATGAGGCTGGACCGGTTCTGAAACCGGCACGCCGGTTCCCTCACCAGAACGAAACCGCTTTTGCCTGAACAATGTACTAGAACGTGTTCCAGCAAAACCGGAACCATTTCGGCTCACCGAGATATTCCGGCAGGAGAGTCGGCACCACCGGTTTCAGCGTTGAAATCACCAGAACCCCTCAAACCCAATTTTCTCGAAAGAACTTAACTTTGACAAAGTTCTCGAACTCCGATTGAGATGAAACCAATTTTGTTGGAAAGATTACGACGAATAGAACCAAACAATTTTTTTTTGGAAATATTGAGACCCCTCACAGAATATTTTTAGATGATTTAAGAGAGGGAGCCTCCCAACGTCAGGAAATGGTAAAGACGTCCAAACTCGAAAACGCAATAGAAGATGCATGCAGATTCCATTTTCGATGAACTTAGGCTTTCTGAAAAGCTACCAACAAGCTCAAGAACCTCACACAGAGAAACACCAAGAAGCAACAAGAATATAAGTATGCAAAGTATGCAAAGGATTGAGCTTTCTAAGATGATGTGATCAAGTTACCCAACCGAAAGCCCCTCTTCATAGTGCGGCTATCTATCCTATAACCCGGTCTCCCAACAATTACCTTGAGACCAGTAAAAGGTTTGCAAGGCCATACCTTTACCTTGCGCTTCCCGCTTGATCTTGATGACAACGCTTCAAGCTCCACTGAAGACGGAATGCTTCACTTGATCTATTGAGGCACATCTTCACAAGTCCATTATCACCAAAAGGACGACAAGCTTCAAGCATGATATCTTCGATATGCACATCTTGAAGTTGCCCTTCTCAACCTTGATGACATCCATACTTGATGCCATTACCAAAGATATAACACTATATTCATGGCATTCACACTTGAATCCAACATATGGACTTCAAGAAATACCTATGAAATATTCCTTCATATAATCACAAAAAAACATTAGTCCATAGAGGATTGTCATTAATTACCAAAAACACATTTGGGGCAATGTGCCCTTACAGCCGCGCATAGGGCGCATGCCGCCGGCGCCGCCGCTTCCCCTTTCGCTGGCGAAACCACCACCCTCCCAAGCGCCGTAAGCTCCCCCCGACCCCCCTCGATTTGACTCGCTGGTGGGCATCGCTTCTTGCTGTTGCGGAGGACGGATCATTCATCCGTCAAAATGAATCAATTTGGTGGGAGGATTCGTTGATCCTCCTTTTTGATGCTTCATCATCGGAGGTTGGATCATCTTCTTTCCATGGCGTGATCTTATGTCTACGCACGCTTCTATTATTGTAGACAGTGTTGGGTCTCCAAGTGCAGAGGTTTGTAGAACAACAACAAGTTTCCCTTAAGTGGATCACCCAAGGTTTATCAAACTTAGGGAGGTAGAGGTCAAAGATATCCCTCTCAAGCAACCCTGCAATTACGACACAAGAAGTCTCTTGTATCCCCAACACACCCAATACACTTGTCAGGTGTATAGGTGCACTAGTTCGGCGAAGAGATAGTGAAATACAAGTAATATGGATGATTATGAGTGGTAATTGCAATCTGAAATAAAAATGGCAGCAAGCAAACATGTCGCAGAATTGGTTGTAAACGGTGTTTCAATGCTTGGAAATAAGGCCTAGGGATCATGCTTTCACTAGTGGATACTCTCAACAATGATACAATAATTGAATACATAGATATTATCACTTCACTACGCTACTCTGAACCACTCTCCGGTTTGATAACAAACATAAATTCACTGCGTAGGGATGCATAAGCACTCCTTAAAAATCGCATTCCCAATCTATGGATGCCCCACGCTATCAGCTTGAGCATACAAAGATGGTACTAAATAGACACCACAATTCATAAGTATTTCTGTAAATTAAGCTTCAGAAACAAATACGATGTGCACACTGTCACCTTCACACTGTTGGACAAGGTGTCCCCGGAGATCACATAATAAAACCACTTGAGTAGCACAATAGTTGAATAATATCTACTTATTCAACTAGATTACAAAGCTCATGATCACATAAAGATCATACATGGAGAGATAGATAGACCACATAGCTACCGGTAAAGCCCTCAGCCTCGGGGAGAACTACTCACTCCTTATCATGGGAGTCAGCAACGGCGATGGAGATGGCGGTGGAGTCGATGGAGATGGCTCCGGGGGCAATTCCCCGTCCCGACAGGGTACCGGAACAGACTTCTGTCCCCCAAATCTTGTCTTCGGCGGCGGCGGAGCTACAGAACTTTTCGTGGACGGAGGCTGGTTCATTTAGGGTTTTTTCGTCGGGAGGCATTTATAGACGGAAGGGCGAGGTCGGTGGCCGCCGGGGGGCCAGACCACCCCTAGGCACGGCCATGGCCTGGGTCGCGCCTAGGCCTGGTCTGGCCGCCCTATGGCGCTTCTTCGTCCCCCCTCCGGACTTCGTCTTCGTTACGGAAAAATAAGATCTTTGGCTTTTGTTTCGTCCAATTCCGAGAATATTTTTTGTACAACTTTTCTGAAATACAAAACAGCAGAAAACAGGGAACTAGCACTGTGACATCTTGTCAATAGGTTAGTGCTGGAAAATGTATAAAAGTGCAACGAAGTATAAGCAAAACATATATAAATTGGTGTAAATAAGCATGGAGCATAAAAAGTTGTAGATACGTTTGCAACGTATCATGACCAGATCCGGCTTGAGGATTTCCGTGGCGGGAACTCGTGTTTTGATTGGGCCGCAGCTTGCTGGATCCTTAGTTCGTGGACATGGTGTGGTTGCATCGCGCCTCGCACCACCCTATGCGCGGGTGTGCGACATGATACGACTTGGCCCGAGGAGTGGATCAATGGCGGTTGCTGGGCTTCAGCCCAGTACTGTTCATCATGGACTGTTCGAAACAGTTGGATCTCACGATAATTTCCCTATATCTCTTGTACGTTGCAACCCTAATTTCCATTCGAGGGTTGTGTTTGTTCCCCACCCCATTCCGCCAAGATCCACTCTGCCTCCACAGATCTGGCAGGGGATCCGCTCCTGTGACACCAGATCTTTCGCTCAGGTTGTAGCCTCTCCACCGGTGATGGATCGCCGTTTTGGTGGATCCCGCCAGCCTCCCCCAAGAAGATCTCCTCCAAAGAACTACTTTGGGAGTAGACCTAGGGTTGGCTCAGATGCCGATAGGCGTGAAGAACAACGCAGATTGGAAGATGAAAGGCGTCCCGACGAAGCGTGGCAACGAGAAGACTAGCTAAGGAGAGAAGAAGATAGGAGAAGGGCATATCAAGGAAGGCTGCGTGACGAGGAACGCCGCCGCATCGAGGAGAGACACAGTTTACACACTTCAAAAATACTACTCTTTAGAATGAATACTGAAAAAGCGTGAAATTCATCAGTGATTATTTCTTTTTTACCAGATCCCGATCAATGATTGCGGTGGAGGTGGAAGCACCTGGGCAAAGCATCCGTAGACAGATACGTACGCGCGTCGTGCAGCAATGGAGCGGCGTAGGCAGATACGTACGTGCAGCACAAGGGAACAGCACAACGTTCCTACAGTCTTGTTCGAAAGAGTGCGATGTATGCATGCTACCGTGTTGCGGTCGCTTGTGGAAGCAGAGCAGATCCTCCTCGGTAGTCGCGTATCGTGCTCGCCCACGAACGCACCGACCACCCGACCTGTAGGTCTAGTTCTAGAACCAGGAGCACGAAGCATCCGTCGAATCGGATCCACCTTCAGACGCCAGATGCACGCATGAGCTAGTGCGTGTTGTCACACCTCGATCAATCCATCGTACGAGCACGTCGCAGATGAATGAGACGGCCGGCGCCGGCTCGGATAACTTTCGAGCTGCACCTGCACGCGGGTGCCGAGCGGCGAGCTGCATGCCGCTTCCGGTGTTTCGGATGTGCAGGCATTGGCACCATGCGCGGCGCGGTGAAGCGCAGCGCAGCGGCGATGTGAGATGAGAGGAAGGATATCGGCTTCCCATGCAGCAGGTGCAGATCGGTGAGAGCAGAGGAGAAGCGAGCGCCGGCCCGTAGGCCCGGCCGGTGGCTAGATCTTCACGCACAGATTCTATTCCCTCCATGCATCCACCGATCATGGTTACGTACGCGCTGCCCAGGGCTAGCTACTGCGCTTCTCTCCAACACAGTGGCTACCTGCACACACCTTGCCTGCCCCGCCTAGGCGTAGCTACCTACTTACTCGATCCATCTCTTCGACCCTGTCCCCAAATCTAGCTTCTATGCTACTGTACGTACCTACCTCGTAGATACGATCGTGTACGCACGCAAGGTTCATCCGTGTCTGTGCTCAGATTTCATGCCATGCACAATCGTACACTCGCTTGGCTTCTGGATCGACCCATGGATCTTCGTACGTGCGCCGCGCGCGCCAGCAAGCAGCTGGGATATTCTGGATCGGTCGATCGATGGAACTACGCACGTCTCTGGCCGATTTTTTTTTAAAATATATAAGCCCATTGGCCCGGCTTTATAAATAAAGCCATAGTAGCAACATAGTAGTGTTGCAATGACAGTTCGAGATCACCAGCACAACCACACTCTAGATTAAGGTCTCATACTGCCTTATAGGCAGCCCACAACAAGAAAATAGAGACGACATGATAACAGTAGTCAAGAGCTCTCCGTCCTCATCCTCGCGTAAAGCCGCCTAAGCTCGCCTAGCGCCTCATCCAAAAGGTTCCTGTCCCGTTGTTTGATCAGAACCCTCCAGCTTTGCATGTGAATAGACATGGTGAAGAGAACATCAGCTAGATGTCCGATCAACTTCCCTTCGATAGCTAGCTTGTTGCGTGTGTTTTAAAGCGTCCAGCCTAGAGCTGCGAAGGCGAACCAAGCTAGCCTACGTAGAGGTCCGGAGAGACCTTGGACTATCACAATGAACTCACCGACCCCTGTCGGATTCCAGTTACATGGGAGGAGTTCCCGCACCCCTGCCCACATGAACTTGGCCAGGTGGCATCAGAAGAAGATATGGTCGCAATCCTCCAGCATGCCACACATAGCGCAACTCCCGTAAGATGGTCCACGCCTCTTAGCCACCTGTTCCGCTGACGGTAGCTTCCCCCTAATCAATTGCCACAGAAAACTCGGATCTTGGGCGGCACCCTCGTTCGCCAAACATCCTTGAAGTACGTAACTGACGCCCCTTGCGACAGTCGGAGGTATGTTGAGTGTGTGGAGAAAGCCCCAGAGTGTTCCAGTGCCCAAGACACCTGGTCCTCCCTCCTTCGAAGGGATGCAACTCGAAGATTCTACAGAGGTTCTCCCATTCAACTACCTCAGCAGTGCCAAAGGTTCTCCTGAACCTAATGTTCCACCCCACACCCGTCCTCACTCCCGCCACTGTGGTGAAGTGGTTGTCACAACAGGCGAACAACCGTGGGAAAAGCAGGTGGAGAGGTCCCTTCCCCTTCCACTAGTCCAACCAGAAATATGTCCGTCTCCCATTTCGGACATGGTGTCGTGCCCCAAGCTTAAAGTGCCACCTCACCTTCTGGATGGCATTCCAGATCTGTGACCCTCTCGTCGGAACCTCTGGTGAGAACAAGTCTCTGTCGCCAAGATATTTAGCCCTAATGAGGTCTGCCCAAAGGCCTTCCTCTCCCTGGTATAGTTTCCAGATCCACTTGAGCATGAACGCAATGTTCATGGCTTTCGTGTTGAGGATTCCCAATCCCCAAACGCTTTCGGCTTACACAAAGTGGCCCAATCCACCATGTGATATTTGCCCTTGTTGCCTGAGACGCATTCATAGTCACGTGCGTCATGTCGTATAGTAGGTAGAGCCCCATGGCGAACATCGGTAGGCTCGACAGGCACGATTTAGTCAGTTCTAGCCTCCCTGCTGACGCCAGGAAGAGCCCCTGACATGGCTCCACCCTATGGCCAACCTTCTCGGTGAGGAAGAACCAGTCCGCCACCGAAAGTCTTTTGTCGCTGACCGGCAATCCCATGTATTGGATGGGGAAGCTCCCTAGCTTACAGTTCAGCGCATTCGCCACCCTAACTCGCTTGTCATCGGAGACACCTGTCACAATGACTTCACTCTTATTGAAATTAATCTTCAGCCCTTCATATTCTCGAAGCATATAAGAAGGAATTTCAAGTTCGCAATTCCCAATTGCGTCGGTTCAATCATAACCATAGTGTCATCCGCGTATTGGAGATGTGTAACTCCCCCTGGAATCAGGTGAGGCACTAACCCCTGTAGGTGCCCCGCCTCCTTGGCTCGAGTCAAAATTGCAACCAAGGAGTCAGCCATGAATTAGTCAAACAGGAGAGGGGACAGTGGGTCCCCTTGCCTCAATCCCCTTGCATTTCGGAAGTATGTACCAATCTCCCCATTGACATTGATGGTTGTCTGACCCTCGGACACCAATTGTAATAGCCGGTGCACTACCCCCGCCGAGAAACCCTTTCTCAGGAGTACCTCCCTTAGGAACTCCCAGTTGACCCCATCATAGGCCTTTTCGAAGTCCAGTTTGAGAAACAACCCTCAAAGTTTCTTGACCTGTAGCTCATGAGCAATCTCATGTAGTGTCAACACTCCCTCGTGTAAGCATCTGCCCTTAATGAATGATGTCTGGTTTCGGTCTATCGTCCTATGAGCTAGCAAAGCTAATCTAATCGCATAAGCCTTCGCAACAAACTTGAAAATAACATTGATAAGGGCGATAGGCCTAAACTGCTTGATGTCATCCACCCCTTTAACCTTCGGGATAAGGGAGCTAATCCCGAAGTTCAAGCGGGCAATGTCGACTCTCCCTAGAGTGAAATCTTTCAGAATCTGAAGAATGGGAACTCAGAGGATATCCGAGTATCTCTTAAAGAAGGCCACTCGTAGCCCATCTAGACCAAGTGTCGAGTTAGTCTTCATCGAAGAGAGGACCTCGTCCAATTCCTCTGGAGTGAATGTCACCTCTAGCGCAAGGTTCTCCTCACGTGAAATCCTGGCCGGTTCATCCCATAGACCAGCGCCAACGAGAATGCCCTCTCTTCTCCAGCTGATCCCATCATGCCGGAGTAGAACTGATAGATGTGGCCCATCATCTCTTTTTGGTCATCTATATCGCCAGCCTCTACCCTAAGACGTGGAATCATGCATTTCCTCCGCCTGCCGTTGGCGATCGCATGGAAGTACGCCGTACATGAGTCTCCTTGAAGCGTCCATTTTAGTCGACTACGTTGTTTCCAGTATTGCTTCTCCACCTCATCAAGGTGTACAAGTTGATCCTCCAGGTGGTACAGTAGTGTTGCCTGCCAAAACCCACCGGCGAGCAGCGACGAGCAACACGCAGAGCCGAGAGGCTCCCAGGACTGCTGGTGGGCCCTGGTCCCTCGGGCGACAGCCCGCAATGCTCGGCACACGTCCCGGCGGTTGCAGGCGTGCCACCTGACCTATACCTGGTCGGAAGGTGTTGGATTGCTTCAATTAGTTTCCTGCATGGTAGACACGTAAACATTAAATGAGCCTCGATCGGCTCTCAGGTTACCCTGTGAATCGGCTCAAAGAGCCGATTAACCCATGGTTCATAATGGATCTGCAATAACATGGGGGTTCTGCTTTATCAATGCTAAGCTAAATCAATCTACGACAGTTTAGGGTTTTCACCGCATAACCGGAACATCCTACACGTAGTTGAGCCTGGCAGATACGAAAGATAACAGCAAACTAACCCAAAATGAGGCCTAAAAACCAACACGGAGTCGATTCCCGGAACATCCCTTCTTGGATCGGCAAACCATACCTTACGCACTACTGGATCGTTCAACCCGTTTGCAACGCCTAACCATGCAGATATCAAACTAATCCTCGAAGAACAAGGAACAACTATAACAGATCGAATCTACTAAATAAAGATGAAGCAGGTGCTGTCCTTACACCTAAAATAGGTGTAAGGACAGCTAGATATCTAGGGGCAGCACACGTGAACGTATCGAAAAGCATCGATGCAAGCCCTAAAACATCTACGATAAACAGTGTTACTCGACATCAAAAAGGCTTCAGACGAGCAACACCAAACAACGAATAAACAGATCGCCTAGATCGCAAGATGCGATCTAGGCAGCATGACGCTACCGGAAGAAACCCTCGAAACAAGGGGTGGCGATGCGCCTGGTTTGTGTTTGTTGTGAACGTGATCGTCCTCCTTTCTCAATAACCCTAGGTACATATTTATAGTCCGTGGACTTTCTATCTTTAGAAAAGACCTAACTGTGTACGTGCCAAACTCTATCTCTTAATTCTAAACTAAGATGCAATCTACTATAATACACATATACACGGGCAATCTAGCCCAAATTCTCGCACGAGGCCGATTCAGAGATACTCCACGTGTATATCCTCCAAGCCCATCTCAATTACGGCCCATCTCTTGATCCGGTTAAAATCTGGTGATAACACATGCCCCCTGATACGTCTCCAACGTATCGATAATTTCTTATGTTCCATGCTACTTTATTGATGATACCTATATGTTTTATGCACATTATATGTCGTATTTACGCATTTTCTGGAACTAACCTATTAACAAGATGCCGAAGAGCCAGTTGTTGTTTTCTGTGTTTTTGGTTTCAGAAATCCTAGTAAGGAAATATTCTCGGAATTGGACGAAATCACCGCCAGGGTCCTATTTTTGCACGAAGAAGACCGAAGGGGAGTCGAAGTGGGGCCACGAGGTGGCCGGTGATAGGCGGCGCGGCCCGGCCCGGCCGCGCCACCGTCCTGGCCCCTCGTGCCGCCTCTTGACCTGCCCTTCCTACAAATAGCCTCCGTCGCGAAACCCCCAGACGAGAGCCACGATACGGAAAACCTTCCGAGCCGCCGCGAATCCCATCTCGGGGGATTAGAGATCGCCTCCGCTGCCGGAGAGGGGATTCATCTCCCGGAGGACTCTTCATCGCCATGATCGCCTCCGAGTGATGAGTGAGTAGTTCACCCTGGACTATGGGTCCATAGCGGTAGCTAGATGGTCGTCTTCTCCTAATTGTGCTTCATTGTTGGATCTTGTGAGCTGCCTAACATGATCAAGATCATCTATCTGTAATACTATATGTTGTGTTTGTCGGGATCCGATGGATAGAGAATGCTATGTTATGGTGATTATCAATCTATTGTTTATGTGTTGTTTATGATCTTGCATGCTCTCCGTTATTAGTAGAGGCTCTGGCCAAGTTTTTACTCTTAACTCCAAGAGGGAGTATTTATGCTCGATAGTGGGTTCATGCCTTCATTGACACCTGGGACAGTGTAAAGAAAGTTCTAAGGTTGTGATGTGCTGTTGCCACTAGGGATAAAATATTGATTCTATGTCTAAGGATGTAGTTGTCGATTACATTACGCACCATACTTAACGCAATTGTCTGTTGCTTTGCAACTTAATACTGAAAGGGGTTCGGATGATAACTGAAGGTGGACTTTTTAGGCATAGATGCGGTTGGATGGCGGTCTATGTACTTTGTCGTAATGCCCAATTAAATCTCACTATATTTATCATATCATGTATATGCATTGTTATGCCCTTTTCTATTTGTCAATTGCCCGACTGTAATTTGTTCACCCAACATGTTTTTATCTTATGGGAGAGACACCTCTAGTGAACTGTGGACCCCGGTCCTATTCTTTACATCGCATACAATCTACTGCAATACTTGTTTTACTGTTTTCTTGCAAACAATCATCTTCCACACAATACGGTTAATCCTTTGTTACAGCAAGCCGGTGAGATTGACAACCTCACTGTTTCGTTGGGGCAAAGTACTTGGGTTGTGTTGTGCAGGTTCCACGTTGGCGCCGGAATCCCTGTTGTTGCGCCGCATCACATTTCGCCACCATCAACCTTCAACGTGCTTCTTGGCTCCTACTGGTTCGATTAAACCTTGGTTTCATACTGAGGGAAACTTGCTTCTATACGCATCATACCTTCCACTTGGGGTTCCCAACGGACGTGTGCATCTACGCGTATCAAGCTAAATTTCTGGCGCCGTTGCCGGGAGATCAAGACACGCTGCAAGGGGAGTCTTCACTTCTCAATCTCTTTACTTTGTTTTTGTCTTGCTTTATTTTATTTACTACTTTGTTTGCTGCACCTAAACAAAACACAAAAAAATTAGTTGCTAGTTTTACTTTATTTATTGTCTTGCTCTCTATATCAAAAACACAAAAAAAATTAGTTACTTGCATTTAGTTTACTTTTGTTATCATGTCTAGCTCTGTACTTGTTACTTCTTCACCTGAGGAATTAGTTTTTACTTTTAAACAAGGGGATGAGGAAAGTTTTAAAGATGCTTGGTCTAGGATTTTTACTTCTTATCGTAAACTGAACCTCAAATGACTCTAAGTTTGCTCCTTAGTAATTTTTATTTTGGTCTTATGATTCGCTATAGATATGCCTTGGATGCTCTGGTGGGAGGAGATTTCCTTCATTGTAATGGGGATCAAGCTTTTAATGCCATAAAAAAATTGGTTGCATCACACGATTCAGCTAATAACTTTGATTCAGCCCTTATTAGCATTTATAATAGATTAAACACTCTTGAAACAAGTGCATCTCGCCTAAATGAAAATTATGGATATATTCGTAACCGTCTTGATCAAGTTTTAGTGAACTCTGAACCTTCATTGTGGGATCCTACTATTAAAATTGTCATAGGAAACCAAACTCGTCGTGCTAATTGTGATATTATGACTGAATTTTGCCTAATGCCTGAGAGTATTCATAAATCATTGAAACTTTGGGAATTCTCTGAAGGGGGAGAAGGAATAACTCTTATTGATAACTCTGTTATAATTCCCAAAGGGATAGCTGCGGGTGTGCATACAACCATTCTTGGGATAACAATATCTATTGATTACCTTGTCATTGAATGCGCAGGAACATGACAAATCACACTCGGAAGATCCCTGCTGAAACTGTTGGGAGCAGTCATAGACGTGAGAGAAGGCACCTTAAAATTCACCTCTACACCCGGGGGTAGCCATACATTTCCTAAGCCAAAGAGTAAGAAAGAGGACCAGAAAGGTAAAGGTAAAACCCAAGGTAATGTCAATGTTTCATCTCTCGATGTTACTTGATTTGCACTTTCTGCGCCTAGCTGAAAGGCGTTAAAGAAAAGCGCTTATGGGAGACAACCCATGTTTTTACTACAGTACTTTGTTTTATATTTGAGTCTTGGAAGTTGTTACTACTATAGCAACCTCTCCTTATCATGTTTTTGTGCCAAGTAAAGTTTCTATGTTAAAGTTGATGTTATATTTGGGATCGCTGCGCAGAAACAGCATTGCTGTCTGTCACGAATCTGGGCACAAGTCTCTGTAGAAAATTCTAAAAAATCTACCAATTTATGAGCGTGATCCTCAGATATGTACGCAACTTTCATTAGTTTTGAGTTTTTCCATTTGAGCAAGTCTGGTGCCACTTTAAAATTCGTATTTACGAACTGTTCTGTTTTGACAGATTCTGCCTTTTATTTCGCATTGCCATGTTTGCTATATTGGATGAATTTCTTTGATCCATTAATGTCCAGTAACTTTATGCAATGTCCAGAAGTGTAAAGAATGATTGTGTCACCTCTGAATGTGTGAATTATTAATTGTGCACTAACCCTCTAATGAGTTTGCTTGAAGTTTGGTGTGAAGGAAGTTTTCTTTGATCCATTAATGTCCAGTAAATCTCACTATATTTATCATATCATGTATATGCATTGTTATGCCCTTTTCTATTTGTAAATTGCCCGACTGTAATTTGTTCACCCAACATGCTTTTATCTTATGGGAGAGACACCTCTAGTGAACTGTGGACCCCGGTCCTATTCTTTACATCGCATACAATCTACTGCAATACTTGTTTTACTGTTTTCTTGCAAACAATCATCTTCCACACAATACGGTTAATCCTTTGTTACAGCAAGCCGGTGAGATTGACAACCTCACTGTTTCGTTGGAGCAAAGTACTTGGGTTGTGTGGCACGTTTCGCCGTTGTTGCGCCGCATCACATTTCGCCACCATCAACCTTCAACGTGCTTCTTGGCTCCTACTGGTTCGATTAAACCTTGGTTTCATACTGAGGGAAACTTGCTTCTATACGCATCATACCTTCCACTTGGGGTTCCCAACGGACGTGTGCATCTACGCGTATCACCCCCTGGTTTTGGCAATGATAATTTCAAAACCACCCTGTTTTTTTTTTCTTCGTAGGGTCACGTCGTGGCAGAGCAGAACTGTCACATTATCCTTTCATCATGATGCCTTGTCTTCTCAACTTCTCTGCATGATTTGACAGTTTTGGCACCACGTCCTCGGA
This sequence comes from Lolium multiflorum, assembly GCA_030979885.1. NCBI lineage: Eukaryota > Viridiplantae > Streptophyta > Magnoliopsida > Poales > Poaceae > Lolium > Lolium multiflorum. Next base: position 145,012,275 of record CM061752.1, read on the forward strand.
AATCACCGCAATATTCAATCTCCACTATATCCCCTTTATTTAACCGCGTCGAGCAGTTCGCTTTTTCATCCCCTGCTCCGTACTAGCCATCGGAAAACCCTCCTTCACACCATGGACTCCTCCTCCTCCTCCTCTACCTCCTCAGGACTTTCTTGCCTATCCTCTCCCCTTCGAGAGCCGACGCGAGAGTGGGACTCGATGGCGGCGTACAACATCCTCGCCCCAACGAAGTGGGACGAGGAGGACCATGATTCCTCCGTCTGGTCCGAGGATGACAAGTCCTTGACCGACGGAGAAGACGACTTCCAATTCCTCGTCGATGGGAAGCTGGAGGCGAAGAGCGAGAATGACTCCTTCTCCTGGGACGACTTCACCTCCTCCGACGAGGAGGAGGAAGAGGAGAGTGACACCTCCTCCGACGAGCCGCCGGCGAAGCGCTTCTGCTTCGGGTCGGACGCCGACGACGACGAGGAGGAAAAGGCCCCTGCCGAGGGCTACGGCAGCAGCGACGAGGAGCTCGCCGGCAGCAGCGCCGATGGCAGCCACGACGGCGACGACGAGGGCAGCGACGGCCCTTAGACTAGGACTACTAGCATAGGACTAGTAGTAGTAATCGGGTCTTCTTTTGTTCTTCTTTTCCTGAGCAATCGGCTCTTCTCTGTAAAAATCCTCTTTATTAATGAAGAAAATGTTTCTATGTCAATTTTGCTTTCATATCAATTTTGTCGATTGTCAAAGCAAGTCAACACGCAAAGAGCCGATGGCAGCGCATCGGCCTTCACCACAAAATGCGAGTAAAGCCAAACCAGTCGCCTATTCAAACGGTAACCTGCAACCCTTGCCTGCAAGAGTAAACTCAGATCCCCAAATTGCCGCTCGAACAGACCCAACTTACGGCCACGCAAATCTCAGATCTCAATCACACAGACTCAACTCCGCCGCGAATCCAATGGCGGAATCATCCAACACCAACACTACGGTCTCTGGCCTGAAGGTAATCCCCATCCGCTCCTCGCTATCCGAGCATAGTGTTGGAATTAACAGCAAACACCTGAATTAATGTCTCATTCTGTCATTAATTTTTAGGTATCAGACATTCTGCTGTCGCATCCGTCTCTTCCAAATTCTCTCGGTCTTGGCCCTCGTTCTACCGAGAGTCCTGCTCATCTGATTTCATGCGAGGCCAATAGAATTCCCTCCGTGAACCAGAACTTAGATCTATCTTCTTGGGCCGACTGCTTACGAGCCTGGCCTAATCCTCCTGAAGATTGGGTTTCATGGTATAATAGAATAGCCAAAACTCACCAAGCCACCTGGGAAACCACAGGAATAGCCGATGCTTTAGCTTTATCACTGTCTCCCCTTGAGAAACATGAAAACCTTCTGAAAACCATCGGCTACTTTTGGTCTGATGCTTTGAATTGCTTCATGTTTGGCCATGGCTCCATGACACCAACCCTACTAGACGTGGTCATGATCACTGGTCTAGACATTGCATCCCCAAGTCCCTCTGCTTTTATGCTGCCAAAGGTCCCTTTCACCCTCTCTTCCAAAACAGAGTGCAAAAACTGGGGTGCTTATCTTCGACGCCGCATGAAAAACAAAGGCCCTGTAACAGAGAAAGAACACACGGCCTTCCTGAATTTCTGGTTGGAACACTTCATATTCTGTGGCCCTTCACTTGCTCCCACCAAGAATTACCTTTCCTTGGCCTATGAACTTGCCAGAGGCACCCAGCTTGGCATTGGCAAACTGTTCCTTGGAGAGGTCTATCGATATCTCCAACTAATGTCTGTCAAACTGTTTTCCCAAAAGACAGTCAAAATAGGAGGTCCCTGGTGGTTTATTCAATTATGGGCTCAGCTATACTTCCAGAACCACATCCCAAACTTCTCACGTCTGGCCACTCGCACCTTTCCAGATGCCAACGCTAAGCAAATCCGATGCACTAGCTACGCCAAGCTTTGTATAGCCTTCCGGGCAGTAAGCTGATTCCCAAGGAAGCGTCAAAATGTGTAACATCCCAGAAATTCAAAACAAAATAAATAAATTCCCCTAGTTCCAAATTTTGGAACCAACAAAAACTTTTATTAAATTAAGTTTGGTACATAATAATCTTGCTTAATTCTTGTGCTATTGCCATGATTGCTTGTTATGAGTATTTGAAATAATCTTAAACCCTAAAACCTCACCCCTCTTCTCACCACCCTAGTTAAAATAAAATAAAAGGAAATTAAATGAGAAAAAGGCATATGTGCCTATGGCTATAATTATAAATCTTTACCCTAGACCTTTCCACTTTATTTAGAGGATTGGAAAAGCTTCATAAACCTTATATAGTACTTCTTAAATCATTTCCAAGTTGAAACCAAAGAAAATAAAAAGAAACTAAAAATGCCATAGAGGCATATGGGAATAATATAGCAAATATGTGAACTTGAGAAAATTGACCCTAGGACTTGTTGTGAATGGTTGGATCACTTCCATATACCATTTCAACAATCAACAACACCATTTTGAATCCAACCAAGTCAAAATAAAATTTAAATGCACCATATGCATAGAGGCATATGTGGCACATAACCATTTCACCAAACCATGCCCTATGACTTTAAACCTTAACCAAATGATGTGAAACCTTCAACAAACTTAATATAACCCTAAATTAACCCTAACCCATGTCCAAGCAAATCAAGGGGAAACATTTACAAAAATAATAAAAATTGACACATCATCTTATGTGTTATAGCTATCTTTGCAAATCTTTGAACAAGACCATTGGAAATGGTTTCAATGATCTTAAAATGTTTTTAAACTAATAAGAACCACATTAGAGTCAACTAAAGTCAAATTAAATAAAGAGAAATTAAAGAGGGAGAAAATCCCAATTTCACTCACATAAACAATATGCCAAATTGCAACTCTTCAACCTAGGCCAAAATTGCTTGCCCTCTTGCTTGTAAAATACTTTAATATGATAAACTAACACAAATGCATCCTTGGATCAAGAATCAAACCCAAAGAAATCAAGATTTCATCATACATGTGATAATGGTCATATGGCCCAAAAATAATTTCTTCACTACTTTACCCCTCTGGTTTTCTCAATTCTTAAACTAAACTTAGTCAACCAATGCCATCATCCAAGACCATGTCAAGGTCTACAACTTTCATGTTGAACATCAGGGTTAAAGTTGACCAGGTTGACCAGTAGAGATTTGACAAGTGGAGACTTTGAAACTATGTGAAGATAACCCCAAATTTGAAATCTCACAAACCTTTGCCAAAATGACCACCACCACCACCAATCTTTCACATTATTTATATAATTGAGTTGCACCAAAAAGAATTTCAAAATTCGACCAAAAGTTTCATGCGGCCATTTACTCAAACACTTGGCAGGCATCATTTCAGATTGGACACACACCCTTCTACACACTGGATTTTAGCCTCCACCCCTTTTCATATGTGATCATCAACCTCCTGTACCTCCCCTGCATCAAGCCTGCCAGTTTGCACTGAGTAAAGTGGTGGCATGATCAAAAACTCCACCATGCCGACCTCAAGGACACCACCATGTCACCCTATCTCCTCATCTCTCTCTGGTCCACTCAACCTTGCCAAACTAGCCTCTCTCACTCTGCAAAGCAAGCTAGACAAGGTCTCTGGACAAAAGGAAGCCTCCACAGCCCTAACTCGACCATGATCACCGCGCCAGGACACGCCAGCGCGCGCACTGGCATGTCACTGGACGCACCGTACACCGCGTCGCCTGGTCGTCCCTCTTCCTCTCCTCGTGCACGCCACCTCCACACCGCCCTGCTAGACAACCTCATAGGCTCGCGGAAGCCCCGTCGACGTCGCCATGATCGCCACCCTGCCGCCCAGTACCGTCCTCGTCGCAGAAGCTCTCGAGCCATCCCGTCGTCCCCTGGACGCGCCAGCTACGCCCAGAGCCTGGCCTAGACGTCGCCTACAAGATGCTGCCCTCGCCCCGACCTTTCGCACGCCGGAGCGGCCGCGCCATGAGCGACCCCTCTCAGCACCCGCGGCACCACCCCTCCCCTATAAATAGAGGAGCTCCGGGCACCATTTCTTCACAACATTTCCCCTCTCACCACTGGTTCTCCTCGCATCAATAGCTAGTCCGATTAGCACCTCCACCGCCGGAATTTCAAGATCGGAGCCGCCGGAGGCTGCAGCTCACCATCGACGATCAACGCCTCCTCAAGCTCCGCCACTGTACCAGGAGCCTATTCACCCTCGCCAACGTCGCCTCGACCCTCTCCCTCGACCTCCGGCTACCTACAGCGCCCTCTGACCCCCTAGGTACGCCGCCAGCACGCCGGGATCTCGTCGGAGACGACGATGCTCCCCGGCCGTTCGATCGAGTTCTGATCTAACGGATCACATCGCTCATACCGTTTCGCCCCTTTAAGGGTCACTGACGGGTGGAGCCCGCAACGTCAGGCGGCCCGCGTGTGCTAGTCACACTGCTGGGCCGGCCCAAGTCTGTTTCGCCCGTTTAGCCCATTTAGAGTTCCCGCCAAGCCCAGTAATTCAAAAATGGAATTTCTGTTAATTTCGAATTCCCTGCTGATGCCTAATTCAAAATTGAATAGTTTGAAATCTACCAAACCAAATCTAGCAAATTTTATATATTCAAAAATCTCATGAAATTATCTAAACAATGCCACTGGCCTCATGTCCGAATTCGTAATTAAATTCAAATGATAAAAATAACAAGGCAGGGCCTTTTCTGACTTCAAATAAATATTAGAAATTATCTATAAATGATTTTAAGTTGATTCCAACTCTAATAAATCACATTTGACATAATCTAATTGTTTATGCAAAAATATAGCATAGTTGTTTTGCATGATCATGGACTAGAGTCAATTAATGGCTATGGAGCCATTTCTAGCCCTTTAACACATACACATAAACCTATTCAAATAGTATGAGGGTTTCTCTCTCATTTAAATTGTGATCTTAAGTAATTCAACTAGAGGTACTGACCTTGGTCAAATAAGTCTCATGCTTGGTTACTTAGAGTTTTTAAATCATTTAGATGATAGTTTAACTTATATGAGGTATAGCTTCTCACTTAAATCATTACTCCAAATGGTTCAATGAGAATTGATAACACATGTATTAATGACCCATAGGTTCCTATTGGAAAATATTAAATCATCCTCATAAGTAGTATTTAAATTTTTCAAAACCTATCTATTAAATCATATGAGATACTTTGGTCTCATTTAAATCTTGCCTCAACCAAATTAATATGAGGTAGATCCCATGGTCAATTAAAACTCACATTAAATTAATTAATAATATTAAACCATTGCAAGGTGTTATTAAAATGGTATGAGGTGCTCACCTCATTTAAATCATCTTTCTCAAATAAAATGAAGTAATGTATTGACCTTTAATTTCCTAGGCTCATACTTGCTCACTTATAGATTTTAAATCTAAATAGCATTTAATTTTTTTAAAGGTTAATTAAATCACATGAGATGATGAATCTCATTTAACTCACTTTTCTCAAATACTAAGTGTGAAGTGTTGACCTTGGTCAACATGGGATCATCCCTGGTTATTTAAGAATATTAAATCTCCTCAATAGTAGTCTTTTAAATTAATTACAATTATGTGTTAAATCATATGAGAGGTATGCCTCTCATCTAAAATCTTGTTCTCAAATAATTCAACATGAGGTAGTGATCATAGTCTATGTAATCTCATATTGAATTATTTGGTGGCATTAAATCACTACCATGTTAGTATTAAATTGTAGGAGGTATGGAACCTCATTTAAATCCTTGTCTCAAATGGTAAGTATGAAGAGGTTGACTTTGGTCAACCTAGGTCATATATTATTCATAATAGAAATTAAATCTTAAGAAGATTCAATGAGAGGAAATTATTTTCTCACAAACTAAAGAGAAACCCTAACTCCATTTTCAATGAGAGGAAATTATTTTCCTATTACTAAATAAGGAAACCCTAGCATAATCTTGTAATAAATGTTAAGTAGTGATGCTAGATCATTGTGTGAGCCACTAAGGCTAATTAAGAGTATTTAAGTATTGTTTGGTGATTGTATCCTCGTATTTGTTTATAGACGCTAGTACCGGAGACTATCAAGAGGAGGAGGTATTCTACCAAGAGGAAGAAGAAGAACACTTTGATCACCTCACCAATCAAGGCAAGCTAATATTAATGCCAGCTATTACCAGTGCAAGCTAATAAACTTGCTAACCCTCATGGTGCAAAGCTCTACCTGAGCAAGGCATCATTACATTTTACTTTATGAACCTATCCCAAAGTTTTACTTTACAAGCTTTACTTGATTTTATTTATCAAAGTTATTTTGTGAGGATTCACTTGGTTGAATTATAGAGTAGTACAAGAGAATCACACCTAGCCTAGCAAGCTCCAAGATACATAGCACCCCTCATGAAGTAGTTGCTAGTGCTAATCAATCAAAAATTGGACTACTCTAGATGGGAACATGTGACTTTGAAATGAAGTTGAAACCTTGGAATGATGGTTCATTCCATTGAATGACTTTGAAGGTGAATATGACCAAGAGAAGATGGTGATTTTTGATATAAAACTGATGGTTGGGTTCGGATGCGATACCATTCCAATTTTGAAAGTACCCCCACAATACCCAACATGGGTAAGGGCTTAACTAGAAATTTATGTATCTTAGTATGGGTTCCCTCTAAACAAGCGTCATAGGGGTTATGCCGAGGCTGCCTCCGTTGAAAGTGAATTGATGTGAAATGACGTGATTGAGGTGAACTGTCCGGCCCAAGCCCTGTGCAGTTCCCAGGCTGACGGTGTGTCTTCACTGGGAGGCCAAACTCATGGGGAGAGGTGCCTATACTAGGGTATGTAAGTGAAAGGTTATGATTGATAGTCCGCATACGGAGTATGATAAATCAGGGCCAGTTAACCCTGACGGATTATTGCAAATGTTGTGGCACAAGTGTACGACCTCTGCAGAGTGTAGAACTATTCGAATAGCCGTGTCCACGGTTACGGACGATTGGAAAGGCCATACTGTTCCGTCATCAGACCATTTTCAAAAATGTGACATATGACTGGTGACTTGAATTTGAAAGGTGAATGGTGACTTTGAATTGAATCACAACAGAGTTGTGGGAATGACACTAATGTTCCCATTTGAGTTAGTCTAGTGATTCCAGCATCTTTACTAAATGTTTATGAAATAAACTTGGCTTTATGCAAATAAACCTAGAGCTTAGTATCCCCTTACCACAATTGGTAGTGATTACACTGGTATTAGTTTGCGAGTACTTTAAAAGTACTCATGGCTCTGTCCCTGGCTATTCAAATGGCCAGACTTTGAAGGTGAACAGCTGTACGAGGAAGATGGGCAGCAGAACGTCTACGACAACTAGGACCGCTCCTGACGTCAAGCGTTGGCCTGTGGATTAGATAGCCACTACTACTTCGCTCTTTGTGATGTTCGTTGATCAATAGATCAACTTCTATTGTAATATTGGATCATGTGATCCCTCTTTGTAAGACGATTATGTGCTGTAATAAATGATGACTCTATGATATTCAACTATTATGTCTCGCAACAACAATATTCCTGGGATTGCGATGTACGGCATAATAGGCATCTGGACTTAAAAATCCGGGTGTTGACAAAATGGTTCAGCATCTTCTTCCAAGGCCTGGACAATCCCCTCTTCTTTCCTTACAAGGAATCTGAGCATTTTGAGAATCCGGTCTCCTTCAGGCTAGACAGCTTTGCCGATGACATCAGCACCCGGCAATTGTATTCCACCATGATTCGTCCATGTTTCCTTCCGGTGGGCATGAGCACCTCCAACATGATCATCAAACCTGGTTATGAGTCCTATCAGCCGGTCGTAGCAGCCCGGCAGTTTGGTCTTGGGCAGGTGTCTCCCCATTTCTTCCTCCATCACTTAACAGAGAGTAGAGCTGACTTGCCCGATATCCTCACTGGTCAGAGGTGTTACTCTTTCTTTGATGCTCTAGCCATCCCTGTTCCTCACAACCTCTCTTTTACCTCATCAACCGATGGTTTTGAGACCTGGTGGTCAATGTGGAAGAGTCATGCCTTCAGGAGAGCTCTGGGACCCTTGTTGAAACAACTTGATGATGAATATGATATCCCTGCAGAACAGATACCACTACTCACAAATTATCTCGAAGTGGTTTACAACGATTTCTTTCCTTTTATAACCTTGCTCTACCTTCTTGTAGCAACAAGACGGTCCAGAACCTGTACATGATGACAGCTCCCCTTTCAGCTTCCTCCCACCAGCTCTAGTGGTCCTCTTCTGCAAAAACTCACCACCCTTGAAAAAGGTTGTGATGCAGAGCCAGCCGATTTCACCAAAATCGGCTTCTAAGAGCAGAGTATCTTCTGGGCCGGCTGCCCCCCGAGCCTCAGCCACGGCGAGAACAGCAGTGAGGAAAGTAGCTGCCAGGAAGACCTTGAAGCGCCAAAACCCTACTCCAGCTCAAGAAAATTTGCAAGTAAGCTGATCCATGCCTTGGCTGATTTCTATCCTTCTAGGCTTTTGCAACATGCTTGTATTTCTTTTACAGGCCTCCACTGAGGAAAACTCCAGTGAGGAGACACAGTCCAGTCGAAGGGACTCGAGCTCGGGAAACTATGAGAAAACCACCACGCAGAACCAGCCAGACTTGCCACCGTCGGCTTCTAAGAAAAGGTCAGCTCCTGAACCTGCCGCTTCCCAGGCTCCAAACAAAGCAGGACAGGGCGGTCTACGCACAAAGAGCCGATGCATCAAGAGAGCTCGCAAGGAACCGCAAACCTCTTCATTAAACCAGGAGATTTCGAATGTAATTACTCTCCATACTCTCCTTGGCTCATATTTCATGCTAACTTATTGCTGTTCTCATCGGCTAACCACTTCCTTTACAGACTGATGACACCTCTAGTGGGGAAGTCGAGGAGGTACTGATGCCATCCACCACCCTGGACCTAGCAACCTCTAAAAGTGTAGCTGACAAGGCTGCCACCTTGGCCAAGCCCACAGCAGAAACACAAGAGCCGATCACCTCTTCATCGGCTGCTCCTATGGTCTTAGGAGAGGTATGATACGTCCAAAACGTATCTACTTTCCCGAACACTTTTGCTATTGTTTTGCCTCTAATTTGTGTATTTTGGATACAACTAACACGGACTAACGCTGTTTTCAGCAGAATTGCTGTCTCGTTTTTGTGCAGAAATCCAACTTTCGGGAAAATCCTCGGAATTTATGCGAAGGCCCTATTTTACCAAAATATTGGCGGAGCCAGAGGGGCAAGAGAGGTGGAGGCCCGAGGGCCCCACACCAAGGCGGCGCGGCCGGGGGGCCGCGCGGCCATGTGGTGTGGCCCCCTCGGCCGGCCCTCCGCCCCCCTTCGGACTATTTATTGGTTTCGACCTGAAAACGCACGGAGAGAAGTCGAAGTCGCCGAAACCCTCCGAGAGCCGCCACATCGCGAAACTCCGTCTCGGGAGCCGAAGTCTCCGTTCGGCACTCCGCCGGACGGGGAATTGGAGGAGATCTTCACCGCCATCACCGCCAACGCCTCTCCATCGACCAGCCATGTTTCCCCCATCCATGTGTGAGTAATTCCCCCACTGTAGGCTGAAGGGGATGGTAGGGATTGGATGAGATTGGTCATGTAATAGTCATAAGATTGTTAGGGCATAGTGCCTAGTATCCGTAGATGTTACTTTTATGATATTGTTGCAACTTGTTATGCTTAATGCTTGTCACTAGGGCCCGAGTGCCATGATCTCAGATCTGAACATGTTATTGATTCATGAAGATATTCGTTGTTTATGATCTTACCTGCAAGTTGTATACACATGTCGCTGTCCGGAACCAATGGCCCCGAAGTGACAAGAATCGGGACAACCGGAGGGGATGGTAGTGATGTGAGGATCACATGTGTTCACGGAGTGTTAATGCTTTGCTCCGGTACTCTATTAAAAGGAGTACCTTAATATCCAGTAGTTTCCCTAGAGCTGCCACCGGCTGGTAGGACAAAAGATGTTGTGCAAGTTTCTCATTGCGAGCACGTACGACTAAATATGGAACACATGCCTATTGATTGATTAGTACTTGGATACCGTTTTATTATTATCTGCAAATGCCCTGCTTTGATTGTTACATGAGTTTCTCTCATCCATGCAACGCCCAAATCCGTCCCTGTGCCTACGTATTTTTAATCCTGTGTTTACTATAATCACTGCTGTCTTTATTTCATCGCTGTTATTTCACTATTCCTACTGCCATAAAACTGTTACTACTGATAAACTCTTGCGAGCAAGTCTGTTTCCAGGTGCAGCTGAATTGACAACTCCGCTGTTAAGGCTTACAAGTATTCTTTGTCTCCCCTTGTGTCGAATCAATAAATTGGGTAATACTTACCTCGAAGACTGTTGCGATCCCCTATACTTGTGGGTCATCAAGACTATTTTCTGGCGCCGTTGCCGGGGAGCATAGCTTTATTTGGAAGTTCACTTGGATTGATATTGTTCGCTGCAAATTATCCATCATGGGTAAACCTCGCGATACTAAGATCGCCATATTACCATCCACTACAAGAAAAGGTACAACTCTGAGTACCTCTGCTGCTCTTGATTCACCCTCTGTGATTGATAAACTTGTTTCACCGCCACATGCTTCACATGCTGGTACTTCTGCTGAATCTGAAAATTCTCATAATATTGATAATGTTTCTGCTGTGCTTGATGATAGTGGTTCATTGGGATCTTTTCTAGATGCTACAATTGCTAGGTCTAGACAAATTGAAAATACTGAAACTCCTAATGCTACTACACCTGTTAAATCACCTGAACTTGATTATTCTAGTGATGATCCTGATGAAGATTATGTAGAGCTTGATGATGATTTTATTGAAAAATGCAATGCTACTACTGATGCAAGAAAAATTAAAAAGTTGCTTGCAGAACATGCTGTTAGATATAAACCATCTCCTGATCCTAAATTTGCCACATCTCCTATAAACATTAGGGATAAAGATTATGATTTTTCTCTTGATCTATCTCATATAGCTATTGTTGAGAAAACACCCTTTTGTGGTACTGAAAAAGAAAGTGCTGTTGAACACATGACTGAGTTATCTACTCTTAGTGGCGTGTTTTCTGATGATGTTAAGATGCGTACTTATTTTGTCGCTAAAATTTTTCCTTTCTCATTAAAGGATGATGCTAAAACTTGGTATAATAATTTGCCTCCTGGTTCTATTAAAAGTCCAATTGACTTGCGTGATGTTTTCTTTCGAAAATACTTTCCTGCTAGTGCTCAACATGCTGCTTTGCAGAGAATTTATAATTTTGACCAGGAAGATGGAGAGAAATTGCCTGAGGCTTGGGCGAGATTTTGCTCTCTTATTAGAGCTCAGCCTGACCATGATTTGGAAAAGCATGATTTACTTGATATATTTTATAGTGGACTAACCATTGAGTCTAGGGCATACCTGGATAGTTGTGCTGGTTGTGTTTTCAGGAAAAGAACTCCAGAAGACGCTGAGGAATTATTGGCTAAAATAGGCCGGAATCATAATGATTGGTCTACACCTAAACCAACCCCGACACCGATAGTGAAGAAGAGGGGTATGATTAAATTGAATGATGAAGATATGAGGGAAGCCAAGAAGTCTCTTAAAGAGAAGGGTATTAAACCTGAAGATGTGAAGAATTTACCTCCTATAGAAGATATATGTGAGACGATTCCCCCTTCATCCATGATTGAGGTACACTCTCTTCAACACTTTACTAGGGAAGATATTCCGTATTCAAAATCTCCTGCTCAATGCTTAGATGAATTTGATAATTATATTGTTAAGCAAGAAAACTTTAATATGAGAGTAGAGAATCATTTAATGGAAAATTCTCGAGCTATTAGTGAATTGCATGGTATTGTGGAGAGAACCTCCAATGATTTTAAGATACTTGTTAAACATTTTCAAATGGTTCAAACTCAAATTGATCAACTTACTAAAGTGCAAAATGACTTGTTGGGAAATAATTCTAAAGAAAAACATGCTTGTGAAGTAACAACTAGAGGTGGTGCTTCTACCCAGGATCCTCTATATCCTGAAGGGCATCCCAAAAGAGTGGAACAAGATTCTCAACTAATTAAAACTAGTGCTCCATCTAAGAAAAAGAAAAAGAAACATAAGAATGTTGTAGAATCCTCTGAACCTGTTAATGATCCTAATAGTATTTCTATTTCTGATGCTGAAACTGAAAGTGGTAATGAACATGATAAAGATAATGATAAGGATGATACTCCTGATAAAGAAGAAATTGAAAAAGAACCTGAAAAGCATGCTAAAAATAAAAAGTACACTAAAAAAGATTTTATTACTGAGAAACATGGTAATGAAAGAGAACCTTGGGTTCAAAAGCAAATGCCTTTTCCTGCTAAGAAACTTAAATCAAAGGAGGAGGAACATTATAATAAATTTTGTGATTGGATGAAACCTTTATTTCTGCAAATTCCTTTGACTGATGCTATTAAATTGCCTCCTTATTCAAAGTATATGAAAGATATTGTTACTAACAAAAGGAAAATCCCCAATGAGGAAATTTCCACTATGCTCGCTAATTACTCCTTCAATGGTAAGATTCCAAAGAAGCTTGGAGACCCAGGTATACCGACTATTCCTTGTTCCATCAAGAATAATTATGTTAGAACTGCTCTATGTGATTTAGGAGCAGGTGTGAGTGTAATGCCTTTTTCTCTTTATAAGAGACTTGATTTAGATAAATTGATACCAACTGATATATCCTTGCAAATGGCTGATAAATCTACTGCTATTCCTGTTGGTTTATGTGAAAATGTTCCTGTCAAGTTACTCAGCATTGCTTGATATTAACTGATTTTGTTGTGTTGGAAATGCCTGAAGATGATAATATGTCCATTATTCTTGGAAGACCCTTTCTTAATACTGCAGGGGCTGTTATTGATTGCAATAAAGGCATGGTTACTTTCAATGTTGATGATAAGGAACACACTGTCTATTTTCCCAAGAGGATTGATAAAGTATGTGGAGTCAATACAATTTTTAATGTGAAAACTATCAAAGTGGGATCCATTGATTGTCCTATATATGAGCCTAAAGAAGAATATCAAACTCTTGTGATTGGATCCATATCAATTCAATATAAGGTAACATGATTGATTTGAGGTTTATTTCTTCTTATGTCATATAAAATTTATTTGGTAGCAAGACTTGATCAACCTTGTTAACAAGTATATTTTATTGCATAAAAGAGCTAAACAACACTTCTTTCTTTCTTTCTCCCTCCACCTATTTTACTTGCTGTAGCACTTTTGTTTTGCAATATGCTTTAGTCATTTAAGATTTTAGAAATCATTTTCCTGCGCAGTAATCATTAATTTAATACCCAGAAATGTGCATTTTTCGAAGTTCTCTAAAAATTACAAAAATTACACCGTTGGTCCTATTTTTCGACGAGGCACCTGGGAGCACCAGAGGATGACCTGTGGGGCACCAGGGTGCCACACCATAGGCCGGCGCGGCCAGCAAGGGGGCCGCGCCACCTTGTGGTGTGGGCCACCCCTTGCCCCACTACATCATCTCTTCCTCCCAGCACCTTCTCTCTCCCGAAAAAACTCGTACCAAGTTCCTCTCACTCGTGTTTCTGCTCAAGAACTCGCGATTTTTCGATCTCCTTGCTCAGCCCAGATTTCTGTTTGAAATTTGGCACATTTACTCCTTGGTATGTGACTCCTTTGATTGTCCAATTAGAATTTCATTTGGTTGAGTATATCTTGAATATTTTGCTGCTGTAGATAACATGTTTAGTGAGCTTCCATGCTTGTTCTAAGTGGTAGAAATTAGTTTTGATGCATGTTTAGTACTCTAGCAAGTTCCTATAGTAGTTCCCTTCAATTACACACCTTGAAATCAAATTTTATAGTGATTGTTGAAAATTTCAGAAAATGGAAGGAAGTATGCACCAACTTAACCAAGAGGAGTTGGAGGTACAGCAAGTCATGAGAGTTCATCGTGAAGAGGGAGTATACCCCTCTTATTACCCATGCACGGACTTTATGCGGAATGCAGGAATCCTGCAAGACGTTCAGACACTAATTTCCAATGCAGGATTGGGAGATTTTACTATTGGTGAACCTCACCAATATGCTAAACTAACGGTGTCGGTTGTGCAGGATTTCGAATTTCACCGGTCTCAAACTGACCCCATGGTCCGGTACAAGATTTATAACAAAATTATCGACTTGCCTTTTAGTGATTTTTGTACAGCAATTAGAGTGCCGCAATGGGGATCTTGCGAGAAGATCAGGGGAACACCGCGGGAGCTCTCGAATCTTTATACAAGGATTTGCAATGGGAGGAGTTTCTCCAATGATGGTGGTAAGATTAGTAGCATTCAACATCCAGCCATCCGCTATTTTGCCTATTTCATTACAAAGTGCGTTCTTGCGAGAAGGACTGGAGGTAAATTATCTGTCCAAGATTTGGCTTTCTTAGCTGCTGCCTTGCAACAGGATAGGACTTATAATTTGGGTGCTTTAATAGCCTGTAGACTTGCTACTAACCGTGAGAAGGGAGGAATTTGTGGAGGTCTTATCGCCTCTCGCTTATTAGCTATGCATGGTGTAGGTCCTCACCATTTAGATATTCCGCTTTCTATAGAGAAACTTGATGTTTTCTCCATGATCAGACATGAGTTTATTTCAGATGCATCTAATTTGAACAACCTGCATTATAGGATAACTTTGTATAAGAAAAGTTGGAGTATAACTAAGAAAATTGAAAAATTAGTACGCTTGCCTGCACCTGCTTTGTTTAACCTTGATGCCAGGGACGGGTGGTCGATCACAGAAAATGAGCTAAACGCATACATAGAAAGGGAAAGCCGTCGTGCAAGGGAAGATGTGGAGGAGGCCGAGGAGCACCCCGACTCTTCATCCGATGCAGCGAGCTCCTCATATCAACATCATGGGCATGTGGAACCTCCACGATATTCTTCTGCGCAGGGGCCCTATTACCACTCCATGTATGATCCACCGGCGTGGAACTCCGACCCTCGTTGGGAATGAACTCCACTTAGGCCAAAAGCCTAAGCTTGGGGGGAGGTATACCGGCATCACTCATTCTTTGCATATTATGGTTGCTGGATACTTGTACATATTTGTTTAGTCTCTAGAGTGGTTTTCTAATGAGAGGAGATGATATTTGGGGAAGTGCTGTCCAAAAACAGATTCTGTGCTGTTACCAAAAACATTCGTACGCACAGCCAGAACGTTATTTTGAGTTGCCAATTTTTGAGCATGTGCCCCAGGTTGTTATCTAACTTTCATTAGTTGAACACTTTTTGGTCTGAGCAATGGAAGATTTTTGTTAATTTCGATTTCTGTACTGCTGTCAGGATTTGGCAGATTTCTGTCATCCTGCTTTTCTGTGTTTCTGTTAGTTTGCATTCTTTTGTTTTCGCTTTGTTTCTTTCCTAAAACACAAAAAGACCAAAAATATTTCTGTTGTTTCTCTTCACCATTTGTTTATTTGGTTCTTTGCTCTTAGTTTACTTTATTTGCTATCGTTGGTTTGCTATGAGAAAACCCAAAAAGATTTTGCTTTGTTTGCTTGTTTTCTTTCGTTCTTGTTTCTAATTCGAAAACACCAAAAATATTTGCTGTTCTTCTTTGGTTTGTAAAGTTCATCATGAGTTCAATGGTCTTCGGTGGCTGGAGCGTGGTTTTCATTTCATATTATCCAAGCTACACAAGTGAAAAGGCAATAATGACGATCTACGACAATCTGATTGTGGTGAGAGGCTGGTATGAACTCTATTTGCTTTCATTTTTGTACATATACTCATCCATATGAGCATGCTTAGTTGGTTCATGTGAGGTATATGTTATTTGAGAAAGTCTAGTAGTTCATGATCTCTCATGATTAGTTCCAATTTATTAATATGAGTAGCATGTCATGGATGTTTGCTTGCATTGTTTTATTCATAAGTAAGTATGGCATTGTGGTATCCTCCTCTGAATAATTCATTTATATCGACTTGGCACATGCTCACGCATGCATATGACTGAACAAAAAGTCAATTAAGCCTCGATGATTTATATTGCTTCAGAGTTATTGTATCACTTTTATGCCTCCGTTAATTTATTTTGCCGCAAGCATGATTATGACAGTTACTGCTCTCTTGATTTGTCGCTCCCTAGTCTTTTGCTAGCCTTCACTTGTACTGAGCGGGATCGCCGCTCGTGCTTCCAAACACCTGAAAACCAAGTTGTTCCAAAGTGTCCACTATAAATACCTATGCATGGCATTTCAAACCATTCCAAGTAAATTCTCATGTGCTACCTTTAAAACTTTCAAAATGCTTCTCAATTTGTGTTAATGTTTCATAGCTCATGAGGAAGTATGTGGTGTTTAGCTTTCAACCTTGTCATTTACTTTTGACGGACTCTCATATGGACTAGTGGCACATCCGCTTATCCAATAATTTTGCAAAAAGAGCTGGCAATGGGATTCCCAGTCCCAAATTAATTAACTTAAGTAGACACTCCTCCATGGTTTGTGATTGTTGGACGGCACCCGAAGGATTCGGTTAGCCATGGCTTGTGTAAGCAAAGGTTGGGGGGAGTGTCATCATCATAATAAAACTTAAATAAAAAGGCACTCCTTCATGGTATGTGATTGTTGGCAGGCACCCGAGGATTCGGTTAGCCATGGTTTGTGAAAGAAAGGTTGGAAGGAGTGCCACCCAAAAATAATTTATGGGAGCCGCTCTTGTGAGTCCGGTTGATGAGGTAGTTAGTGTACCCATTACCATTCGTTGACAACAACAAACACCTCTCAAAATAATTTTACTCCTGCTTTACAAATGAAAAGCTCTAGCGCATGTTAATCCCTGCTTCCCTCTGCGAAGGGTCAATCTTTTACCTTTTATGTTGTGTCTCCATTCTTTCTTTGAGCACTATCTTGAGAGCACAACTATCATTCTTAGTATAATATGCTTGTCTCAAAATATAATTGATTGTGGTATAACTTTGATGCTTTTATCTTTGACAATCACTACTTCTAGTCTTTCTATGAACTCAAGAGGTGCCTCGGCATTTATGTTTTGCCGATCAAATACGGGCAAGCGAGATACCACTTTATCATATTCTCTTATGAACATTGCAATCCTGCTTATATACATGATTCATGGTGCTTATTATTAATTATTGGTACTTCTCCATGATTGACATAGCTGTTGGATGATCTTATTTGCATGTATCTCATTATGAACTGCTTAAGTATTAGCCATAGCATGAGAATATATACATCATATGAGCAAATGTGTTCGTGAAAGTTCTTTTATCGCTCAGTTGTTAACTGAATTGCTTGAGGACAAGCAATAAGCTAAGCTTGGGGGAGTTGATACGTCCAAAACTTATCTACTTTCCCGAACACTTTTGCTATTGTTTTGCCTCTAATTTGTGTATTTTGGATACAACTAACACGGACTAACGCTGTTTTCAGCAGAATTGCTCTGGTGTCTCGTTTTTGTGCAGAAATCCAACTTTCGGGAAAATCCTCGGAATTTATGAGAAGGCCCTATTTTACCAAAATATTGGCGGAGCCAGAAGGGCAAGAGAGGTGGAGGCCCGAGGGCCCCACACCACAAGCGGCGCGGCCCGGGGGCCGCGCGGCCATGTGGTGTGGCCCCCTCGGCCGGCCTCCGACGCCCCTTCGGACTATTTATTGGTTTCGACCTGAAAACGCACGGAGAGAAGTCGAAGTCGCCAGAAACCCTCCAGAGAGCCGCCACATCGCGAAACTCCGTCTCGGGAGCCAGAAGTCTCCGTTCTGGCACTCCGCCGGGACGGGGAATTGGAGGAGATCTTCACCGCCATCACCGCCAACGCCTCTCCATCGACCAGCCATGTTTCCCCCATCCATGTGTGAGTAATTCCCCCGCTGTAGGCTGAAGGGGATGGTAGGGATTGGATGAGATTGGTCATGTAATAGTCATAAGATTGTTAGGGCATAGTGCCTAGTATCCGTAGATGTTACTTTTATGATATTGTTGCAACTTGTTATGCTTAATGCTTGTCACTAGGGCCCGAGTGCCATGATCTCAGATCTGAACATGTTATTGATTCATGAAGATATTCGTTGTTTATGATCTTACCTGCAAGTTGTATACACATGTCGCTGTCCGGAACCAATGGCCCCGAAGTGACAAGAATCGGGACAACCGGAGGGGATGGTAGTGATGTGAGGATCACATGTGTTCACGGAGTGTTAATGCTTTGCTCCGGTACTCTATTAAAAGGAGTACCTTAATATCCAGTAGTTTCCCTAGAGGCCCGGCTGCCACCGGCTGGTAGGACAAAAGATGTTGTGCAAGTTTCTCATTGCGAGCACGTACGACTAAATATGGAACACATGCCTATTGATTGATTAGTACTTGGATACCGTTTTATTATTATCTGCAAATGCCCCTGCTTTGATTGTTACATGAGTTTCTCTCATCCATGCAACGCCCGTTAAATCCGTCCCTGTGCCTACAGTATTTTAATCCTGTTGTTTACTATAATCACTACTGCTGTCTTTATTTCATCGCTGTTATTTCACTATTCCTACCGCCATAAAACTGTTACTACTGATAAACTCTTGCGAGCAAGTCTGTTTCCAGGTGCAGCTGAATTGACAACTCCGCTGTTAAGGCTTACAAGTATTCTTTGTCTCCCCTTGTGTCGAATCAATAAATTGGGTAATACTTCCCTCGAAGACTGTTGCGATCCCCTATACTTGTGGGTCATCAAGGTACACTTCCTTTCCTTAGATCTTCCTTGCTCTTTCGCTGTATACCGACATTGTTCTTGTTGTTTGTCAGGGTTATGACCTCTCAAGCTTGCTAACGTTCGACCCCGAATCCATCGAACCAGCTGCGTCTAAAGCAAGTGAAGAGTCGGGACCCAGCGCTACACATGGTCAACTCCAGCATCTCAAGGCCTTGCTCTCCTCCTCAATTGAAACATTGGTTGAAGATCCCGAGGAAGTGAAGAGCATTCTTGAAGACATCCAGCCTCATCTCCCGGTGACGTTGCAGGTGAAACTCTGGCCAGTTGTGACTCTGTCTGCCTACAGGTCAAGGGTGAAATTGGCTCGTCAGAGAATCGGCTTACGCCACGCCCAGCTTCCGTTGAAAGCCGATATTGCAGACAAATGTCAGCGGCTTAATGAGAAAAAGGCAGCTTTGGACGCCAAAACTGACACCTCTGTCAGCACTGCTGAACTTGAGACCTTGCGAAAGGAGTTGGAGGACCTTGAAGAGAGGGTCCGGGCAACCAAACAGCTCATCCAAGATAAGGAAGCTCTTATTGCCCACTCCCACGAGGAAGCAGAAGGCCTCAAAGCTGAACTGAAGACTGATCTGGCCGAAATACGTGCCCTGAACAAGCAGCTGGTGACAGGCCAGGACGAAGATGATGAGGCCGAGATCGCCGAGGTGGATCGTGTTCGTGTTGACGCCCTCCATGCTCTTGAGGCATTCCTTCAGTAGAGCTTTTCTGTGTAACCTGATAACTGCTCAACTGAGCTTGTACCTCTGCTTGTAACAGTTTGTACCTCTTGAGTCGATGGCTGCGCATCGGCTTTTTATTCTAAAGTCGATGTCTGAGCATCGGCTGTACTTAAAAAATTTATTTTTTACTGGCCGATCGATTTCATGCATCGGCCCCCATATTTCAATGTCCATCCTCCCACATACTTGGGAAATATTTCTTGAGATGCTGGCCATTGACAGCCATTGGGCACGTACTTCGTAGCCTCATACTTTATCCGTTTAAGTGCCCCCCGAGCCGAATCTTTCAAGGAATTGAAGATATCGGCTCTCCAGTCATCTTACTATGACTACGTGACGTGCTTGAGGTGAGATCCTTGCTTTTTATTTTTTGGGGCCGATCGCAGGGATCGGCCTTGCCACGTACGTCCGTCGACTTTGGTCTTGCTACTCTGTCAGGCCGGTGGATAAGACCAGCCTCACCCCGTTTTTTGAAGCCTCGATGCGCTCACAGCCGTCCAAACTGACTCCAGAGATTGGCTCTTGGTCGTCTGCGTCCCAAATATTCATGCCGGCTATTGAGATCTCGATCGAGTCATCTGCATGAACGACCTCCACTTCATCTCCATCCCACTGTATCAGGCATTGGTGCATTGTGGATGGAATGCAGCAGTTGGTGTGAATCCAATCCCTCCCTAGCAGGACAGCGTAGGTGCTTTTGCTGTCGACAATGAAGAATGTCGTAGGGATGGTTTTTCGGCCCACGGTTAGGTCCACGTTCAGAACGCCTCGCGCTTCTGATGCTTGGCCGTTGAAGTCGCTTAGTGTGACGTTGGTCTTGATCAGATCTTCGAGAGCGTCCCAAACGCCGTAGCATGGAGTATGGCATTATGTTGACTGCCGCTCCCGTGTCAACCAGCATCTTGCCGACAGGCTGCCCGTTGATGTAACCTCTTAGATACAGGGCCTTCAAATGTTTATAGCTCCTCTCTTGTGGCTTTTCAAAGATGACTGGCCGTGGGCCGCAGTCAAACTGAGCTACTGGCACTTCTTCGGTTCTTGGAGCACAAAACTCCGACGGAAGTATGAACACCATGTTTGTGCCAGCCGATGCCTTTGCATCGGCTTTTGCTTGTTTGGGGCGCCATTCCTTCTTCTGTGGACGTGTATCCGCCTCCAAAGTTTGCTGAATTTTGACGGCCAGATCGGGCCGAGCATTCCTCAACGTGTACAGGTACTGCGCCTCGGCTTCCTCCAAACTACGTAGCCGTTGCACCCTGCGCTTTTGGGAGTGACTGAGTCCATCAGGGCACCACCTTGGCCGGTGGTATCTATCTTCTTCTTCGTCATCTGACTCCTCGAAATCTTCCCCTTGAGATGACTCAGCTTTTCTGTTCTGGGATGGGAGAGGCCCTAGACGCCTGAACACTGAAACGTCTCCCTTGTTCTTCTTCTGCTGTCTGCACTCCAGGCAGTTGTCGATTGTAGGCAATCAACTCATTCCTGAATCCCAGTAATGCATGAAGAAAGGACAATCCCAGTGTCTGTCCATGTCTTCTTGTTCTCTTGACCTCCCATTAGCGCGGCGTTCATAACCTTCGTCGTCTCTATCAAACCAACGAGATTTTCTGTTGTCTGCATCAGACCGACGATATCTTTCGTCATCTGTATCGTATCGCCGACATCGGTCGTACTGATGCTCATACTTGTTAAGGAGGTGCGCGGAAAGTGGTCGTTGATACCGCACACTTCTCACTTGTTGCTCGGTGATGTACCGCCTATCATCACCTCGGGGCCGGTCGCGCGGACCGGCCTCCTCCTTATCCTTGCCACGGGAGTGACCGTTTTCTTCTTTGTCGTTGCCGTGGTGGTGCACAGGCCCTGCCATGTTAACGCCGAATGAGAAATCCAGCTGACGCTTCATGGGGTGGTCGAGCTCCACCATGTTGACGCCAGGAAACGGTTGCGTGTCCACCTTCATGGCAAACTGACTAAAGATCAAACGGCCTTGTTCTATCGCCGATTGGATCTGCCGACGCAACTCTTTGCAGTCATTGGTGACATGGGTGAACGAGTGATGCCACTTGCAGTATGGTCTCCCATTCATCTCTTGCGCCGTAGGAATTTTATGGCCTTCGGGTAACTTCAGCTGTTTCTCCTTGAGCAATAAATCGAATATCTGCTCAGCTTTGCTTATATCGAAGTCAAACCCTTTTGCAGGCCCTTGTGGTTTCACCCATTTGCAGGACACAGGGACTGCCCCCCGAGCCCATTTAGCCATGGCTACTTCCTGGTCTTCAGGGTCCTCAACGTCTGCTGTCTCGACCAAGCTGATCGGGCGCTTGACGAACTTGTCTTGGTACAATTCTGGATGGCGCTGCTCATACAAAGTTAATTTCTGGACCATGTGCGCCAGTGAATCCGCTTGTAAAGCCATATCCTTGAGCGGCGCGGCGAGGCCCAACGCTGCCAGCTCGACTGCTTCTTTTTCATTCAAACGAGCCGAATAACATCGGTTCCTCTGAAGCGCTGAATGTATTCTGACACCGTTTCTCCTCGCTTCTGCCGTACCTGCGTCAGATCGACAATGCCAGCCTCGGTAGCCTCTGAGTGATATTGCACGTGAAACTGCTCTTCGAGTTGCTTCCAGTCCTGATTGGTGGCAACGAGGTGTACCACCCAAAAGCTGGTCCAGTGAGAGACTGCGCGAAAAATCTCACACGTAACGGGTCTGATGCTGAGATCATGCCCAGCTGTGCCAAATATCGGCTCACATGCTCAATTGAGATAGACCCTTCTGACCCACTGAACTTTGAGAACTCAGGGAGCCGATATTTGGCGGCAGTGGAATCAAATCATATTCATTGGGGTACGGCTTGGAATAGCCGATTGTTTTCCTCTTTGGCAGGATGCCAAATTGGTCTCTCAAGATTGTACTGATCTGTTCCACTGTATGAGCTGCAGGGGCCAAACTTTCATGACTCGTTCCGGTGGCATATTTAGCTAGCCACGCCTGTTTATCGGCATCTGCTCCAGAAATTCCTCCTGCGGAAATCCCTGCTGCTGCAATCTGGTTTGTGCGCGTGAAGTTGTTGCAGTCAGGCACGTATGTGCACACGTATCCATGTGGGATTTCTTTGGGCGGCTCATACAGGAATTGGCAATGTCCAGGATCGCCTCCAACCTTGTAGACGACGTATGCCGGTGAAGCCTGTTGCTCTGGGGCGGCAAGCGTGAACGGCAGCTGCGGTCTGGTGTGGAACGGTATCTCTCCCTGGTGAGTGCCTAGGGTAGGTCCTGACGGAGAGTGCTGGTGCTTCGCGATTTCCTGCACCACGCGAACCGCAATGCGCTCGAAAGTGTTCACCACGCTCTCAGAATGACGGTGCAAAGAGTGAGCCACCATGTAATTAACTTCCTCGCAGAGCTCTGGTGCGTTCCTCTGAAGGGAGAGACAGGTCTACCCCGTCGAGAACGCCTTCAGGTGAGAATCCCTTCCACCTGATGCCATGTGAACGGGTTCTCTCGAAAGAGCCGATGAGATCGGCTTCGAACTGAGATTTGAGTTCATCGTAATTCTTCTTGTGATCCTCAGTGAGCTCTTCGTATGTGACTGGTGCGTCCGCCATCTCAGTTGCAGATGTTGACGCAATTGTTGTAGAGTGTTCCACCGGGCGTGCCAGAATATGTTGTCTGCCAAAACCCACCGGCGAGCAGCGACGAGCAACACGGAGAGCCGGGAGGCTCCCAGGACTGCTGGTGGGCCCTGGTCCATCGGGCGACGACCCGCAATGCTCTGGCACACGTCTTGGCGGTTGCAAGGGCGTGCCACCTGACCTATACCTGCTCAGGAAGGTGTTGGATTGCTTCAATTAGTTTCCTGCATTGTAGACACGTAAACATTAAATGAGCCTCGATTGGCTCTCAGGTTACCCTGTGAATCGGCTCAAAGAGCCGATTAACCCATGGTTCATAATGGATCTGCAATAACATGGGGGTTCTGCTTTATCAATGCTAAGCTAAATCAATCTACGACAGTTTAGGGTTTTCACCGCATAACCGGAACATCCTACACGTAGTTGAGCCTGGCAGATACGAAAGATAACAGCAAACTAACCCAAAACGAGGCCTAAAAACCAACACGGAGTCGATTCCCGGAACATCCCTTCTTGGATCGGCAAACCATACCTTACGCACTACTGGATCGTTCAACCCGTTTGCAAGGCCTAACCATGCAGATATCAAACTAATCCTCGAAGAACAAGGAACAACTATAACAGATCGAAGCTACTAAACAAAGAAGCAGGGTGCTGTCCTTACACCTAAAATAGGTGTAAGGACAGCTAGATATCTAGGGGCAGCACAGCTACGTGAACGTATCAGAAAAGCATCGATGCAAGTCCTAAAACATCTACGATAAACAGTGTTACTCGCCATCAAAAAGGTTTCAGTACGAGCAACACCAAACAATGAATAAACAGATACTGCCTAGATCGCAAGATAGCAGCATGACGCTTACCCGGAAGAAACCCTCGAAACAAGGGGTGGCGATGCTGGTTTGTGTTTGTTGTGAACGTGATCGTCCTCCTTTCTCAATAACCCTAGGTACATATTTATAGTCCGTGGACTTTCTATCTTTAGAAAAGACCTAACTGTGTACGAGCCAAACTCTATCTCTTAATTCTGAACTAAGATGCAATCTACTATAATACACATATACACGGGCAATCTAGCCCAAATTCTCGCACGAGGCCGATTCAGAGATACTCCACGTGTATATCCTCCAAGCCCATCTCAATTACGGCCCATCTCTTGATCCGGTTAAAATCTGGTGATAACAAGTAGTGCCCACCCCTCCTCGTCTAGGCCCGCTGAGTCCGCTACAACGTCGAGCTCAGCTACCTGGCGAAGTAGATCTGCACGGAAGTCGCGTTTCTTCTTGCCCAGATTCGCCGCCCACCCCTTGAGGAATTGGCGAAGGCATCTAGAAATGCATTGCCAAAGCTGGATACTACAACGATGAGGTCCCCTCTCTCGGATGTAGCTGTCGATCTTCCCTCTTTTGAGATCATCAAAACCCACGATCCTGAACCACTAGGTTTGGAAGATAAACCGTGCAGGTCGTAAAGACCCCCCCCTTCCCCACTATCCAGCATAAGAGGGTTGTGGTAAGAGCCAATCCTCGTTATCGCCGAGAGTGAGCACAGTGGGAAGAGCGTCTCCCAAGATGGCGAGACGAACACCCTATCCAGAACCGAGCGAAACGGGTCCAGCTGGTTGTTCGTCCAGGTAAATTGAGCCCCTGCTCGATTCAACTCTCTTAGGGACATGGCCGCAATGGCGTCATTGAAGCATCTAATCCTTGACCAGCAAACGACCTCATTACTCTTATCGGCCAGCCTCCTAATGAGATTGAAGTCCCCCCCACCACCAGGGATAGTCGGCACCCACTCACCTCGAGTTCCAGCTCATTCAGGAACTCCCCAGTCCTGGAATGATCCGCCGGGCCATATACCATCATGAAACGCCACTTGGCCTTGTTGTTCCATTTATATATGTCCGCACTAATGAAGAAAACCCCTTTTCTCGAGACCCCGACCTCAAAGCACTCGTCCCTAAAGCCGAAGAGCATTCCCCTTGAGTGACCATTTGCCGGCACCCAGCTCCATGCAAATTGCCCTCCGCACTCAAGGCTATGTAACTCTGGCGATGAAAAATCATGTCTCACCATCTCTTGTAGGTCTAGGATGTCTACTCTCTCATGTCTCATATAAGCTCTGAGTTGTGATCGGCGCCCTAATCGACCAAAACCCCTTAGGTTGTAAATAAGCGCCCTCATTTAGAACCCGTTCTCTTGTTTTGTCCCTTACGGACACTCAGCAGGGGCTGTTGGTCTTGGCGGAAGAGCGCCTTGGCCTGCCACGCAAGGTGCTGGCAGCCGCCATCCCTTCCCCCTCCTGCGTGGTTCCTTCCACGTCAGGAGCCCCCGCCAACGGTCCATCCCCTAGTAACTGCAGGTGGGCGTTGTTGACTACCACGGGTGTCCCTACCCCCGGGGTAGTAACAACAGGTTGAGGAGCTTCCCCTCCTCCTGCCGGCGCGCCTCTGCCTATTGCTCTAGGAGACACGACGAGGCCGCCAGGGCCGCTTGGGCCACCTCCTTCACTCGGATAATGGAAATATCCTCCACCAGCGACCCCATCCTAGGGTGAAAAAGCCAGCAACTGTCCTCCACAACCGACGAAAGAAGAGGGTCTGAAGTATCATCCAGAACAGAAAAAGGGTTACCTTTCGCCTTGTCCTTGGCCTTCACCACGATCTTCTACAGGTGCTTCTCTACGGAGAGGCGTTGCGCCTTCTCCATCGCTGGCGTGTTGGCATCCGCACCTCGGGTCCTGCCGCTCTTGCGAACCGCCATCACCGTCACCGCCTTATTCCGTCGGGTGTAGGGGATGGCATTGGAGCGCAGACCTTTCACCAGTTGCACGTCCACCATCGCCTCCTTGAGCAGGTCTCCCTTGAGCACCATCTCGTCCCCCTCCGACTTAGTTGCCTCACCCTCCGATACGTCTCAAACGTATCTATAATTTCTTATGTTCCATGCTACTTTTATGACAATACTTGAATGTTTTATACATACTTTACAGCATTATTATACATTTTCCGGCACTAACCTATTAACAAGATGCCGAAGCGCCAGTTGCTGTTTTCTGCTGTTTTTGGTTTCAGAAATCCTAGTAAGGAAATATTCTCGGAATTGGACGAAATCAACGCCCAGGGTCCTATTTTTCCACGAAGCTTCCAAGACCGAAGAGATAACGAAGTGGGGCCACGAGGTGGCAGACCACAGGGCGGCGCGGCCTGGGCCCTGGCCGCGCCCCTCGTGAGCCCTCCTGACCTGCCCTTCCGCCTACTTAAAGCCTTCGTCGCGAATACCCCTGTACCGAGAGCCACGATACGGAAAACCTTCCAGAGACGCCGCCACCGCCAATCCCATCTCGGGGATTCAGGAGATCGCCTCCGACACACTGCCGGAGAGGGGAATCATCACCGGAGGGGTTCTACATCATCATGCCCGCCTCCGTATTGATGCGTGAGTAGTTCATCCTTGGACTATGGGTCCATAGCAGTAGCTAGATGGTTGTCTTCTCCGCGTGTGCTATCATGTTTAGATCTTGTGAGCTGCCTAACATGATCCAGATCATCTATTTGTAATGCTACATGTTGTGTTTGGTGGGATCCGATGAATCTATAATACTATGTTAAGTTGATTATCAATCTATCATATATGTGTTGTTTATGTTCTTGCATGCTCTCCGTTGCTAGTAGAGGCTCTGGCCAAGTTGATACTTGTAACTCCAAGAGGGAGTAATTATGCTCGATAGTGGGTTCATGCCTCCATTGAATCTGGGACAGTGACAGAAAGTTCTAAGGTTGCGGATGTGCTGTTGCTACTACGGATAAAACATCGATGCTTTGTCTAAGGATATTTGTGTTGATTACATTACGCACCATACTTAATGAAATTATCTGTTGTTTACAACTTAATACTGGAGGGGTGCGGATGCTAACCCGAAGGTGGATTATTTAGGCATAGATGCATGGATAGCGGTCTATGTACTTTGTCGTAATGCCCGATTAAATCACATAGTAATCATCGTTGATATGTATTGAATCTTGATTTGTCAATTGCCCACCTGTAATTTGTTCACCCAGCATGCTAGTTATCTTATTGGAGAGACACCACTAGTGAACTGTGGACCCCGGTCCATTCTTTTACATCTGAATACATTCTACTGCAATCATTGTTTCTTAATGTTCTTTGCAAACAAACACCATCTTCCACTCGATACGTTTAATCCTTTGTTTTCAGCAAGCCGGTGAGATTGACAACCTCACTGTTACGTTGGGGCAAAGTATCTTGATTGTGTTGTGCAGGTTCCACGTTGGCGCCGGTTTCACTGGTGTTGTGCCGCACTACACTCCTCCACCAACAACCTTCACGTGCTTCTTGGCTCCTACTGGTTTGATAACCTTGGTTTCTTTCTGAGGGAAAACTTGCCCGTGCGCATCATACCTTCCTCTTGGGGTTCCCAACGGACGTGTACATCTACGCGCATCAAGCACTTTTTCTGGCGCCATTGCCGGGAGATCAAGACACGCTGCAAGGGGAGTCTCCACATCCAATATCTTTACTTTGTTTTTGTCTTGCTTTACTTTATTTTATTTACTGTCTTGTTTGCTTCATATTAAAAACACACAAAAATTAGTTACTTTACTTTCTGTCTTATTTACTAGCTCTATATAAAAAACACAAAAAAATTAGTTACTTGCATATACTTTATTTACCTTTTGTTTATTTCATCATGCTTCATCCTAAGTTTACTTTGGAAAAAATACCGGTAGGACAAGGGTCTATCATTGGAAGAGATAATATAGAAGAATTTTTCACCCATGTTAGTATGGATGAAGATTTTGAAGATATACCATTATTAAAAACTGCTCCTACTTATGAAAGTGCTTCTGCCTGTTTAGTACACATGTTGGAAACTAGATTTGTTAATCTCAATCCCATAATACAACATATGTTTCTTACACTTTCGGATATGGAGATGGGAGAAAAGAGAGATTTTGTTTTAAAAGTCCTTGTTAGAGAATTTGAAGATATAGCTAAAGAAGCTAGAAAGGTTTTTATTAAGCATAAGAGGCTTGGTTTCTTTCCTGATTTTAAACAAATACTTGAAAAGATGGATATGGATAGAATTAAGTACACTAATAATGTTAATGATGGTAAGGAAATTAAAGCACCGATACCTAGTAAGCTCCTAGGGATGCATGAAGCTTTAGAAAATAACTATGCTTGGCTTGTTCCTGAAAATTTGTTTGATGAGAATAGTAAGCCTAGGAGCAATGAAAGAGGAGTTACTTATATAGACCATATACAATGCATTGTTGAGAAAACTCCCGACTCCCGAGGTAATAATATTGATGCTTCATCTCTTGAAAATACTTGATTTGCACTTTCTGCGCCTAGCTGAAAGGCGTTAAAGAAAAGCACTTCTTGGGAGATAACCCAAGTTTCATTTTATTTACTGCATTGTTGAGTCTTGGAAGTTGTTTACTACTGTAGCAACCTCTCCTTATCATGTTTTTGTGCCAAGTAAAGTTTCTATGTTAAAGTTGATGCTAGATTTGGATTGCTGCGCAGAAACAGCATTGCTGTCTGTCACGAATTCGCACAGATCTCTCTGTAGGAGGGTCAAAAAAATCTGAAATTTACGAGCGTGATCCTCATATATGTACGCAACTTTCATTATTTTTGAGTTTTTCCGTTTGAGCAAGTTAAGTGCCCCTGCAAAATTTGTCTTTACGGACTGTTCTGTTTTGACAGATTCTGCCTTTTATTTCGCATTGCCGCTTTTGCTATGTTGAATGAGTTTCTTTGTTCCATTAACTTTCAGAAGCTTTGTGCAATGTCCAGAAGTGTTAAGAATGATTGTGTCACCTCTAAATTTGTGAATTTTTGATTATGCACTAACCCTCTAATGAGTTTGCTTGAAGTTTGGTGTGGAGGAAGTTTTCAAGGGTCAAGAGAAGAGGATGATATACTATGATCAAGAAGAGTGAAAGGTCTAAGCTTGGGGATGCCCCGGTGGTTCATCCCTGCATATTTTAAGAAGACTCAAGCATCTATGCTTGGGGATGCCCAAGGCATCCCCTTCTTCATCGACAACATTATCAGGTCACTTCTAGTGAAACTATATTTTTATTCCATCACATCCTATGTTCTTTACTTGGAGCGTCGGTTTGCTTTTATTTTCGTTTTGGTTTGAATAAAGTTGGATCCCATCATCCTTATATTGGAGATATTACGCTCCGCTTTTTCATATGGAACACTTGTGTTCTTAATTGTGCTTTAATGTTCATGGCGAAGGCTGAAATTGCTTCGTTAGATTTCTATTTGGTTGGAATCAGAAAATGCTGCATATGGTTTGGAATAACTTGGCAATTGTTTGAGCTATCATAGATCATGTTTAAGCTCTTGCATCATGTAGTTTAATCTATTAATGGAGAACTACCGTAGAGCTTGTTTAATTTGGTTTGCATGATTGGTCTCTCTAAGTCTAGATATTTTCGGATAAAGTGTTTGAACAACAAGGAAGAAAGTGTAGAGCCTTATAATGCTTGCAATATGTTCTTGTGTAAGTTTTGTTGTACCTGTTCATACTTGTGTTTGCTTCAAACAACCTTGCTATCCCAAACCTTGTACTGAGAGGAAATGCTTCTCGTGCATCCAAACACCTTGAGCCAAAACCCATGCCATTTGTGTCCACCATATCTACCTACTATGTGGTATTTTCCTGCCATTCCAAAGTAAATTACTTGAGTGCTACCTTTAAAATTTCATTCCTTTATCTTTGCAATATATAGCTCATGGGACAAATAGCTTAAAAACTATTGTGGTGATGAATATGTAGTTATGTGTCTTAATTCTTATAAGTTGCTTGTTGAGCGGTAACCATGTTTCTGGGGACGCCATCAACTTTTTATCTTTGTTGGATATCATGTGAGATGCTATGCATGTTCATCTTGTCTGAAGTAAGTGCGATTTCATGATCAAATGGTTTGAGTATGCATATGTTAGAGAAGAACATTGGGCAGCCAACTAAAGCCATGTATCATGGTGGAAGTTTCAGTTTGGACATACAACCTCAATCTCTTATGAGAATATTATTTGTTGATAAATGCTTAAGCATTAAGAGAGGAGTCCATTATCTGTTGTCTATGTTGTCACGGTATGGATGTCTAAGTTGAGAATAATCAAAAGAGAGAAATCCAATGCTTGCTTTCTCCTTAGACCTTCGTACAGGCGGCATAGAGGTACCCCTTTGTGACACTTGGTTGAAACATATGTCATGTGATGATAATCCGTGTTATCCGAGCTGATTAGGACAAGGTGCGAGCACTATTAGTACTCTATGCATGAGACTTGCAACTTGTAGGAAGTATTATGCATAGCACATATGAATTATTACTACCGTTGACAAAATTGTTTCTATGTTTTCAAAACAAAAGCTCTAGCACAAAAATAGTAATCAATGCTTCCTCTGCGAAGGGCCATTCTTTTACTTTATGTTGAGTCAGTTTACCTACTTCTTTCTATCTTAGAAGCAAACACTTGTGTTAACTGTGTGCATTGATTGTTACATGTTTACTTATTGCACTTGTTATATTACTCTATGTTGACAAATATCCATGAGATATACATGTTACAAGTTGAAAGCAATTGCTGAAACTTAATCATCCTTTGTGTTGCTTCAATGCATTCTACTTAGAATTTATTGCTTATGAGTTAGCTCTTATGCAAGTCTTATTGATACTTGTCTTGAAAGTACTATTCATGAAAAGTTTTGCTATATGATTCATTTGTTTAGTCATTATCTTTGTTAGCAATCTTTTGTTTCATATCACTCCATTCATCTCATATGCTTTACAATAATGTTGATCAAGACTATGTTGGTAGCATGTCACTTCAAAAATTATTTGTGTTATCGTTTACCTACTCGAGGGCGAGTAGGAACTAAGCTTGGGGATGCTTGATACGTCTCAAACGCATCTATAATTTCTTATGTTCCATGCTACTTTTATGACAATACTTGAATGTTTTATACATACTTTACAGCATTATACATTTTCCGGCACTAACCTATTAACAAGATGCCAAGTGCCAGTTCTGTTTTTGTTTTTGGTTTCAGAAATCCTAGTAAGGAAATATTCTCGGAATTGGACGAAATCAACGCCCAGGGTCCTATTTTCCACGAAGCTTCCAGAAGACCAAAGAGATAACGAAGTGGGGCCACGAGGTGGCCAGACCACAGGCGGCGCGGCCTGGGCCCTGGCCGCGCGGCCCTATGGTGTGGGCCCCTCGTGAGCCATCCTGATCTGCCCTTCCGCCTACTTAAAGCCTTCGTCGCGAATACCCCTGTACCGAGAGCCACGATACGGAAAACCTTCCAGAGACGCCGCCGCCGCCAATCCCATCTCGGGGATTCAGGAGATCGCCGGCACCCTGCCGGAGAGGGGAATCATCACCGGAGGGGTTCTACATCATCATGCCCGCCTCTGGATTGATGCGTGAGTAGTTCATCCTTGGACTATGGGTCCATAGCAGTAGCTAGATGGTTGTCTTCTCCGCTTGTGCTATCATGTGTAGATCTTGTAAGCTGCCTAACATGATCAAGATCATCTATTTGTAATGCTACATGTTGTGTTTGGTGGGATCCAATGAATCTAGAATACTATGTTAAGTTGATTATCAATCTATCATATATGTGTTGTTTATGTTCTTGCATGCTCTCCGTTGCTAGTAGAGGCTCTGGCCAAGTTGATACTTGTAACTCCAAGAGGGAGTAATTATGCTCGATAGTGGGTTCATGCCTCCATTGAATCTGGGACAGTGACAGAAAGTTCTTAGGTTGTGGATGTGCTGTTGCTACTAGGGATAAAACATCGATGCTTTGTCTAAGGATATTTGTGTTGATTACATTACGCACCATACTTAATGCAATTATCTGTTGTTTGCAACTTAATACTGGAGGGGGTGCGGATGCTAACCCGAAGGTGGATTATTTAGGCATAGATGCATGCTGGATAGCGGTCTATGTACTTTGTCGTAATGCCCTGATTAAATCACATAGTAATCATCGTTGATATGTATTGAATCTTGATTTGTCAATTGCCCACCTGTAATTTGTTCACCCAGCATGCTAGTTATCTTATTGGAGAGACACCACTAGTGAACTGTGGACCCCGGTCCATTCTTTTACATCTGAATACATTCTACTGCAATCATTGTTTTTACTGTTCTTTGCAAACAAACACCATCTTCCACTCGATACGTTTAATCCTTTGTTTTCAGCAAGCCGGTGAGATTGACAACCTCACTGTTATGTTGGGGCAAAGTATCTTGATTGTGTTGTGCAGGTTCCACGTTGGCGCCGGTTTCACTGGTGTCGCGCCGCACTACACTCCTCCACCAACAACCTTCACGTGCTTCTTGGCTCCTACTGGTTCGATAACCTTGGTTTCTTTCTGAGGGAAAACTTGCCACTGTGCGCATCATACCTTCCTCTTGGGGTTCCCAACGGACGTGTACATCTACGCGCATCACCCTCCTCCCGCTCCTCATCGTGATCCATCCGTGGCGAGCCCAGCCTCGTCATCTTCGTGGGCGGCTCGCCCATGGATGGGCTATCCGCTACCCAAGAGGACACCGGGTCCGTGACCTAGGAGTCGGTCTCCGTCTATATCAGCAAGCCCTCCTGCTCCATTGCCATTGTCGCCATTGTCGTCTTCCCCTCCTCGGCCGTGTCGAGGTGCGGCTGGTCACCCTTCCCCTAGATGCCAAAGAGACCTTCTCCGAGTCCTAGACCCAAGTTGGAGCCGTATTGGTTGAGAGGCTGTCCGAGAAGGCCATCTGAACCCATCAGCGCCTTGTTGGCTAGCGGCCATCTGAGAGCCGGCTTTCTTGCCACCTCCCTGGCTAGGCTGCGGCCCAGGTCCCTTGTCCTTGGCTTTGTTAACCTCCTTGTCTTTCTCCGAGGATTTCTTCCTATGCTTGTTCCACTCATCATCCGACGAAATGTCGTTCGAGTCAAGGTCCTCTATGTCCGTGCGCGGCGGAGGCCGAGGCGGGCCGCCCTGGCCGCCACCAGCCCCACCCCTTGGCCCCGGTTCCACCTGTAATCCCACCGTGTAGCCTTCCCCGTTCACAAACACCTGCAACGATCCTTTAACGTGATCCGGGTAGCGGCCTTGGAAGCACATTCTGATGGGCTCCCGGTCCCTTATTTGGAGGGAGAGCTCATCCACATGAATCGGGCGCCCCACCATCACAAACACCGCCATCAGTCTCTCCTTGGTCATCAGGTCATCAGGAACCCCAATCAGTCTAACCCACGTCGACGGCAACATGAGGCTTGGTTTTGGGGAGAGGAAGGCTTCACAGATATCTGTCTCCTTCTCGCTGAGTGGGAGGAAGAGCTTTCCGCTTGCAGTTGCCAAGCGAAGAGTCCCCCGTGAGGGGAAAACACCCCAAACTCCAACTCGGACAGCTTGTTCACTTGCCAATCCCAAAGGTCATCAACGAGGAGCTTAAGTTCCTCCGCCAGCTTGTCCTCAGTTAGCGGCATGTCCTTGAACTTGATCACCACCGCATAGACCTCCCCCGAGTTCGGCCCCGACCGCAAGGGCTCGATGTCGATGTTGAAGAAGCCGCCACCTGTAATGGCGTGGCCCATGGTCTGGAGCCGCAGGGATCTTCCCCGAGTTTGGCAGCCGACCGAGGTGTGGCCCTCCAAGATGCACAGAACACATAGCGGCTCAAACTGACATTCGTAGTGGTAGTGTCACTCTCTCCCACATTTGAAGCATTCCCCTGCCAGCAAGGTTGCAGCTTTGGGTTGCCCCGCCATGTTCTTCCCCTTTTGTTGGCTTGGCCCTGCCCCCACGCTGTTGGCCGCCGACTTCTTCCCTTTGTTCTTGGGCTAAGGTTATTGCGCACGCTCCCATTGACCGGCAAGATCCATGCGATCACCTTGGCCCCTGTCCTCATACGTCACCATATCCTGCGGCCCTTGTGCATCGTCGCGGTGCGACGAATCCGACCACCGAGGCGGCGGAGCGTCCCAATTATCCCGCCCGCGCTCTTGGTAGCGGTATCCCTGGTCACCATCTTGAAAACGAGAGCCTCCATCGTATGTGCCAGTGTTGTCCTGGCGCCAGCCGCCGTCCTTCTCTCGATCTTGTCTGCCACCATCGAATCTCCCGCCTCCACCCTCCAATATTCCACCACCAGCGCCCCCTCCCAACCACCTCCCAAACGCCGCACGTAACCCTCGCCTTCCGCGCGCCGGCGTCGCCGCCAAACCGCCTTGTGCGGCCGTCGTTGTTGCCTCCACGGTCCATCAGCACGTCCACGAAGGAGCGGAGCAAGGGGTGGTGGGGTTTGTCCTCCTAAGCAGTCGGTGGCATACAGCGGAAGGACCACCGAGCCACCGCCACATTTCTCCAACCCTAGGAGTGGATTGGCACAGCCAACCGGCATCCACAGCCATATAAACCCAGGCCACCATGTTGGGCCTCGTACGCTGGTAGCTGGGCTATCCACCACCGGCTCCTTTCTGCTGACCCACTGAGAAGCCAGCACCTCCCGCTCAAGTAGCCCACCTTCTAGGGCGGTGGGGCAACTGCTGGCTGTGATCTGGGCCGTGGTGGGCTGTGGCCCATCAGGTGGCGGTCCACTGAGCCCAGCATCCACACCCCGAGCGTCTCCCTCCCGTGTAGCCCCGCCACCGCCGGGCGCGTCCTCCCTCGACCGCTCCGCCCCCGGCGCTGATGCCAGATCCCCCAGCCGCTGGAATCGCGGCGGCACAGATGAACGGAATCTCGAGCCTTTCCCCCCAGAGCAAAGGACGCCCGCAGGCGGTGATGGAGGGAGCCCCCGAGCTCCTCCGCCCATAGGATATAGTCCCCCATGGTGGCCGCCGCCGCGGGCCGCCGTTGGGGTGAGAGCCCCTGCTCTTGGTCCGAATCGGACCCTCGACCTCCGCCGTCCCCGACCGCACCACACGGCGCGTATTCGTCATCTGACAGCTCTCCGGCGCCTCTCGCCGTCGGAGCTGGTGCTAGATCCCGCCCGGAGTTTGAATCGCCTTGTTTGTCGCCTACGCATGTCCTACCCTCCATCCGTCTTCTCGCCAGTCTCTAGTCGATCCCTTGTACTCCCTATCATACATATTAATTATCGCTACTATGGATGGTATATCTATACATATTTTCGGTCTGGATACGTCATACTAGCGACAACTAGTATGAATTGGAGGGAGTAATTTTCTTTTGTTAAATGTTAATTAGGGCATGTCTAGCCCACCATATATAATTTCGACAAACAAAATGGTGGAGTAAACTTAGAGGAGTAAATTTTTTTACTTCTCTAACGTTGGCCGGACCTGACCGATTCCACAAATTTTACTCCTGAATGAAAACCTAACTAGGTAGAAGGAATATTGGGATGACTCGGCACACAAGGGCCAGCCAATGCCTTTCATATATACTAGATATACCCCGCGCATTGCTGCGGGATACATATGGGAATAAAAATGTTGAAATCAAATGGATTTAATTATAAGAAGCCCGGATTGACAAATGTAACTTCTTAATTTCTTCATAACAATGGATTGAAAAACTCTTCATATGGTGTCAAAGATACATGTACATGCTCATCAACCGAAACACTTCCCACTTTCATATAGAAAGAAACTTGTTTAAGAAATCATATGCCATATGGTATAGCCAATTCCTTGTCATAACGCACAAGTCATAACCAATTGTAGAAATAATGGCAAAGCCTTTTTTCCTTTTAAATCAATACCTACTTTGCTTTAAAATGCAAAATGGATTGTTGTAATTAATTCAAAGAAAATGACTGAAGTATGTCGAAGAAAGACTTCCATATTGTATTTAGAAAATGATTGATAACCCATTTGTGATGCAAAATGAATAAATTAATCTGAAAATAATATATGAACACATGTTTCTCCAATATCGACTATATACAACCATGATCTTTAGATCTACTTTCCACATGGAAAATTAAGTCACCGTAGGATCTAAAATGAACACCAAAATAGGCATGGCTAAATGAAATGATTAAAAGAAAGAAAAATAGAGATCAGCTCGGGTCACCTATATATCCACAATCGAGTATTTCATCCCATCAGAATAAATGTAAGCTGTGTATTCATGTCCACGATGATCATGAGACCTATATATTTTATTGCAAAGCAACCAGAAAATTTGAGATATTAAATGCACCTATATTATGCAAACATGGTCAGATAATCCGTAACTCGAGTATGTGTGCTGCATAACAGATTTAATTCATATGTTTGAGCAAAGATGTGCCAATTTTTCCGTAGTACAAAAATTTATACTTTTACCAACTATGCCTCTGGAGAGTAGTTCAACAAGGAATATCTCTTACTCTGAATCTCAAAAGCTGAACGTACACACCTGCACAATACATTTGTTAACCAATGCTTTAATTTAGCCTGCATGTCAGTCATAGAAACAACATACTCCGTAAATCAGAACACGGTTAAGGGTGTGTTCGGTTCTGGAACGGCGTGGAATGAAATGGATGGTTCCGTTCCAGAGAAATGGAATGGTTCCATCCCCATGTTCGATTTGGACAAAAAGAAGAAACGGGATGGTACCATTTTTTGTTCGGTCGGGGGATTGGAGAGCAGAACGAAACTAATCTTTTGTCTCAAAATCATAATTAACAACGACAAATGGTCTTTTTAATCTCAAAATCATAATTAACAACATTTTTTCGGTTAGGGGAATTAAAGAGCATAACAAAATAAACTTAGACTTTAATATATTGTCTCAAAGTCGTAATTAATAGTGGCAAATGGCCTTTTTAATTTCAAAATATTAATTAACAATGGCTATTTTTTTGGCTGAATTAGTGAAGTGCTTTGTAATTAACAATGGCTAATTAAACAGCCGTTCCACCCATTTCATCGATTTGGTGGAATGGGTGCATTTCGCATATGGAGAGAATATTTTCTTTCGAGAAACCACTAAGTTCTGTTCCATTCCACTTGGTTCTAGAACCAAACACACCCTAAGTGTTCAGTATTAACTAAGCTGCATGGTCAAATACTGTACACATGAACATCTACATGACATATACTGCACACAGAAAAAGGTTCACTTTTAACTGAACTATATGGTGAAACCAGGGGGCATGAATGGAAAACAACCTTTAAAACAAAATTTGGTCTGTATGAGTGGTTAGTAATGCCTTTTGGTTTAACTAATGCACCTAGTACTTTCATGAGACTGATGAACCATGTTTTGCGTGATTTTATTAGCAAGTTTGTGGTTGTGTACTTTGATGACATATTAATCTACGGCCGCAATGAATCTGATCACACTATGCATATTTGACATGTTTTGCAAGTGTTGCGTGTTAATAAACTCTATGGTAATCTTGAGAAGTGTACATTTCGCAAAGATAAGGTCATATTTCTGGGTTATGTTGTCTCTGAGCATGGAGTAGAAGTAGATTCATCTAACATTGAAGCAATTCAAAATTGGCCTACACCCATGAATGTGAGTCAAGTACGAAGTTTTGATGGTCTTGCTGGGTTTTATAGAAGATTTTTCCCAATTTTAGTACTATTGCTGCACCTTTGAATGAATTGACTAAAAAGGGTGTTACATTTGAGTGGGGCGCATCCCAAGATCATGCTTTTGATGAACTGAAACGTATGTTAACTTCTGCACCATTGCTTGCACTTCCTGATTTCAAGAAGCAATTTGAGATTGAATGTGATGCTAGTGGTATTGGAATTGGTGGTATGTTGATGCAAGATGGTCGCCCAATTGCATATTTTCCTGAGAAACTTTCTGGTGCTAAGTTAAACTATCCTATCTATGATAAAAAAAAATATGCTTTAATTAAAGTTTTTGAGGTTTGGCAACATTATTTGTGGCCAAAAGATTTATCATCATAATGATCATGAAGCTTTGAAATATCTGAAAGCTCAATCTAACTTGCATAGGCGTCTTGCTAAGTGGTTTGTGTTCATTGAGTCTTTTTCATACATTATTAAGCATAATAAGGAAAAAGATAATGTTGTTGCTGATGCTCTATCTAGGAAAAATATGCTATTAACTCAACTTTATGTTAAAATTCCTAGATCAGAAGTACTATGTGATATGTATGCCATTGATCATGATTTTGCTGAACCATATCGCTTGTGTGCTATTGGTAAAGCATGGGAGAAATATCACATACATGATGGTTTCTTGTTTAGAGCTAACAAACTATTTGTTCCAAAATCGTCTGTGCGTTTGCTCTTATTGTAGGAATCACATACTGGAGGTTTGATGGGTCACTTTGGGCGTGAGAAGACGCTACTCATGCTCGCTGGTCACTGATGTCTACTCACGCTTCTTTTCCTGTAGACAGTGTTGGGCCTCCAAGAGCAGAGGTTTGTAGAACAGCAGCAAGTTTTCCCTTAAGTGGATCACCCAAGGTTTATCGAACTCAGGGAGGAAGAGGTCAAAGATATCCCTCTCAAGCAACCTTGCAATCACGATACAAGAAGTCTTCATCGCCATGATCGCCTCCGGAGTGATGAGTGAGTAGTTCACCCCTGGACCATGGGTCCATAGCAGTAGCTAGATGGTCTCCTTGTTGTGCTTCATTGTTGGATCTTGTGAGCTGCCTAACATGATCTTGATCATGTTAGGCAGCTCAAAAGATCCAACAATGAAGCACAATTAGGAGAAGACGACCATCTAGCTACTGCTATGGACCCATAGTCCAGGGGTGAACTACTCACTCATCACTCCGAGGCGATCATGGCGATGAAGAGTCCTCCGGAGATGATTCCCCTCTCCGGCAGGGTGCGGAGGCGATCTCCCGAATCCCCCGAGATGGGATTGGCGGCGCGGCGTCTGGAAGGTTTTCCGTATTGTGGCTCTCGGCACAGGGTTTCGCGACGAAGACTTTAAGTAGGCGGAAGGGCAACGCGGGGGCCACACGAGGGCCCCACACGCTAGGGCCGCACGGCCAAGGCCTGGGCCGCGCCGCCCTAGTGTGGCGGCGCCTCGTGGCCCCACTTCCTTTCCCCCTCGGTCTTCTGGAAGCTTCGTGCAAAAATAGGACCCTGGGCGTTGATTTCGTCCAATTCCGAGAATATTTCCTTACTAGGATTTCTGAAACCAAAAACAGCAAAAAACAGCAACTGGCTCTTCGGCATCTTGTTAATAGGTTAGTGCCGGAAAATGCGTAAATACGACATATAATGTGTATAAAACATGTAGATATCATCAATAATGTAGCATGGAACATAAGAAATTATCGATACGTCGGAGACGTATCATGGCTCTCCTTTGGCCCCTCTCCAGTGTTCTGGAAGCTCCGTGCAATTATAAGATGCTGGGCGTTGATTTCGTCCAATTCCGAGAATATTTCCTTACTAAGATTTCTGAAACCAAAAACAGCAGAACAGAACTGGCACTCGGCATCTCGTCAATAGGTTAGTTCCGGAAAATGCATCAAAACGATATAAAGTGTGAACAAAACATGTAAGTATTGTCATAAAACAAGCATGGAACATCAGAAATTATGGATACGTTTGAGACGTATCAAGCATCCCCAAGCTTAGTTCCTACTCGCCTCGAGTAGGTAAACGATAACACAAATAATTTCTGAAGTGACATGCTACCAACATAATCTTGATCAACATTATTGTAAAGCATATGAGATGAATGCAGCGATTCGAAGCAACGATGAAGACAAGTAAACAACTGAATCATATAGCAAAGACTTTTCACGAATAGTACTTTCAAGACAAGCATCAATAAGACTTGCATAAGAGTTAACTCATAAGGCAATAAATTCTTAGTAAAAAGCTTTGAAACAACACAAAGGAAGATATAAGTTTCAGCAGTTGCTTTCCACTTCAACATGTATATCTCATGGATAATTTTCAACATAAAGTAATATAACAAGTGCAATAGGTAAACATGTAAGAATCAATGCACACAGTTTACACAAGTGTTTGCTTCTAAGATAGAAATAAATAGGAAAACTGACTCAACAATAAAGTAAAAGAACGGCCCTTCGCAGAGGGAAGCATTGATTGCTATATTTGTGCTAGAGCTTTTATTTTGAAAACATAAAGAGAGCATAAAGAATAAAGTTTTGAGCGGTGTTTGTTGTTGTCAACGAATGGTAGTGGGCACTCTAACCCCCTTGCAGACAAACTTTCAAAGAGCGGCTCCCATGAAATTTTATTTTTGGGTGGCACTCCTTCCAACCTTGCTTTCACAAACCATGGCTAACCGAATCCTCGGGTGCCTGCCGACAATCTCATACCATGAAGGAGTGCCTTTTTATTTTAGTTTTATTTAGATGACACTCCTCCCCACCTTTGCTTTCTCAAGCCATGGCTAACCGAATCCTCGGGTGCCGACCAACAATCACATACCATGGAGGAGTGTCTATTTGTAAATTTATGAAAGTTAATTAATTGGGCTGGGAACCCCATTGCCAGCTCTTTTTGCAAAATTATTGGATAAGTGGATGAAGCCACTAGTCCATTGGTGAAAGTTGCCCAACAAGATGGAAAGATAAACTCCACATACTTCCTCATGTGCTATAAAACATTGACACAAATAAGAGGTAATAACTTTTGAATTTTTTAAAGATATCAGTCAAGCAATTTACTTTGGAATGGCGGAGAAATACCATGTGGTAGGTAGGTATGGTGGACACAATTGGCATAGTTTTTGGCTCAAGGATTTGGATGCACGGAAGAATCCCTCTCAATACAAGGCTAGGCTAGCAAGGTTGTTTGAAGCAAACTCAAGTATAAAACGGTGCAGCAAGACTCACATATGAACATATTGTAAGCATTATAAGACTTTACATCGTCTCCTTGTTGTTCAAACACCTTAACCAGAAAATATCTAGACTTAGAGAGACCAATCATGCAAGCCAAATTATAACAGCTCTATGTAGTTCTTCATTAATAGGTGCAAAGTATATGATGCAAGAGCTTAAACATGATCTATATGAGCACAACAATTGCCAAGTATCAAATTATTCAAGACATTATACCATTTACCACATGAAGCATTTCCTATTTCCAACCTTGTAACAATGAACGAAGCAGTTTTCAACCTTCGCCATGAACATTAAAAGTAAAGCTAAGAACACATGTGTTCATATGCAACAGCGGAGTCTCTCTCCCACACAAGCATGAATTTATTCAAACAAAACAAAAACAAACAGACGCTCCAAGTAAAGTACATAAGATGTGACCGAATAAAAATATAGTTTCAATAGAAAAAACCTGATAAGTTGATGAAGAAGGGAATGCCTTGGGCATCCCCAAGCTTAGACTTTTCACTCTTCTTGATTATATATCATCCTCCTCTCTTGACCCTTGAAAACTTCCTCCACACCAAACTTCAAGCAAACTCATTAGAGGGTTAGTGCATAATCAAAATTCACATGTTCAGAGGTGACACAATCATTCTTAACACTTCTGGACATTGCACAAAGCTTCTGAAAGTTAATGGAACAAAGAAACTCATTCAACATAGCAAAAGCGGCAATGCGAAATAAAAGGCAGAATCTGTCAAAAACAGAACAGTCCGTAAAGACGAATTTTGCAGGGGCACTTAACTTGCTCAGATGGAAAAACTCAAAACTAATGAAAGTTGCGTACATATCTGAGGATCACGGACGTAAATTTGCAGATTTTTTGACTCTTCTACAGAGAGATCTGCGAATTCGTGACAGCAATTTCTTCGTAATCCAAATCTAGTATCAACTTTACCATAGTGACTTTACTTGGCACAAAAACATGATAAGGAGAGGTTGCTACAGTAGTAACAACTTCCAAGACACAACAAAACAGTAGCAAAATAAACGCATGGGTTATCTCCCAAGAAGTTCTTTCTTATTAGCCATTAAGATGGGCTCAGTAATTTTAATGATGATGCTCTCATACGGATGAGAGTCGCAGCAAAGAGAGAATCAAAAAGCAAGTATGAAGCAAATTTAAGCCTAACCCTCTTCCTATGAAAAGGAGTCTTGTACACAAATAAATTCATGAAGAACAAAATGACAAGCATAAGAAGATAAGACACGAGTAACTTCAAGATTCTCAACATAAAGAGGGGAAACTTAATATCATTAAGATGCATACAACCGTGTTTCCCTCTCTCATAATAACTTTCAGTAGCATCATTGATGAAATCCACAATATAACCATCACTTAAAAAATTCTTATCATGGTTCATATGCATAAGGGTATCATTATTTTTGACATAAGAAAAACTCTTCTCATTAATAGTAATTGGAGCAGGATCATTATTAAGAATTTGAACATGGTAAACAAGTTGCATACTAAGGGAATGGTTTTTGGCAAGCCCATCATAACTATGACAAGTTTCATAAGGATAATTGTAACATGTGTCATATCCATCTCTATAGCAATTATCTAAACCAGAATATGTAATATCATCATTTTCACTAAAAGTAGAGGTCTCAAATATAGGATCTTCAAGCACAACATCCCCAAGCTTAGAGCTTTCAATATCATCATTTGAGGGTACATGAATAATGCTATCATCATTACTTTCATAATCAGTACCAAAAAGATTTCCAATATCAAAGGTAGTGTGCTCTTCCAAATCATGATCACTAATATGGGTAAAGGGTATAGGAAGATCATCGTACTCAGATTCATTATCATAATAATCATTAGGAGCAACATACTTACGGTTACCTATTGTTACCTCATACACGCGGGGATATGCCGTTGCCTCTTTCTTCTTATTCCTCCTCTTCTTCTTCTTCTTTCCCTTCTTCTTCTTTCCCTTCTTCTTCTTTCCCTTCTTCTTCTTTTCCTTCTCCTCGTTCCCTTCTTTTGGAGGGAGAGGCTTGATGAGAGGCTTCTCCACATAACCTGCTTTATTTCCAGAAACAATAGAAGAAACCTTGGAGGATTCCTTCTTTTCATTAATAAGTTTGAAACACATAACGGTCCTATCATATTTTGGCAAAGTGTCGTCTTCTAAAATATTTTGTATGTAAGTATTTGTATGGAAATTATTAATGCAATAAGAAAGACACCCATGCAGGACATCATCAATATCAAGATCGTTAATATCTAACAAAGAAATTTTTCTTGATAACTCTTCACACTTCAAAAATAAGGTAAGTTCATCATGCTGATTAGGAGTAATTTCATCATCACAATACAAATTTGCAGCACTCATGGGGTTCGAATTATCATTGGAGGAGCATTGAAAATTAAAATGACCAACTCTATGGAAACATTCACAAATAAAAGGATAGAGGGCGCACACTTTTTCTCCAAGATCATCTAGAGCCCTAGACCACTTTCTAGTTTTTTCATTCCTATGATGGATACAATATTCATCTTCGATTTGGTTAATTTCACAAATTCTATGTATTCCACAAAAATTAACATGCTTATAGGAAATAGTATTTTCAGAAGTTTCAACATGTTCATTGCAATATTTAATAACAGTTTCATCCTTCATGCAAGCGTCTTTAAAAGGTTCATGATACTTATCAAAATTCTTCCTAGGCAATTCAATGTGAGAAGCAAAAGCTTTATAAAAATTTGCAACAACTTGAGAGTCAAGACCATAAGTAGCACTCATATTTCGAAATTTATCAGTATCCATAAAAGTTTCAATGCATTCATAATCATAATTTATACCCGACTCTCTACCTTTGTCATTCTCCCAATCTTCAGCGTTCTCCTGAATCCGATTAAGAAGGTCCCATTTAAACTCTTCTTTATTGCGCGTGAATGATCCAGAACAAGCAGTATCTAGCAAGGTTTTATCCTGAAAAGAAAGTCTTGCATAGAAATTATCAATGATAACATTACCAGGAAGCTCATGATTGGGGCATTTGAGCATTAAGGACTTCAATCTCTCCCATGCTTGGGCAATACTCTCTCCATCATGAGGCCAGAAATTATATATACGGTTTCGGTCTTTGTGAATTTCACTTGGAGGATAGAATTTAGAATAAAATAGAGGCACAATATCCTTCCAATCAAGAGATCGCCCATCCTTCAGCAGTTTATACCAATGCGCCGCTTTACCAGACAGCGACATAACAAATAATTTCTTCCTAACTTCATCCATAGAGATACCTGCACACTTGAATAACCCACATAATTCATGCAAAGAGAGTAAATGATCTCCAGGATGAACAGTTCCATCCCCTTCATAGCGGTTATCCACAACACGTTCAATAATTTTCATGGGTATTTTATACGGAATACTTTCAGTAGGTTGATTTAAAATATCACAAGCATCATTAGAGTTATCTCATATGGGAGATAAAGTATTATCAGAGCAAATTTTCTCCCCTAAAGATGGGAAGCTAAAAAGATCACAAAAACTAGCTTCCCCAAGCTTAGACTTCTCCATAGCATTAGCAGTAATTGCATTCATACTAATAACATTGCTACTAGCATGCAAATAAGGTTCCATAGGTTTTTTAATTTTCGCATCAAAC
Source organism: Lolium multiflorum (assembly GCA_030979885.1). NCBI lineage: Eukaryota > Viridiplantae > Streptophyta > Magnoliopsida > Poales > Poaceae > Lolium > Lolium multiflorum. The sequence continues at coordinate 145,057,055 of CM061752.1, forward strand.
AATTCTAAATCAGGAAAAAGATTAAAAAGCTCACTAATTTTGTTGTTGTTTTCCATTATGCCTAACTAGTGAAAATAAAAACAAGAAACAAAAAGATGCAATTGCAGGATCTAAAGGAAATAGCTTCGAGCACTCACACACCGGCAACAATGCTAAGAAATAACTTAGTAGTCGGAGGATGTGAATACTTTTACCTTACCTCCCCGCAACGCGCAAAATAGCTTGACGTCTACTCACGCTTCTTTTCCCGTAGACAGTGTTGGGCCTCCAAGAGCAGAGGTTTGTAGAACAGCAGCAAGTTTTCCCTTAAGTGGATCACCCAAGGTTTATCTAACTCAGGGAGGAAGAGGTCAAAGATATCCCTCTCAAGCAACCCTGCAATCACGATACAAGAAGTCTCTTGTGTCCCCAACACACCTAATACACTTGTCAGATGTATAGGTGCACTAGTTCGGCGAAGAGATAGTGAAATACAAGTAGTATGGATGTGTATGAGTGGTAATAGCAATCTGAATAAAATATGGCAGCAAGTAAACATGCAGTAGAACAGTAAGTAAACGGTGTTTGCATTGGAAACAAGGCCTAGGGATCATACTTTCACTAGTGGACACTCTCAACATTGATCGCAAAATAAACAATAACTTCTCTCATTTGTGCTACATACACTTTTTTGTTGGATGACAAACACCAGTCGTTGTGTAGGGCTACAAGAGCTCCCTCAAGCCGGAGTTAACAAGCGCCACAACATTCGGCATTCATATTTAAGTAACCTTAGAGCATAATAGATCTTTGCAAAATAAACCAACAACTAACATAGCATACACACTGTCCACATTACACTATGAAAGGAGGAGTAGATCACATCAATACTATCATAATGATAATTAACTCCACAACCTACAAGAGATCATGATCATAGCCTACGACAAGAACCACACGGTGCACACACTAGCACCTTTACACCATGCAGGAGGAATAGACTACTTTAATAACATCACATGAGTAGCACATAGACTAATAGCGATACAAAACTCATCGTATGGATCTCAATCATGCAAAGCAATTCATGAGATCATTGTATTGGAGTACAGAGAGAGAGATTAACCACATAGCTACGGTAGAGCCCTCAGCCCCAGGGGAGAATTACTCCCTCCTCATCATGGGAACAGCGATGGCGGTGAAGATGGCGGTGGAGATGGCTTCCGGGCAATTCCCCGTCCCGGCGGCGTGCCGGAACAGAGACTTCTGTCCCCCGAATCTTGACTTCACGATGACGGCGGCTCTGGAACTTTTCTCCTATCGTGGTTTTTCCGTGTCGAAGATTTAGGTCAAGACGACTTATATAGGCGAAGAAACGGAGTCGGAGGGCTGACGGGGGACCCACACAGTAGGGGGGCGTCCCCCCTGGGCAGCGCCGCCACCTTGTGTGGTGGGCCTGTGGCTCTCCTCTGGCCCCTCTCCGGTGTTCTGGAAGCTCCGTGCAATTATAAGATGCTGGGCGTTGATTTCATCCAATTCCGAGAATATTTCCTTACTAGGATTTCTGAAACCAAAAACAGCAGAAACAGGAACTGGCACCTCGGCATCTCGTCAATAGGTTAGTTCCGGAAAATGCATCAAAACGATATAAAGTGTGAACAAAACATGTAAGTATTGTCATAAAACAAGCATGGAACATCAGAAATTATGGATACGTTTGAGACGTATCAGTCACTTCTATTGGCCAACGATGAGGCGGGATGTGGACAGGTATGTGAAGAAATGCGTTACTTGCAACAAGTCGAAGTCCAAGCTGAAGCCTCACGGTTTGTATACTCCTTTACCGGCATCTACTACACCATGGGAAGATATAAGTATGGATTTTGTGTTAGGTTTGCCGCGTACTAAAAGAGGCCATGATTCTAGATTTGTGGTAGTGGATAGATTTTCTAAGATGTCACACTTTATTGCCTGCCACAAGAGCGACGATGCGTCGCATATTGCTAACCTGTTTTTCAGGGAGATTGTACGTCTACATGGAGTCCCGAAGACTATTGTTTCTGATCGTGACATGAAGTTTATGAGCTACTTCTGGAAAACACTTTGGGGAAAGCTGGGGACAAAGCTATTTTTCAGCACTACTTGTCATCCCCAAACTGACGGTCAAACTGAGGTGGTGAATAGAACATTGTCACAACTATTGAGATCCATGATAAAGAAGAACTTGAAGGAGTGGGAAGATTGTTTGCCGCATGTGGAGTTTGCTTACAACATGGCGGTACATTCTACCACAGAGTTGTGTCCGTTTGAGGTGGTGTATGGTTTCAAACCATTACTCCACTTGACTTGTTGCCTCTACCCATACATGAGAGAGTCAATATGGAGGCATCAAAGAGGGCAGATTTTGTACGGAAGATACATGAGAAGACTAAAGAGCTGATTGAGAAGAAAGGCAAGAACAATGCTGCAAGGGTGAACAAGAAGTGCAAGGAGATGTTGTTCAAACCTGGTGATATGGTCTAGGTTCATTTTCGCAAGGACAGGTTCCCGAAGCTACGGAAGTCCAAGTTGCTTCCTCGTGGTGCTGGTCCTTACAAAGTGCTTGCCAAGATCAATGATAATGCATATGCTATAGATATTCCAACTGATGAGTTTGGCGTCAGTAATTATTTCAATGTGGCTGATTTGACACCATATGATGAAGAAGGCCTTGGAGTGTCGAGGTCGACGCCTTTTGAAGGGGGGGGGTGATGTCTACGTGTGCTTCTATTCTTGTAGACAGTGTTGGGCCTCCAAGAGCAGAGGTTTGTAGAACAGCAGCAAGTTTCCTTAAGTGAATCACCCAAGGTTTATCGAACTCAGGGAGGTAGAGGTCAAAGATAGTCCTCTCAAGCAACCCTGCAATTAAGATACAAGAAGTCTCTTGTGTCCCCAACACACCTAATACACTTGTCAGATGTATAGGCGCACTAGTTCGGCGAAGAGATAGTAAAACACAGGTGGTATAGATGGTGGTAAATAGTAATTGCGGTATGAAGTAAATATTGCAGCAAGCGAACATGTAGCAGAACTTGTTGGAAACGGTGTTTCAATGCTTAGAAACAAGGCCTAGGGATCATACTTTCACTAGTGGACACTCTCAACAATGCAATCATAATTGAATATAAATAAGCACTTCATTATGCTATTCTGAATTACTCTCTGGCTGGATAACGAACACTAATTCACCATGTAGGGATGCAAAGCAAACCTTAAAGATGTATTCCCAAGTACTAATAAACACCCCACGCTGTCACTTTGAGCATTCATAGGAGGTACTAACACACCACAATTTCATAGAGACATCCAACTCAAATCATAACCCAGTGAACAAGTATTCTGTGAAATATAGCCTAAGAGACCCACACGGTGCACACACTGTCACCTTTACACACGTGGGACAAGGAGTCTCCGGACATCACATAAGTAAAATCCACTTGAATAACATAACTACATCTAGATTACAAAGCTCATCATATGGATCTCAATCATGCAAGGCAATTCATGAGATCATTGTATTGAAGTACGAGAGAGAGATTAACCACATAGCTACCGGTACAACCCTTAGCCTCGGGGGAGAACTACTCCCTCCTCATCATGGGAGACAGCAGCGTTGATGGAGATGGCGGTGGTGTCGATGGAGATGCCTTCCGGGGCACCGTCCCGGCGGCATGCCGAACAGAGACTTCTGTCCCCGAATCTTGGCTTCGCGATGGCGGCGGCTCGGAACTTTTCTCGTATCGTGGCTTATGTTTTTAGGGTTTTCACGTCGGGAGACTTTATAGGCGAAAGGGCGGCGGAGGAGCCCTGGTGGGGCCACACCATAGGGGGGCCCCCTGGCCGCGCCGCCTTGTGGGGTGGGGCCCCTGGCTCCCCTCTGGCCCCTCTTCGGTGCTCTGGAAGCTTCCCGGAAAATAAGGTTCTGGGCGTTGATTTCGTCCAATTTCGAGAATATTTCCTTTGTAGGATTTCTGGAACCAAAAACAACAGAAAACAGGAATTGACACTTCGGCATCTTGTTAATAGGTTAGTTCCGGAAAATGCATCAAAACATCATAAAGTGTGAACAAAACATGTAGGTATTGTCATAAAACTAGCATGGAACATAAGAAATTACAGATACGTTGGAGACGTATCAAGCATCCCCAAGCTTAGTTCCTACTCGCCCTCGAGTAGGTAAACGATAACAACAATAATTTCTGAAGTGACATGCTACCAACACATTCTTGATCAACATTATTGTAAAGCATATGAGGTGAATGGAGTGATTCAAAGCAATAGATTGCTAACAAAGAGATAATGACTAAACAAATGAATCATATAGCAAAACTTTTCATGAATAGTACTTTCAAGACAAGTATCAACAAGACTTGCATAAGAGCTAACTCATAAAGCAATAGATTCAAAGTAGAAGGCATTGAAGCAACACAAAGGATGATTAAGTTTCAGCAATTGCTTTCAACTTGTAACATGTATGTCTCATGGATAATTGTCAACATAGAGTAGTATAACAAGTGCAATAAGTAATCATGTAAGAATCAATGAACACAGTTAACACAAGTGTTTGCTTCTAAGATAGAAAGAGGTAGGTAAACTGACTCAACATAAAGTAAAAGAATGGCCCTTCGCAGAGGGAAGCATGGATTACTATTTTTGTGCTAGAGATTTTATTTTGAAAACATAGAAACAATTTTGTCAACGATAGTAATAATTCATACGTGCTATGCATAATACTTCCTACAAGTTGCAAGCCTCATGCATAGAATACCAATAGTGCCCGCACCTTGTCCTAATTAGCTTGGATTACATGGATTATCATTGCATAACATATGTTTCAACCAAGTGTCACAAAGGGGTATCTCTATGCCACCTGCACAAAGGTCCAAGGAGATCAATTGCATTTGATTTCTCGTTTTTAATAGATCTCAACTTAAGACATCCATACTGGGACAACATAGACAACAGATAATGGACTCCTCTTTTAATGCTTAAGCATTCAACAACAGATAATATTCTCATAAGAGAGTGAGGATGTATGTCCAAACTGAAAACTTCCACCATGATACATGGCTTTGGTTAGCGGCCCAATGCTCTTCTCTAACATATGCATACTCAAACCATTTGATCATGACATCACCCTTACTTCAGACAAGACGAACATGCATAGCATCTCACATGATATCCAACAAAGGTAAAAAGTTGATGGCGTCCCCAGAAACATGGTTACCGCTCAACAAGCAACTTATAAGAACTAAGACACATAACTACATATTCATCACCACAATAGTTTTTAAGCTATTTGTCCCATGAGCTATATATTGCAAAGATAAAGGAATGAAATTTTAAAGGTAGCACTCAAGTAATTTACTTTGGAATGGCAGAAAAATACCACATAGTAGGTAGATATGATGGACACAAATGGCATGGGTTTTGGCTCAAGGTGTTTGGATGCACGAGAAGCATTTCCTCTCAGTACAAGGCTTTGGGCTAGCAAGGTTGTTTGAAGCAAACACAAGTATGAACAGGTACAACAAAACTTACACAAGAACATATTGCAAGCATTATAAGACTCTACACTGTCTTCCTTGTTGTTCAAACACTTTACCAAAAAATATCTAGACTTAGAGAAACCAATCATGCAAACCAAATTTTAACAAGCTCTACGGTAGTTCTCCACTAATAGATTAAACTACATGATGCAAGAGCTTAAACATGATATAATGAGTTCTCAAAACAATTGCCAAGTTTCAAGTTATTCCAAACCATATGAAGCATTTTCTGATTCCAACCAAATAGCAATCAACGAAGCAATTTTCAGCCTTCGCCATGAACATTAAAGCACAACTAAGAACACAAGTGTTCCATATGAAAAAGCGGAGCGTGTCTCTCTCCCACATGAGCATGAATTTATTAAGAGAATGAAAATAACAAAACGAAAATGAAAGCACACAGACGCTCCAAGTAAAGAACATAAGATGTGATGGAATAAAAATATTGTTTCACTAGAAGTGACATGATAAGTTGTCGATGAAGAAGGGGATGCCTTGGGCATCCCCAAGCTTAGATGCTTGAGTCTTCTTAAAATATGCAGGGATGAACCACCGGGGCATCCCCAAGCTTAGACTTTTCACTCTTCTTGATCATATTGTATCATCCTCTTCTCTTGACCCTTGAAAACTTCCTCCACACCAACCTTCAAGCAAACTCATTAGAGGGTTAGTGCATAATCAAAAATTCATACATTCAGAGGTGAAATAATCATTCTTAACACTTCTGGACATTGCACAAAGCTACTGAAAGTTAATGGAACAAAGAAACCCATTCAACATAGCAAAAGCGGCAATGCGAAATAAAAGGCAGAATCTGTCAAAACAGAACAGTCCGTAAAGACGAATTTTCCAGAGGCACTTAACTTGCTCAAACGGAAAAACTCAAAACTAATGAAAGTTGCATAAATATCTGAGGATCACGCACGTAAATTGGCAGATTTTTTTGATATTTCTACAGAGAGTTCTACGCAAATTCGTGACATACAGCAATTCTGTTTCTGCGTAGCAATCCAAATCTAGCATCAACTTTACCATAGAGACTTTACTTGGCACAAAAACATGATAAGGAGAGGTTGCTACAGTAGTAACAACTTCCAAGACTCAACAATACAGTAGTAAAATAAACACATGGGTTATCTTCCAAGAAGTGCTTTCTTTATAGCCATTAAGATGGGCTCAGTAATTTTAATGATGCTCTCATGAAAATAGAACATGAAGCAAAAGGAGCATCAAGAAGCAAATGCAAAACACATTTAAGCCTAACCCACTTCCTATGAAAAGGAATCTTGTACACAAATAAATTCATGAAGAACAAAGTGGCAAGCATAGAAAAGCAACACAAGCGCAATTTCAAGATTCTCAACATAAAGAGGGGAAACTTAATATTATTAAGATGCATATAACCATGTTTCCCTCTCTCATAATAACTTTCAGTAGCATCATGAATGATACGTCTCCGACGTATCGATAATTTCTTATGTTCCATGCCACTTTATTGATGATATCTACATGTTTTATACACATTATATGTCGTATTTGTGCATTTTCTGGAACTAACCTATTAACAAGATGCCGAAGTGCCAGTTCCTGTTTTCTGCTGTTTTTGGTTTCAGAAATCCTAGTAACGAAATATTCTCGGAATTGGACGAAATCAACGCCAGGTTCCTATTTTTCCACGAAGCTTCCAGAACACCCGGAAGGACCCAGGGGGCCACAGGCCCACCAGGAGGGTGGCCGGCGCGGCCTAGGGTTGGCCCGCGCCGCCTTACCCCCGGCCGCCTCTTCGACCTTCCGCCGCCTCTTCGCCTATATAAAGGTCCCTGACCTAAAACCCTTACGGAGGAAGCCACGATACGAGAAAAGTTCCGAGCCGCCGTCATCGCGAAGCCAAGATCCGGGGGACAGGAGTCTCTGTTCCGGCACCCGCCGAGCGGGGAAGTGCCCCCGGAAGGCTTCTCCATCGACACCGCTGCCATCTCCACCGCCATCTTCATCAACGCTGCTGCTCCCATGAAGAGGGAGTAGTTCTCCATCGAGGCTCGGGGCTGTACCGGTAGCTATGTGGTTAATCTCTCTTCTATGTACTTCAATACAATGATCTCATGAGCTGCTTTACATGATTGAGATTCATATGTGTTTGTATCACAATTTATCTATGTGCTACTCTAGTGATGTGTTATTAAAGTAGTTTTATTCCTCCTGCATGTGTGCAAAGGTGACAGTGCGTGCACCGTGTTAGTACTTGGTTTATGCTATGATCATGATCTCTTGTAGATTGCGAAGTTAACTATTGCTATGATAATATTGATGTGATCTATTCCTCCTACATATGCATGAAGGTGACAGTGTGCATGCTATGCTAGTACTTGGTTTAGTCTTTTGATCTATCTTACACTTAAGGTTACTTAAACATGAGCATTATTGTGGAGCTTGTTAACTCCGGCATTGAGGGTTCGTGTAATCCTACGCAATGTGTTCATCATCCAACAAGAGTGTAGAGTATGCATTTATCTATTCTGTTATGTGATCAATGTTGAGAGTGTCCACTAGTGAAAGTGTAATCCCTAGGCCTTGTCCCTAAATACTGCTGAGTTACTACTGCTTGTTTACTGTTTTACTGCGTTACTACTGCTGCAATACTACCACCATCAACTACACGCCAGCAAGCTATTTTCTGGCACCGTTGCTACTGCTCATATATATTCATACCACCTGTATTTCACTATCTCTTCGCCGAACTAGTGCACCTATTTGGTGTGTTGGGGACACAAGAGACTTCTTGCTTTGTGGTTGCAGGGTTGCATGAGAGGGATATCTTTGACCTCTTCCTCCCTGAGTTCGATAAACCTTGGGTGATCCACTTAAGGGAAACTTGCTGCTGTTCTACAAACCTCTGCACTTGGAGGCCCAACACTGTCTACAGGAAAGGAGGGGGAACATAGACATCAAGCACTTTTCTGGCGCGTTGCCGGGGAGGAAAGGTAAAAGGTACTCACACTCCGGACCTCGGCTACTAAGCTATTTTCCGGCGCCGTTGTAAGTACTCGAAGCTATTTCCTTTAGACTCTGCAATTGCGACATTTGGTTTCTTGTTTACACTAGTTAGGCATAATGGAAAACAACAAAAATATGAGAGATCTTTATGAACTTTATCTTGAATTAGGACATGATGTGTTTGAAGAGAGAATTAAAAAACCCATGGAACTTTATATGCATGATAATGGGAATGTTATTAGTATGAATGCTTTGAACACCATTGTTGCTAATGCTATGGAAAATTCTAAGCTTGGGGAAGCTGGCTTTGATGAGCATGATATTTTTAGTCCCCCAAGCATTGAGGAGAAAATTTACTTTGATGATACTTTGCCTCCTATATTTGATGATGAGAATAATAATGATAGCTACTTTGTTGAATTTGCTCCCACTACAACTAATAAAATTGATTATGCTTATGTTGGGAGTAGTAATTATTTTATGCATGAGACTCATGATAAGAATGCTTTATGTGAAAGTTATATTGTTGAGTTTGCTCATGATGCTACTGAAAGTTATTATGAGAGAGGAAAATATGGTTGTAGAAATTTTCATGTTACTAAAACACCTCTCTATGTGCTGAAATTTTTGAAGCTACACTTGTTTTATCTTCCTATGCTTGTTACTTTGCTCTTCATGAACTTGTTTATTTACAAGATTCTTATGCATAGGAAGCATGTTAGGCTTAAATGTGCTTTGAATTTGCTTCTTGATGTTCTCTTTTGCTTCATTGTCTATTTTCATGAGAGCATCATCATTAAAACTGCTGAGCCCATCTTAATGGCTATAAAGAAAGAACTTCTTGGGAGATAACCCATGTGTTTATTTTACTACAGCAATTTTTGTTTTGTTGAGTCTTGGAAGTTGTTTACTACTGTAGCAACCTCTCCTTATCATGTTTTTGTGCCAAGTAAAGTTTCTATGTCAAAGTTGATGTTATATTTGGGATCGCTGCGCAGAAACAGCATTGCTGTCTGTCACGAATCTGGGCACAGTTCTCTGTAGAAAATTCGAAAAAATCTGCCAATTTACGAGCGTGATCCTCAGATATGTACGCAACTTTCATTAGTTTTGAGTTTTTCCATTTGAGCAAGTCTGGTGCCATTTATAAATTCGTCTTTACGGACTGTTCTGTTTTTGACAGATTCTGCCTTTTATTTCGCATTGCCGCTTTTGTTAAGTTGAATGAGTTTCTTTGTTCCATTAACTTTCAGAAGTTTTGTGCAATGTCCAGAAGTGTTAAGAATGATTGTGTCACCTCTGAACATGTGAGTTTTTGATTATGCACTAACCCTCTAATGAGTTTGCTTGAAGTTTGGTGTGGCAGAAGTTTTCAAGGGTCAATAGAAGAGGGTGATATAATGTGATCGAGAAGAGTGAAAGGTCTAAGCTTGGGGATGCCCCGGTGGTTCATCCCTGCATATTTCAAGAAGACTCAAGCATCTAAGCTTGGGGATGCCCAAGGCATCCCCTTCTTCATCGACAACTTATCAGGTTTCTTCTAGTGAAACTATATTTTTATTCGGTCACATCCTATGTATTTTACTTGGAGCGTCTGTGTGCTTTTATTTTTGTTTTTGTTTTGTTATTTTCATTCTCTGAATAATTTCATCCTTGTGTGGGAGAGAGACACGCTCCGCTGGTTCGTATGAACACATGTGTTCTTAGCTCATAATATTCATGGCGAAGTTTCCTCTTCGTTAAATTGTTATATGGTTGGAATTGGAAAATGCTACATGTAGTAATTGGTAAAATGTCCTGGATAATGTGATACTTGGCAATTGTTGTGTTCATGTTTAAGCTCTTGCATCATATACTTTGCACCTATTAATGAAGAAATACATAGAGCTTGCTAAAATTTGATTTGCATATTTGGTTTCTCTAAGGTCTAGATAATATCTAGTATTGAGTTTTGAACAACAAGGAAGACAGTGTAGAGTCTTATAATGTTTACAATATGTCTTTTATGTGAGTTTTGCTGCACTTGTTCATCCTTGAGTTTGTTTCAAATAAACCTTGCTAGCCTAAACCTTGTATCGAGAGGGAATACTTCTCATGCATCCAAATCCTTGAGCCAATATTCATGCCATTTGTGTCCACCATACCTACCTACTACATGGTATTTCTCCGCCATTCCAAAGTAAATTGCTTGAGTGCTACCTTTAAAATTCCATCATTCACCTTTGCAATATATAGCTCATGGGACAAAATAGCCTTAAAAACTATCGTAGTATTGAATATGTACTTATGCACTTTATATTTTATTAAGTTGCTTGTTGTGCGATAACCATGTTTCTGGGGAACGCCATCAACTATTGTTGAATATCATGTGAGTTGCTATGAATGTCCGTCTTGTCTGAAGGTCTATCATTTTAGTGGTTGGAGCATGCAAAATTGTTAGAGAAGAACATTGGGCCGCTAACTAAAGCCATGAATCATGGTGGAAGTTTCAGTTTTGGACATATATCCTCAACCTCATATGAGAATAATAACTTTGCTACATGCTTATGCATTTAAGAGGAGTCCATTATCTGTTGTCCATGTTGTCCCGGTATGGATGTCTAAGTTGAGAATAATCAAAAGCGAGAAATCCGAAATGCGAGCATTCTCCTTAGACCTTTGTACAGGCGGCATGGAGGTACCCCTTTGTGACACTTGGTTGAAACATGGCATGCAAAGATCCGGTAGTCCAAGCTAAGTAGGACGAGGTGCGGGCACTATTAGTATACTATGCATGAGGCTTGCAACTTGTAAGATATAATTTACATAACTCATATGCTTTATTACTACCGTTGACAAAATTGTTTCATGTTTTCAAAATAAAAGCTCTAGCACAAATACAGCAATCGATGCTTTCCTCTTTGAAGGACCATTCTTTTACTTTTATTGTTGAGTCAGTTTACCTATCTCCTTCCACCTTAAGAAGCAAACACTTGTGTGAACTGTGCATTGATTCCTACATACTTGCTTATTGCATTTGTTATATTACTTTATGTTGACAATATCCATGAGATATACATGTTATAAGTTGAAAGCAACCGCTGAAACTTAATCTTCCTTTGTGTTGCTTCAATACCTTTACTTTGATTTATTGCTTTATGAGTTAACTCTTATGCAAGACTTATTGATGCTTGTCTTGAAGTACTATTCATGAAAAGTCTTTGCTTTATGATTCACTTGTTTACTCATGTCATTACCATTGTTTTGATCGCTGCATTCATTACATATGTTTACAATAGTATGATCAAGGTTATGATGGCATGTCACTTAAGAAATTATCTTTGTTATCGTTTTACCTGCTCGGGACGAGCAGAACTAAGCTTGGGGATGCTGATACGTCTCCGACGTATCGATAATTTCTTATGTTCCATGCCACTTTATTGATGATATCTACATGTTTTATACACATTATATGTCGTATTTGTGCATTTTGAACTAACCTATTAACAAGATGCCGAAGTGCCGTTCCTGTTTTCTGCTGTTTTTGGTTTCAGAAATCCTAGTAACGAAATATTCTCGGAATTGGACGAAATCAACGCCAGGTTCCTATTTTTCCACGAAGCTTCCAACACCCGGAAGGACCGGAGGGGGCCACAGCCCACCAGGAGGGTGGCCGGCGCGGCCTAGGGTTGGCCCGCGCCGCCTTACCCCCGGCCGCCTCTTCGACCTTCCGACGCCGCCTCTTCGCCTATATAAAGGTCCCTGACCTAAAACCCTTACGGAGGAAGCCACGATACGAGAAAAGTTCCGAGCCGCCTCATCGCGAAGCCAAGATCCGGGGACAGGAGTCTCTGTTCCGGCACCCTGCCGGAGCGGGGAAGTGCCCCGGAAGGCTTCTCCATCGACACCGCTGCCATCTCCACCGCCATCTTCATCAACGCTGCTGCTCCCATGAAGAGGGAGTAGTTCTCCATCGAGGCTCGGGGCTGTACCGGTAGCTATGTGGTTAATCTCTCTTCTATGTACTTCAATACAATGATCTCATGAGCTGCTTTACATGATTGAGATTCATATGTGTTTGTATCACAATTTATCTATGTGCTACTCTAGTGATGTGTTATTAAAGTAGTTTTATTCCTCCTGCATGTGTGCAAAGGTGACAGTGCGTGCACCGTGTTAGTACTTGGTTTATGCTATGATCATGATCTCTTGTAGATTGCGAAGTTAACTATTGCTATGATAATATTGATGTGATCTATTCCTCCTACATATGCATGAAGGTGACAGTGTGCATGCTATGCTAGTACTTGGTTTAGTCTTTTGATCTATCTTACACTTAAGGTTACTTAAACATGAGCATTATTGTGGAGCTTGTTAACTCCGGCATTGAGGGTTCGTGTAATCCTACGCAATGTGTTCATCATCCAACAAGAGTGTAGAGTATGCATTTATCTATTCTGTTATGTGATCAATGTTGAGAGTGTCCACTAGTGAAAGTGTAATCCCTAGGCCTTGTCCCTAAATACTGCTGAGTTACTACTGCTTGTTTACTGTTTTACTGCGTTACTACTGCTGCAATACTACCACCATCAACTACACGCCAGCAAGCTATTTTCTGGCACCGTTGCTACTGCTCATATATATTCATACCACCCGTATTTCACTATCTCTTCGCCGAACTAGTGCACCTATTTGGTGTGTTGGGGACACAAGAGACTTCTTGCTTTGTGGTTGCGGTTGCATGAGAGGGATATCTTTGACCTCTTCCTCCCTGAGTTCGATAAACCTTGGGTGATCCACTTAAGGGAAACTTGCTGCTGTTCTACAAACCTCTGCACTTGGAGGCCCAACACTGTCTACAGGAAAGGAGGGGGAACGTAGACATCAATGAACAAACTCAACAATATAACTATCACATACAACATTCTTGTCATGAGCTACATGCATAAAATTATTACTCTCCACATAAGCGTAATCAATTTTATTAGTTGTAGTGGGAGCAAATTCAATAAAATAGCTATCATTATTATTCTCATCACCATAATCATCATATATAGGAGGCATATTGTAATCATAATTAATTTTCTCCTCAATAGTAGGTGGACTGAAAATATCATATTCATCATTGTAAACATCATATATAGGAGGTAAAGTATCATCAAAGTAAATTTTCTCCTCCATGCTTGGGGGACTAAAAATATCATGCTCATCAAAACCAGCTTCCCCAAGCTTAAATTATTCCATAGCTTTAGCAATAATGGTGTTCAAAGAGTTCATGCTAATAACATTGCTACAACTATTTTGCAAACAAAGTTCCATGGGTTTTTTAATTTTCTCTTCAAACACATCATGTCCTAATTCAAGATAAAGTTCATAAAGATCTCTAATTTTTTTATTGTTTTCCATTAAGCCCAGCTAGTGAAAATAAAAACAAGAGACAAAAAGATATAATTGCAGAATCTAAAGGAGATACCTTCGAGCACTCACACACCGGCAACAGTGCTAGGAAATAGCTTAGTAGTCGGAAGATGTGAATACCTTTTACCTTACCTCCCCAACGGCGCCAGAAAATAGCTTGATGTCTACGTGTGCTTCTATTCTTGTAGACAGTGTTGGGCCTCCAAGAGCAGAAGTTTGTAGAACAGCAGCAAGTTTCCCTTAAGTGAATGACCCAAGGTTTATCGAACTCAGGGAGGTAGAGGTCAAAGATAGTCCTCTCAAGCAACCTGCAATTAAGATACAAGAAGTCTCTTGTGTCCCCAACACACCTAATACACTTGTCAGATGTCTAGGCGCACTAGTTCGGCGAAGATATAGTAAAACACAGGTGGTATAGATGGTGGTAAACAGTAATTGCGGTATGAAGTAAATATTGCAGCAAGCGAACATGTAGCAGAACTTGTTGGAAACGGTGTTTCAATGCTTAGAAACAAGACCTAGGAATCATACTTTCACTAGTGGACACTCTCAACAATGCAATCATAATTGAATATAAATAAGCACTTCATTATGCTATTCTGAATTACTCTCTGGCTGGATAACGAACACTAATTCACCATGTAGGGATGCAAAGCAAACCTTAATGATGTATTCTCAAGTACTAATAAACACCCCACGCTGTCACTTTGAGCATTCATAGGAGGTACTAACACACCACAATTTCATAGAGACATCCAACTCAAATCATAACCCAGTGAACAAGTATTCTGTGAAATATAGCCTAAGAGACCCACACGGTGCACACACTGTCACCTTTACACACGTGGGACAAGGAGTCTCCGGAGATCACATAAGTAAAATCCACTTGAATAACATAACTACATCTAGATAACAAAGCTCATCATATGGATCTCAATCATGCAAGGCAATTCATGAGATCATTGTATTGAAGTACGAGAGAGAGATTAACCACATAGCTACCGGTACAGCCCTTAGCCTCGGGGAGAACTACTCCCTCCTCATCATGGGAGACAACAGCGTTGATGGAGATGGCGGTGGTGTCGATGGAGATGCCTTCGGGGGCAATTCCCCGTCCGGTGGCATGCCGGAACAGAGACTTCTGTCCCCCGAATCTTGGCTTCGTGATGGCGGCGGCTCTGGAACTTTTCTCGTATCGTGGCTTATGTTTTTAGGGTTTTCACGTCAGGGAGACTTTATAGGCGAAAGGGCGAGTCGGAGGAGCCCTGGTGGGGCCACACCATAGGGGGGTGCCCTCCCCCTTGGCCGCGCCGCCTTGTGGGGTGGGCCCCCCTGGCTCCCCTCTGGCCCCTCTTCGGTGCTCTGGAAGCTTCCCGGGAAAATAAGGTTCTGGGCGTTGATTTCGTCCAATTCCGAGAATATTTCCTTTGTAGGATTTCTGGAACCAAAAACAGCAGAAAACAGAACTGGCACTTCGACATCTTGTTAATAGGTTAGTTCCGGAAAATGCATCAAAACATCATAAAGTGTGAACAAAACATGTAGGTATTGTCATAAAACTAGCATGGAACATAAGAAATTATAGATACATTGGAGACGTATCAGGGGGGAGATGATAAGGACATCCCTACCGAACCACTACCTCCGTCATTGCAAGATAAAGAAGATGTTGCTGTGAAGCTCAAGTTCAATGAAGTCAGATTTGGACCTATGACAAGAGCTCGTGTGAAGCTACTAAAACAACAGGTGAACTTGTTCTTAAACGATACTTTGATTGATGAGAATTTTATACTACCTAAATCCTTTGACTTGTGTATGATCAGGTATGAGGATAAAGGAAGCATTGCACAAGGAGGAGGAGAACAGCTGGACATGGTGCTGGACATGAAGACACCTCATGGACGCGCGAGGGAGGAGACGGAGGCATGCGCGAAGGAGGAAGATGAAGTACAGGTCGACACTACGCTCGGCGCGACCGACCGCCATGCCGGCCGGCCCGGCCCCACGCCCGGCAAAACCAGATTCTAGGCCGGATGAGCCCGGCGCCCGCCGGCTCCTAGACCAGTGCCAACCGGGCACGATTCAGGGACCCTGGACCCCCCGTCCGGTTCTAGTCCGGCGTTAGGACCGGTTCCAACCGGCCCCTAGGCCGGCCGTGGTCAAGCCAGTCTCGACCAGATCCCGATCTGGGTCGATTATTATTGTTATTTTTCAACTTCTGGTCGTCCTGAACCCCTATATAAGTGCCTAGGACGCCCCCATAATAGGTTTAGACCATGTTTATGATAAACCCTAGTTCATAGTTGATTGCTTAGCAACTCTATTGAATCTATACACCAATTCACATCGATCTGGTGTCTTGCTACTGAAAGTTTTGTGTGATATGCTGTTCTATTGGGAATTAGAAGGTTGCAATTTACCGCTTCGTGGTCGGCGGCTACGTGCGCAAGTGTGTGGAGTTGCAAATATTTTGCAGGGTTGAGAGCTGTTGCATTGGCGACATGAATCGATTGAGAGACTCGTCAAAGTTATCATCCACTTCATCATCGTGTATCTCTGCTGTGTTCATCATGTGTTCATCACCATCCACCTCGCTTACTGAGAAGATCGGGCAACCCCTTATCACGGACTCCTCGTCGAAAGAGGAGTCAACGACCTTCGCGCGGAACTTGTCCAGTATCTGCCACATTTCCATCTCCGTGGGTACGAACTGCGGATCAATGGCCGCGCACAATAGCACCGAAAACACGAGTAAGAAACCTACTGGCACAATTGACCGAAGAGGTCGTGGGCGGCGAGGCCGGGCGGCGCAACCGGCAACGTATGGCCCCAAAACAGGCGACAGGTGCGCGCCAGAGCCTACACCGACTACGATCCTGCTCTCCCGCGCGGCGAGAACCGAGCCGACGGCGAGTACTGCGGCGGTGCGGCAGGACGGCGGCGGGTGGGGTTGGGATGGGGGCGTCGCACTAGGGCAGCAAGGAAGGGGAAAAAAACAAATCGAAGCGCTCGATTTCGCTGTCCCTGACATACGGGACCGGGTAAGAAAAAGAGGACGGTCCGCGCGACCGAGGAGCGTCCGCGGAGACGCAAACCTGACGCATATTTGGATCAGGTTTGCGTCGCCGCAAACGGCCCGTCACTTTGCATCGTCCTGTTGAAGCAGGATCTAGACGCATTTTCGATCACGGCGGGACGCAAACGGTCGCTCAGCATCCGTTTGCCTAGGCTCGTTGGAGATGCCCTTAATTGAGGGCACGCAATAGTACAAGCAAAGCAAGATAAAAGGTTCGACGACTATGAGAATTTTTTCCAAACAAACCAAAGAGATATGCTGGCATGCTGGCATGCTGGCTGAAAGCCGGAGAGAGCACGAGAGAGACTGTATGGGGTGGGGAGTAGCCATTTGAGCTTGTATGTCAGTCTAATAAATGCAAACAGGGTAGACAGTCACGTCCAGGGGCATTGAAGATGAGGGCGCAGCGCTCTCATCATAGCCAAGCTTTGTCCCGACCCCGTCGTTCGCTCGTATTGAAGTACTCGCATGCAGCAGCTTGCTGTTTGTGCTGCTGCAACTCCTGCGAACCCTATGTCGCCAGAAAGGTGCAAGTCAAAATGCAGGCAAGCCTTCCCCTTCTTTAGTTCTTTCCCATCACCCGACGCTGACATGCATGCACGAGATCAATCACAATGATCTCAACGCATATGCACTCTGCTGCCTCGCCCTGTGCACGTTTGCGTGACTTTGGAGAAAAGAGATGTGGATCCATACAGCTATCTCGTACGCAGCTAGTAGCAGCAGTAGCGCTGCTAGCGCAGCCTACCATCCATCCATGCACGCATGCATGGCTCCTTCTCCTGATGGGTGAAGGGTACGTGACCATGCGCACGATCGACTGCGGTTGCTGTACACCATCCAACCCCTGAAGTGAAGTGTCACGAGTCATGGCAGCAGCAGCGACTATTTTTTTTTTCAGAATTTATATATCCTTTAGTTGTTTTTTTCATTCACATTCAGAAGCATGTGGTACGCGCGCCCAAGTGTGCAACTGCTAGAAGCATGTACAACTAATGTAGTCAAAAGATAAATCGAACCTCCAACTTCCAATCTCCGAGATTTGCACTTTCAACTCGTCAATTGTCTATTTTGAAACCAGGATCTGCTTTACTCGTAAAAAAATAGAATCATTAACTAAAGTTTTCTTGTTCTCGGTCATTAAATAAGTTGCCCCTTGTGTCATATTTTTCCTTTATGTAAGACTTACATGGTAATGGCATCAGTCAATCGACGTCGGCGAGGAGCGACGTGGATTCCCTGGCCAATGCCATGGAGAGCAGGATGGGGCGGGAGGCTGAAGAACGTGGGGCACACCACGAAAATGTCTGGAAGGTGAGAGAGGGTAGGATGACGGTCAGAGAGGGAAAGTGGAAGTTCATAGGAATAAGAGTGGAGATTGGGGAAGAAGACTCTTATAAGCAGGGTCCACATGTTAATGTGA
This sequence comes from Lolium multiflorum, assembly GCA_030979885.1. NCBI lineage: Eukaryota > Viridiplantae > Streptophyta > Magnoliopsida > Poales > Poaceae > Lolium > Lolium multiflorum. The sequence goes on from CM061752.1 coordinate 145,075,512, forward strand.
AGTGAAATAGTAAATGGCAATCACGCATGCATTTAGAGCATCTTTAACAGTCGCGAAAACTCAAAAAAAAAGTCATATACATCACCTTGGGCCACCGAGATAACCAGGGCCAGGGAGAGCTTGTGGCTCTGCATCTTTGAAACGCCCAAGCTCACCGCCCGCGCGTAGAACACTATGTTGTGGCGGTTCTATGGGCCGCACAACAAGCTCAACTACCCCGACTTTGCCCCGAGCTCGTGCATCCAGAGGTTCTGCCAGTCCGCCGACTTTGCTAGCCCGTAGATATCTGCCAGTTCATTGACATATGCCGGTCCTTCGACCATCATCATGGTCGAGTCGTCGGACATGGAGATGCACTCCGACGTTTGGGAGTCACTCGGGCATGAAGATGAGAGGAAGACGGCGATTTCCAGAGATCTGACATTCTGACTAGGTAGTGTGAAAGCTTCAAAGTGTCGTAGTAGTTAGTGTCGATGTCTCTCTATCTAATGTTGAAGTGTCATAGCTAGTAGTGGCCAAATCAAAGTGTCAAATTATCTAGTGTTAAGTGTCGAACTATTTGTGTATCGAACTATATCATGGCAATGTTTAATTATGTGTTGGCTTTGAATTACATTTGAAATGTGTCAAAGTTTAGAACTTTGTATGAAATCGAAATGGTGTGGCTGCCGTCACCTGGAACTACAGATTTTTCTTGGGGTGATGTAAAAACTGGAACACACAAAAACATGTGATGTAAAACAGCTTTTTGGTGTTATATTTTAGATCACTTGTTGGAGGTGCTCTTTGCACCTCGAATTCAGAATGTTTTGCCTCCACGGTCTAGTACTCATCGGAGCAATTTCAATAGCATAGCCAACTGGTGGCTATAATAAGATGTCATGTTATTTATAGTCATCATATAGCTAACATGTACAATAGGTAGCTACAAGAATGAAATACTTACTAATATATGCCCACCTTTCACTCTCACAAAGTCTCTAGGAACACGTGCAAAAGCTGGTTATTGCATAACAGTCCACCTCCCTTCTCTCTCCTATTCTCTCTCCTCCAACTCATCTAAAATATATTATTTAATATCTTATAGTCAGCTGACTGGACTCTATTGTACTTGCTCTCACAGTGATGGTCTGATGCGCCATCCTCCTCATAAATCTCATTCTGCCAAAACTATGCCAAGTCATGCATGCGTCGTACTCAAACATTTTCGTTCAAGCGACCGTCCATCTTACTGTACTAAATATCTAACCAGGCGGTCCCCGCCCTTCTGGTCGTTGTCAAGGACAACATGTCGTAAGGGCATCTTCAACACGGACTCGATGGTCCGTCCGTTTTGGATCGTTTGGGTGGCCCCGCGGACACGTGGACAGCGCCCCGCGTCCGCGTGTCCGTTTGGATCGCACGCTGCGTCCAACGCAGCGGCCACCCATTTGCCCATTTTGCCAATTTCTTTGAGAAATAGGTCATTTGGCAACACATACTTATAAATAATATCAAAAATATAGAATAATATCTAACAAATATAGAATAAGATCAAATCGTATAAAATAATATCAAATAAAATGTAGCGTGATGAAGAAATGAAATGTGCCATAGTTTGAACAAATATAAAAATTACAAATTGAGATTGTCAACTCAATTTGTGCGCTCTAGGATCTCCTTCTGCCTCTTCTCGAACCAAGCTCTCTTCGCCTCGCTCATGGTGGTCAAGTCGGCGTTCATGATCAGGTTGTCCTCGGCTTGCCGTTTCAGCTCAACTTCCTTCTCCTTCAACTCCACCTCTTTGGCCCTTGCCATTGCTATGAGCTCAATTTCTTTCTCTTTGACCTCAATTTTCCTCGCCTTCGTCTTGGCCTTCACCTCTTCAATCTCAAGCTTCCTCTTTTGGATATCGAAGTAGTTCTTCTTGTCCTCCTCCTTCTCCCGGCGCCTCCTCTCATCCCTCTTGTCTGTGGACACCTCTTTCTCAACATACATCTCCTTCAAGGTGCCGAACAATTGCATAGCCAAAGCATCACGCTTCATGTCGGCTTTGGTTGCCTTGTGACCTCGTGGACGACTTGCATGAGAAGCGGAGCTACCGCAAGGCTGCCCACCATCAAGGTCAATGACCGTGGGATCTTTGGCGGTCTTGTTGCCAGTCAAGGTCGCCATGTACCCCTCGTACCCCACCTGAAAACTTGGGGGTGCCATGGAGTTCCTTCCAACAATGAGGGAAGCCAAAGGTATTTCCTTCATTGTTATTTTTGAAGAAATTCAAAGCTTGCCACACCTAGAGCAAAGCAAGACAACAATGATAAACGTATGTGCAAACAACGAATGAACAAGTTGAGGTTAAGAATCATACCAAGTCCTTCACGCTGATGCCGCTAAAGGGAACCCGCTTCGCATGATCATACGTCGTGTGGAACTTGTTGCATTCCGTTTGAATTGTTCCCCACCTCTTTTGGAGGGATAACTCGTTGCGGTCGCTCTCAAATGGCTCATGTCTGTACCGGCGATGTTCATGGAAGTATTCATTGATCCGGTGCCAGAATGCAGTCCCCTTCTGCTCGGCACCTATCAATGCATCTTGCCCAATGGTCAACCATGCATCGACGAGCATTTGGTCTTCCTGTGTCGTGTAGTTGCATGTTCTTTTGCTAACCCAGCGACCTCGAGCTTGTGCAGCTGCGGCTTGTGTGAGCTCCTCACCGAACAACGGCTCCTGGTCGACGTTCATGGTGCCGGGATGGCCGGTGATGTCCTCCTATATGTCAATGGGAGGTGGCGGGGGAGCCTGGTTGGTCGACGGATATGGCATGGTGGTTGGCATTGTCGGCGGGTAAGACGGAGGGGCCTGCATGGTGGACGTTGCCTGCATCGATGGCGGCGCGCGCTCGGCCGACAAATCGTCGAGCAGGTTGCGTGCACCGGTCATCGCTACTGCTCCCAGGTGCTTGGGGGCCTTGGAGTTCGCCGGCGCACGGTTGAGGTCAACGGACGAAGGAGACGGCCCCGTCATGGACTCGCCCACCTCCGGTGACCCATCCATGACAGGTACATGTACTGCCCCGACGGCGCCACCATTTCCTGCGCGCCGGGCGTGTACCCAAACGGGGCAGTCGGCGAGGCTGTTGACCTTGGAGGAAGGGGTCGGGTCATGAACGAGGCCGAGCCCCCCGAGGTCGTGCCGGCGCCCGGGACGATCATGTGCTGAGCGAACGTTGCGTGGCCGTAAAAGAGCATGCCATGCTCTTGCATGGCATTCGCCTTCACCTGCGTTTGGAGTTGGAGGAGCTGCTCCGCCGCCCGCTGCCGCTCCTCTACGGCAGCGGCCTCCTTCTTCCATTGCTCGAGCGCCCTGCGCCAGTCGGCCCGCTTCTTGATCTCGATCGCCCTCTGCTCCGCGGTGAGCTCGGGCTTCGCCTTCTTCGTTGCCGGCCAGGGCTCCAGGACCACCGGAGCATCCAGTTCAGGAGCCGCCTCCACGGGAGGAGCGGCAACGGCCGTGAGCTGGGCCTCGTCTCTGATGGTGGCGGTGGCGGCGGTAGGAGCTTCGTCGGCCATCTTTAGGTTTTGGGAGTGGAGTGGAGTGGGTGTGTTTTAGGAGGCAAACATGCGGGCTAGGGGCGGACAAGGGGAGGACGCGAGCGACCAGCGATCGGCGTCCGCGGCCACGCAATCGCAGCCCAGATTTGGGCTGGCTTTGGATCGTCCCGGACGCCGCGGCTATCCGTTTTAGGTATAGATCCGCGCGCTAGGCCGGGTTTTTATCCAATTCGACCCATCCAGACGCGCGGGCGCAGAATGGGTCGCCGCGTTGGAGATACATCTCTGCGAGTGTGCGTTACTGACCAGCCATTTCAAACCTTTTCTTCTGTATGTACTCTGTTTCAAACAAAAATGTAAACCTTCTTTATGCTATTGCTCTGCCCATTTATGTTTATTTTGTTGCCTTGCTCATTAACGGGCACTGCTTCATCATATCAGGCCTTTCTGTTCCTGCCCTTTACGCCTGTCTGTACGTTCACCCAATCCCGTCATGTGTGAAGGACCAGCTAGTTAGCTCTATCTCCTCACAAGTGGCATGCACGGTTGCATGCATCCAATTGGTCTCTTGTTCTTTCTAAGCTACTACTCCTAAGTTTAAGAACAAATTAATTGTACTATCCATGTAAAACAGATGTCGCGGATTTATTTAGGTACCCATATATGTATCTATATATGTGTTCCGAGCTTCACAGCAGTATGAAAGTGGGGGCGATAGCACAAGTAAAGTTCCGAGTCCTAACTTTCAGGGTGAAAATCCAAGGTCTGACCTTAATTGGTTGTGCCTGACAATAACCTTGTTGGAGGCATTGTTTTGAGAGTAGGGACTATCTTCAGGATGAAAATCTAAAATCTTTGGTCGGGCGACAATGGTGTTGGAGCACTGTTACTTTCTTGGAGGCGTCGCTTTTGGAGAGTCTGTATTTCATGTGTTGTCTTGGTGGTAGATGTATTGCTGTTGTTATGCCTGACATACTGTAGCGGGATTTGTTTCTTAGTTTTTTTTTGTGTGTGCATCCGTACTGTCATTAGGGTGTTGTGTTGTTGCAGAGGCTTGGTGTAATTGGTATTTTTTATATTAATATTAACAAGGTATCAACTTGTCAATGCCTACAGATTGTAGACTTAGGGTTTCGTAGAAAGTAGAGGGCAACTAGATCTCGAAGGTTCAACCGAAAAGATGCTCGACTCAGAAATTAGGGTGTGTGTTGACAATAGATTTGATCCCTATCTTTCCCCTCGGCTCCCCTTTATATAGGAGGAAGAGCCGAGGGATTTCGTGTCGTACAAGTTACAAACTTCGAGAAGCCATCCGAGACTCCTGTATTGTTACATGATTCGTGATTCCTAATACAACTCTATATTCCTTATTAAGGTTCTCTAGGCTTCTAGGCCTTGAAAGCTTCGGGTCGTGGGTCTCTAGATAACCTCGGATACCTTATTCGGCAGGCCTATTCGGCATGCCTATGTCAAATATATTCCATTTATCGAAAAAATATGTATCTATATATTAAAATACATGTAGGTATATATGTATCTAGATAATTTTGTGAAATCTTTTTCGAACTGAGGAAATAGTTATTTTGGATAAGGTATATCTTCATGTGAGATATCTTTTTTTCTTAGCTAACATACTAGTACTCCACCTATCTTTTCCAGACGAAAATGCAACGGTGTGGTGGAAACCACTCATTACGAAAGATTCCTTTTTTTAAAGTACACTACTAATTTTAAAATGGGTATAACTTTCGCATAATAAATGCAAATGAGATTTTGTTTGCATATTTGATCTCCTTGCGACAAACTCTTCAAAATGAGTCTAATATATAATTTTTTAAAATGGATTCGTGAAATGGATCTATAGAGTCCTCTACTGGCAAAACCGTATAAACCTACTTCAAGATCAAGTCCCTGGACTTGAACTCGGGATACTGGCGTAATTCGACACGCGCCGCTTAAGGACTTACCGTGAACCGAATCCCAGCTATGTTTTATCGAGTACCTAACGCGTCCGCTAGGATTTTTTCGCATCTGTTGTTACGGATAAAGTGGGAGAGCGCAATCGGGTGCGATACCACGCCACAAAGGACGGATCCTGGGGACTTATCTTCGTAAGCTCTTTTGAGTTACGGCATTCAGAGTTTTTATCGCGGTGGACGCGCTCTGAGAATATATTGTCGAGTGCCTTTGTCGGCTGCTGGAATTGTGAATTTCTTCGAGTTGTCTAATGACAATATATTGATCTCCTGATGGGAGTACATGACGAGTTATGTGTAAGTCGAAGATGTACGATAAAAATTCTTCGTCTGCAATTTTATATTGTCTTGTCATTCTCTTCTTTCTTCTTCCTCGTATTTCGGTGCGCGACTAGAGCTCCCGATGGGAGTAGCCTCTGAGGCTACAGTCGAGTGTTTGCACTTGACTGTAGGCTCAACTTTTGCTACTTTGGTCAACTGTGTATTTTTTGTTTCGCCTCATCCTCTTATCAGAAGTATAAAAAATACTTCTGATAAGAGTAGCCCCCGAGCATATGAACAGATGGTTGCATCTGATCATAGGCTTTCGAAGTTTTTCCTTTTAACCATGCACTTTTTTAGAACTCGAAGTTTTCTTGCCGCTATATTTTGTTCCACCACTCGAAGCTTTCTTGAATGACGTCGCTGCTCACGATAGCCACGTACGCCCACCTTGGGAAGCCACGACTCCTGTCAACCCATTGGGTCATGGGTCCGAAGCTCTGGACCGTCGACACGTCGCACAAGTGGGGATCACACGTACTCCGGAATTCCCGGCACGCGCGAAGTAACTTCCCTTCAGTAAAAATGGAGCGGTAAGACCATTTTACCCTTTGGACACGCGTAGGGTTCGGAACTCTCCCCCTTTTCATCCAACGGCTGGATGCATCGTCTTCTTCCTATAAATCCACTTCTTACTCCTCATTCATCTCCTTCGCTGCGCCGCACAACTCATCTCTCTCTCTCTCTCCACCATTGTTGCTTCTCGAGCTCTTCGCGCACACGCTCTCCTCCTTCTCCTTTTTTATCCGCCGAACTGCCCTCCATGGCTCCGCGCACCAAGCAGTGCAAGAACCATGCCCCAGGCACCGACAAGCTCGTGGAGAAAGCTAAGATCTCCTGCTGGGAGAGGTCAAAGCTTTCCTCCCAAGATCACAAGCTTCTGAAGAAGATGGGCGTGCTGAAGAAGGAGGCCATGAAGATACCCGGAGACGAGAGCTCTCCTCATCCTCCCATTGGATTCCGGGTAACTTTCGTTGACTTCCTCACTCACGGCCTAGTTGTTCCTGTCCACGAATTCCTTCGTGGTTTGCTTTTTATTTACGGGATCCAGCTGCACCAGCTAACCCAAACTCCCTTCTCCATATCTCCATTTTTATCACCCTCTATGCGTGTTTCCTGGGCATCCACCCTCACTGGGCCTCTGGAAACGCATTTTCTTCCTCCGGCGCAACAACTCGAAGAACGACATCTACAACGTGGGTGGCGTTTGCATCTGCATCCATCCCGATGTCGACTACTTTATCGTGAAGTTCGCCGACTCCATCCAAGGCTGGCGCATGCCATGGCTTTACAACAAGGATGAGTCTTCTTCTGCCCTAGTATACGGTCTCGCGCCCTTTGACGATACCAAAGAAATTTAAAGGCGCAAGTCCTGGGACGCGGAGGCCACATCCGAAGAAAAAGCGGCCACTAACGCTCTAATTACCCGCATCCACGGACTGCAAAATACCGATGGGGCAGAACTGTCGGGTGTGCAACGTACGCGCACAGAACTGTCGAGTCACTACCCAGATCAGAGTCTGTTAACGACCTGAAAGTCATGTCGCCAAACAGATCGGAGAGTTCCCCGCCGGTGGCGGGCTTGGTGAGGCTTGGTGGTGAAACCTCCTCGTCGCCTGACTCGATTGATGATGCTAATGATCCCGAGAAATCGGAATCGGCCGCTAACGGTCCCGAAAAAATCGGTGCCTGATACGTCTCCAATGTATCCATAATTTCTGATGTTCCATGCTTGTTTTATGACAATACCTACATGTTTTGCTCACACTTTATAATGCTTTTATGCGTTTTCCGGAACTAACCTATTAACAAGATGCCACAGTGCCAGTTCCTGTTTTCTGTTGTTTTTGGTTCCAGAAAGGCTGTTCGGGCAATATTCTCGAAATTCGACGAAACGAAGACCCAACATCTTATTTTTCCCGGAAGACCCCAGAACACCGAAGGAGAGTCGGAGGCGGGCCAGAGGGCCACCAGACCATAAGGCGGCGCGCCCAGGCCCGGCCGCGCCAGCCTATGGTGAGGAGGCCCAGGTGCCCTCCTGCGTCGCCTCTTCGCCTATAAGACCCCTTTCGACCTAAAAACGCGAGACCGCTTGACGAAACTCCAAAAAGACTTCAGGGGCGCCGCCGCCATCGCGAAACTCCAATTCGGGACAGTCTCTGTTCCGGCACGCCGCCACGGACGGAAGTGCCCCGGAAGCCATCTCCATCGACGCCACCGCCTCCATCATGCTCCGTGAGTAGTTACCCCATGGACTACGGGTTCTAGCTGTAGCTAGTTGGTATTCTCTCCCCCATGTACTTCAATACAATGATCTCATGAGCTGCCTTACATGATTGAGATTCATCCGATGTAATCGGTGTTGTGTTTGTTGGGATCCGATGGATTGTTACATTATGATTAGTCTATCTATAAAGTTTGTGAAGTTATTGTTGCTGCAATCTTGTTGTGTTTAATGCTTGTCACTAGGGCCCGAGTGGCATGATCTTAGATTTAAGCTCTATACTTATTGCTTAGATTGTATCTACAAGTTGTTTGCACATGTCTATGTCCGGAACCCGAGGCCCCAGAGTGACAGCAACTGGGATAACTGGAGGGGAAGGCTTAGATATGAGGATCACATGTTTTCACCAAGTGTTAATGCTTTGCTTCGGTGCTCTATTAAAAGGAGTACTTTAATTACCAGTAGTTTCCCTTGAGGCCCGGCTGCCACCGGCTGGTAGGACAAAAGATGTTGTACAAGTTTCTCATTGCGAGCACGTATGACTATATATGGAAAACATGCCTACATGATTAATAATCTTGATGTTCTGTCTTAATGCTATTTCAATCCTATCAATTGCCCAACTGTAATTTGTTCACCCAACACTTCTTATTGGAGAGTTACCACTAGTGTAGATAGTTGGGAACCCCGGTCCATCTCTCATCATCATAAACTCGTTCTACATGTCATTGGAAGTAGTATCAACTATTTTCTGGTGCTATTGCTCTCATATTACTGCTACTTACTTACTACTGCTCTCATATTATCTGCTTTCACATCACCCCTGTAACTAGTGCTTTTCCAGGTGCAGCTGAATTGACAACTCAGTTGTTAAGGCTTATAAGTATTCTTTACCTCCCCTTGTGTCAAATCAATAAATTTGGGTTTTACTTCCCTCGAAGACTGTTGCGATCCCCTATACTTGTGGGTTATCAAGACTATTTTCTGGCGCCGTTGCCGGGGAGGCATAGCTCTACTCATAAGTTCACCTGGGGAGTACACTCCACCTCTCTCTCTGTTTTATTTTATTTTGTTTTGCTTAGTTTACTTTTGTCTAGTTTATTTGTGCTTAGTTTATTTCTGTCTAGTATTATTTTGCCTAGTTTACTTTTGTCTAGTTCCTTTTTGTCTTGTTTTATTTTCCCTATATACCCGAAAATCCATAAAAAATTGAAAAACCGAAAGATTAAAAACTGTTGTTATGGGAGAACCCACAACCTATTTGGAGCTTATAGAATTATATAATAATTATAGAGAATCGAGAAAGGGTAAAGTTATGAGTGCTGTGATAGAAAAATTAAATACAATTGCTAAAATCTTGCTTAAACGCCATGATATAAACTGTTGCTCTAAACAGGATACTAAACATCTTAAATTTCAATGTGGCTTTAGTGAGGAAATTTTAATTAAGAACTATAATTGGAATAGCTATATTCATTTTGGGTTCGAAGAGGTAGAACAATTTGTCTTATTTATGGGAGCCTCTGAGATAGAATCATTCATGTCTAAAAATTATGAAATTTGTGCTGTTTGTAAGGACCTTAAAGATTATGTCTCTTCTATCCTAAATTTTTGCATAGAAAGCTACAGTGATAATCCTTATATCATTGATTATAAAGAGAGACTCATTAATGCACAAGAATGCACTCACAATTTGCAGGAACCTGTGGAAGAAGAAATTGATGAACCTGAAAGCTCATTGGATGAAAAAGAGGAGGAAATTGATGAACCTGAAAGCTCATTGGATGAAAAAGAAGAGGAGAGTGATGAACAAAAGGAGGAAGAATGGATTAGCTACCCATGCCAACCTTCTAATGAGAGTAACTCTTTATCTCTTACACTATTTGATTGTCCTCCATGCTTACCGAAAGAGGATGAATGTTATGTTCCTGTGGATTCTCTTGAAATATTCCCTATGAGTAAAACTTGTGAGAATAATTATGCTACTGTTATTCATGATAATCCATGCTATTTTGATAAATCTTATGATAATGCTTTGTTTGTGCCTGATGTCGAAATGCATGGTACTAAAGAGTTTTGCTTGGCAAATGTTTATGATAAATCTCTAGATGATGGTCCTATGTTACTTGATAATATTAATTGTACTACTAATGAAAATGGGATTGGAGAGTTCTTGACTTTATCTATGAGTCCCATATCTTTTGAGATTGATCAATCATCTTGTTATATTATTGATAAAAGTGGGTTTGAAAGTTTTAATCCTATTATTTCTGAGCTTGATAAAAATTATGTGTTTGTGAATCATGAAAAGCATGCTTTATGTGATAGTTATGTTGTTGAGTTTATCCATGAAGCTACTGAAAATTATTATGAGAGAGGAAAATATGGTTGTAGAAATTTTCATGGTACTAAAACACCTCTCTATATGCTGAAACTTTTGAAGTTACTCTTGTTTTATCTTCTTATGCTTGTCACTTTGTTCTTCATGAATTTATTTGTGTACAAGATTCCTATGCATAGGAAGTGGGTTAGACTTAAATGTGTTTTGAACTTGCTTTTTGATTCTCTCTTTTGCTTCAACTCTCACCCTTATGTGAGCATCATTAAAATTGTTGAGCCCATCTTAATGGCTATAAAGAAAGCACTTCTTGGGAGATAACCCATGTGTTTATTTTGCTACTGTTTTGTTGTGTCTTGGAAGTTGTTACTACTGTAGCAACCTCTCCTTATCTTTATTTTATTGCAATGTTGTGCCAAGTGAAGTCTCTAATAGAAGGTTGACTAGATTTGGATTTCTGCGCAGAAACAGATTTCTATCTGTCACGAATCTGGGCAGATCTCTTTGTAGGAAACTCAGAAAAATCTGCAAATTTACGTGCGTGATCCTCAGATATGTACGCAACTTTCATTAGTTTTAAGTTTTCTGATTTGAGCAACAGAAGTACCTCGTAAAAATTCGTGTTTACTGGCTGTTCTGTTTTGGCAGATTCTGTCTCTGTTTTTTGCATTGTCTCTTGTGGACTTTAAGTGAGGCTTTCTAGACGTGGAGAGCTGTAGCTAATGTTTTATTGAGTTCTTGCAATGTGTCACTACAGGGCTAAAGTGGATTAAAGTTTTTTGAGTACTAACCCCTCTAATGAAGTTTATGAGAAGTTTGGTGTGAAGGAAGTTTTCAAGGGTCAAGAGAGGAGGATGATATATGATCAAGAAGAGTGAAAAGTCTAAGCTTGGGGATGCCCGTGGTTCATCCTGCATATTTCAAGAATACTCAAGTTCTAAGCTTGGGGATGCCCAAGGCATCCCCTTCTTCATCAACTTATCAGGTTTCTTCTATTGAAACTATATTTTTATTCGGTCACATCATATGTGCTTTACTTGGAGCGTCTGTGTGCTTTTATTTTTGTTTGTGTTTGAATAAATTCGGATCCTAGCAATCCTTGTGTGGTAGAGAGACACGCTCCGCTTTTTCATATGAACAATGGTATTCTTAGCTTTATTTTAATGTTCATGGCAGAGTTGAAAACCGCTGCACTTATTGTTATTTGGTTGGAAACAGAAAATGCTGCATATTGTCTTGGATAATTTGATACTTGGCAATTGTTTTGAGCTCTCAAGTAGATCATGTTTCTTGCATCATGTATTTTAAACCTATTAGTGGAGAAATATCGTAGAGCTTGTGAAAATTGGTTTGCATGATTGGTCTCTCTAAGGTCTAGATATTTTCTAGTAGAAGTGTTTGAGCAACAAGGAAGACAATGTAGAGTTTTATAATGCTTGCAATTTGTTCTTATGTAAGTTTTGCTGTACCGGTTTATACTTGTGTTTGCTTCAAACAACCTTGCTAGCCCAAAGCCTTGTACTGAGAGGAAATGCTTCTCGTGCATCCAAAACCTTGAGCCAAAAACCTATGCCATTTGTGTCCACCATATCTACCGACTATGTGGTATTTTCTGCCATTCCAAGTAAATACTTCATGTGCTACCTTTAAACAATTCAAAAGGTATTATCTCTTATTTGTGTCAATGTTTTATAGCTCATGAGGAAGTATGTGGTGTTTTATCTTTCGATCTTGTCATTTACTTTTGACAGACTTTCACAATGGACTAGTGGCACATCCGCTTATCCAATAATTTTGCAAAAAGAGCTGGCAACGGGGTTCCCAGCCCCAATTAATTAAACATCATTAATAATTCTCTTCACGTGTTTTGCTCTGATTCATCAGTAAGCAACTTAATTTTGCAAATAGACACTCCTCCATGGTATGTGAAATGTTGGAAGGCACCCGAGGATTCGGTTAGCCATGGCTTGTGTAAGCAAAAGGTTGGGGGGAGTGTCATCTAATAAATAAAACTAAAATACATGTGTAAACAAAAGAGAAGAGGGATGATCTACCTTGCTGGTAGAGATAACGTCCTTCATGGGAGCCGCTCTTGAAAGTCTGGTTGGCGAGGTAGTTAGAGTACCCACTACCATTCGTTGACAACAACAAACACCTCTCAAAACTTTACTTTTATGCTCTCTATATGATTTCAAAACTTAAAAAGCTCTAGCACATGATTTAATCCCTGCTTCCCTCTGCGAAGGGCCTTTCTTTTACTTTATGCTGAGTCAGTTTATCTACTTCCTTCCATCTTAGAAGCAAACACTTGTGTCAACTGTGCATTGATTCTTACATACTTGTGATGACCCACAAGTATAGGGGTGTATCGTAGTACTTTCGATAAATAAGAGTGTCGAACCCAACGAGGAGCAGAAGGTGTTGACAAGCAGTTTCGATGAGGGATTCACTGTAAATGCTCACAGACAAGTATTCAGGGGGTTTTGATATTGCAGATAAATAAAGTACAAGTAAATGAAATGCGAGAGAAATAATTGCAGCGAGTGGCCCAATCCTTTTTAGCACAAAGGACAAGCCGGTTTGTTTACTTATAATGACCAAACGTTCTTGAGGACACACGGGGATTTTAGTCTAGTGCTTTCGCTTCATGTGGCTAAATAATCTTCATTGTTTTGATAAGTGTTGTGTGGGTGAACCTATGCTAATGCACCGCCCTTCCTAGGACTAATACATACTTGTGATTATACCCCTTGCAAGCATCCGCAACTACAAGAAAGTAATTAAGATAAATCTAACCACAGCCTTAAACTCTAAGATCCTGCGATCCCTCTTGCATCGGTATACTAACGGGGGCTTAGGTTTCTGTCACTCCGGCAACCCCGCAATTAGCAACCGAATACAAGATGCACTCCCCTAGGCCCATAAATGGTGAAGTATCGTGTAGTCGACGTTCACACGACACCACTAGAAGAATGACACCACAACTTAAATATCATAACATTGAATATTACTCAACCATAATTCACTACTAGCATTTAGACTTCACCCATGTCCTCAAGAACTAAACGAACTACTCACGAGACATCATATGGAATACAATCAGAGGTGATATGATGATGAATAACAATCTGAACATAAACCTTGGCTCAATGGTTTCACTCAATACAATCAGAGGAGAGTTTCCCCTATCAAACAATCAAGATCCAACCCAAATTGTTACAGCGGTGACGAGGTGCAGCGGTGGTGATGGCGGTGTAGATGGTGGAGATGATGATGATGATGATGGAGATGATGTCCAGCTCGATGACGATGGCGATGGCGTCGATTTCCCCCTCCGGGAGGGAATTTCCCCGGCGGATTCCTGCCCGCCGGAGAGCTCTTTTCTCTCTGGTGTTCTCCGCCCGCAGAGGCGGCTGTAACTCTTCGTGAGGTACCCTCTGTGGCTTAGGTTTTCGGACGAAGGAGTACGCGAAGAAAAGGAGGCGGGGCTGGGGCCCCACACCACAGGGTGGCGCGGCCAGGCCATGGGCCGCGCCGGCCTGTGGTCTGGCCCCACCTTGAGCCCTCTCTGCTCCCCTTCTGGCTTCCTTCGTCATCGGAAAAATAGGAATTTACGTGTAATTTCCTTCCACAGTTGATCTTCCGAAATATTGCGTTCTGACGGTGCTTTTCCAGCAGAATCCTGACTCCGGTGCTTGATCCTCCAATAATGATGAAACATGCAAAATAGATGAAATAACATAAGTATTGTGTCCCAATATGAAATATATCAATGAATAACAACAAATTATGATATAAAATAGTGATGCAAATTGGACGTATCAACTCCCCCCAAGCTTAGACCTCGCTTGTCCCCAAGCGAAACTGAGCTCGATAAACAAGACCACATGTTTATGGAGTGAAGAGTCGATAAATAAAATACGGACAAGAAGCATCATATTCATTCACACAAGACATTCTAGTAAACAACTTCCTCATATAACTCATCTTGAAATAAGTAAAGAGAAATCACAAGTAAAGGTGCATAAGAAATCATAATTGGTGATGGCAAACTTTGTTCTTGGTCAGAGAACTATTAACGGATTGTACTTCTAAGCAAAGCTTTCATATTAGAATTTATAGCTGGGCTTTCATATTCAATCATAACAATCTCCTCATAATCATTGATAACTTCAAAGTCATATTCATTCAGATAAAATTTGTACTAAACAAGAAAGTATAAAAGACATGATTAACTGAATCATAGCATAAATGGTTGGTTCACAACAACTCAATTGCTTGCTTGAGATAGAGGGAAATAGGTTTACTGACTCAACATAAAAGTAAAAGATAGGCCCTTCGCAGAGGGAAGCAGGGATTAAATCATGTGCTAGAGCTTTTCAAGTTTTGAAATCATATAAAGAGCATAAAAGTAAGATTTTGAGCGGTGTTTGTTGTTGTCAACGAATGGTAGCGGGCACTCTAACCCCTTGCCAAACGAACCTTCCAAGAGCGGCTCCCATGAGGGACGGCATCTCTACCAGCAAGGTAGATCATCCCCCTTCTCTTTTGTTTACACATGTATTTTAGTTTTATTAAGGATGACACTCCCCCAACCTTGGCTTTCTCAATCCATGGCTAACCGAATCCTCGGGTGCCTTCCAACATTCACATACCATGGAGGAGTGTCTATTGCAAAATTAAGTTGCTTACTGATAAATCAGGGCAAAACATGTGAAGAGAATTATTAATGAAAGTTATTAATTGGGGCTGGGAACCCCGTTGCCAGCTCTTATTGCAAAATTATTGGATAAGCGGATGTGCCACTAGTCCATTGGTGAAAGTCCGCCCAACAATATTGAAAGATAAAACACCACATACTTCCTCATGAGCTATAAAACATTGACACAAATAAGGAGTAATAGTTTGAATAATTTAAAGGTAGCACATGAAGTATTTACTTGGAATGGCAGAAAATACCATGTAGTAGGTAGGTATGGTGGACACAAATGGCATATGTTTGGTCTAAGGTTATGGATGTATGAGAAGCATTCCCTCTCGATACAGGTCTTTGGCTAGCAAGGTTTGATAGCAAGCATAAAGGTTGAGGGAAACAAACAAATATACATATGATAGAACAATCATGCATCTTCCTCATAAGCACAAGTAATTTTACTTCAGAATACTAAACTCATTAGCATAGAGATAATAGAGTAATATATCTAAGTGTATTTCTCTCTTCTATTTAAACATCAGGTGTTGTTGCTATTGACCAATGCTAAGTTTGCCAAAACCAAATAGATTTACTTCATGCTCCCAAAGTGATATCAATACTCATGTCAAGAGTAATCATATAATGGAGATTGCAAACTAAAATAAGGTGTGCAAAAAGTAAATGATAAGACTTCTCATTAATATTCCATAACGATAACTCACACCAACGGATACATAGATAACCAACTAAGAGAGATACTTCCACATTGCATACTATTCCATATGATAACTTCCCTACTCATGATATGACACTACTTGATAATAAAAGATAAAGGTAGTGATAATGTGATACCGCGACACTCCCCCAAGCTTGGAACAAACCAAGGGGATGCCAATACCGATGATGAATTACTCCTTCGGTGATGATGGTGAATCTTTGTCGTCATCAGACTTCCATGGAAGAGGCCCTCCATCAACAAAAGACATCTTGGTCTCCGGAAACCTGAAACTAGCAGCATGACTTATGCGCTTAAACCTGTTTTCATACTCACAGTTTTGATTATGAACATCATAGAGTTGAGCTTGGAGTTTGTTGGTGGTGTCGTGAAGTGAGAAGATATCGTCCCACAACTTCGCAGTCTCCTTCTTGTGTCCATCAATGAGTTCAGACACAATCTTGTGAAAGATGTCCACTTCACGCTCAGCCATCTTCTTGTAGTTGAAGACCTCTTGTTCCAGTTTCTCCATCCTGTCTTCCAAACTCCCTTCTCCCTTAGGACCCTGGACATCTTTGATCTGCAACTCTCCATCCACGAGCAGCAATTCTTTGGGGTGCATCTTCAGCTCGTTCATGTACGGGTTGACGACGTCCTCAAAGAAGCTGTCCTTCTGAGTTCCCGACGAGGACATGGTGGATCTAGATCCGAAGCAGATCCTGGCAGAAAACAGCTCGAAACAAAACACGACGAGAAAACGATATACGGACCTCCAGGGGTCCGGGGGATTATATAGCAAATATTTTTATGATAAAAGGAAGGTTCCAGGCCGAAAACGAGTGGAAAAGGGACGACGAGGCGGTGTCCTCATAGGTCGGCGCGGCCAGGCTGGGGCCCGCGCCGGCCTATGGGGGCACGCCTCGTGCGTCTCCTCCACTCCGTTTCGATCTCGTAATTTTTCATATTTTCCAAAAACAGCAAAAACATTGTTCGGAAAGTAAATTGCGGACTTTTTATTACCAGTACTGTTACCTATTCAAAGTCGAGTTCTGGCGGACTGTCAATTTGTCCTTTGATGAAAGCCTCCGGTGTTTCCACTTGAATAATATCAACATCAACATTATAAGAATCACCCGAGATATAATGCTTGAGTCTTTGTCCATTCACCACTTGTGTGGCATTGCCTTGGAGAGAGCTAATTTTAATTGCTCCTGAACGATACACCTCCTCAACAACATATGGTCCTTCCCACTTCGAGAGTAATTTCCCTGCAAAGAATCTGAGACGAGACCGATACAATAGGACTTTATCCCCAATATTAAACTCTCTTTTGATAATCCTTCTATCATGCCATTTCTTAACTTTTTCTTTAAAGAGTTTAGCATTTTCATAAGCTTCACTTCTCCATTCATCTAGAGAACTTAATTGCAGCAACCTCTTATTACCGGCTAGTTTCGGATCTTTATTTAGTTATCTTACAGCCCAATAAGCTTTGTGCTCTAGTTATAAAGGTAAATGACAAGCTTTTCCATAAACCATTTTATAAGGTGACATTCCCATAGGATTTTTATAAGCAGTTCTATAAGCCCATAGTGCTTCCTTCAATTTGCTAGCCCAATTCTTTCTAGATTTATTAACAGTCTTTCCCAAAATAGATTTAATCTCTCTATTTGATAATTCTACTTGACCACTAGTTTGAGGGTGATAAGCAGAAGCAATTCTATGATTAATACCATACTTAGCAAGAGTTTTTCTAAAACCTCCATGAATAAAATGAGAACCTCCATCAGTCATAATATATCTAGGTACTCCAAATCTAGGAAAAATAATATCTAAAAGCATTTTTAAAGAGGTCTCACCATCAGCACTTTTTGTAGGTATAGCTTCTACCCATTTAGTAACATAATCAACAACGACAAGTATATGAGTGTTACCTTCTGAAGAAGGGAAAGGACCCATGAAGTCGAATCCCCAACAATCGAATGGTTCAATAACAAGAGTATAATTCATAGGCATTTCATTGCATCTAGAGATATTACCAACTCTTTGACATTCATCACAAGATAAGATAAACTTCCTTGCATCTTTGAAAAGTGTTGGCCAATAAAAACCTGATTGTAGAACCTTTTGCGCGGTTCTATCTCCAGCGTGATGTCCTCCATAAACACTACCATGACATTTACTCAATATCTCATGTTGTTCATATTCAGGAACACATCTTCGCATAATACCATCCACTCCTTCTTTATATAAGTGTGGGTCATCCCAAAAATAATGCCTCAAGTCATAAAAGAATTTCCTCCTTTGCTGAGCTGAAAAGGTTGGAGGCAAATACTTCGAAACAATAAAGTTAGCATAATCTGCATACCAAGGGCTCTCTCGTGAGCTCACCTTTATTACAGCCAATTGTTCATTTGGAAAACTATCATTAACAGGAACAGGATCATAAGAAATATTTTCCAATCTAGACAAATTATCAGCAACAGGATTATCAGCACCTTTCCTATCTATAATATGTAAATCAAATTCTTGCAACAGAAGTACCTGATACGTCTCCAACGTATCGATAATTTCTTATGTTCCATGCTACTTTATTGATGATACCTACATGTTTTATGCACACTTTATGTCATATTCGTGCATTTTCTGGAACTAACCTATTAACAAGATGCCGAAGTGCGTTCCTGTTTTCTGCTGTTTTTGGTTTCAGAAATCCTAGTAACGAAATATTCTCGGAATTGGACGAAATCAACGCCCGGTTCCTATTTTGCCCGGAAGCATCCAGTAACACCCGAGAGCCTAGAGGAGGGCCCTGTGGGCCAGATGATAGGGTGGCGCGGCCTGGGCCTGGCCGCGCCGCCTGTGGTGTGTCGTCCCCTTCGACCTCCTGACGCTGCCCTTTCGCCTATATAAAGCCCCCATCGAAAACCCTTACGGAAGAAGCCACCGCGAAACCTTCCAGAGCGCCGCCATCACGAAGCCAAGATCTGGGGGACAGGAGTCTCTGTTCCGGCACCCGCCGGATGGGGAAGTGCCCCGGAAGGCTTCTCCATCGACACCACCTGCCATCTCCACCGCCATCTTCATCACCGCTGCTGCTCCCATGAGGAGGAGTAGTTCTCCATCGAGGCTCGGGGCTGTACCGGTAGCTATGTGGTTCATCTCTCTCCTATGTAGTTCAATACAATAATCTCATGAGCTGCCTTACATGATTGAGATTCATATGATGATGCTTGTAATCTAGATGTCATTATGCTAGTCAAGTGAGTTTTACTTATGTGATCTCCGGAGACTCCTTGTCCCACGTGTGTAAAGGTGACAGTGTGTGCACCGTGTGGGTCTCTTAGGCTATATTTCTACTTATTCACTGTTATGAATGGCATAGTGAAGTGCTTATTTATATCTATTTATGATTGCAATGTATTTTGTATCACAATTTATCTATGTGCTACTCTAGCAATGTTATTAAAGTAGTTTTATTCCTCCTGCACGATGTAATGGTGACAGTGTGTGCATCCGTGTTAGTACTTGGTTTATGCTATGATCATGATCTCTTGTAGATTGCGAAGTTAACTATTGCTATGATAGTATTGATGTGTATTATTCCTCCTACATAAGCATGAAGGTGACAGTGTGCATGCTACGTTAGTACTTGGTTTAGTCGTATTGATCTATCTTACACTCTAAGGTTACTTAAATATGAACATTTAATTGTGGAGCTTGTTAACTCCAGCATTGAGGGTTCGTGTAATCCTACGCAATGTGTGTTGGAGATATGCCCAAGAGGCAATAATAAATGGTTATTATATATCTTTGTGTTTATGATAATGTTTACATACCATGCTATAATTGTATTAACCGAAACATTGATACATGTGTGATATGTAGACAAACAAGAAGTCCCTAGTATGCCTCTTAAACTAGCTTGTTGATTAATGGATGATTAGTTTCATAATCATGAACATTGGATGTTATTAATAACAAGGTTATGTCATTGTATGAATGATGTAATGGACACACCCAATTAAGCGTAGCATAAGATCTCGTCATTAAGTTATTTGCTATAAGCTTTCGATACATAGTTACCTAGTCCTTATGACCATGAGATCATGTAAATCACTTATGGAAAGGTACTTTGATTACATCAAACGCCACTGCGTAAATGGGTGGTTATAAAGGTGGGATTAAGTATCCGGAAAGTATGAGTTGAGGCATATGGATCAATAGTGGGATTTGTCCATCCCGATGACGGATAGATATACTCTGGGCCCTCTCGGTGGAATGTCGTCTAATGTCTTGCAAGCATATGAATAAGTTCATAAGAGACCACATACCACGGTACGAGTAAAGAGTACTTGTGAGACGAGGTTGAACAAGGTATAGAGTGATACCGAAGATCAAACCTCGGACAAGTAAAATATCGCGAGACAAAGGGAATTGGTATCGTATGTGAATGGTTCATTCGATCACTAAAGTCATCGTTGAATATGTGGGAGCCATTATGGATCTCCAGATCCCGCTATTGGTTATTGGTCGGAGTGAGTACTCAACCATGTCCGCATAGTTCGCGAACCGTAGGGTGACACACTTAAAGTTGGATGTTGAAATGGTAGAACTTGAATATGGAATGGAGTTCGAATATTTGTTCGAGTCCCGGATGTGATCCCGGACATCACGAGGAGTTCCGGAATGGTCCGGAGAATAAGATTCATATATAGGATGTCATTTTATGTGAATAAAATGATGCGGAAGGTTCTATGGAAGGTTCTAGAAGGTTCTAGAAAAGTCCGGAAGAAACCACCAAGGAAGGTGGAGTCCACATGGGACTCCACCTCCATGGCCGGCCAACCCTAGTGGGGGAGGAGTCCCAAGTGGACTCCCCCTTAGGGGGCCGGCCACCCCCCCTATGGAAGGTGGAATTCCCACCTCTAGTGGGAATCCTAGCTTGGGAAGGTTTCCCACCATATGGAAGGTTTTGGGTTCGGGTCTTATTCGAAGACTTGTAGTCCAACACTTGGGGCTTCCACCTATATATAGAGGGCCAAGGGGAGGGGGCCGGCCACACCAAAGCCACAAGCTTGGCCGCCCCCCATAGTGGCCGGCCACCCCCTCTCCCCAAACCCTAGCGCCCCGCTCCTCCACCATATCCCGCACGCTTAGCGAAGCTCCGCCGGATTTCTCCACCGCCACCGACACCACGCCGTCGTGCTGTCGGATTCAAGAGGAGCTACTACTTCCGCTGCCCGCTGGAACGGGGAGGTGGACGTCGTCTTCATCAACAACCGAACGTGTGACCGAGTACGGAGGTGCTGCCCGTTCGTGGCGCCGGAACCGATCGTGATCAAGATCTTCTACGCGCTTTTGCAAGCGGCAAGTGAACGTCTACCGCAGCAACAAGAGCCTCCTCTTGTAGGCTTTGGAATCTCTTCAAGGGTGAGTCTCGACAATCCCCTCGTTGCTACCGTCTTCTAGATTGCATCTTGGCTTGGATTGCGTGTTCGCCGTAGGAAAATTTTTGTTTTCTATGCTACGTTATCCTACAGTGGTATCAGAGCCGTGTCTATGCATAGATGGTTGCACGAGTAGAACACAATGGTTTGTGGGCGTTGATGCTCTTGTTATCTTTAGTTGAGTACTTTGCATCTTTGTGGCATAGTGGGATGAAGCGGCTCGGGCTAACTTTACATGACCGCGTTCATGAGATTTGCTCCACGCTTGACATGCAACTTGTATTGCATAAGTGGCTTTGCGGGTGTCTGTCTCTCCTACTATAGTGAAGATTCAATTTACTCTTCTATTGACAACACTAGTATCACCGTTGTGGTTCATGTTCGTAGGTAGATTGGATCTTGCTCGAAAACCCTAAACCACGTAAAATATGCAAACCAAATTAGAGAACGTCTAACTTGTTTTTGCAGGGTTTGGTGATGTGATATGGCCATAATGTGATGATGAATATGTATGAGATGATCATTATTGTATTGTGGCAACCGGCAGGAGCCTTATGGTTGTCTTTAAATTTCATGTTGAGTAGTATTTCAAAGTAGTTGTAATAGTTGCTACATGGAGGACGATCATGAAGACGGCGCCATTGACCTTGGTGCTTCGCCGACATGATGGAGATCATGTCCACGCTTTGGAGATCAAGATCAAAGGCGCAAAGACAAAAGGGCCATATCATATCACATATGAACTGCATGTGATGTTAATCCTTTTATGCATCTTATTTTGCTTAGATCGCGACGGTAGCATTATAAGATGATCCCTCTCACTAAAATCTCAAGATAATAAAGTGTTCATCCTTAGTAGCACCGTTATCAAGTCTTGTCGTTTCGAAGCATCTCGTGATGATCGGGTGTGATAGATTCAATAAGTACATACAACGGGTGCAAGACAGTTTTGCACATGCGGATACTAAGGTGGCCTTGACGAGCCTAGCATGTACAGACATGGTCTCGGAACACGTGATACCGAAAGGTAGAGCATGAATCATATGATTGATATGATGAACACTTTGAGTGTTCGCCATTGAAATCACACCTTTTCTCGTGATGATCGGGTTTAGGTGCGGTAGATTTGGTTCGTGTGATCACTAAGACAATGCGAGGGATATTGTTTTGAGTGGGAGTTCACCTAGTGTTTTAATTATATTGAATTAAAATTTTGAACTCAATTTATCATAAACATAGTCTGAGTAGTATTTTGAATTAATTTTGTAGTATTGGCATCCGTTTACTACTATGCGCTAGTCTTGTTATTGAGATAGAAATACTGTTAAAATCTGATAAGAAACTTTACGGATTAGTACCGTATTGTTAAAGAATCAAGAATTGATTAAGTCCTATTGCAAACTTTTAGTGAAACTCACTTTGTTGATTCAGAGAGCTATGGTTTCAATTAGTACCTAAAGTTATCTTGTCTCCGTGAAACTTGAAGTTCAAATCTGTTTGAAAAGTAAGGAGCTGAAAATTTAGTTTTCAGAAATAATCAAGGTATGAGATATATGTGATATCTAAGACCTTATTGCAAGATGATAGAATATAATTTGGTGAGACTACATAAACTCATAAGTTTTATGGGAATGTATGAAGGTTGAAGACGCCAGGCGTCACAATCCTCCAACTATTGGAGCACTAACGATATTCGCATATCCATGAAGTTATCATCCTTAGTATGCACCGTTGCTAAGACTCGTCGTATCGAAGCATCACGTGATGATCGGGTGTTATAGATTCTACGTGTGCTTACAATGGGTGCAAGCCAGATTTGCACATGCGAATACTAAGGTTAAACTTTATGAGCCTAGCATGTACAGACATGGTCTCAAAAAGTTGTCATGAATTGATGGATAAAATTATGAGTGAAATTGTTCATCATAGTTACTAATAAGTGAAATCTAGAACACTTGTCATATGATGATCAACTTCAAAATAAGAACCTCAAGGTTATTGGTATTAGACCAACAAACCTAGAAGTTATTAATGTTGAAGTGTTTTTCTGAATAATGAGGAAAGCTAAAAGAGAAACTGCAAAAGATATTTTGGCAGAAAGAAAGAAAAGACTAGAAAGTCTAGCTCAGGTGTATATAAATGATATACATGTTATGGTTGTATTCCTAGTTAAGTCACATAATGAAATTCTTGGGTATTAGTACCATATTGGTTGGTATGAAGTGTCATACAAAACAACGCAATACAAGAATACAATGGCCTAAGTGACTGACAAGGAATATGATAGGAATGCACGTCTGGAACAAAAATAAAGTGTTATTATGTTCATCGTTGGCATTCTATCTAGCCCTTAGAATTTATAATAAAGAACTTAATAATTGTTATTTTGCTCTGGTCAAATAAAAACAATGAGTTGTTCAAATTATGACATTACTCCATGTATGATGGATAAGTTATTATAAATCTTAATGGTGAAACACACATACATAACACTGACGCTAAAATGCCATAAGGCAAATGATTTGAATTCCACTTATTTGTGGAACCGCCATTTAGGTCATGTTAGAAAGGAACGCATGAAGGAACTCCATGCAAATGGATTTTTGGAGTCATTTGATTTTTGAATCGTTTGGCGCTTGCAAATCTTTTCTAAAGAGAATGACTAAAATACCGTTCATAGGCCAAGAGTTGAAACGGGCAACTAACTTAGTGGAAATATACATGATGATGTATGTAGTTCACTGGGCATAGTTGTGTGCGGGAGATTCTTCTACTTCATGAAAACTTCCAACAATGAATTGAGTATAAATGTGGATATATTCAATAAGAAAGAAGTTTGAAACATTTGAATAGATTCAAATAAATTTCAGCATGAAGTGGAAATCATCGTAATAGAAAAGTCAAATATCTATGATTGGATCATGGTAGAAATATTTGAATTACGAGTTTTAGCGAACATCTAAGAGAGTTATGAAATTGTTCTACAACTCACATTTCTTGGAGTATCATAATGATGATATAGTATCCAAGATATGTATCCAAACCTTGTTGGATTAATGATGAGATAAAATATTATGACGCCATTATATTTTTGTGGATTATGCTTTAGTGACTACCGCTTTTACACTGAATAGAGCATCATCATGATCCGTTGAAATGACACCATACGAGTTATGGTATGGGTATAAACCCTAATAGTCTTTCTTTAAATTTTGGTCTAAGAGTTTACAACCAAAATCGGATGAATGTCTTTGTTGGTTATCCCAGAGAATTAATTGGGAATTCTTCCCACGAGACAAAGACAAAAGTGTTTGTCAATGTTTCTTATTTCCGAGAAATTGTTTCTAGTGAAGTATTTGAGTGGGAGGACAATATAATTTGATAAGGTTTATGAACCTGAGCATAATGATCAGAGTAGCGCAACATCGGAATTTGTTTCGGAAGCAGCCACGACGATCATGGCTCCCATGACTACAAAGTGTTTTAGCCATGGAGATCGAAGTACATATTGAACCTTGTAGGTATGGTTTACTTTGTGATCAAATAAATGATTTGTGAACAAAGGATTGATTTTGAATAATGATAAACCAACTACAAACAAAGAAGTTATGATGGGCCCTGACTCCGTTAAAATGGCTATACGCCATGAAATCCAAGATAGATGAATACTTTTTGAAAGTAAATGGATCTATAAAATTGATGAACTTGGATGGAATATCCTTGAATAAGCTCGACTTGTCGAAAAGTTGTTTACGACAAAGTTCAAAGAGTTGACTACGATAAGATTAGATCTTCCGTAGTAATGCTTATAGTCTATGTGGATTATTCTAGTAATCGCTACATATTTCTTTCATGAGATATGATAGTAGGATGGCAAAATACATTACTTAACAGAAGTGTGTATTAAAGGTGTATACAAGATACAACCAAGAGTTTTGCTGGTCCGTGGAATACTAGATAGGTATACGAACTTCAATTGGATGAAGTAAGTATCACGGAGTTAGAATCTTCACCAGATGAAATAGTCAAAGAGTTTTTGATTTCATCAGAGACGATGAAGAGGCTTGCATTTGCAAGAAATTAAGTGGGAGCGCTAAGACACATTTATAATACTTTATGTAGGTGACATATAGTTGGTTATAAATGATGTAATTATATACTTGATTAAAAGGTTTCATTGAGAATTAACTTCAATGAAAGGATATGGACTAAAACAAATTTAGTGTCAAGATCTATGAAGATAGATTGAAACACATAAATAAGTTTAAGTCAAAGTACATATGATGGATATTGAAGTAGTTCAATATAGAAATATTAAGAAAATGTTCTTGTCATGTGAAGGTTTAACAAGACTTGAGTGTATCTGACACTCAATGAGTAAAAACACATGAGTGATTATAGATCACGAATAACATGTACACAATCAGATATCATGTGCTATAAAGTGTTATGAGCATATACCAGAATGATTCATATGATGATCATTGAACGACAGTAAGAATATCCTTGAGTACTTTAGAAGAACTAAGGATATATATATATATATTTTTGTATGAAGAAATGACAAACAAATCGCTGTAAGGTGTTACACCGATATTGGTTTTGTCACATATAAAATATAATTTCAAATCTCAAATTAGACTAAGTGTTGTTTAAAAGGTAGCACAATAAGCTAGAAGTTGTCTATGCTAGATTTAGAAGAGTTCTAAATATTGTGATGGATTCTACAAAAGAAGGCAGAATATGTCATTGTTTTGACAATGACAAAGGATGTTAAGTCAGGAGGTTCTTTGAGAACTTGGTGTAGTTCCGACAAAGTCAGAACTTTGAAGCTATATTGTGTGTGACAATATTAGTGACATATTTCAGACCGCGGAATTAAGGTTCCACCAGAGGACTAAGCATATATGCCGACTCATTTGGAAAATGAGTGATGCGCTGAGACGCATATGAATTGCAAAATACATACGTTTCTGAGCATGTCAGAACCGTTGACTAAAACCTCTCCCGTGAGCAAAACATGATAAAGCACCGGAAGGCCAAGGTG
Source organism: Lolium multiflorum (assembly GCA_030979885.1). Classification (NCBI taxonomy): domain Eukaryota; kingdom Viridiplantae; phylum Streptophyta; class Magnoliopsida; order Poales; family Poaceae; genus Lolium; species Lolium multiflorum. The sequence continues at coordinate 145,101,807 of CM061752.1, forward strand.
TTATATCTTTACATATGTAAACTAGATTATTGACTCTAGTGCAAGTGGGAGACTGTTGGAGATATGCCCAAGAGGCAATAATAAATGGTTATTATATATCTTTGTGTTTATGATAATGTTTACATACCATGCTATAATTGTATTAACCGAAACATTGATACATGTGTGATATGTAGACAAACAAGAAGTCCCTAGTATGCCTCTTAAACTAGCTTGTTGATTAATGGATGATTAGTTTCATAATCATGAACATTGGATGTTATTAATAACAAGGTTATGTCATTGTATGAATGATGTAATGGACACACCCAATTAAGCGTAGCATAAGATCTCGTCATTAAGTTATTTGCTATAAGCTTTCGATACATAGTTACCTAGTCCTTATGACCATGAGATCATGTAAATCACTTATACCGGAAAGGTACTTTGATTACATCAAACGCCACTGCGTAAATGGGTGGTTATAAAGGTGGGATTAAGTATCCGGAAAGTATGAGTTGAAGCATATGGATCAATAGTGGGATTTGTCCATCCCGATGACGGATAGATATACTCTGGGCCCTCTCGGTGGAATGTCGTCTAATGTCTTGCAAGCATATGAATAAGTTCATAAGAGACCACATACCACGGTACGAGTAAAGAGTACTTGTCAGGAGACGAGGTTGAACAAGGTATAGAGTGATACCGAAGATCAAACCTCGGACAAGTAAAATATCGCGAGACAAAGGGAATTGGTATCGTATGTGAATGGTTCATTCGATCACTAAAGTCATCGTTGAATATGTGGGAGCCATTATGGATCTCCAGATCCCGCTATTGGTTATTGGTCGGAGTGAGTACTCAACCATGTCCGCATAGTTCGCGAACCGTAGGGTGACACACTTAAAGTTGGATGTTGAAATGGTAGAACTTGAATATGGAATGGAGTTCGAATATTTGTTCGGAGTCCCGGATGTGATCCCGGACATCACGAGGAGTTCCGGAATGGTCCGGAGAATAAGATTCATATATAGGATGTCATTTTATGTGAATAAAATGATGCGGAAGGTTCTATGGAAGGTTCTAGAAGGTTCTAGAAAAGTCCGGAAGAAACCACCAAGGAAGGTGGAGTCCACATGGGACTCCACCTCCATGGCCGGCCAACCCTAGTGGGGGAGGAGTCCCAAGTGGACTCCCCCTTAGGGGGCCGGCCACCCCCCCTATGGAAGGTGGAATTCCCACCTCTAGTGGGAATCCTAGCTTGGGAAGGTTTCCCACCATATGGAAGGTTTTGGGTTCGGGTCTTATTCGAAGACTTGTAGTCCAACACTTGGGGCTTCCACCTATATATAGAGGGCCAAGGGGAGGGGGCCGGCCACACCAAAGCCACAAGCTTGGCCGCCCCCCATAGTGGCCGGCCACCCCCTCTCCCCAAACCCTAGCGCCCCGCTCCTCCACCATATCCCGCACGCTTAGCGAAGCTCCGCCGGATTTCTCCACCGCCACCGACACCACGCCGTCGTGCTGTCGGATTCAAGAGGAGCTACTACTTCCGCTGCCCGCTGGAACGGGAGGTGGACGTCGTCTTCATCAACAACCGAACGTGTGACCGAGTACGGAGGTGCTGCCCGTTCGTGGCGCCGGAACCGATCGTGATCAAGATCTTCTACGCGCTTTTGCAAGCGGCAAGTGAACGTCTACCGCAGCAACAAGAGCCTCCTCTTGTAGGCTTTGGAATCTCTTCAAGGGTGAGTCTCGACAATCCCCTCGTTGCTACCGTCTTCTAGATTGCATCTTGGCTTGGATTGCGTGTTCGCCGTAGGAAAATTTTTGTTTTCTATGCTACGTTATCCTACAATGTGTTCATCATCCAACAAGAGAGTGTAGAGTATGCATTTATCTATTCTGTTATGTGATCAAAGTTGAGAGTGTCCACTAGTGAAAGTCTAATCCCTAGGCCTTGTTCCTAAATACTGCTATCGCTGCTTGTTTACTGTTTTACTGCGTTACTACTGCTGCGTTACTACTGCTTGTTTACTTCCTACAATATTACTACCATCAACTGCATGCCAGCAAGCTATTTTCTGGCGCCGTACTACTGCTCATATTCATTCATACCACTTGTATTTCACTATCTCTTCGCCGAACTAGTGCACCTATTAGGTGTGTTGGGGACACAAGAGACTTCTTGCTTTGTGGTTGCAGGGTTGCATGAGAGGGATATCTTTGACCTCTTCCTCCCTGAGTTCGATAAACCTTGGGTAATCCACTTAAGGGAAACTTTGCTGTTCTACAAACCTCTGCTCTTGGAGGCCCAACACTGTCTACAAGAATAGAAGCACCCGTAGACATCAAGCACTTTTCTGGCGCCGTTGCCGGGGAGGAAAGGTAAAAGGTACTCACACTCCGGTTCCAGGTAACAGGCGCCGTTGTAAGTACTCGAAGCTATTTCCTTTAGACTCTGCAATTGCGACATTTGGTTTCTTGTTTACACTAGTTAGGCATAATGGACAACAATGACCTTTTTATTCTATTTCCTGATTTAAGACATGGATGGTTTGATGCGAAAATTAAAAAACCCATGGAACATATTAATATGAATGCTTTGAACACTATTGTTGCTAATGCTATGGAAAATTCTAAGCTTGGGGAAGCTGGCTTTGATGAGCATGATATTTTTAGTCCCCCAAGCATTGAGGAGAAAATTTACTTTGATGATACTTTGCCTCCCATTTATGATGATTATAATGATAGTAGTCTTTTGTTACCACCTGTTATGGAGGATAAATTTGATTATGATTACAATATACCTCCTATATTTGATAGCTACTTTGTTGAATTTGCTCCCACTACAATTAATAAGAATGACTATGCTTATGTTGGGAGTAGTAATTATTTTATGCATGAGACTCATGATAAGAATGCTTTATGTGATAGTTATATTGTTGAGTTTGCTCATGTTGCTACTGAAATTTATTATGAGAGAGGAAAATATGGTTGTAAAAATTTTCATGTTACTAAAACACCTCTCTATGTGCTGAAATTTTTGAAGCTACACTTGTTTTATCTTCCTATGCTTGTTACTTTGCTCTTCATGAACTTGTTTATTTACAAGATTCCTATGCATAGGAAGCATGTTAGACTTAAATGTGTTTTGAATTTGCCTCTTGATGCTCTCTTTTGCTTCAACTTCTATTTCTTGCGAGTGCATCATTAAAACTGTTGAGCCCATCTTAATGGCTATAAAGAAAGAACTTCTTGGGAGATAACCCATGTGTTTATTTTGCTACAGTACTTTTATTTTGTATTTGTGTCTTGGAAGTTGTTACTACTGTAGCAACCTCTCCTTATCATGTTTTTGTGCCAAGTAAAGTTTCTATGTTAAAGTTGATGTTATATTTGGGATCGCTGCGCAGAAACAGCATTGCTGTCTGTCACGAATTCTGGCACAAGTCTCTGTAGAAAATTCGAAAAAATCTTCCAATTTACGAGCGTGATCCTCAGATATGTACGCAACTTTCATTAGTTTTGAGTTTTTCCATTTGAGCAAGTCTGGTGCCATTTTAAAATTCGTCTTTACGGACTGTTCTGTTTTTGACAGATTCTGCCTTTTATTTCGCATTGCCTCTTTTGCTATGTTGGATGAATTTCTTTGATCCATTAATGTCCAGTAGCTTTATGCAATGTCCAGAAGTGTAAAGAATGATTGTGTCACCTCTGAACATGTAAATTTTTATTGTGCACTAACCCTCTAATGAGTTTGCTTGAAGTTTGGTGTGAAGAAAGTTTTCAAGGGTCAAGAGAGGAGTATGATATACTATGATCAAGAGGAGTGAAAGCTCTAAGCTTGGGGATGCCCCGTGGTTCACCCCTGCATATTCTAAGAAGACTCAAGCGTCTAAGCTTGGGGATGCCCAAGGCATCCCCTTCTTCATCGACAACATCATCAGGTTCCTCCCCTGAAACTATATTTTTATTCGGTCACATCTTATGTTCTTTACTTGGAGCGTCGGTTTGTTTTTGTTTTTGTTTTTGTTTGAATAAAATGGATCCTAGCATTCACTTTGTGGGAGAGAGACACGCTCCGCTGTTGCATATGGACAAATATGTCCTTAGGCTTTACTCATAATGTTCAAGGCGAAGTTTCTTCTTCGTTAAATTGTTATATGGTTGGAATTGGAAAATGCTACATGTAGTAATTCTAAAATGTCTTGGATAATGTGATACTTGGCAATTGTTGTGCTCATGTTTAAGCTCTTGCATCATATACTTTGCACCTATTAGTGAAGAAATACATAGAGCATGCTAAAATTTGATTTGCATATTTGGTCTCTCTAAGGTCTAGATAATATCTAGTATTGAGTTTTGAACAACAAGGAAGACGGTGTAGAGTCTTATAATGTTTACAATATGTCTTTTATGTGAGTTTTGCTGCACCGGTTCATCCTTGAGTTTGCTTCAAATAACCTTGCTAGCCTAAACCTTGTATCGAGAGGGAATACTTCTCATGCATCCAAAATCCTTGAGCCAACTACTATGCCATTTGTGTCCACCATACCTACCTACTACATGGTATTTCTCCGCCATTCCAAAGTAAATTGCTTGAGTGCTACCTTTAAAATTCCATCATTCACCTTTGCAATATATAGCTCATGGGACAAAATAGCCTTAAAAACTATCGTAGTATTGAATATGTACTTATGCACTTTATCTCTTATTAAGTTGCTTGTTGTGCGATAACCATGCTTCTGGGGAACGCCATCAACTATTCTTTGTTGAATATCATGTGAGTTGCTATGCATGTCCGTCTTGTCTGAAGGATCTACCACCTTAATGGTTGGAGCATGCAAATTGTTAGAGAAGAACATTGGGCCGCTAACTAAAGCCATGAATCATGGTTGAAGTTTCAGTTTTGGACATATATCCTCAATCTCATATGAGAATAATAATTGTTGCTACATGCTTATGCATTAAAGAGGAGTCCATTATCTGTTGTCCATGTTGTCCCGGTATGGATGTCTAAGTTGAGAATAATCAAAAGCGAGAAATCCAAAATGCGAGCTTTCTCCTTAGACCTTTGTACAGGCGGCATGGAGGTACCCCTTTGTGACACTTGGTTGAAACATGGCATTGCAAAGATCCGGTAGTCCAAGCTAAGTAGGACAAGGTGCGGGCACTATTAGTATACTATGCATGAGGCTTGCAACTTGTAAGATATAATTTACATAACTCATATGCTTTATTACTACCGTTGACAAAATTGTTTCATGTTTTCAAAATAAAAGCTCTAGCACAAATACAGCAATCGATGCTTTCCTCTTTGAAGGACCTTTCTTTTACTTTTATTGTTGAGTCAGTTTACCTATCTCCCTCCACCTTAAGAAGCAAACACTTGTGTGAACTGTGCATTGATTCCTACATACTTGCATATTGCACTTGTTATATTACTCTATGTTGACAATATCCATGAGATATACATGTTATAAGTTGAAAGCAACCGCTGAAACTTAATCTTCCTTTGTGTTGCTTCAATACCTTTACTTTGATTTATTGCTTTATGAGTTAACTCTTATGCAAGACTTATTGATGCTTGTCTTGAAGTACTATTCATGAAAAGTCTTTGCTTTATGATTCACTTGTTTACTCATGTCATTACCATTGTTTTGATCGCTGCATTCATTACATATGTTTACAAATAGTATGATCAAGATTATGATGGCATGTCACTTCAGAAATTATCTTTGTTATCGTTTTACCTGCTCGGGACGAGCAGAACTAAGCTTGGGGATGCTGATACGTCTCCAACGTATCGATAATTTCTTATGTTCCATGCTACTTTATTGATGATACCTACATGTTTTATGCACACTTTATGTCATATTCGTGCATTTTTGGAACTAACCTATTAACAAGATGCCGAAGTGCAGTTCTGTTTCTGCTGTTTTTGGTTTCAGAAATCCTAGTAACGAAATATTCTCGGAATTGGACGAAATCAACGCCCAGGTTCCTATTTTGCCCGGAAGCATCCAGAACACCCGAGAGCCCCCAGAGGAGGGCCCTGTGGGCCCCAGATGATAGGGTGGCGCGGCCTGGGCCTGGCCGCGCCAGCCTATGGTGTCGTCGCCCCTTCGACCTTCGACGCTGCCCTTTCGCCTATATAAAGCCCTGCATCGAAAACCCTTACGGAAGAAGCCACGGTACGCGAAACCTTCCAGAGCCGCCGCCATCGCGAAGCCAAGATGGGGGACAGGAGTCTCTGTTCCGGCACCCTGCCGGACGGGGAAGTGCCCCGGAAGGCTTCTCCATCGACACCGCTGCCATCTCCACCGCCATCTTCATCACCGCTGCTGCTCCCATGAGGAGGGAGTAGTTCTCCATCGAGGCTCGGGGCTGTACCGGTAGCTATGTGGTTCATCTCTCTCCTATGTAGTTCAATACAATAATCTCATGAGCTGCCTTACATGATTGAGATTCATATGATGATGCTTGTAATCTAGATGTCATTATGCTAGTCAAGTGAGTTTTACTTATGTGATCTCCGGAGACTCCTTGTCCCACGTGTGTAAAGGTGACAGTGTGTGCACCGTGTGGGTCTCTTAGGCTATATTTCACAGAATACTTATTCACTGTTATGAATGGCATAGTGAAGTGCTTATTTATATCTCTTTATGATTGCAATGTATTTTGTATCACAATTTATCTATGTGCTACTCTAGCAATGTTATTAAAGTAGTTTTATTCCTCCTGCACGATGTAATGGTGACAGTGTGTGCATCCGTGTTAGTACTTGGTTTATGCTATGATCATGATCTCTTGTAGATTGCGAAGTTAACTATTGCTATGATAGTATTGATGTGTATTATTCCTCCTACATAAGCATGAAGGTGACAGTGTGCATGCTACGTTAGTACTTGGTTTAGTCGTATTGATCTATCTTACACTCTAAGGTTACTTAAATATGAACATTTAATTGTGGAGCTTGTTAACTCCGGCATTGAGGGTTCGTGTAATCCTACGCAATGTGTTCATCATCCAACAAGAGAGTGTAGAGTATGCATTTATCTATTCTGTTATGTGATCAAAGTTGAGAGTGTCCACTAGTGAAAGTCTAATCCCTAGGCCTTGTTCCTAAATACTGCTATCGCTGCGTTACTACTGCTGCGTTACTACTGCTTGTTTACTTCCTACAATATTACTACCATCAACTGCACGCCAGCAAGCTATTTTCTGCGCGCCGTACTACTGCTCATATTCATTCATACCACTTGTATTTCACTATCTCTTCGCCGAACTAGTGCACCTATTAGGTGTGTTGGGGACACAAGAGACTTCTTGCTTTGTGGTTGCAGGGTTGCATGAGAGGGATATCTTTGACCTCTTCCTCCCTGAGTTCGATAAACCTTGGGTAATCCACTTAAGGGAAACTTGTTGCTGTTCTACAAACCTCTGCTCTTGGAGGCCCAACACTGTCTACAAGAATAGAAGCACCCGTAGACATCAGTACCCATCTGATAAGCCTTGGCTTAGCATCTTTATTTGTCATAAGGTATCTAATTGCAGCATGATCAGTATGAATTGTGACTTTTGAATCAACAATATAGGGTCTAAACTTGTCACAAGCAAAGACTACAGCTAACAATTCCTTTTCAGTTGTAGCATAATTTCTTTGAGCAGCATCAAGAGTCTTACTAGCATAATGAATAACATTTAATTTTTTATCTACCCGCTGTCCAAGAACAGCGCCTACAGCAAAATCACTAGCATCACACATAATTTCAAAAGGCAAATTCCAATCAGGAGGTTCGACTACAGGAGCAGTTGTTAAGGCTTTCTTTAGAGTTTCAAAAGCTTCCTTACAATCATCATCAAAAACAAAAGGTACATCTTTTTGAAGAAGATTAGTAAGAGGCTTTGAAATTTTAGAGAAATCTTTAATAAATCTCCTATAAAACCCAGCATGACCAAGAACACTATGAATACCTTTAACATCCCTCGGATAGGGCATCTTCTCAATTGCTTCAACTTTAGCTCTATCAACTTCAATACCTCTCTCGGAAATTTTATGTCCCAATACAATTCCTTCATTAACCATAAAGTGGCATTTCTCCCAATTAAGAACAAGGTTAGTTTCTTCACATCTCTGCAAAACTTTATCGAGGTTTCGCAAGCAATTATCAAAAGAATTCCCATAGACAGAAAAATCATCCATGAACACCTCTACAATACTTTCGCAAAAACCATGAAAAATAGCAGACATGCATCTTTGAAAAGTAGCAGGAGCATTACATAAACCAAAAGGCATACGCCTATAAGCATAAGTTCCATAGGGACAAGTAAACGTGGTTTTCTCTTGATCTTTAGCTTTAACAGCAATTTGTGAAAACCCAGAATAACCATCAAGAAAGCAAAAATGAGTATTTTTAGATAACCTTTCTAGCATTTGATCAATAAATGGTAAAGGGTAATGATCTTTCTTAGTAACTTTATTAACTTTTCGAAAATCAATGCACATTCTATACCCTACAATTACTCTTTGAGGAATAAGCTCATCATTATCATTAGGCACAACAGTTATTCCTCCTTTCTTTGGAACACAATGCACAGGACTAACCCATCTACTATCAGCAATAGGATATATAATACCAGCTTCAAGAAGTTTTAATACCTCGTTCCTTACCACCTCTTTCATCTTCGGAATTAGACGACGTTGATGTTCAACAACAGGCTTTGCATCATCTTCCATATTGATAGCATGTTGGAAAATAGAAGGAGAAATCCCCTTCAAATCATCAAGAGTATAGCCAATAGCTCCTCGGTGTTTCTTCAATATTTCCAATAACCTTTCTTCCTCAATCTCTGAAAGCTTAGAACTAATAATAACAGGATATATTTTCTTATCATCAATATGAGCATATTTAAGATTATCAGGTAAAGGCTTTAAATCAAAAACAGGATCTTCCTTTGGTGGCGGTGTTGTACCCAAATCTTCCACCGGTAAATCATGCTTGAGAATAGGTTGGCGAAGAAAAATTTCCTCAAGCTCATCTCTTTCTTTCCTAAAAGCTTCACTTTCACTATTCTCCAAATGTTGCTGCAAAGGATTATTAGGAACAAGAACAATAGATGCACACTGCTCCATTTTAAAATCATCACTAGGCAAGTCAGCTTTATAAGGAGTTTTGGTAAATTTAGAAAAGTTAAATTCATAAGGTTCACCAGCAAATCTAGTCAAAATTTTCTCTTTCTTACAATCTATAATAGCTCCACAAGTATTTAGAAAAGGTCCCAAAAATGATAGGACAATGATCACTAGCAGCAGAACCAAGTACCAAAAAGTCAGCAGGATATTTAATCTTACCACATAGAACTTCCACATCTCGAACAATACCAATTGGAGAAATAGTTTCTCTATTAGCCAGCTGAATAACCACATCAATATCTTCAAGTTCACAAGAATCAATTTCGTGCATAATCTCCGTATAAAGCTCATAAGGAATAGCACTAACGCTTGCACCAATATCACATAAACCATAATAGCAATGATCACCAATTCTAACAGATAACATAGGAACATGGAAATACTTTTGTACACCCACGCATGGGTGTGGGTGTTTCCATCACCGTCCATTTATTCCTTGAGATTCGTGCCCACCATGGTAGATGGAAAGATTCCTTCTCTCTCCTCTTTTATCCGAATCTCAAAGCACAATGGACGGTGACGGAAACACCCACACCCATGCGTCACCAATTCTAACAGATAGCATAGGAACACTAACTTGTTTGGGTTTATTAGGATGTGAAACAATATTAGAAGCATCTTCACAGAAAATAATATGACCATCCTCCACATTTTCAGTCACAAGATCTTTAACTATTGCAACAGCAGGTTCAATTTTAATTTGTTCTTCAGGTTCTTTAGGTTTCTTTTCACTTTTATGAACCGCACTAGATATAACAGAGTACTCTTTCATTTTAGCAGGGAAAGGAGTTTTTTCAATATAAACTTCAGGAATAACATTATCAACAGTTTCAATCACTACACATTTGTTTACAGATGAATCTACGTATCTTTATACGGTTCATGATACTTATCAAAATTCTTCTTAGGCAATTCATAATGAGAGGCAAAAGCTTTATAAAGATTTGCAACAACTTGGGAATCAAGACCATATATAGCACTCATATTACGAAATTTATCAGTATCCATAAAAGCTTCAATGCATTTATAATCATAAATTATACCTGATTCTCTATCCTTGTCGTTCTCCCATCCTTCAGTATTTTCTTGGATCCGATCAAGAAGGTCCCTTTTAAACTCTTCTTTGTTGCGTGTAAATGATCCAGAACAAGAAGTATCCAGCAAGGTCTTGTCTTGAAAAGAAAGTCTTGCATAGAAATTATCAATAATAACATTACCAGGAAGCTCATGAATGGGGCATTTGAGCATTAAAGACTTCAATCTCCCCCAAGCTTGGGCAATACTTTCTCCATCATGAGGCCAGAAATTATATATGCGGTTCCGATCTTTGTGAATTTCACTTGGAGGATAGAATTTAGAATAAAATAAAGGCACAATGTCCTCCCAATCAATAGAATCACCATTCTTCAGCAATTTATACCAATGCGCCGCTTTACCAGACAGCGATATAGTGAATAGTTTCTTTCTAACTTCATTCATAGCAATACCTGCACATTTGAATAACCCGCATAATTCATGCAAAAACAGTAAATGATCACCAGGATGGACAGTTCCATCCCCTTCATAGCGGTTATCCATAACACGTTCAATAATTTTCATAGGTATTTTATATGGTACTACTTCCTCACCTGGCGCTTCATCCACTACCGTTGCAGTAGTAGTAGATTTCCCAAATAGAAATTGAAGAGAAGATCTCTCCATAATGACTTATAGCAGCAGGCAGAAATAAAATCAGCACAAACAGTAAAGGTTTTCCTTACCAATTCCACTTACCAATAGCGCTTCACTCCCCGGCAACGGCGCCAGAAAATAGTCTTGATGACCCACAAGTATAGGGGGTGTATCGTAGTACTTTCGATAAATAAGAGTGTCGAACCCAACGAGGAGTAGAAGGTGTTGACAAGCAGTTTCGATGAGGATTCACTGTAAATGCTCACAGACAAGTATTCAGGGGGTTTTGATATTGCAGATAAATAAAGTACAAGTAAATGAAATGCGAGAGAAATAATTGCAGCGAGTGGCCCAATCCTTTTTAGCACAAAGGACAAGCCGGTTTGTTTACTTATAATGACCAAACGTTCTTGAGGACACACGGGGATTTTAGTCTAGTGCTTTCGCTTCATGTGGCTAAATAATCTTCATTGTTTTGATAAGTGTTGTGTGGGTGAACCTATGCTAATGCACCGCCCTTCCTAGGACTAATACATACTTGTGATTATACCCCTTGCAAGCATCCGCAACTACAAGAAAGTAATTAAGATAAATCTAACCACAGCCTTAAACTCTGAGATCCTGCGATCCCTCTTGCATCGGTATACTAACGAGGGCTTAGGTTTCTGTCACTCCGGCAACCCCGCAATTAGCAACCGAATACAAGATGCACTCTGATGGCGTGTAACTCACACGTTCGTTGGGAACCCCAAGAGGAAGGTATGATGCGCACAGTAGCAAGTTTTCCCTCAGAAAGAAACCAAGGTTTAATCGAACCAGTAGGAGCCAAGAAGCACGTTGAAGGTTGATGGTCGCGAAATGTGATGCGGCGCAACACCAGGGATTCCGGCGCCAACGCGGAACCTGCACAACACAACCCAAGTACTTTGCCCCAACGAAACAGTGAGGTTGTCAATCTCACCGGCTTGCTGTAACAAAGGATTAAGCGTATCGAGTGGAAGATGTTTGCAAAGAAAATAGTAAACACAATTGCAGTAGATTGTATGCTATGTAAAGAATAGGACCGGGGTCCACAGTTCACTAGAGGTGTCTCTCCCATAAGATAAAGCATGTTGGGTGAACAAATTACAGTCGGGCAATTGACAAATAGAGAAAGGCATAACAATGCATATACATGATATGATAAATATAGTGAGATTTAATTGGGCATTACGACAAAGTACATAGACCGCCATCCAACTGCATCTATGCCTAAAAAGTCCACCTTCAGGTTATCATCCGAACCCCATTCAGTATTAAGTTGCTAAGCAACAGACAATTGCATTAAGTATGGTGCGTAATGTAATCAACAACTACATCCTTAGACATAGAATCAATGTTTTATCCCTAGTGGCAACAGCACATCCACAACCTTAGAACTTTCTGTCACTGTCCCAGATTTAATGGAGGCATGAACCCACTATCGAGCATAAATACTCCCTCTTGGAGTTAAGAGTACAAACTTGGCCAGAGCCTCTACTAATAACGGAGAGCATGCAAGATCATAAACAACACATAAACAATAGATTGATAATCACCATAATCATAGTACTCTCTATCCATCGGATCCCGACAAACAAAACATATAGAATTACATATAGATGATCTTGATCATGTTAGGCAGCTCACAAGATCCAACAATGAAGCACAACAAGGAGAAGACGACCATCTAGCTACTGCTATGGACCCATGGTCCAGGGGTGAACTACTCACTCATCACTCCGGAGGCGACCATGGCGGTGTAGAGTCCTCCGGAGATGAATCCCCTCTCGGCAGGGTGCCGGAGGCGATCTCCTGAATCCCCGAGATGGGATTGGCGGCGTCTCAGAAGGTTTTCCCATCGTGGCTCTCGGTACGGGGGTTTCGCGACGGAGGCTTTAAGTAGGCGGAGGGTCAACGCGGGGGCCACACGAGGGGCCCAGGGGGTAGGTCGGCGCGGCCAGGGCTTGGGCCGCGCCGCCCTAGCCCCTGGCTGCCTCGTGGCCCCACTTCGTTATCTCTTCGGTCTTCTGGAAGCTTCGTGCAAAAATAGGACCCTGGGCGAAAGTTTCGTCCAATTCCGAGAATATTTCTTTACTAGGATTTTGAAACCAAAAACAGCAGACAAGAACTGGCTCTTCGGCATCTTGTTAATAGGTTAGTTCCAGAAAATGCATAAATATGACATATAATGTGCATAAAACATGTAGGTATCATCAATAAAGTAGCATGGAACATAAGAAATTATCGATACGTTGGAGACGTATCAGCATCCCCAAGCTTAGTTCTGCTCGTCCCGAGCAGGTAAAACGATAACAAAGATAATTTCTGAAGTGACATGCCATCATAATCTTGATCATACTATTTGTAAACATATGTAATGAATGCAGCGATCAAAACAAAGGTAATGACATGAGTAAACAAGTGAATCATATAGCAAAGACTTTTCATGAATAGTACTTCAAGACAAGCATCAATAAGTCTTGCATAAGAGTTAACTCATAAAGCAATAAATCAAAGTAAAGGTGTTGAAGCAACACAAAGGAAGATTAAGTTTCAGCGGTTGCTTTCAACTTATAACATGTATATCTCATGGATATTGTCAACATAAAGTAGTATAACAAGTGCAATATGCAAGTATGTAGGAATCAATGCACAGTTCACACAAGTGTTTGCTTCTTAAGGTGGAGGAAGATAGGTAAACTGACTCAACAATAAAAGTAAAAGAATGGTCCTTCAAAGAGGAAAGCATCGATTGCTGTATTTGTGCTAGAGCTTTTATTTTGAAAACATGAAACAATTTTGTCAACGGTAGTAATAAAGCATATGAGTTATGTAAATTATATCTTACAAGTTGCAAGCCTCATGCATAGTATACTAATAGTGCCCGCACCTCGTCCTACTTAGCTTGGACTACCGGATCTTTGCATGCCATGTTTCAACCAAGTGTCACAAAGGGGTACCTCCATGCCGCCTGTACAAAGGTCTAAGGAGAAAGCTCGCATTTTGGATTTCTCGCTTTTGATTATTCTCAACTTAGACATCCATACCGGGACAACATGGACAACAGATAATGGACTCCTCTTAAATGCATAAGCATGTAGCAACAATTATTATTCTCATATGAGATTGAGGATATATGTCCAAAACTGAAACTTCAACCATGATTCATGGCTTTAGTTAGCGGCCCAATGTTCTTCTCTAACAATTTGCATGCTCCAATCATTAAAGTGATAGATCCTTCAGAAAGACGGACATGCATAGCAACTCACATGATATTCAACAATAGTTGATGGCGTTCCCCAGAAGCATGGTTATCGCACAACAAGCAACTTAATAAGAGATAAAGTGCATAAGTACATATTCAATACTACGATAGTTTTTAAGGCTATTTTGTCCCATGAGCTATATATTGCAAAGGTGAATGATGGAATTTTAAAGGTAGCACTCAAGCAATTTACTTTGGAATGGCGGAGAAATACCATGTAGTAGGTAGGTATAGTGGACACAAATGGCATAGTAGTTGGCTCAAGGATTTTGGATGCATGAGAAGTATTCCCTCTCGATACAAGGTTTAGGCTAGCAAGGTTATTTGAAGCAAACTCAAGGATGAACCGGTGCAGCAAAACTCACATAAAAGACATATTGTAAACATTATAAGACTCTACACCGTCTTCCTTGTTGTTCAAAACTCAATACTAGATATTATCTAGACCTTAGAGAGACCAAATATGCAAATCAAATTTTAGCAAGCTCTATGTATTTCTTCATTAATGGGTGCAAAGTATATGATGCAAGAGCTTAAACATGAGCACAACAATTGCCAAGTATCACATTATCCAAGACATTTTAGAATTACTACATGTAGCATTTTCCAATTCCAACCATATAACAATTAACGAAGAGGAAACTTCGCCATGAATATTATGAGCTAAGAACACATGTGTTCATACGAACCAGCGGAGCGTGTCTCTCTCCCACACAAGGATGAACTTATTCAGAGAATGAAAATAACAAAACAAAAATAAAAGCACACACAGACGCTCCAAGTAAAGTACATAAGATGTGACCGAATAAAAATATAGTTTCAAGAGAAGGAACCTGATACTTTGTCGATGAAGAAGGGGATGCCTTGGGCATCCCCAAGCTTAGACGCTTGAGTCTTCTTAAAATATGCAGGGATGAACCACCGGGGCATCCCCAAGCTTAGACTTTTCATTCTTCTTGATCGTAGTATATCATCCTCCTCTCTTGACCCTTGAAAACTTCCTTCACACCAAACTTCAAGCAAACTCATTAGAGGGTTAGTGCATAATCAAAAATTCACATGTTCAGAGGTGACACAAACATTCTTTTCACTTCTGGACATTGCATAAAACTTCTGAAAGTTAATGGAACAAAGAAACTCATTCAACTTAACAAAAGCGGCAATGCGAAATAAAAGGCAGAATCTGTCAAAAACAGAACAGTCCGTAAAGACGAATTTAAAGCTGGCACCAGACTTGCTCAAATGGAAAAACTCAAAACTAATGAAAGTTGCGTACATATCTGAGGATCACGCTCGTAAATTGGCAGATTTTTTCGAATTTTCTACAGAGGACTGTGCCCAGATTCGTGACAGACAGCAATGCTGTTTCTGCGCAGCGATCCCAAATATAACATCAACTTTGACATAGAAACTTTACTTGGCACAAAAACATGATAAGGAGAGGTTGCTACAGTAGTAAACAACTTCCAAGACTCAACAAAACAAAAATTTCTGTAGTAAAATAAACACATGGGTTATCTCCCAAAAAGTTCTTTCTTTATAGCCATTAAGATGGGCTCAGCAGTTTTAATGATGCACTCGCAAGAAATAGAAGTTGAAGCAAAAGAGAGCATCAAGAGGCAAATTCAAAACACATTTAAGTCTAACATGCTTCCTATGCATAGGAATCTTGTAAATAAACAAGTTCATGAAGAGCAAAGTAACAAGCATAGGAAGATAAAACAAGTGTAGCTTCAAAAATTTCAGCACATAGAGAGGTGTTTTAGTAACATGAAAATTTCTACAACCATATTTTCCTCTCTCATAATAACTTTCAGTAGCAACATGAGCAAACTCAACAATATAACTATCACATAAAGCATTCTTATCATGAGTCTCATGCATAAAATAATTACTACTCCCAACATAAGCATAGTCATTCTTATTAATTGTAGTGGGAGCAAATTCAACAAAGTAGCTATCAAATATAGGAGGTATATTGTAATCATAATCAAATTTATCCTCCATAACAGGTGGTAACAAAAGACTACTATCATTATAATCATCATAAATAGGAGGCAAAGTATCATCAAAGTAAATTTTCTCCTCAATGCTTGGGGGACTAAAAATATCATGCTCATCAAAACCAGCTTCCCCAAGCTTAGAATTTTCCATATCATTAACAACAATGGTGTTCAAAGCATTCATATTAATATGTTCCATGGGTTTTTTAATTTTCGCATCAAACCATCCATGTCTTAAATCAGGAAATAGAATAAAAAGGTCATTGTTGTCCATTATGCCTAACTAGTGTAAACAAGAAACCAAATGTCGCAATTGCAGAGTCTAAAGGAAATAGCTTCGAGCACACACACAATGGCGCCAGAAAAGTACTGTTACCTGGAACCGAAGTATGAGTGCCCTTTTCCCCCCGGCAACGGCGCCGAAAAAGAGCTTGATGGCGTGTAACTCACACGTTCGTTGGGAACCCCAAGAGGAAGGTATGATGCGCACAGTAGCAAGTTTTCCCTCAGAAAGAAACCAAGGTTTAATCGAACCAGTAGGAGCCAAGAAGCACGTTGAAGGTTGATGGTCGCGAAATGTGATGCGGCGCAACACCAGGGATTCCGGCGCCAACGCGGAACCTGCACAACACAACCAAGTACTTTGCCCCAACGAAACAGTGAGGTTGTCAATCTCACCGGCTTGCTGTAACAAAGGATTAAGCGTATCGAGTGGAAGATGTTTGCAAAGAAAATAGTAAACACAATTGCAGTAGATTGTATGCTATGTAAAGAATAGGACCGGGGTCCACAGTTCACTAGAGGTGTCTCTCCCATAAGATAAAGCATGTTGGGTGAACAAATTACAGTCGGGCAATTGACAAATAGAGAAAGGCATAACAATGCATATACATGATATGATAAATATAGTGAGATTTAATTGGGCATTACGACAAAGTACATAGACCGCCATCCAACTGCATCTATGCCTAAAAAGTCCACCTTCAGGTTATCATCCGAACCCCATTCAGTATTAAGTTGCTAAGCAACAGACAATTGCATTAAGTATGGTGCGTAATGTAATCAACAACTACATCCTTAGACATAGAATCAATGTTTTATCCCTAGTGGCAACAGCACATCCACAACCTTAGAACTTTCTGTCACTGTCCCAGATTTAATGGAGGCATGAACCCACTATCGAGCATAAATACTCCCTCTTGGAGTTAAGAGTACAAACTTGGCCAGAGCCTCTACTAATAACGGAGAGCATGCAAGATCATAAACAACACATAAACAATAGATTGATAATCACCATAATCATAGTACTCTCTATCCATCGGATCCCGACAAACACAACATATAGAATTACATATAGATGATCTTGATCATGTTAGGCAGCTCACAAGATCCAACAATGAAGCACAACAAGGAGAAGACGACCATCTAGCTACTGCTATGGACCCATGGTCCAGGGGTGAACTACTCACTCATCACTCCGGAGGCGACCATGGCGGTGTAGAGTCCTCCGGGAGATGAATCCCCTCCGGCAGGGTGCCGGAGGCGATCTCCTGAATCCCCGAGATGGGACGCGGCGGCGGCGTCTCGGAAGGTTTTCCGTATCGTGGCTCTCTACTGGGGGTTTCGCGACGGAGGCTTTAAGTAGGCGGAGGGTCAACGCGGGGGGCCACACGAGGGGCCCAGGGGGTAGGTCGGCGCGGCCAGGGCTTGGGCCGCGCTGCCCTAGCCCCTGGCTGCCTCGTGGCCCCACTTCGTTATCTCTTCGGTCTTCTGGAAGCTTCGTGCAAAAATAGGACCCTGGGCGAAAGTTTCGTCCAATTCCGAGAATATTTCTTTACTAGGATTTCTGAAACCAAAAACAACAGAAAACAGCAACTGGCTCTTCGCATCTTGTTAATAGGTTAGTTCCAGAAAATGCATAAATATGACATATAATGTGCATAAAACATGTAGGTATCATCAATAAAGTAGCATGGAACATAAGAAATTATCGATACGTTGGAGACGTATCACACTCCCCTAGGCCCATAAATGGTGAAGTATCGTGTAGTCGACGTTCACACGACACCACTAGAAGAATGACACCACAACTTAAATATCATAACATTGAATATTACTCAACCATAATTCACTACTAGCATTTAGACTTCACCCATGTCCTCAAGAACTAAACGAACTACTCACGAGACATCATATGGAATACAATCAGAGGTGATATGATGATGAATAACAATCTGAACATAAACCTTGGCTCAATGGTTTCACTCAATAGCATCAATAACAAGTAGAGATTAACACCGGGAGAGTTTCCCCTATCAAACAATCAAGATCCAACCCAAATTGTTACAGCGGTGACGAGGTGCAGCGGTGGTGATGGCGGTGTAGATGGTGGAGATGATGATGATGATGATGGAGATGATGTCCAGCTCGATGACGATGGCGATGGCGTCGATTTCCCCCTCCGGGAGGGAATTTCCCCGGCGGATTCCTGCTCGCCGGAGAGCTCTTTTCTCTCTGGTGTTCTCCGCCCCGTAGAGGCGGCTGTAACTCTTCGTGAGGTACCCTCTGTGGCTTAGGTTTTCGGGACGAAGGAATACGCGAAGAAAAGGAGGCGAAAGAGGCTGTGGGGCCCCCACACCACAGGGTGGCGCGGCCAGGCCATGGGCCGCGCCGGCCTGTGGGCTGGCCCCACCTTGAGCCCTCTCTGCTCCCCCGGCTTCCTTCGTCATCTGGAAAAATAGGAATTTACGTGTAATTTCCTTCCACAGTTGATCTTCCGAAATATTGCGTTCTGACGGTGCTTTTTCCAGCAGAATCCTGGCTCCGGTGCTTGATCCTCCAATAATGATGAAACATGCAAAATAGATGAAATAACATAAGTATTGTGTCCCAATATGAAATATATCAATGAATAACAGCAAATTATGATATAAAATAGTGATGCAAATTGGACGTATCAACTTGCTTATTTGCATTCATCATATTACTTTGTGTTGACAATTATCCATGAGATATGCATGTTGAAATTTGAAAGCAACTGCTGAAACTTATATCTTCCTTTGTGTTGCTTCGATGCCTTTACTTTGAATTTATTGCTTTATGAGTTAAGTCTTATGCAAGACTTTTGATGCTTGTCTTGAAAGTACTATTCATGAAAAGTTTTGCTATATGTTATCTATTTGTTAGCAACTATAGATCATTGCCTTGAGTCACTTCATTCATCTCATATGCTTTGCAATAGTATGATTAAGATTATGTTGGTAGCATGTCACTTCAGAAATTATTCTTTTTATCGTTTACCTACTCGAGGAACTAAGCTTGGGGATGCTGATACGTCTCAACGTATATCCATTTTCGATGTTCCATGCTTGTTTTATGACAATACCTACATGTTTTGCTCACACTTTATAATGTTTTTATGCGTTTTCCGGAACTAACCTATTAACAAGATGCCACAGTGCCAGTTTTTTCTGTTGTTTTTGGTTCCAAAGGCTGTTCGGGCAATATTCTCGGAATTCGACGAAACGAAGACCCAACATCTTATTTTCCCGGAAGACCCCAGAACACCGAAGGAGAGTCGGAGGCGGGCCGAGGGCCACCAGACCATAAGGCGGCGCGGCCCGGCCTGGCCGCGCCTATGGTGAGGAGGCCCCAGGTGCCCTCCTGCGTCGCCTCTTCGCCTATAAGACCCCTTTCGACCTAAAAACGCGAGACCGCTTGACGAAACTCCAAAAAGACTCCAGGGGCGCCACCGCCATCGCGAAACTCCAATTCGGGGGACAGAAGTCTCTGTTCCGGCACGCCGCCGGGACGGGGAAGTGCCCCCGGAAGCCATCTCCATCGACGCCACCGCCTCCATCATGCTCCGTGAGTAGTTCCCCCATGGACTACGGGTTCTAGCTGTAGCTAGTTGGTATTCTCTCCCCCATGTACTTCAATACAATGATCTCATGAGCTGCCTTACATGATTGAGATTCATCTGATGTAATCGGTGTTGTGTTTGTTGGGATCCGATGGATTGTTACATTATGATTAGTCTATCTATAAAGTTTGTGAAGTTATTGTTGCTGCAATCTTGTTGTGTTTAATGCTTGTCACTAGGGCCCGAGTGGCATGATCTTAGATTTAAGCTCTATACTTATTGCTTAGATTGTATCTACAAGTTGTTTGCACATGTCTATGTCCGGAACCCGAGGCCCCAGAGTGACAGCAACTGGGATAACTGGAGGGGAAGGCTTAGATATGAGGATCACATGTTTTCACCAAGTGTTAATGCTTTGCTCCGGTGCTCTATTAAAAGGAGTACCTTAATTACCAGTAGTTTCCCTTGAGGCCCGGCTGCCACCGGCTGGTAGGACAAAAGATGTTGTACAAGTTTCTCGTTGCGAGCACGTATGACTATATATGGAAAACATGCCTACATGATTAATAATCTTGATGTTCTGTCTTAATGCTATTTCAATCCTATCAATTGCCCAACTGTAATTTGTTCACCCAACACTTGTTATTGGAGAGTTACCACTAGTGTAGATAGCTGGGAACCCCGGTCCATCTCTCATCATCATAAACTCGTTCTACATGTCATTGGAAATAGTATCAACTATTTTGTAGTGCCATTGCTCTCATATTACTAACATTGTATTACTTTTGCTCTCATATTCTGCTGCTTTCACATCACCCTGTTACTAGTGCTTTTCAGGTGCAGCTGAATTGAAAACTCAGTTGTTAAGGCTTATAAGTATTCTTTACCTCCCTTGTGTCGAATCAATAAATTTGGGTTTTACTTCCCTCGAAGACTGTTGTGATCCCCTATACTTGTGGGTTATCAGTGCCGCGAGACGATGCGGTCCTTTTTTCCCGACGAGGAAACGGAAACTCCCGAACGTCATCTCTGTCGACTCCTCCAAATCGGTATATGCATGCAAACAGGCGGGAGGGTGATGAACAAAACCGCCGAGATCAGGTTGGATCCGTTTACCTCCGTCCATCGCATTTCTTGCAGTTGATGATGTTGACGATGCCATCGAGATCACCTCCTTGCAACCTCCAATTCCCACAGACAGCGCCAATTGACAAAGTATCAACTTGTCAATGCCTACGGATTGTAGACTTAGGGTTTCGTAGAAAGTAGAGGACAACTAGATCTCGAAGGTTCAACCGAAAAGGTGCTCGACTCAGAAATTAGGGTGTGTGTTGACAATAGATTCGATCCCTTCCTCTCCCCTCGGCTCCCCTTTATATATGAGGAAGAGCCGAGGGATTTCGTGTCGTACAACTTACAAACTTCGAGAAGCCATCCGAGACTCCCGTATTGTTACATGATTCGTGATTCCTAATACAACTCTATATTCCTTATCGAGGTTCTCTAGGCTTCTGGGTCTTAAAAGCTTCGGATCGTGGGTCTCCAGATAACCTCGGGTACCTTATTCGGCAGGCCCATTCGGCATGCCTATGTCAAATATATTCCCTTTATCGAAAAAATATGTATCTATATATTAAAATACATGTAGGTATATATGTATCTAGATAATTCTGTGAAATCTTTTTCAAACTGAGGAAATAGTTATTTTGGATGAGGTATATCTTCATGTGAGATATCTTTTTTTCTTAGGTAACATACTAGTACTCCACCTATCTTTTCCAGAAGAAAATGCAACGGTGTGGTCAAAACCACTCATTACAAAAGATTCCTTTTTTCAATTACACTACTAATTTTAAAATGGGTATAACTTTTGCATAATAAATGCAAATGAGATTTTGTTTGCCTATTTGACTTCCTTGCGACGAACTCTTCAAAATGAGTCTAATATTTAATTTTTTTAAATGAATTCGTGAACTGGATCTATAGAGTCCTCTACTGTATGCGCATATAGTCTGTATGCCATGTTCATGTAGTCCTGCGAAAAGTACTGCTGGATTTGTGAAGTCCTTGTCAATTTGTTGGGCAAAGTGGACGGGTTAGTACCACTCTTGGTAATTTTCTTGTGTCAGTACCATTCCTGGGGCAGCCAGCAACAGATTGAGCAAAACGTCAGGAGACATCGAATTAGCCCGTGCGGCCCCACTGTCAGAGCCGACGTGGCAAACGACCGTGAGGCTGCTCCGTCTCACCCGAGCCGGTCGAAACCTAGTCCGCCCCGACCGGTTGAAACCAGTTCTCCCCCCGTCTCTCTTCTTCCCCTTTCTTTCCCGCTCGATTTGATGGCGATGGAGGAGCCTTCCAATCCCGGCGGAGGCACTGACGGCGGTGGAAGAAGCGTCCGAGAGGTCTCAAAAGTCAGGGAGGCGAGAGCGGCATGGATGATCTAGACGAGCTATGGACGTCGCGACCATCGTCGGCGGCGGCTATGCTTCATGCCAGTTGGGTGGATAATCCAGTGACCTCAGAACGGTACACACACAGCCTCGATGGTTCGGAGTAAGTACATCTATCTTATCTATTAGCTTACAGTTCTCTTCGGCACCTAGGGGATTTAGGGTTAGGGTTTACTGAAACTTTGCATTCCTACTCTCTGTTTTTAGTTTGGATCCTGAAATCTGGGAGGTCAGAATCCATTTGGATGGGATAGATAACCTGGAGAGGAAGATTGGGCGCGATGACATAACCTACATGAATATAGTTGCTATGATTGAGACCCATGGTTATAGCATCACAAATTCTATCTATTGCAGACAGTCAGATGGCAAGGTTATATTAGTTGAGAACAATGCAATAAGGCCACTGCACATGTTTGAATCAACTAGAGTGTTAAATTTGGATGTAAAGAGGAGAGTTGTTGTTGTTGCAAAGAAGCCAACCAATGCAGGCTAGAGTAGTGGAACCACTGAATTAGGTCCTGTTATTAAGCACACTCCTCAATTAGTGTATGATTTTAGTCCAGCACCTTTTTTCTCTGTTGATACTGATGGACAAGTTTTCACAAGTTAGTGCACTCAACAAAGCACAAGTATTCAGAAGGGAAAAGAAAAACAAACTGCAGTCAATATTGATGATGCAATCTATGTAGAGGAGGAGGATGATGATGATGGTTGTATATTCTTTGACATGGGAGAGGCAAACCTTTTCGCAATGGAAGAAATTAGAAGGAAAGAAGATGATGACATAGCTGAGAAGGTTGAGGAGATGAGAAGGAAGACAGAGGACCCCATGCTCCATTGTGAAGGTGACACTGATATAGAAGATTTATATGTCAGCCCTGAGGACAATGCAAATGAAGTACAAGCATCTCCTGAACCTAAACCTGAGCCGGTGCAGAAGAAAAAGAAGAAGGCAGCTAAAAGAGGTCCAAGTCCCACAACAAGAAGCCATTCAGGTATGCAGATTTATGAGAGTCCAGAATTCATACCATCAGAAGATGAAGATGATTGCCTAGGTTTTGTGAAGGAAGAAGAAGGTGATGGATTTTAACCACTGTCAATGTTGCCACCAAAGGGAAGGAAGAGTAGAAGAAAGAAAATACCCAAGAGGAAATGGTATGATGACAAGATGCTGCAGCCACATGAGCAATTGTGTTTGAAAATGTGCTTTACCAATGTTCAACAATTCAGAAATTCTCTTATTGATTTGCACATTGCTCAAAGTAGAAACTTCTCTTATCACATAAACTCCAATGTCAGGATCATTGTGCAGTGCATTATGGAGAAATGCCCTTTCCATGTTACAGCCTCAGAGATCAAAGGTGAGAAGACGTTTGTGATAAGAAATATGAAGATCAAGCATATCTGTCCTACAACCACTGGCAGTACAAGGGTGAGTGCAAGATGGTTAGGAGCAAAGTATGAAAGTTTGTTCATATCAGATCCAAACACAACAATTCAAACAGTGATAGATAGTTTGCCAAGCAACATTTAGGTGTGGAAGTCCCAAAGATGATGGCCTACAGGGCAAAGTGGCTTGCAATTGATGATGTTCTTGGTGATCACAAAGAACAATACATTAGGCTCAGAGACTTTGCCCAAACAGTTGTTGATACTAACCCTGGAAGTAGGGTTATAGTTACTACTGTTACTCCAGCTCCTTCTTCGGACAACCCTCATCCTGGCCCCACATCCATGGTTTATTCTTCTGCATCAATGGAGCTATATAGGGGTTTTTAAAGGTTTTCGGCCATTCATAATTAGGCACTTGATCAACATAGTTTTAATTCAAATGCATTTTTATTTTCATTCTTTTTAATTCTAAAACTCATAATATATGCAGGGTTAGATGGGTGCTTTGTGAAACTATGTACTGGGGCTCAAATCTTGGCTGCAACTAGCAGGGATGGAAACAACAACATGTATCCTATAGCCTTTGTTGTGGTGCCTAAAGAGGATAGAGCTAACTGGTGTTGGTTCTTGACCCTGCTAAAATATGCTTTAGGTGGTGAATCGGGGAGTTTGGCCATTACACTATCATGTCTGACAGGCTGAAGGTTAGTGCTTATAGTTTGTACTAGTTGTCATCGACTATTTGTCTTGGGTTAGGCTACTTCTAATCTACTAGTTGTTGTCGACTTGTTGTCTTAGGTTAGGCTACTTCTACTGTACTAGTTGTCGTCGACTAGTTCTATTGGGCTAGTCGTGGACGACTACTTGACATCGACTAGTTGTCGTCGACTAGTTGTACTTGACCACTTGTTGTCGACTAGTTGACATCGACTAGTTGTACTCTACTAGTTGTCGTCGACTAGTTGACCTTTACATGTACCTTGTTTTACATCAATGTGAGATAGCATTTATGTGGTAAAATAACTTGTATTTCTTGTTGTTCTGTTTACATAGGGACTTATTAAGGCAACCAGGACAATATTTCCAAACTATCCTCAAAGATACTGCTTAAGGCACATATATACCAATTTCGAAACTGCTGTGTTCAGGGGTGAAGATCTCAAAAATGCATGGATGTAGCTACCTATGCTTACCACAAGGATCACTTTGACATTGCCATGGAAAATTTAAAGAAAGAGAGTGAGGAGGTCTAGACTTGGCTCAGCAAAATCTCAGTGCACACTTGGGCCAGACATGCTGTTGACACCAACTGCAAGACAGACTTGGTGGTCAACAACCTGAGTGAAGTGTTTAATAGATACATCCTGGATGTGAGGAAGAAACCAATCAAAACCATGATTGAAGGGATAAAGAACAAGATGATGACTAGGAATCATGAGAAGAGGGTAGGTGCAGCTACCGCAGGATGGGAAATCACTCCTCACTTCACAAAAATGCTAGAGTTGTCAAAGAAATAATCTAGGTTTTGCACTCCAAGGATTGCAGATATTGGATTGTGGCAAGTGACCAACAGAAAGGGTGATGCAACACATGTTGTGAAAAGCAAGGACATGTGGTTGTAGGAGATGGGATGTGGCAGGGATGCCTTGCAACCATGTCGTCAGTGCTATCATCAAGGCCAAGCAAGATCCAGAGCTTTATGTAAGCAACTTTTTCAAGAAACTAATGTATGCTGAATTTTTCAAGCTAGTGATTTACCCAGTTCCTAGGCAACATGATTGGACCAAGACAAACACTCCTGACATCATTTCCCCATAGTTCTACATTACCAAAGGTAGGAAGCAAGAGAATAGAAGGAAGGGGAAATCTGAGGTGCCAAAGCCCAAAGAAAATTCAAGGATGGGGACCATTACTTGCCCTAATTGCAAGCTACAGGGCCACAAGTACACCGGCTACACACAGGCTTTGAGGACAAATTTCCTGATCAGAAAAAACAAGCATGTGGTATGGAAAATTATATCTATTCTCTGCAATTATTTACCTCCTGTTACCTGCCTCAATTATATCTCTGCAATTTATTTACCTCCTCTTCTCTGAAAAGTATTTGCCTCTTGTCAAATAGCCTGCCCCAGCAGCTCTAGAAGCAACTCCACAACCTGGTCCAAGGAAGCCTGCTCCAAAAGGTGCTCCAAGGCAACCATTTGTCCCACCAAGAACAACTGCACAAGATGGTGGAGAAGGAGGTCCAGCATTCAAAATGACCAGGACATGGGGCTACTTCAGCTGTGGTTATGTTGGAGAGAATGGAGAAGAAGGATCTTCAAACAACTAAATGAAGTTGTTTGGTTATACGTCTTTGTTGTAATTAACCAAAAACTAGGCATTACCTCATTTGATGTATCCTGTTGGCTAGTTGATGTGTAATGGACAGGGTGCATGCCTTACTGATGCAACATCTCTATAGCTAGTTGGGTGGTCCACTAGTTATCCTTTTGGTGATGTAAAATAATAGAGAAAGTCTATTATTGTTAACCGATGGAACCAGACCATGTCTAGGTGAACTAATCTCATGTGAATGTTATTATGTGTCTATCTATGCTGTTTTCATGTGTCTGTTATTCTGTGCGTTGCAAATGACCATAAATGGGTGGCGCCACCGTGCTAGTAATGCCACCGACGACCATATATTGGCGGCGCCACCGTGCATTTGGTGTACAACAATAATCACAACTAACTTTTCAATCTGTCAAACCACATGACTTAGTCAAGAACGACTAGTTGACAAAAACTTCTTTTCATCCAAATGTACTTAGTCGATAACGACTAGTCGACAACAAACAACAACATCTACATAAACAATTAGGTAACAAACATGGAATCATCAAGTGCTCCACAAACATCAAGTGATCAACAACATCTCCTTCTAGATTTAACACAGATTAATTCAACATATGTCAACTTATCCACATGACAATAACATTTCAAACACAGATTAACTCAACATGACAACAACTGCTTGCTAGCAAGTTCAACATCCGAGGGCACCAAATTGTTCAACAGAATAGAAACTACTAGTCCATTACAACCACCCATGCTTATAGATTAGACACAAACTAATTAGTTAACCAAGGAAGTTCATCATTTCAGGCAACCATCATTCTTTCATTATTTCAGCTTGTCCTTCTGAACATGTCCAACATTGAAAGGACCAGACACACAATACTCCAGCTTCCTCTTTTCTTCCTTCAAAATGGATACTTGTTGCTCTGCCTTCATCCTCATTGCCTTCTCAAGCTCCAGGTCATAGTTTGTAAGCTCTGCAACATGCTCCAATGTGTTACCTAACTTTTTATGCAGCTTCAGGTTCCTCTTCTCCAATTCCATTTTTTCTAACACAAGATGGTAATTCTTTGTTGCATACTCCACATTTCCATGGATTCTTGTGTCTCTCTCATCCTCATACATATTCCAAAGCTTTAGCAAACACACCTTCATTATATAGATGGCCATTCACCATCAACCCAATGAATTTTGTCACACATCACATCCTCCTACACATCCAAAGAATTATATAGGCATTATGGACCCAAACCCAAAGCAGCAACTACACAAAGAACTACTAGCAATATATAAATTTGGGAAGTAACTAAATAATTCTATATATTTACTAAATTTGATAAGTAACTAAATTTTGGCAAAGTAAAATAGCAAATTCTAACTAAATAATTTGTGCAGTAATTATATCAACCAAATTTTATCTAGCAAATTCTACAATCAAATTCTATCTAGCAGGTTCTATCAACCAAATAATATCAAGCAAATAATATCAAGCAAATTCTGTTTAGCAAATTCTACCAACAACTGTCAAATAATCTACACAATGCAATCACCATACCTTACATCCACATACAAGAAATCTCCTCCCTGTGTTTGCGCCTTCAAAGCACACATACTTGTACATGTGCATGTCATGTTTGCAACGCATATCACAATCATCATAGCCGGTGTAGTCTGGGTGCACCAAGGTTTCTGGAATCTAAATCAAGGTAGATGAAGCATATTTTAGAAAGAAATTGGATGAATCGAAGCTACGACGAAAAAATTCAAAATCAGAGCCGACCCTAACCCTAACCCCGTACATACCGGTGGACAGGACTGATGTCGTTCCCCTCCGTGAAACCCGAGAGCAAGCTATCGTCACTGCTTTCTCTGTCATGCCAAGACGACATGGCCACGGCCGGACTCCACGGCCCGACGGCGCAGCAGAGCCCGATGCGGTAGAGACCTAGACGATGCGGGAGAGACGAATAACTGAACGATGCGTTCGGGTCCGGTCGGAACAGCACGGTTTTGACTGGCTCGGGTGAGACGGAGCAGCTTCACGGCCGTCTGCCACGACGGCTCTGACAGTGGGGCCGCACGGGCTAATTCGTTGTCTCCTGACGTTTTGCGCAATCTGTTGCTGCTGCCCCAGAAATGGTACTAACAAGAAAAAATTACCAAGAGTGGTAGTGACCCGTCCACTTCGCCTCAATTGTGGTAGTTCCTTGTAATTTACACCTTTTACACACATGACATTTGTAGATTCATTTTTCACGTGGGTCCGTGTTGGACCGAATCTTCGGGTACACGACTAACAACAACGGCTGTGATATCAACTACGCCCCATTTCGACCGCACCATCTGCGGGTCGTTTTCCATACTAATATTTCATCTCGTTCCACGTGAACCATCGAGTGATCCTGGATTCATGCTTATTCTTCATCTCGTTCCACGTGGAACCATCGAGTGATCACGGATTCATGGTCTTTCTCCAATGCGGTGACGCATTTTCGCCCCCGGATGTCTGCCATGTCCCTGCGGGTAAAGGCCATGGCACAAGGCAATGACGTACTTCACAACTTGTCCATTTTTTTGTCTGCGCGATCCATTGCCAACCTAAATCTGGGCTTGGTTTACCTTCACGCGGATAGGAGACCGGTAGATGGCTTGTCTTGTTCAGTCTGCCCCTTCTTCTCTCTGGTCCTGGCTATCATGCATCAGCCACCCAATGACCATGTGATGCTTATTAAATGGAGCCGTGTCATTGTCCCCATCCCTATCACGATTGCCCACTCCACGCCTCCACTGCTGACACGCGGCCGACAGAAATCGTATCCCCATGGTCCTGAAGAAATGGTGGGGTAAGCCAGGACAATGCGACGAGTGGCGGAGCCAAAGACATCAACCCTATGTAGTCGCACCGTTGGTGGGGCAGCGCGTCAACATCGACATCGCCATGGAGAGCTTGCTCTAGGAGGTGGGCAAGTTGGTGTTGTGGCCCAACCTCCACCTACTCACATGATGGCACTTGAACCCTAGAGCGATTTCGGTCCTGCATGTTCCTTCTTCCAACGGCACATGCGAGAGGAGGATCTACTAGCGTCGCTTTCAACTACCGCTAGACCTACGCGGCGATCGAACGAACGCAGGGGACTCGCCGCATGGTTGCATGCATGCAATTGGTGATTTGTCCCTTCAGAACTAAGCTGGACGTAAAAACTAATTGCAGTTATTCTCTATATGATGTATTTCATCAGATGTGATTCTCCATCTACTTTAGCAAATTAACATACGTGATATTCCATGTGAAAAAACATATGTGGTATTCGAGCCACCTTTTTCCGACGAATAATTTCATCTTGGTCTACGTAGATCCATCGAGTGGTCACAGTCATGCTGATGAGACGAACTACGTACACCGGTACACGTACTATGTTTACAACTTGTCCGTGCAGCGTGCAGGGCACAGGGGCACGAATTGGTTTGGGGCCCGCCCCGCCGCACCGGCGTACGCGAATTGGGCGGATGCAGCCCCAGCGCTCGTGCGTGGCAGCACGGACTGCTCGACCGGTGTTACTGTGTACTCGCAGCAAAAGATTCGAAATCTTGCACAGTTATTCCAGGGTAAAGGTCTCGACGAGCAGCGTCTCGCGTCGGATTTCCAACGATTGGTGGCGCGCCTGTGGCCCGGCAGTAAAATGTAAATGCACCTGATCGAATAGGCCGGGTATTTACGTACCTGCCAGACGTCAAATCCCTCGGTCAAAAGCAGGTTCCTGTGCGTGCGCACATGTCGTGTTTTTTCTCTCTAGATTTATGTAAGTAGCTGTAGGGATAAATGGCAACTTCAAATCGAAGACTAGCTGCATGTAGCTTTTTATTTGCAAACATTCAAAATTCATGTTTTAAAGTTTTAAAAAGTTTGGAATAAAATTTTAGAGATAGCCAATGACATATACTACAATGGTGTAAAATTTTAATACAAACTGCTTCATATTTTATGCTACATAAAAATGACAAATTCTAACAGATTTTATAGTGAGTAGTGCACATTTCAATACTATAAAATTTCACAGATTTTATCAATTTTATGCAGCCTAGAATATAAATTAGTTTGCACTCAGATTTTACACCATTGTAGCATTTATCATTGGTTACCTCCAGAATTTTGTTTCATAATTATTTAAAACTTTGAAATACGAATT
Source organism: Lolium multiflorum (assembly GCA_030979885.1). Lineage (NCBI taxonomy): Eukaryota > Viridiplantae > Streptophyta > Magnoliopsida > Poales > Poaceae > Lolium > Lolium multiflorum. The sequence goes on from CM061752.1 coordinate 145,132,182, forward strand.
TTGAGAGTGTTGGAAAACAAAGCTTGCAGCTCGGCCTTCAAAACGCCACGCTTCAAAGATAAAGCACTATGCTTTCGAATTGATCTTAGGGCATCTCAAATAGGAGGATACCAAAAAGCAGTTTTATGGTAGACTCTCACACCTAGAGAACATCCCAGAACGAGTCATTGTCCACCTCATCATGGAAGGATTGGGGAAGTGACACGCGTGAAATTCAGCTCGCCACCGCGTCGTAGGAGCGGGCGGCGAGCTCAGGCGAGTCGAACGTCCCCAGCCACATCCATGTCCCGCCATTAGAAATCTCGCCGGCCCAACGGCCGGATTGCAGTAGCGGGACACCACGAAATTTGGTGCCGCTCTTCACACAATGGCATGAGGGCGCACGAATCGACAAATTTTATTTTGTTGGGGGTGGGGGTTTGAAGGTGTGGCAAGACTAGATATGCATGCAGCGAAACGGGGGTCGAAGAAGCCAAAATGATGTTTGGGCCGTCACGCGTGGCATGTGGAGGTGGAAGAAACCAAAATGATGTTTGGGCGTGGTTGTGACTTCTTTTTTTTTTTTGTAATACGGCACCTTGTATATTTGCAGCACCATCCATATATTTAGGGTAGGCCCACTTGACCCATATAATTTTTTTTTTTGTTTTAGGGCATCTGTTCAAGCCATTTTTCTCCTTATGTGCCCTACATGAAACTTTTTTCTGATTTAGTTTTGGGCATCTGCTGGAATGCATACTCGATCTTAGGTAGTACATAAAGTTACGTACTTAGCCAACATTCATGCACGGACAAATATGTGATCATTGTTGTCCTCCTGGTTCGCAACGATTCCTACAATTATAGCACATTGATTACACCAAAAGGAGTGGTACTGCTACTACAGTTGCACGCACGAAAATAATGTAGGTCCGATTGAGCGGCACAGTTGGTAGAACAAAATGCGACCCAAATAAAACCGACTGTGGGGCGACTGTAGCCAATTATTTGACCGCCATAAAGAAAAGCATCACTAACAGTCTTGCAGCGACTGTTTTTGATGAACGCGGGACAAAAGCATCAACGCAAAAAAAAAAAAAGCATCAACGATCTAACGGGAATGGAACAGTGCACCTTGTCAGGACAGCTCACTAGTCTAAGACAAGCTTAAGACGGTGAACAAGAAAGCTGTGGATTCAATTGACTGAAATGATGCAACGCAGTGGTGTATAGTTGGAAAAAAAAAAAGCAGATTACTAGGTCTGGTCTATCGGTCTGTTTCAGGCAGTATGGCGTATAAATTTAATCAAACGTTTGACTTGATGACGACTCTTGGAAGTATTTAATATTACCTTCTGTATTTCGCTTGATCTTGGTAGCGACTCTTTATCCTTCGTTCAAGCTGAAATGCTTTCCTTGATCATTCTTACTTAGTGAAGACTTGCTATTTGCTTTACCATAAAATCACTAAAGGGTAGCTTTATTAATGCATATTTTTGTATGTTCATTATCACCAAATGTACGATAGGATCCAATCATAGCATGGTTTAAATAGGCGGCTATCTCATTTAGTCGCGATATTTTTGGAGGTTATGAAAGGCTATAGGCTATAGCCCGGCTATAGCCTATAGCCAGGCTATAGAGGGCTATTCCATTTAGCATTTTTTTTTTCAAAAATTTGAAATATGTCAGCCATATCTTACCAAAAAAGAGGAAAACTATGACTCAAATACGTTTCATGATACAACTTATTCAGCTATTCAATGCAAACAAGTATTCAATTATTCATCTCATAAGTTTTATCTAATCATATTAAACAGAAAACAAGAAATAAAAAAGAGAAGAGATTTTTTTCCAATATATATGAGGTTTAGCGGCTAAATTAGAGGTTAGTTAGGGGCTAAATAAGGCTATAACCAGCTATTAGCCGCAGCGACAGGCCTCCCAAAAGGCTATAGCCGGCTATTTAAAAGTTTGAATCATATGATCTTCTCGTATGCGCATGTTGAACATGTACCTCTCAGCCTTGATGATGATCACCACTTGATGTCATTCTCTCATAGATATATAAAATTCTCCTTTTGATGCACACCCTGAAAAGATATCTAACCTCACACACCAACACAAGGGACATAGATCATGGGTTAGTTCACAAAGTATACTTGACGAAACTTACCATACCAAGAGATCACTTGATCTCACTTGGCACATTCTTTGTGCTTTGTATGTTGACCAACTTAAATCCACACTTTGATCTTTGACTTGGTGAAACTTATATATTTTCATTCTCTATCATAATATCTTGAGGCACACAAAGACTTCTTCATTTGATTGCATGATTTAAGTCTCGGTCAACCATAACTCAACTATCACGAGTCTATCATGCCATCGACTTAGAATCATATCTCGAATTCTTATATGTGGAATAAAACTCGTAAGATCTTGATCCTACATATCTTTAACACATAAGTTATAGCATGACTTCCTTTGATCTACACACAAAAACTCCATCTGGTTAACTTCTTACTGATCATATTAAATGCACCAATTCAAACAAATGATCTTGATGACAATACTCAACACACATTTTTATCTTCATACCATCCATACCTGAATTCAACATATGGTCTTCAAGTATTGCCTACGAAAAATCCTTCGAATATAACTCCTCCATGCACTTTGAGATGTCTCACTCAATCGAGAGTTTTTTCAACACCCTTTGTCGTGCTGCCGAGGTACCCGTACAGTTAGGCAGCACGCATCGTGGGCAAAACAACCGCCTTCCACACGAGATAAAAAATTCTCTTGTGACTTCTCGTGGAGAGCCTGGCCAAAAGGATTCTAGTAGGTGCACCAGATGAAGGCGCATCACATGTTGAAAATATGGTGGAGAGCCCGGGTACGAGCGCAACTGATTTTAAAACAAAATCGACAAATGCTATTTAAATGCTTGAAAAAAATAAACAATTGATGCATGTACATGTCAACTTGATACTTACTCGTGCAAACTTTTAAGAAAAAATACGATAATATATGACCTATACCAAATAGTGAAAATAATTTTTTTATATAGTGAATATTGTACATCTAATCCTTATATTGTGAGCAGTATAATTTGTAATTTTAATTCTATCACTTCTCCGAGCCTTCGTCTTATCATAAGACCTTTTCTGGGGGATTGTTTAATTTTAGATTTTGGAACCTCCTGAATACACATACACTATACACTATTTTTCTTAAGAAATCTTTACGTGGTAAGTATCAAAGCAATCTCAACTAATCTTTAACCGCATACACATACACACACGTCTTGTATGCACACTATTTTTACATGGCGTACTAAAAAAAAATGCATTAGTGCCAACACACACACACGCACTTTTCATGATTGTTTATTTCCCTGTTTTACCGAGCTAGCAACATAAACTGTTTGGTAGTAGTGGTAGCAAAGCAAGGACATACATGGACACATGGAAATGGAATGGATCCTTCACAAGCTGGGCACACCGCACGGCACAATGGAGAGAACAGAACAGAAGAGGAGCGAAGGACCATGTTCATAACAAAAGCGAGACAAGGCGAAAGTGCGTGAAACTGTAAACGCCTCCCTCCGAGACGAGACGCATGCTGGCGCCACTGTTGGGCTGCTGGCATGTGCAAGAGCCTGAACGTCGATCCTCCGTGTCGTTAACCCATCCACCTACCGCCCACCAAGTCCTAAAAATAAGTGCGGCCACCGGCCGACAAGGAAGAATATCCGCATGCGTGTATCTATCTATCCATCTATCAAGAACGGGTGCCGATGGTTAACGAAATTCAGGTTGGAAAGAGACAGACTTGACAGGGGCACTGCATTCGGACAAAGAACTTAGCCGCTGAACGTACACCCTGCAGATTACCCATGGTATGAAATGATGTTTAGGCAGAGAAAGATCAAGCCAGGACAATCTAGGATTCTGAAGCAGTAGCTGGATTAGGATCAACCACGGTCCACGGAGTAAACAAAGCAGCAGCTGGATTACCATCTGCTTCACCGGTTGATGATTTCAACAGTACAAATCTCTGCCCGGCATCATGAGGGAGACAGGGAGTGAGATAAATGCAAGGAGGGGTGGCAGGTAGGTGTACGTATGAGCCATCGATCGAGCCCATGCGCTCGCCGGCCGGCCGGCTTGACGCGGGACGCTGAAAGGAGCCCAGCGTCTCGGCCGCTTCACTGAATTTAAGCTAAACCGCCGAGTTGGTGTATCTGCCGCAGGCTAGCCTCGCCGCGTGCGTCTGTTGCCCAACCAGTGCAAGCTAGCCGGAAAGCCGATGGTTCTGAGCTCTTTCCTATTCCCGGCCGATCTAGCTAGGCTAGCCATCGCCACTCACACGACTCATCGCTCGATCCATCACTAGCCTGACACGCACATGTAGATACACCGCAGTCCGCAGCGGCCTCTGTATCTCCGTCTTGTTGTTGTGCATGGGCTGCAGGCTACAGAGAGGCGTCAAATTAACCCAACCCAACCCCTCCGCTGCGCCGCCCATAAAGGCCATGTGTTCCATCCATCCTCACACGCAGTCTTCCCACCGTTTTGCCCTCCTCTCCACACTCTTGGCTGGCTAGCTCTTCGCACGCAGTACCCCTGTGCTGTGCTATATATAGGGGCCTCCTCCTCCATCATGAGCCGTCTTCATCCCAGACTAGTCCCTCCAGTACCCACCAACGCCATGCGTACCTCCCCAGCTCTCCGCTCCGCCCTTGCGATGCCGAGCCCAAGCGGCGCTTGCTCTGGCCACGCCATCGCCAACCGGAGCTCCTCGGCTGGCCGTCCGCTGAGGCTTTCCTCCGTCGCCAGCCTCGGTCGGCCCCCGCGGTTCCAGGAGGCAGCGTCCGAGGGCAGGGCGTGCAGCGCCTCGCGCTGATCCACGGCCCGGCTCTATCCTCCCTGAGCTCGTCTACACCGCCATCTGCCCACCACCGCGCGCCCCCTCTCTCTTCCATTGCGTGTTGAGTTGTTCTTGACCTTGCAAGACTTTCCTTCACCCCATCTCCTTCCACAGTGTTCTCTTTTCTTTCTTATCCGAACCGCTCCTCTCTTCTCTACTCCCCCCGTCTATCCCTCTTGAGCTTTGATGTAACGTGTACGTAGATTTCAAGTGTTGTGCTGCAACCGTTGCCTAATAAGAGTTAGTGTATGTTTGTTGCACTTGGTGTTTGCTTAGCACTTCTGTAATCCATATTGTTTTTGGCTTTCTTTCACCAGTTGCTCTCTGGTAGCCTCCACTGGAGAAGCTAGGCAACTTCTTCCTGTTTCCTTTTCGTTCTGAAGTGAGCCAAAACTATTACTTGTTCTCTGTAATCATGTGATGGTAATGTGGGGTTATTATTGTCGTATTCGTATACTCAAGCTTTATCCAAGTTCTCTTTGCTACAAACGCAAAACACAAGCAAGAGAAGAGGCGCACACCGGCAGATAAAAACGCACTTCAGAGATGAGAATGATCTCGATCTCTCGATCTCTCTCTCTCTCTCTCTTTGTGATAACAGAACTGACAAGGAAGAGTGCGAGTTAGACAAGTTTTTCTCTACGATCAAGCAAGTAATGCGCAGGTTAATTACCACAAAACACAGTGCAAAGCACCCAATAAAAATCGCACAGTAAACCTGCAGGCTAAGACTACCCACAATGGGAGTATCATAGCTAGTATCATGCATTCCATGCATGCAAAATGATGATGTGGCAGTGCAATTAAGGATGAGAGAGTGTACTAGTATCATAGGTAGATACTGTATCATAGCACATACTACTAGAAAAAATAATGTCAAGTAAATCTTGTACACATATTTTGCATTGAGATTCTACAAAACAATTAATATATGGAGACTATGATACTAGTATATGATACCATGCATTGTGGAGATAGTAACATGTATTAGTATCATACGCATGATACTTCTATATGATACTATGCATTGTGACTAGTCTAATCAGCAGAAAGCACAGTAACCGCATTCATTCTCTCTGCTGGGCATATTTGCATGTGCATACGCAGCGTTCCTTCTGTCCCACTCTTTTTTTCGTGAAGGAGTAGCTGAGTTGTTAATATGCTTTGTACCATCTGACTGAACCCTGCATGTACATGTTTCGGCCTTCAGAGCACATATTGCTGTGGCCACAACCACACCATACAGAAACAAAACGGACACTAGTCCGCCTCAGCCCTCAGGCCATTCAGAGGTCAGAACTCGCATTAACTAAAACGCAGATAGGTCTACTCCCCGGTCCGCATTTACCACAGTCTGTTTGCTGGACCCCCGCGGTAGATGAATTTTTAAGACACAAACTAGCTTGACCATATTTCAAAATATATTTGAAGGAAAGAGAAAGGTTGACAGACCAGTCTGAATAATCATGCTCGGTTATCAGAGTACAGCATAACGAAAACCATTCGTTGCAGTTCTACAGCGATTGCTAGAGAAATACAAGGCGTATTCACAAACTTTAAACCAAAAGATAACAGTAGCGAGAATTGGTGTTTGATTCAGGGCTTCTCCCCCATTGGACTAGTCTTTTAGAAGATAACAGTAGCCTGATTAAAGTAGTGGACTTATCCACAAAAAGGGAGCAGTAGGCTGGCCGGAGGAGACTCTCAAACAGAAGATTCAGGGCCCTGCGGAAATGTTCCATTTTTCCCTCTCAGTTCATTCCACTTCTCGACCAGATTTAGTGAGACACAAGAATCTGCTGATGATATGGATTGTTCCCCATTAACAGAGAAGACTCCCCTTATGCATTTCCAAGGAAATTGTGCTTGAACGAGTAAGGGATAATATGGCATAGTTTTTTTTTTAGATAAAGGGAGCCCCGGCCTCTGCATCAAATGATGCACACAACCATTTTATTGAAATATTCAGCGGTTCAAAGTACGATCGAAATAAAGATTACAATCATGGGTCAGCCATGGTTGCAACATGAATCAACCAACGGAACAAACGACACGAAACAAGGCTAGCCATACTCTATCCTATTACTGTGTCGCCATCCAGTAGCCCGGAAAAAGAAGTCCTGAGTGACCTCCAACAGCCGATTGCACCCAGTAACCAAATCCTTGCGCTGGTCCTCCGGAAGAAGGAAAGCCCAAAGTTGAATCCAGTGCACAGCTCGAAGAATAACCTGCAAAAAGTTAGTACCCTTTTGATTATTAAACACAATATCATTTCTGGTTCGCCAAATTGTCCAGCATATAGCAGAAATCCCAATCCTAATTTTATTCTTATCCTTCGTTGGAACTCCATTTAACCAGTTTCCAAACATATTATTAATATTCAACGGAGGTGGTATGTTATATGCAAAATAAATCATTCTCCAGACAATTTTAACAAAAGGACATGCAAGGAACAAATGATGAACTGTTTCATTAGCATCACAAAAACAACACTTTTGAGGTCCAGTCCACCTAAGCTTTGCCAAATTATCCTTTGTAAGAAGAACCTTGTTATTGAGAAACCACATGAATATTTTAATTTTCAAGGGGATTTTTAGTTTCCATAAATACTTACGCAAAAATCTTGTATGACCATTCATATAGTCAAGATACATAGATTTAACTGTGAACAACCCGGAATCTGTAAGCCTCCATACAAATTTATCAGGTTCCGAATTAATGTTAATAGCCATGAGCCTCTGGCACAAATGTAACCACTCAATATATTTTGGTTCATTTAGACTCCTCCGAAAGGTAATGTTTAACGGTGTTTGAGCTAACACAGTGGACACCAAAACATTCTTGTGTTGAACTATATTGTAAAGAGAAGGGTATTGTTGCGATAGAGGAACATTCCCTAGCCAAACATCCTCCCAGAAACGAACAGAAGTACCATCCCCAACTTTAAAATAACCCCTATTAAAGAAATCAACTTTTACTTTCATAAGCCCTTTCTAAAAAGGCGAATCTGTAGGCTTTGCTTCCACTTGAGCTAAGGTTTTCGATCGAAGATATTTGTTATGCAAAATTTGCTGCCACATACCCTCCTCAGTAAGAAGTTTGAACAGCCATTTACTAAGCAAACATTTGTTTTTAACCTCTAATACCTCAATACCGAGGCCTCCTTGCTCTTTCGGTCTACAGATTATGTTCCATTTAGAGAGCCTATATTTTCTTTTGTTTTCATCAGACTGCCAGAAAAAATTAGATCTAAAAAAATCTAGTCTCTTCCGGACACCCACCGGAATCTCCAAGAAAGACAACATAAACATTGGTAGACTAGTTAATACCGAATTAATGAGAACCAGCCTATCCCCATAAGAAAGCATTTTACTCCTCCAACAACCTAATTTAGAAGCAAAACGATTTTCAACCGGATTCCACTCAGCGTTTCTCAAAATACGATGGTGAATAGGGATCCCAAGATACTTAAACGGCAATACCCCAGCCTCACATCCGAAGATCTGCATATATTGGTTTTCAATATCTTTGGCCTTACCAAAACAAAAAATCTCACTCTTGTGAAAGTTGATTTTTAAACCAGAGAGTTGCTCAAAAACGCAAAGAATCAATTTCATATTTAGAGCCTTAGCGACATCATGTTCCATGAACAATATCGTATCATCAGCATATTGTAAAATAGAAATGCCACCATCAACCAAGTGAGATAAAAGACCCCCAATCTGACCCACCTCCTTAGCCCGCGCAATCAAAATGGCTAACATATCGGCGACAATGTTAAAGAGAATTGGGGACAAAGGATCCCCTTGCCTCAATCCCTTTCGAGTTTGGAAGTTATGGCCAATATCATCATTTACCTTAATTCCCACACTCCCACCCTGCACATAGTGCTTAATCCGATCACACCAGATCTCATCAAACCCTTTCATACGCAAAACTTGCTGTAGGAACGGCCATCTTACTTTATCGTATGCCTTCTCAAAGTCAATTTTGAAAAGAACACCGTCAAGTTTTTTCCTGTGCAACTCGTGAATGGACTCATGAAGCACAACAACACCCTCTAAAATATGCCGCCCTGGCATAAACGCAGTCTGAGTAGGTCTAATCACCTTATGAGCTATGTCAGAAATTCGAATAGTCGCCACTTTAGTAAAAATCTTAAAACTAACATTAAGCAAACAGATAGGTCTATATTGTTGAATTTGCGTTGCATTTTCTTTTTTGGGTAACAAAGTGATAACTCCAAAATTTAATTTGTATAAAGGTAGATCACCTCTTTGGAAGGAAGCGAACAGCGCCATTAAATCAAATTTTATTACTTCCCAAAATGTTTGATAGAACTCCGCAGGGAACCCATCCGGTCCCGGAGCTTTATTACGTTCCATCTGGGATATTGCCTCATGAACTTCCTCCAAAGAGTAATCTTTAATCAACAACTCATTTTCATCCGCTGATAATTGAGGAATATCATGAATCCTATCCTCCATCATCCTGACCGAACTTTGTGCCGGATCACCAAAAAGTTTCTTATAGTACTCAGTTATATAAATCTTAAGGTTTTCATCGCCCACAATAGTACCCTCTTCCTGCTCAAGTTGAAAAATTTTCTTTTTCCGATGCTTCCCATTAGCAATTAAATGAAAGTATTTTGTATTATTTCCACCTTCTTGCACAAATTTAACTTTAGCCCGTTGAGCCCATTTCGTTTCCTCATCACGTATAAGCTTACTTAATTTGTCATTAGCTAACTTTAACTGACCCCTCTCATCATTAGATAAGGGACAAGTTTCAGCTTTAATATCTAAATAATCAATAATCTTAAGAAACCTCTCCTTTTCTAATTTATATTTCCCGCTTAAGTTTTTAGCCCAACCTCTAAGATAACGACGAAGATGCCGAATTTTTTTCTGCCAAGTATCAATCGGAGTAACCCCAACAGGACCCGCAGCCCATTCAGCTGCCACCATATCATAGAAACCTTCTTAATCAAACCATGATAATTCAAAGGAGAAACGAGATTTATTCCCCAAGTGTGCATGATTACCTGAATCAATCAACAAAGGTGTATGATCGGATCCCGAACGAGATAAAGTTCTAACCGTCACTAATGGAAATTTCTGTTCCCAATCGACACTCGCCAACAAAATAGCTTACTCTGCTTGACTGCTCTGCTTGACTGTACACACTGAAGACCAAGTGACACATCTGAAAGATTTGGGAAACCTGAAACGAGTTTTCCTGTGCACGTCATGGAAAGAAGTCATGCAGATGATCAAAACAAGGAGATGCATTGAACAAGCAGCATTTACGAATTTCCCAGCACAGAGATATGTGCCAATTATGTGAAATGTGAAAACGCGATGCTTCTGAATTATGTGTGACATGTCGTACTTCATCGTGATCCAAATTTATTACCTGCGTGATCGAGTTCAGATATAAGATTACTGTATATGGCTACAATTACTTCTGCACATGCTAAGACACAAAAACTTCCCTGTTTGTTCTCTGTAGTGTCAAAATCGAAAGAAAAAAAAAATAAACGATGCATCCTCACCGGACCTGCCAGCCTGGCCTGCTCTGCTACGACCGAAACTGGCCCGGCCTGTCAACCAGCCTAGCATAAAACGAAACAGCAAACTATTGGCCAACTCCCTTCCTCCTCCAATGGGAATTCCTATAAACCGATCAGGTCGGCCGTTAGCGCGCAACGCACATCCCCTGCGCGCGGTATGGGCCGGCCTGGTCGGCCCAGTTCGCGGTGTACTTAGTTTTTTTTTGTTTTTTTCTTTTCCTTTTTATTTTCTTTTCTGTTTCTTTTTATTTTTTCAGATTCGAAAATATTAAGATTTAAAAAAAATTGTCGAGATTTTGAAAAGGTGTTCATATTCAAAAAATGTTCATATATTTAAAAAATAGATTTTAAAAAATGTTCAAATCCCAAAAAATGATTAATCCCACAAAAATGTTCAATCTCATAAAATGTTCAAATTAAAAAATGTTTAATTCCAAAAAATGTTCAAATTTCAAAATATTTAATCCCAAAAAATATTCAAACATAAAAATCTTTCAAATTTTGAGGAAAAAAATTTGAAAAATATTAAAAATATAAAACTGTTCAAAGTAAAAAACTGTTGAATTTAAAAATATTCATGTTTTGAAAAAATCTGGAAAAATATATCCATAAAAATGTTAGATTTTGAAAAATAAAAATATTAGTAATAGAAAAGAAACAGAAAAAAAGAGAAAAGAATCGTACCTGAGCTAATGGGTCGAGGCCCAGCCTACCCGACCTGGTCGCTGGGGGTGTGTGGCACCCCGCACGAGCCGACCAGGTCGGCGTATAGCACTTCCCACATCCAATGGCCCAAATTTGCAGAAAATGAGCTTCCGGCCTAACAGCGAAATAGAAAAAGAAGCTGAACCAAAACATTTTATTCCTAGCAATCACCTTCCAAAGACCTCCATCTAGCAATTCGGCGGATCTCTAGTTGTAGGCGAAGGCTAAGAATCAGCTGGCTGTAAAAAGTCTTCCCATCAGCCGCCTTCTGAACCGCCAAATCAATTTAAGTTCGGGGGTATTGTAGGTGAAACTGTGGTAAAGGAGGTGTTACCGGTGTTGTGAGACGACAGTATAGCTGAGGGATAGAATGAAACTACTGGTGTGCTCATCCCAAAGGTTTAGAACCCATATCGTCTTAAGGATCTAATCTCTATTAGCCTCTGCATTGTTGTGTACAAACTCATTTTCAAAGTTATTGCCAACCGTCTCAAGCTCATTTTGGAAGAACTGATATCGCCTAATCAATCGGCGTTTGTTCCAGGAAGATTAATTTGAGATAATACCATACTAGCCTCTTAGATGTCACATTACATGAGAAGGAAAAGGAAAGGGACATATGTTTATATGGCTCTTAACCTTGATATGAGCAAAAGATAAGATCGAGTAAACTGGGTGACAACCCAAAACCGGTACCGTGATGATTCCAACGATTCCGTCGAAATCCGCACATATCGATTCTGAGATGCCCTCCTACACGACGTGCGCAATGAATCACACACGTGATGCAAGAGTATTACCACGAGCAGTAAGATTACAATGGGTTTACAAGAGAGCCCACAAGAAACATATATTACAAGAACGACTCGAACGAGTCAAGAATTCAAATATACAATACAAAGATCTGAATCATACAGAAGATCAAATATATCCGAGTACGGACAAGCTACAAATTAGACTAAGAGTCCTGAAAATAACCAGTGGCATCTATAACCCTGCCTAGGCTAAGCCGGAAGGGTAACCTTGCTAACGTCGTCATCTCAAACTTGTCGAAGTCGGGCCATCGGTTGCCGACAAAAAGGGGGAGGAGACAAAGAAGAAGAAAGGCGAGTGTAAGTACCAAGGCACGTACCAAGAGAGACTAGGACGACTATGCTCACCGGTGGGCTATTATTGCCCGACTATATGGTGGGTTTAGTGTAACACCCCAACTTTAGCCACCTTGTTTAGTTGTTCAAAGTGCAAAATCAGGGGGAACAAAAACGTTTCTAAATTGTTTAGTAAGATTAATTGCCTTGATCTGCTTGCTAAGACGATGCCTTGATCTGCTTGCTAAGACGAATTGCCTTTTTTCTGTTTGTTAGAAGTTTGTCTTGAGTTATCTCTAAGCCAAACCTTTCTAGGGAACCAACTAGCAACTCACTAACTAAAACCCTTTGTCACTTTTAGTTGGTGTGTTCCCTTAAGTACCCCAACACATCAAGATCATTCCTACACCACCAAGTCATGGCTAGTCCAGAAGTGCATATGGAATCAATCCTTCCTACCCCAATTCAAACCTTTCCACTTGGGGCAATGTCAATGTACCTAACTATAATTCATCCTTGTGATGTGTTTTAGCTCAACATACCCTTGATTCAAGTTTTGTGATCATCTACTCCCAAATCCATCTTTCTCTTATCCCCTAGTCAACTACCCTAGAAAACAACACCAATTTTGGCTAAGTCGGAATCTATTATCAGATCCAATTTTGGAGACCTAGCTTTATTTATTATTTACCATCTGATGCAATGCACATGGCCCTTTACCTACATTGTCCTGTGCATTTCCCAACCCTACCAATTCTATGGATTAGTTCACTCATCTACCCACTTTTCCTTGATAGTTTTTAGGCCAAGTCAATTAACTGTTTTGGCAGTGTTGATATTTTCAAACTTTGGCAGTTGTTCCCTAAGACCTCACACCTATTATAGGTGAACTCAAGGCATGAATACAATCTATACAACTCCCTCTACAACTTCGACATCTTGCATGTCCCATGCTATCTTTGCAACTTATTTATTCAACTGGATCTTATACCTTATCCAATGTTTTAGCTCTACATCCTTTCTCCCACTCTAATCTTTTGTTTTTCTTAAAAAATCCAAGTTTAATCTTCACAAAACCAAGAGTGGATTTGATGGCTACATTATGTAGTAAACATCCACCCTTGAGATGGCAAATTTTCCCAAAAATTGTTTTTACCCAGAACCCTATTCTTAAAGTTCTTCTCTATTTTACTACCAAACTATTTCTAGTTTGATCAAACCTTTTCAAATTATTTTCTCTAATAAAATGGGAAATGTGAGTGTTATTTTACATCATCTCTTTTCCACCCCAAATAATTTCTATAAAATAATTTTCTTTATCCTATTTTCATTTTATCAAAATGCATGGTTATTGGACTCTTGTGAATTCTTCCTTTTTCTTTCTTAGTTTTTTTTTGAGAAAAATCTACCTTGCTTAATAAAGTAAGTAGAACATTTTTGAAATCCTATAGCTACTCTCAACTTTTTCAAAATCCTTTTGAAATAAAGTTCTTTCAAATAAGCCATAGGCAGAGGATTTGATTCAAATAGATATAAATGATGTCAATGTTTGGGAAACTAATGTAACTCCTTGATATATCTTTCAACCCCATCTTTTCCACCAAAACTTGATGGATCAAACGCTTAACGGATCAACTATGTACTTAATACCCACTTCCTACCCACATATCTCAGATCTTTCCCAAAACATTCTTTAATTCAACTAGTGCCGTAACCATCATCAGCTCCTAACTCTGGTTGATGTGCATGCCGAATTTTGCACCACCCATTGTCTTCTTGTGCTTGGAAAACGGGAAGGCCGGCCATGCATTGCATGCCATGCATGACACCCGAGCACCGTCACTCCCCTCTCTCTTCTCTTTTTCCTCTCTCATGTCATGCTCCACATTGTTGTTGCACTGGACCTAGACCCCTCCCGCACCACAAGCACGCCTGGAAAACCGCCCAGCTAGCCTTAATCCCCCTCTATCTCTTGTGCCATGGAGTACCGGTGGCATGGCTCGAATTTGAATCGGTCTAGATGCTTGTGACTCCAAGAGGGGGTATTATATTTATGCTCGGTAGTAGGTTCATGCCTCTAGTTTTCTGGAAGAGTGACAATAACTTCTAATATTGTAGATGTGCTGTTGATACTAGGGAGAAAACAACAATGTTTTATCCAAGGGTAATTCTATTGTTTACTTTACACACATTGCTTAATGCGATAATCTGTTGCTTGCAACTTAATTTGGAAGGGGTTCGGACGATAACCGGAAGGTGGATTATTAGTCATAGACGCAGTTGGATTACGGTCTATGTATTATGTTGTAATGTCCAAACTAATCTGATAGTAATCATCTTGTCATGTATGGTCGATATTCTATCAATTGGCCAGCTGTAATTTGTTCACCCAGCATGTTATTTATATTTATGGAGAGACACCTCTAGTGAACTGTGGACCCCGGTCCTTTTCTTTACACTGATAAATTCATCCATTGCAATCCTGCTCTCTTTACTTTCCGCAAGCACTGTTCTCTTTAATTACTGCAAATATCTCCTTCCACTCGATACATTTAATCTTTTGTGTTTAGCAAAACCGGTGAGATTGACAACCTCACTGTAAGTTGGGGCAAAGTATTTTGGTTGTGTTGTGTGCAGGTTCCACGTTGTTGCTGACGCCGGTAGTGCGTCCTGCCACTATGATCAAGATAATATGCATGACATGACAAATATGATGCGATGCGACTTATCCAAATTAAGCGGGATCAGAACCCCAGACAAGCAATTAAGGTTGGAGTTGCATTTCTACCGACAAGATTAAATGTTGATTAGCATGGCAAAGACAAGGCGGGGGTGAGCTACTTCAATATTAAACGGAGCGGGGAAAACCTAATTGGAATCTCGAAATACTCCGCATATATGTGAGGTGAAAAGCAAAACTATCAACTCATGACATGATGCAAGATGCAAACAGGCATATGGATATCATATTAATGTTCCTTGAATTTTTCTAAACATTTTTCATATAATAAACATTTTTATTCGAGTTACAAATCAGAAGATATGGATTTTACAAGTTTTAAGCATTTCCTGCCATTTTCAGAAAAACAGAGAAAAGGAAAGGTGTTTTCTACCGGAGGGAAGCTAGTTGCAGTGGCTAACTTGCGGGATCAGAGGTCCTCACACGGCAGCTGACAAGGGAGAAGGGCCCCGGGCTGCTTCATAGGAATCCCAGGGAGTTTTTCAAAAGTTTACAGGAGAAAATGACCGCGAGTTAGTAAATAGGAGAAGCAGGGGCCTTTTTGCAAACAGATTTAGATCTTGATTTGGGAGGGTTTTCTCACCGGGAAGGGAACTAGCCGCAGCGACTGACGCGTGGGACCAGAGTTGACGTGGCTACCAACATGGCAACCTTGCGTGCGTGATACGTCTCCAACGTATCTATAATTTCTTATGTTCCATGCTAGTTTTTTATTGACAATACCTACATGTTTTGTTCACACTTTATATCATATTACGGCATTTATTGGACTAACCTATTAACAAGATACCATGGTGCCAGTTTCTGTTTATTATGTCTGTTTATTGCAGAAAAGGCCCAAAAACCAAAGTGCTCGGAAAAATCCAAAAATTACAGAAATTCTATTTCGAAGACACACGAGAGGAAGGGCAAGCGGTGGAGGCCCACGGCCTCCACACCATGCCGGCGCGGCCAAGAGGAGGGCGCGCCCGGTGGGGGGCCTGGGGACTTTGCCCCTTCGCCTATATTGCCCCGGATAAAACCCTAAACAATCAAGTCATATTCCACCAAGCGTTCCGCAGCGCCGCCGCCATCGACGACAAGTTTGGGGACAGAATCTCTTCGCACGCCCGGACGAGGAATTGCCCCAGTCATCTCCATCGACACCACCGCCATCTTCATCGTCGTTGCTGACTCCCATGATGAGGAGGGAGTAGTTCTCCCCCGAGGCTGAGGGCTCTACCGGTAGCTATGTGGTTCATCTCTCTCTCCCATGGTGTGATCTTTATGTGATCATGAGCTTTGTAATCTAGTTGAATATGTAGATGTTACTCTTGTCTATTATGCACTCTAGAGGTTACTTTAATATGAACTCCGGAGTCACTCTCCACGGTGTGAGGGTGACAATGTGCGCATCGTGTGTGATTCCTTTATGACATTGTGGAGCTTGTTTACTCCGGCTTGAGGTGTGATTTTGCAGCCCTACACAATGAATGGTGTTTGTTATCCAACAAGAGAGTGTTTGAGAGTAGCATTTATTTATTCAATTATGTGATCATTGTTGAGAGTGTCCACTAGTGAAAGTATGATCCCTAGGCCTTGTTTCTAAACATTGAAACACCGTTTCCAACAAGTTCTGCTACATGTTCGCTTGCTGCCATTTTTATTTCAGATTGCAATTACTACTTATAATCATCCATATTACTTGTATTTCACTATCTCTTCGCCGAACTAGTGCACCTATACATCGACAAGTGTATTAGGTGTGTTGGGACACAAGAGACTTCTTGTATCTTAATTGCAGGGTTGCTTGAGAGGGATATCTTTGACCTCTACCTCCCTGAGTTCGATAAACCTTGGGTGATTCATTTAAGGGAAACTTGTTGCTGTTCTACAAACCTCTACTCTTGGAGGCCCAACACTGTCTACATGAATAGAAGCGTGCGTAGACATCAAGCTATTTTCTGGCGCCGTTGCGGGGAGGTAAGGTAAAAGGTATTCACATCCTCCGACTACTAAGCTATTTCCTAGCACTGTTGCCGGTGTGTGAGTGCTCGAAGCTATTTCCTTTAGATTCTGCAATTATATCTTTTTGTTTCTTGTTTTTATTTCACTAGTTAGGCTTAATGGAAAACAACAACAAAATTAGAGATCTTTATGAACTTTATATTGAATTAGGACATGATGTGTTTGAAGAGAGAATTAAAAAACCCATGGAACTTTGTTTGCAAAATAGTTGTAGCAATGTTTTTAGCATGAATTCTTTGAACACTATTATTTTTAATGCTATGGAAATGTCTAACCTTGGGGAAGCTGGTTGTGATATTTTTAGTCCCCCAAGTTTTGAGGGGAAATTTTTCTTTGATGATACTTTGCCTCCCATTTATGATGATTATAATGATAGTGGTATTTTGGTGCCACCTACTATGGAGGATAAAGTTTATTATGATTATACCATGGCTGCAATTTATGATGATTACAATGATGGTTGTGATAGTTTTACTCCCACTATTACTAATAAAATTGATTATGCTTATGTGGAGAGTAATGATACTTTTATGCATGTGGATCATGAAAAGCATGCTGTATGTGATAGTTATATTGTTGAGTTTGTTCATGATGCTACTGGAAATTATTATGAGAGAGGAAAATATGGTTGTAGAAATTTTCATGGTACTAAAACACCTCTCTACATGCTGAAAATTTTGAAGTTACTCTTGCTTTATCTTCCTATGCTTGTCACTTTGTTCTTCATGTATTTATTTGTGTACAAGATTCCTATGCATATGAAGTGGGTTAGGCTTAAATGTATTTTGAATTTGCTTCTTGATGCTCCTTTTGCTTCATTTTCTATTTTCATGTGAGCATCATTAAAATATTCTGCGCCTAGCTGAAAGGCGTTAAAGAAAAGCGCTTATGGTAGACAACTGTCAACACCCGGCTTTTTAAGTCCGGATGCCTATTATGTCATACATCGCAATCCCAGGAATATTGTTGTTGCGAGGCATAATAGTTAAGTATCACAGTCATCATTCATTACAAACCATAAAGTCTTACAACTTGGAATCACATGATCCATATTACATAAATAGTTGATCTATTGATCAACGAACTGGTCAACGAACAAACACAAGTTCATAACGGAAGCGTAAGATACAAGGACTCTATAGTCCACGAGGCCAACGCTTGACGTCAGCAGACTCCTAGTTGTGGTAGACGTCTGCTGCTCTTCCTCCTCGTACTGCTGCTCCTCTTCATAGTCTGGCCATTTGAATAGCCAGGGACACAGCCGTGAGTACTCTATGTACTCGCAAACTAATACTAGTGTAAGTGCTAGCATTTCTGGTAAAGGGGTGCTAAGCTCTAGTCTCTTTGCATAAAGCCAATTTTAATTTGCAAGTATTTGCTCAATAATTCTTCATGTGCTAACTAACTCAAGTGGGAACATTAGTGTCATTCCCACAACATGGTTGTGATTCAACAACCCAAGTCACCTTTCATCATCAACATTTTTAAGAATCTAATACTGGAAACATGGCCTTTCCAACCGTCCGTAACCTGGACACGGTATGGTTTACACTCTGCAGAGGTTGCACACTTGTGCCACAACATTTGATTTCATCCGTCGGGATAACCCCGAATCATCGTAACACAGTACGCGGATCATCAACCATAACCTTTCATTTACAAACTCTAGTATGAGCACCTCTCCCCATGAGCTTGGCCTCCCAGTGATGACCAACTGTCATCCTGGGAACTGCACAGGGCTTGGCCGTACAATTCACCTTCAATACACATCATTCATCAACACGGAGGCAGCCTCGGCATAACCCCTATGATGTGTGTTTAGAGGGAACCCATACTAAGGTACATAAACTTCTAGTTAAGCCCTTACCCATAATCAGGTATTGTGGGGGTACTTATGAATTGGAAAGGTATCGCATCCAAACCAATATTAGTTTTATATCAAAAATCACTATCTTCTCTTGGTCATATTCACCTTCAAAATTCATTTCATAAACTTCATCATCATCATTATTTCACCACACATGTTCCCATCTAGAGTAGTCATTTTTAATTTAGCACTAGCATCTAGATATGAGGGGTGCTAAGTATATTGCTTTGCTTCTAGGCTAATTTTGATACTCTTGTACTAATCTAACATTAACCCCATTGAATCATGAATCAAAAAGTACTTGGATAACTCAAGCAATAAGGCTTGTAAATAAAACTTGTAATAAAACTTGGGATAGGCTTATGCTTCATAAGAAAAGATGAGAGTGCCTTGTCCTTGGTAGGACTTTGCACTTGCAAGAATATTATCTTGCCTTGGTAGTTCTCAAACTGTTCCTCCTCCTCTTCTGGGTAGCAACCTTCCTCTTCCGGGTATTCTCCGGTACTAGCGTCTAAATTGGAATACGAGGTATAATCACTCACTAATTCAATGGCTATTCCAAACAACACATATCATCACACAAACTATTCTATGCACACAAGTAATCTAATTAGGGTGCATTGGTTGTGTTGTTTGAGAGAAAAAAAATTTCCTCTCATTACATATGTAAATGATAGTTTCCATAAAAGTTCTTGAGGAATAATTTCCTCTTGTTGAAATCTTCTTAAGATTTAATTTCTCAATAATCATTCATGAATTTGTTATTGACCTGAGTCCACCATTCATGATCATCAATTGAGAAAACCATTTAAATGAGGTAAACCACCTCATACCATTTAATAATACTACAAGTGAGTTAAATCCCCAAGTAATTCATATAAGAGAGTTTGTTCCAGGGGTCCAAACATCACATGAATTCATTTGGGACAAGATTTAAATGAAGTATAACACCTCATATGATTTGTATAATATTTTAGGACAATATCACTTAGAGAAAATAGCCATATTGTCCCTTACTTAAGCTAGGGCATGATCATGCAAGGTGACCATACCATTTTATTGCATAATCAATTAGTGTAAGTAATATGTGAGCTACTAGAGTTGGAATTAACTTAATATCTATTTTATTTGATTTTTAATAATTATTTGAGTAGGGAAAAGTCCCTGCCTTGTTATTTTTATCGAATTAATTTTACAACGAATCTGGTCATGAGACCAGTGGCATATTGTAGATATTTTTACTAGCTTTCCAACCATATGCAGTTTGCTAAATTTGGCCAAGCCAAACAAATTCTATGCAATTTCAAAGTTGGGTCCAGTGGGGAATTCAAACTAAATTATTTAAATGAAATTTGAATAAAAGGGCCGGCGGGAAAATCTTAACGGGCCAAAAGAATTAACCAGGCCCAAGGCCAGCCCAGCCACGGTCCAGTGCCGCGCGGGCTGCCTGACAGCGGGGGCCACCCGTCAGTGGGCGTTTAAACCCGAAACGGTATGGGCTAGTGTGGGGCGTTGGATCAGATCCGCATCGGACGGCTCACGAGCATCGTCGTCGTCGACGAGATGCCGCGGCTTCTCCGGCGAGCCTAGGGGGTCGGAGAGCTCACCGTGGCTCCAGCGGCGGTGGGCAGTGTGCTTGACGAGGTTGTAGACGACGGCGCGTCGACTGGTAGCAGTGGCTCGTCTTGGGGTGGCTCCAATCGACGGCGGCGTCCACCAGGTACCGGCGGCTCCGATCTCCAAATTGGAGCAGCTCCGGCGACGATCGAGTGAGTGGAGTGGTGGTGGCGAAGCAGTGAGAGGTGGGGAAGGAGCTGGTGTGCTTAGAATGTCCAGGGGAGGTCCCCTTTTATAGCCGCGCATGGGTGCTGCGGGGCAGGGTGGTGGTCGACCATGGCACGGGGGTTCCGGCGAGCTAGAGGGCTAAGCGAGGGCGGCGTCCTGTTCAGCACATCGTGGCGGTCCTCTGAGCGTCAACGGCGGCACGGGGCGGTGCCTAACTTGGTCGTGCGCGTGCGTGTACTGGCGCGGCACGGCACGACGTGGTCGTCGTCTCCGGCGGTGGCGGGCGCGTGTCTGCGTCGTGGGCGTGTCCAACGGTGTTGCGGTGTCGCGGCGATGCGCCAGAAGAGAGAGGGGGTCCAGGGGTGGCGTAGGGTGGCCGCGCGGCGCGTGTACCGTGGCGTCCACGCGCATGTCCATGCGCGACGTCACCGGCATGGTGAGCGCGTCCAGGGCGCGCGTCGGCCGGCCAGGGTCGGCCTCCTCCTCGACAGTGGCCATGCTAGGCGTGGCTAGGGGATGCGTTGGCGTGCTGTGGCGCGGTGGCCGGTGGAGAGGAGCAAGGGAGAGAGGGGGAGCACGGCATAGTGGAGACATGGCCGGCATGGCCATGCCATGGCCATGCTTGGCCTCCTCCTAGGGTTTCCATGCAGGGGTGAGGCAGAGAGGGGACAAGGGGACACCATGGTGTAGGTTAGGGTGGTTTTAGGTGTAGTAGATCACTATTTGCAATAGTTGCAAATAGTGCCTGAATTTGGAAATTGCCAAACATTCAAATTTTTAAATAATTCCAATGGTGAATGTTCTTGAAATGAGAGTATTGAAATAAGTTGTGAATGACCAGACATGATTAGAGGTGGTGGTGTGATGTCTACGGGTGCTTCTATTCTTGTAGACAGTGTTGGGCCTCCAAGAGCAGAGGTTTGTAGAACAGCAGCAAGTTTCCCTTAAGTGGATTACCCAAGGTTTATCGAACTCAGGGAGGAAGAGGTCAAAGATATCCCTCTCATGCAACCCTGCAACCACAAAGCAAGAAGTCTCTTGTGTCCCCAACACACCTAATAGGTGCACTAGTTCGGCGAAGAGATAGTGAAATACAAGTGGTATGAATGAATATATGAGCAGTAGTACGGCACCAGAAAAAGTGCTTGGCGCGTAGTTGATGGTAGTAATATTGCGGGAAGTAAACATGCAGTAGTAACGTAGTAATTCAGTAAAACAGATAAAGCAGTGATAGCAGTATTTAGGAACAAGGCCTAGGGAATAGACTTTCACTAGTGGACACTCTCAACATTGATCACATAACAGAATAGATAAATGCATACTCTACACTTTTGTTGGATGATGAACACATTGCGTAGGATTACACGAACCCTCAATGCCGGAGTTAACAAGCTCCACAATAATGCTCATATTTTAGTAACCTTTAGTGTAAGATAGATCAAAAGACTAAACCAAGTACTAGCATAGCATGCACATTGTCACCTTCATGCATATGTAGGAGGAATAGATCACATCAATATTATCATAGCAATAGTTAACTTCGCAATCTACAAGAGATCATGATCATAGCATAAACCAAGTACTAACACGGTGCACACACTGTCACCTTTACACACGTGCGGGAGGAATAGAACTACTTTAATAACTTTGCTAGAGTAGCACATAGATAGTAGTGATACAAAACTCATATGAATCTCAATCATGTAAAGCAGCTCATGAGATCATTGTATTGAGGTACATAGGAGAGAGATTAACCACATAGCTACCGGTACAGCCCCGAGCCTCGATGGAGAACTACTCCCTCCTCATGGGAGCAGCGGTGATGAAGATGGCGGTGGAGATGGCAGCGGTGTCGATGGAGAAGCCTTGGGGCACCTCCCCGTCCGGCGGTGCCGGCACTCCCCCCCCCATCTTGGCTTCGCGATGGCGGCGGCTCGGAAGGTTTCGCGTACCGTGGCTTCTCGTAAGGGTTTTCGATGCGGGGGCTTTAAATAGGCGAAGAGGCGGCGCAGGAGGGTCAAAGGGCGACCACACCATAGGGTGGCGCGGGCCCAGCCCTGGCCGCGCCACCATGTCTGGGGCCTGGGCCCCCTCCGCGGCTCTCGGGTGTTGGATGCCGGGCAAAATAGGAACCGGGCGTTGATTTCGTCCAATTCCGAGAATATTTCGTTACTAGGATTTCTGAAACCAAAAACAGCAAAACTGGCACTTCGGCATCTTGTTAATAGGTTAGTTCAGAAAATGCACGAATATGACATAAAGTGTGCATAAAACATGTAGGTATCATCAATAAAGTAGCATGGAACATAAGAAATTATCGATACGTTGGAGACGTATCAGCATCCCCAAGCTTAGTTCTGCTCGTCCCGAGCAGGTAAAACGATAACAAAGATAATTTCGAAGTGACATGCCATCATAATCTTGATCATACTATTTGTAAACATATGTAATGAATGCAGCGATCAAAACAATGGTAATGACATGAGTAAACAAATGAATCATATGACAAAGACTTTTCATGAATAGTACTTCAAGACAAGCATCAATAAGTCTTGCATAAGAGTTAACTCATAAAGCAATAAATCAAAGTAAAGGTTTGAAGCAACACAAAGGAAGATTAAGTTTCAGCGGTTGCTTTCAACTTATAACATGTATATCTCATGGATAGTGTCAACATAAAGTAATATAACAAGTGCAATATGCAAGTATGTAGGAATCAATGCAGTTCACACAAGTGTTTGCTTCTTAAGGTGGAGAGAGATAGGTAAACTGACTCAACAATAAAAGTAAAAGAATGGTCCTTCAAAGAGGAAAAGCATCGATTTCTGTATTTGTGCTAGAGCTTTTATTTTGAAAACATGAAACAATTTTGTCAACGGTAGTAATAAAGCATATGAGTTATGTAAATTATATCTTACAAGTTGCAAGCCTCATGCGTAGTATACTAATAGTGCCCGCACCTCGTCCTACTTAGCTTGGACTACCGGATCTTTGCATGCCATGTTTCAACCAAGTGTCACAAAGGGTACCTCCATGCCGCCTGTACAAAGGTCTAAGGAGAAAGCTCGCATTTTGGATTTCTCGCTTTTGATCATTCTCAACTTAGACATCCATACCGGGACAACATGGACAACAGATAATGGACTCCTCTTAAATGCATAAGCATGTAGCAATGATTATTATTCTCATATGAGATTGAGGATATATGTCCAAAACTGAAACTTCAACCATGATTCATGGCTTTAGTTAGCGGCCCAATGTTCTTCTCTAACAATTTTGCATGCTCCAACCACTAAAATGATAGATCCTTCAGACAAGACGGACATGCATAGCAACTCACATGATATTCAACAATAGTTGATGGCGTTCCCCAGAAGCATGGTTATCGCACAACAAGCAACTTAATAAAATATAAAGTGCATAAGTACATATTCAATACTACGATAGTTTTAAGGCTATTTTGTCCCATGAGCTATATATTGCAAAGGTGAATGATGGAATTTTAAAGATAGCACTCAAGCAATTGACTGGCGGAGAAATACCATGTAGTAGGTAGGTATGGTGGACACAAATGGCATAGTAGTTGGCTCAAGGATTTTGGATGCATGAGAAGTATTCCCTCTCGATACAAGGTTTAGGCTAGCAAGGTTATTTGAAGCAAACTCAAGGATGAACAAGTGCAGCAAAACTCACATAAAAGACATATTGTAAACATTATAAGACTTTCCTTGTTGTTCAAAACTCAATACTAGATATTATCTATACCTAGAGAGACCAAATATGCAAATCAAATTTTAGCAAGCTCTATGTATTTCTTCATTAATGGGTGCAAAGCATATGATGCAAGAGCTTAAACATGAACACAACAATTGCCAAGTATCACATTATCCAAGACATTTTACCAATTACTACATGTAGCATTTTCCAATTCCAACCATATAACAATTTAACGAAGAGGAAACTTCGCCATGAATATTATGAGCTAAGAACACATGTGTTCATACGAACCAGCGGAGCGTGTATCTCTCCCACACAAGGATGAACTTATTCAGAGAATGAAAATAACAAAACAAAAATAAAAGCACACACAGACGCTCCAAGTAAAATACATACGATGTGACTGAATAAAAATATAGTTTCACTAGAAGAAACCTGATAAGTTGTCGATGAAGAAGGGGATGCCTTGGGCATCCCCAAGCTTAGACGCTTGAGTCTTCTTAAAATATGCAGGGGTGAACCACCGGGGCATCCCCAAGCTTAGAGCTTTCACTCCTCTTGATCATAGTATATCATTCTCCTCTCTTGACCCTTGAAAACTTCCTTCACACCAAACTTCAAGCAAACTCATTAGGGTTAGTGCACAATTAATAATTCACACATTCAGAGGTGACACAATCATTATTTTCACTTCGGACATTGCATAATGCTACTGGACATTAATGGATCAAAGAAATAAATCCAACATAGCAAAAGAGGCAATGCGAAATAAAAGACAGAATCTGTCAAAACAGAACAGTCCGTAAAGAACGAATTTAAAGGGCACAGACTTGCTCAAATGGAAAAACTCAAAACTAATGAAAGTTGCGTACATATCTGAGGATCACGCTCGTAAATTGGCAGATTTTTTCGATTTTATATAGAGAAATAGCCCCAGATTCGTGACAGACAGAATGCTGTTTAGCAGCAATCCCAAATATAACATCAACTTTGACATAGAAACTTTACTTGGCACAACAAAACACAAAACTAAGATAAGGAGAGGTTGCTACAGTAGTAAACAACTTCCAAGACACAAATATAAAACAAAGTACTGTAGCAAAATAACACATGGGTTACCTCCCAAGAAGTTCTTTCTTTATAGCCATTAAGATGGGCTCAGCAATTTTGGTGATGCTCGCAAGAAATAGTATTTGAAGCAAAAGAGAGCTTCAAGAGGCAAATTCAAAACACATTTAAGTCTAACATGCTTCCTATGCATAAGAATCTTGTAAATAAACAAGTTCATGAAGAGCAAAGTAACAAGCATAGGAAGATAAAACAAGTGTAGCTTCAAAAATTTCAGCACATAGAGAGGTGTTTTAGTAACATGAAAAATTTTACAACCATATTTTCCTCTCTCATAATAACTTTCAGTAGCAACATGAGCGAACTCAACAATATAACTATCACTTAAAGCATTCTTATCATGAGTCTCATGCATAAAATAATTACTACTCCCAACATAGGCATAGTCATTCTTATTAATTGTAGTGGGAGCAAATTCAACAAAGTAGCTATCAAATATAGGAGGTATATTGTAATCATAATCAAATTTATCCTCCATAACAGGTGGTAACAAAAGACTACTATCATAAATGGGAGGCAAAGTATCATCAAAGTGAATTTTCTCCTCAATGCTTGGGGGACTAAAAATATCATGCTCACCAAAACCAGCTTCCCCAAGCTTAGAATTTTCCATAGCATTAGCAACAATAGTGTTCAAGGCATTCATATTAATATGTTCCATGGGTTTTTTAATTTTCGCATCAAACCATCCATGTCTTAAATCAGGAAATAGAATAAAAAGGTCATTGTTGTCCATTATGCCTAACTAGTGTAAACAAGAAACCAAATGTCGCAATTGCAGAGTCTAAAGGAAATAGCTTCGAGCACACACACAATGGCGCCCGAAAAGTACTGTTTGGAACCGAAGTATGAGTGCCTTTTACCTTTCCTCCCCCGGCAACGCGCAGAAAAGTGCTTGATGTCTACGGTGCTTCTATTCTTGTAGACAAGTGTTGGGCCTCCAAGAGCAGAGGTTTGTAGAACAAGAAGTTTCCTTAAGTGGATTACCCAAGGTTTATCGAACTCGGGGAGGAAGAGGTCAAAGATATCCCTCTCATGCAACCCTGCAACCACAAAGCAAGAAGTCTCTTGTGTCCCCAACACACCTAATAGGTGCACTAGTTCGCGAAGAGATAGTGAAATACAAGTGGTATGAATGAATATGAGCAAGGCGCCAGAAAAGTGCTTGGCGTAGTTGATGGTAATAATATTGCAGGAAGTAAACATGCAGTAGTAACGCAGCAGTAGTAATTCAAGAAAACAGTAACAAGCTGATAGCGGTATTTAGGAACAAGGCCTAGGGAATAGACTTTCACTAGTGGACACTCTCAACATTGATCACATAAGAATAGATAAATGCATACTCTACACTTTTGTTGGATGATGAACACATTGCGTAGGATTACACGAACCCTCAATGCCGGAGTTAACAAGCTCCACAATAATGCTCATATTTTAGTAACCTTTAGTGTAAGATAGATCAAAAGACTAAACCAAGTACTAGCATAGCATGCACACTGTCACCTTCATGCATATGTAGGAGGAATAGATCACATCAATATTATCATAGCAATAGTTAACTTCGCAATCTACAAGAGATCATGATCATAGCATAAACCAAGTACTAACACGGTGCACACACTGTCACCTTTACACACGTGCAGGAGGAATAGAACTACTTTAATAACTTTGCTAGAGTAGCACATAGATAGTAGTGATACAAAACTCATATGAATCTCAATCATGTAAAGCAGCTCATGAGATCATTGTATTGAGGTACATAGGAGAGAGATTAACCACATAGCTACCGGTACAGCCCCGAGCCTCGATGGAGAACTACTCCCTCCTCATGGGAGCAGAGTGATGAAGATGGCGGTGGAGATGGCAGCGGTGTCGATGGAGAAGCCTTCGGGGCACTTCCCCGTCCGCAGGGTGCGGAACAGACTCCCTGTCCCCAGGATCTTGGCTTCGCGATGGCGGCGGCTGGAAGGTTTCGCGTACCGTGGCTTCCTCGTAAGGGTTTTCGATGCGGGGCTTTAAATAGGCGAAGAGGCGGCGCAGGAGGGTCAAGGGGCGACCATACCATAGGGTGGCGCGGGCCCAGCCCGGCCGCGCCACCATGTCATCTGGGCCCACAGGGCCCCTCTGGCTCTCGGGTGTTCTGGATGCTTCCGGGCAAAATAGGAACCTGGGCGTTGATTTCGTCAATTCCGAGAATATTTCGTTACTAGGATTTCTGAAACCAAAAGCAAAAACAGGAAGCAGGCATCTTGTTAATAGGTTACTTCCAGAAAATGCACGAATATGACATAAAGTGTGCATAAAACATGTAGGTATCATCAATAAAGTAGCATGGAACATAAGAAATTATCGATACGTTGGAGACGTATCAGGAATTTTTAAATTCCAAGAATTCTCAAAAATGCTAAGTGTGAGATTGTTGAATTTAATAAAATGTTGCAACTTTGGAGGAGCATAGCCATTGATCTAGAAGTAATTTGGCATGGTGGTCTTTACAAAAAGTATTCACCTTGATGTTGTCTTGGATGGCATGCAAAGGGTTGAGAAAGTTTAGTTTGAAAATATTGAGATATGAGGGCCCAAAGTAGTGACCAGATTATAATGGGCAGATTTGACCATTATTCTATGTGAGCAAGTTTGGCATTTTAAAATATATTTTATTTATTATTCTTTGATCCCAAGAGTAGTAATAAGTGTTTATTAACATTATTCAACTAATGGTGAAGACCAATTTGGTCTAGGGTCAAAATTTAATAAAATGCCATAAGGCATATGTGAGGGTTTTAGGGTTTTTCTTTTAGTTGTTTTCTTTCTCTTTTTGACTTATTTATTTGGTGATCTTCTCATGATCAACTTAGGGTTTTAGAGCATAGCACAAACACATATTATCAATCATCATGTCATATCACTCAAATGCACAAGTCCTGGACATGATACTATATGCAAAAGGAAAAGTTTTTGTTGGTTTGAATTTTTGCTCTCTGGAATTCTTCTAATTTTCTTTTATTGAAATTTGGGATGTTACAAACCCTTCCCCCTTACAAAAGATCTCGTCCCGAGATCTAGACGAAAATTAGGTACTAAAGAGATATGGGTACTCCTTCTTCATGTCTTCCTCCCGCTCCCAAGTGGCTTCATCTTCGGTATGGTTGCTCCACTGTCTTCGAAACTTGATACTTGTGCGGGTGGTCCTGTAGGCTTCCTCCGGTATGCGGATAGGCACTTCGCGGTATGTCAAGTCGGTGTTGATATCCACCGATCGATGATCGATGTTCTTGAATACTTCAGTCTTCTCCGGACTTAGGCACTTCGGAGGAGTGAGATGTGGAACACGTCATGCACAGCCGCCATTTCTTCCGGTAGTTCCAGTTTATAAGACACTTCACCTCTGCGGCTGAGAACTTTGAATGGTCCGACATATCGGGGTGCAAGCTTTCCTTTCGCTGGAATCTCTGCATTCCTTTGAGGGGTGACACCTTGAGATAGACGAAGTCTCCGATCTCAAAGGTCATCTCTCGGCGTCTCTTGTCGGCGTAGCTCTTCTGTCGGATCGCGCCGTCTTGAGGTACTCGCGGATCTTGTGCACCTTCTCTTCCGCTTCTCAAGAACATCTGGGCCGAAGACTTGGCTTTCTCCTACTTCCGACCAGGGGGGTACGGCATTTCCTTCCGTACGGGGCTTCAAAGGGGGCCATCTGTAAGCTGGCTTGGTAACGTTGTTGTAAGAGAATTCTGCATAAGGCAGGCAATCTTCCCACTTGGATCCATACTCAAGCACACAAGCTCTCAACATATCTTCCAATATCTGGTTGACTCTTTCAGTCTGTCCATCCGTCTGCGGGTGATAGGCGGTGCTGAAATTTAGCCGGGTTCCGAGTCCTTCATGCACTTTCTGCCGGAATCTTGAGGTGAATTGTGATCCTCTATCGACACTATCGACTTCGGGGTTCCGTGCAGGGCGACAATTCTAGAGATATACAACTCAGCTAACTTTGGGCCTTGGTAGGTGGTTTTGACAGGGATAAAATGGGCTACTTTGGTCAGTCTATCGACAACTACCCAGATGGAATCATTTCCTTTGCTGGATTTGGGCAGTCCTGTGATAAAGTCCATTCGACCGAGTCCCACTTCCATTCCGAATTTGCAAGGGTTGCGCAGATCCGCGGGTCGCGATGTTCTGCCTTGACTCGACGATGTCACACTTGGCGATGTAGCTTCCAATTTCTCTCTTCATTCCATGCCACAGTTGTTCCTTCAAATCCCGGTACATCTTAGTACCGCCGGGGTGGATAGAATAAAGGGTATCATGGGCTTCCTGCAGAATGACCTGCTTCAACTCTGAGTCTGATGGTACGCATAGGCGCTCTTTGTACCAAAGAACTCCTCCTTCCTCTACGTGAATCCCGGTGCTTTCCCTGCACTATTGGTTCTTGATTCCGTCAATCCGGCATTGCCCTTCGGGCTTCCTTAATCTGACCAATCAAGGTGGGCTGAAGCTCTATGCTGGCTAGAATCCTTCAACGACTAACTCCATTCGAACTGCTCAAATTCTTGGTGTAGGCTGGGTTGTTCGGATGCTATCATGGAATTTAACCGACATGGCAGTCTACCGGGCATCTGCCACTACATTGGCTTTGCCGGTGGTAATGGATTTCCATATCGTAGTCTTTATCAATTCTAACCATCTCCTCTGCCTCATGTTTAGTTCTTTCTGGGTGAAAATGTATTTCGGGCTCTTGTGATCAGAATAGATCTCGCATCGATTACCCATGAGGTAATGACGCCATACTTTCAAGGCTAAGACTACAGCTGCAAGTTCGAGGTCGTGGGTTGGATAGTTGCTCATGTTGCTTTAGTTGCCGGGACAGGTATGAGATCACCTTGCCTTCTTGCATCACACACATCCAAGACCAATCTTGGACGCATCACAGTAGACATCAAAGGGTTTGGTGATATCCGGCATGATTAAGATTGGGGCTGGGGTCAGTCTGGTTTTCAGTGTCTGGAAACTTTCCTCACACTTCCCCGTCCATTCAAACTTCTTATCCTTCTTCAACAGTTGGGTCATTGGTCGGGCGATACTGGAAAATCCTTCAACAAACCTACGGTAGTATCCAGCCAATCCGAGAAAGGCTCGGACATCGGTCTGAGTGGTTGGGGCTTTCCATTCTTTCACTATTTTGATCTTGGCGGGATCTACGGCAATACCTCCTGCAGACAAGATGTGTCCCAGGAATCCTACCTCCTTCAGCCAAAACTCACATTTGCTAAACTTAGCGTACAGCTGATGTTCCCTTAGGGTATTTAGGACAGCTTCCAGGTGTTGCTCGTGCTCTTCTTCGGTTTTGGAATAGATGAGAATGTCATCGATGAAAACAACGACAAACTTATCCAAGAAGTTCATGAAAATCTTATTCATGAGGTTCATGAAATAGGCGGGGCATTGGTTAATCCAAACGACATGACATTGTACTCATACAATCCATATGGTGGTGGAAGGCAGTTTTGGGAATATCCGAGGCACGGATCAGCTGATAACAGTCCTAAGATCGATCTTAGAGAACACAGTGGCACCGGTCAACTGATCAAACAAGTCTTCTATCTTGGCAGGGTATTTGTTTTTGATGGTGACATCGTTAAACTTTAATCCGTACATAAACATCGCACCATCTTTCTTGTCCACAAATAAAGGGATCTCCAAGGCGACGCACTTGGTCGGATCGACCTTTGGCTAAAAGATCATCCAGTTGTTTCTTCAACTCCACCAGTTCTGCTGGGTTCATGCTATAGCTCTCTGGGCTATAGGTCATGTTCCAGGATTAACTCAATGATAAACTCGATATCCCGATGCGGGGGCATACCGGGTAGACTGGAAACACATCAGGATATCGCCATACGACCCGATTTGATCCAGCGTTGGTTTGGCTATACCTTGGTTGCAGGTAAATTTCCGGGGTAATCTTTCAGAGATGTGCTCTACTAGGATACCGGTGCTGCTGGTCATGGTGATGGCTTTCTTGGCACAGTCAATCAATCCATGGTGCTTTGCCATCCAGTCCATTCCTAGTACCACTTCCAAACCTTTGGTTCCCAAAATAATCAGGTTGGCATAGAAGTCTACTTCATGGATTTTGATGGGTACATTTTTGCAAAATTTTCTGGCTTTGGTGGTTGATCCGGGAATTTGAACTATCATAACATGTTTCAAGCTGATAGGTTGAATTTTACTGGTGGATGCAAAATCTTCGGTGACAAAGGAATGAGATGCTCCGGAATCAAACAACACTCTGGCAGGTACTGACTAACAGAAAACATACCCAAGACAACATCTGGTGCTTCCTGGGCTTCTTCCGCATTCATGTGGAATAGACGGCCACTGCGGTTATTGGGGTTGTTGGGGGCGTACTTTTTGCCGGTGGAGACACGGCGTTGCTGCTGAGCAGGTGTTGCTGCGAGCTTGGCGAGCCTCTTGGGACACTCGTTGGAGTAGTGCCCCACTACACCACACTCATAGCAAGTGATGGTGGCCTTGTCCTTGGTCGCAACGGGAATGGCGTTGCTCCCAGTCCTGGGCGCGGTGTTGGTGTTGTTGTTGTTGGTGTTGGGGGCGCATTGGGGCGCGGTTGAAGTTGTTGGTGTGGTTCTGGTAGTTGTGGTTGTTGTTGTGGTGGCCTCGCTGGGGTTTCCTCCACTCCGGTTTTGATAACCCGGGCGTGAAGTCTGCATCTGGGGTTTGTTGTTGTTTCTGGGAGTGAAACCTCCACTTGAGCTGGGGCGATACTTAGGGCATGACTGGGCCCACTCTGGTGCATCATACGGCGTTTGCGGTTCTCATTGGCTTGGTTGAGTTTGCCTTCCATCTGGATGGCAGAGTCCACTAGGGCTTCTAGGTCGGCGAAGGGTATGTTGACAAGGACAGTCTGCATCTCATCATGCAGTCCGTTGAGGAATCTCTCCTGCCTTTTCTCAGTGGTGTCTGTCTCGTCGGGGGCGTACCTTGACAGAGTAAGGAACCTGTCGCGGTATTCTACCACCGTCATCCGACCTTGTTTGAGTTCACGGAACTCATCCCTCATCTTCTTGATAAGACCCGGGGGCACATGGTACTTGCTGAACTTGAGCTTGAAATCTGCCCAAGTCATGACTTGACCCCCGTTCATGGCACGGGTGCTAGTCCACCAGGCTCTAGCGGGTCCGGCTAAGTAGTGCGTGGCAAACAGCACTTTCTCATTAGCTTCTACTCCAGCCACTTCAAGGTTATTTTCCATGGTTTGCAGCAGTCGTCTGCATCTAAGGGCTCTTCCTTGCGAAACAGGGGGTTTGTGTTTGGAAGTTCTTGAGTTTGGACCCAGGGTGATCATGGTTGCCATGGCCAAAGTTGTTGTTGGCCAGCTGCTGCAATGTGCTAAGTTGGCTTGGCGTTCAGCTCGTTCAGCCTCCCTATCCGCCATCAGGTGCTGGGCAGTTGCATCATTGCATCCGGGTTCGCGTTGCGATTCGGACGAGTCATCTGAACAGGTAGACAGATTATGAGATAAGGGGGAAAAATTATATGTCTTGTTTTGGGGTAGTTTTTGAAAAACCTTTAAAACTTGTAAACGTTTTTGATGATAGCACACAACATTCATTCATTCATGCATCACAGATTACATGCGAACATAACCAGGGTTTTAAGAACCCTTTTTCCTCCTTCTACGATACAAGGGACCGGATACATACTCATACCCAGGGTTTTAAGAACCCTTCATGCTACGATACAAAGGACGGGGTACAAGCCATTCCTACACATGTGATCCAGTGCAACTACTCCTCAATATCAACGTCCACATCGATGGTGATGATCCCATCTTCCTCGGCCTCAAGGAACTCGTAGTCCTCCTCATCAGTGAACTCATCTTCTTCAAAGTCATTGTCGTCACTCAGGAAGTCTTCCCCTCCCTGGATGTCTTCTCCATCTTCTTCCATCTCCTGGATCTGGTCCTGCTGGGTACGGACAGTTATCTCCAAGGTGCGTATCTTCTCGCGAAGACGGTTGATAGTGGCATCCTTCTTGGCGCGCAGACGGAGTGACTTGCGGTCCTTGGCGAGCATCCTGATGGCGTCGGCATGGTGAGCCAAAGCCATCTGGGCACGGTGGGCGTGGACACGTGTCACCTCCAGGTCCTTCCAGGTCTCATGGAGCATAAAGTCCAAATGCTGCACATGGATCTTGAGCACCAGGTGCGAAGAGAGTGCCATGGGTTCTCCCATGGTGTCGTGCCTCGCGAAGTGGCTTCCCCGGAGTGCGGCGATGTTCTGTCCGCACACTCGGGCAAGTCCCTCCGAAGGGCGTGAGCAAGACCGTCCACCCAGCTGTATGCCTTGAAGGAGAAAAGGATCCTCTCCGAGATGGGAGGCTCGAGCTTCCTTCAAGTTAGCGTGATCATCCACCGCTGCTCCCTGGGGTGTCGTGAATCCGGACTCCATGGAATCGGGGAGGTGGGCGTTCGAGCTTCTCGGACACTGTACAAGTCGCGCTCAAACACCAGACTTCCTCCGTTTTCCAGATCGTAGGTCTCCGTCTGGACGTAAGGCTCCATCTGAAAGTGAAATGGATGAGTAAGTTAGAGATGTGAACAAGTGTGGCAACATTTTAGATGGATTTAAAAGAAGGGGCATGACTCATTATTGTCGAAAAGATCTTGTAGGAGAGAATAGAAGTAAGTTTTTCACAAGTATTCACTTCCTTGATTTTAGAAACTAAGTTTTCTCAGAACGTCCATTCTAAACTAGGGTCTCCTAAGGTCAAACAATGGCTCTGATACCAACTTGTCAACACCCGCTTTTTAAGTCCGGATGCCTATTATGTCATACATCGCAATCCCAGGAATATTGTTGTTGCGAGGCATAATAGTTAAGTATCACAGTCATCATTCATTACAAACCATAAGGTCTTACAACTTGGAATCACATGATCCATATTACATAAATAGTTGATCTATTGATCAACGAACTGGTCAACGAACAAACACCAGTTCAAAGCGTAAGATACAAGGACTCTATAGTCCACATGCCAACGCTTACGTCACAGACTCTAGTTGTGGTAGACGTCCCTGCTCTTCTCCTCGTCTCTGCTGCTCCTCTTCATAGTCGGCCATTTGAATAGCCGGGGGACAACGTGAGTACTCTATGTACTCATAAACTAATACTAGTGTAAGTGCTAGCATTTACAAAGGGGTGCTAAGCTCTAGTCTCTTTGCATAAAGCCAATTTTAATTTGCAAGTATTTGCTCAATAATTCTTCATGTGCTAACTAACTCAAGTGGGAACATTAGTGTCATTCCCACAACATGGTTGTGATTCAACAACCCAAGTCACCTTTCATCATCAACATTTTTAAGAATCTAATACTGGAAACTGTATGGCCTTTCCAACCGTCCGTAACCAGGACACGGCTATTCGAATAGGTTTACACTCTGGAGGTTGCACACTTGTGCCACAACATTTGATTTCATCCGTCGAGATAACCCCGAATCATCGTAACACAGTACGCGGATCATCAACCATAACCTTTCATTTACAAACTCTAGTATGAGCACCTCTCCCCATGAGCTTGGCCTCCCAGTGATGACCAACTGTCATCCTGGGAATTGCATAGGGCTTGGCCGTACAATTCACCTTCAATTCACATCATTCATCAACACGGAGGCAGCCTCGGCATAACCCCTATGATGTGTGTTTAGAGGGAACCCATACTAAGGTACATAAACTTCTAGTTAAGCCCTTACCCATAATCAGGTATTGTGGGGGTACTTATGAATTGGAAAGGTATCGCATCCAAACCAATATTAGTTTTATATCAAAAATCACTATCTTCTCTTGGTCATATTCACCTTCAAAATTCATTTCATAAACTTCATCATCATCATTATTTCACCACACATGTTCCCATCTAGAGTAGTCATTTTTAATTTAGCACTAGCATCTAGATATGAGGGGTGCTAAGTATATTGCTTTGCTTCTAGGCTAATTTTGATACTCTTGTACTAATCTAACATTAACCCATTGAATCATGAATCAAAAAGTACTTGGATAACTCAAGCAATAAGGCTTGTAAATAAAACTTGTAATAAAACTTGGGATAGGCTTATGCTTCATAAGAAAAGATGAGAGTGCCTTGTCCTTGGTAGGACTTTGCACTTACAAGAATATTAGCTTGCCTTGGTAGTTCTCAAACTATTCCTCCTCCTCTTCTGGGTAGCAACCTTCCTCTTCCGGGTATTCTCCGGTACTAGCGTCTAAATTGGAATACGAGGTATAATCACTCACTAATTCAATGGCTATTCCAAACAACACATATCATCACACAAACTATTCTATGCACACAAGTAATCTAATTAGGGTGCATTGGTTGTGTTGTTTGAGAGAAAAAAAAATTCCTCTCATTACATATGTAAATGATAGTTTCCATAAAAGTTCTTGAGGAATAATTTCCTCTTGTTGAAATCTTCTTAAGATTTAATTTCTCAATAATCATTCATGAATTTGTTATTGACCTGAGTCCACCATTCATGATCATCAATTGAGAAAACCATTTAAATGAGGTAAACCACCTCATACCATTTAATAATACTACAAGTGAGTTAAATCCCCAAGTAATTCATATAAGAGAGTTTGTTCCAGGGGTCCAAACATCACATGAATTCATTTGGGACAAGATTTAAATGAAGTATAACACCTCATATGATTTGTATAATATTTTAGGACAATATCACTTAGAGAAAATAGCCATATTGTCCCTTACTTAAGCTAGGGCATGATCATGCAAGGTGACCATACCATTTTATTGCATAATCAATTAGTGTAAGTAATATGTGAGCTACTAGAGTTGGAATTAACTTAATATCTATTTTATTTGATTTTTAATAATTATTTGAGTAGGGAAAGTCCCTGCCTTGTTATTTTTATCGAATTAATTTTACAACGAGTCTGGTCATGAGACCAGTGGCATATTGTAGATATTTTTACTAGCTTTCCAACAATATGCAGTTTGCTAAATTTGGCCAAGCCAAACAAATTCTATGCAATTTCAAAGTTGGGTCCAGTGGGGAATTCAAACTAAATTATTTAAATGAAATTTGAATAAAAGGGCCGGCGGGAAAATCTTAACGGGCCAAAAGAATTAACCAGGCCCAAGGCCAGCCCAGCCACGGTCCAGTGCCGCGGGCTGCGACGACGAGGGCCACCCGTCAGTGGGCGTTTAAACCCGAAACGGTAAGGGCTAGTGTGGGGCGTTGGATCAGATCCGCATCGGACGCTCACGAGCATCGCGTGCCGTCGACGAGATGCGCCGCGCTCCCGCGAGCCTAGGGGGTCGGAGAGCTCACCATGGCTCCCGGCGCGGTGGGCAGTGTGTGACGAGGTTGTAGACGACGGCGCGTCGGGGTAGCGGGGCTCGTCTGCGGTGGCTCCAATCGACGGCGGCGGCCCACCGAGGTACCGGCGCTCCGATCTCCAAATTGGAGCAGCTCCGGCGACGATCGAGTGAGTGGAGTGGTGGTGGCGAAGCAGTGAGGTGGGGAAGGAGCTGGTGTGCTTAGAATGTCCAGGGGAGGTCCTTTTATAGGCGCGCATGGGTGCTGCGGGGCAGGGTGGTGGTCGACCATGGCGCGGGGGTTCCGGCGAGCTAGAGGGCTAAGCGAGGGCGGCGTCCTGTTCAGCACATCGTGGCGGTCCTCTGAGCGGCAACGGCGGCGGGGCGGTGCCTAACTTGGTCGGGCGTGCGTGTACTGCGCGGCAAGGCACGACGTGGTCGTCGTCTCCGGCGGTGGCGGGCGCGTGTCTGCGTCGTGGGCGTGTCCAACGGTGTTGCGGTGTCGCGGCGATGCGCCAGAAGAGAGAGGGGGTCCAGGGGTGGCGTAGGGTGGCCGCGCGGCGCGTGTACCGTGGCGTCCACGCGCATGTCCATGCGCGACGTCACCGGCATGGTGAGCGCGTCCAGGGCGCGCGTCGGCCGGCCAGGTGACATAGGCATCCCAAATGGGCCTGCCGAAGATAGTACCCGGAGTATACTGAAGGCCCGCTATCCGAAGAATAAGAAGATTCGGGAGTCCAAGATATATTAAGGAAAGCTAGAGTTGTAATAGGAAGTGTTATTTGTAATCTGGCGGGATGAGTTAGAAACCGTCCCGGACTCTGTAACTTGTACAAAACGAAACCCTGGCTCCACCTCCTATATAAGGGGGAGTCGAGGGACAAAGAAAGGATCGAATCTACCGTCAACATAACCCTAGTTTTCATAATCGCCGAGTACTTTTCGCCTAAACCTTCGAGATCTACTTGCCCTCTACTTCTAGCAAAACCCTAGTCTACAATCTGTAGGCATTGACAAGTTAATCCTTTGTCAATTGTCTCTGTGGGAATTAGAGGCTGCAAGGATCTGATCTCGATGGCACGTTCAAGATCTTCGACATCGTCAACAGCAAGCAACGCGATGGATCGAGGTAACAAGGGAAACTGATCTATTCAATTTTATTCCTCACCCGCCTCCCGTATGGATGCATGTGCCTATCTGGAGGAGCCCATCATCATGACGTTCGGAGAATTCCGATTTGGCGTCAACAAGGAAGGATCCTACCGTCTCGAAGTTCCGATCTCGTCGGAATTTTCAGCGGTCGATTCTAACTTTTCGTCGAGTGACGAGGAGTTTTCGTCGCCATACTTCGCCGACAACAAGGCAAGCGGAAAGCTCGCCAAGATCTTCAGCAACACATCCTTCGAGTCGTCTGCGGACTCCTTTATAAGCAGCGACTCGACATCGCTTCAACTTCATCGACAAGTCTGCTGCCATCGGAAAGGTCTTCACCACTCTATATGATGGTGTCACCAATCCTGATAAAAATCAATGCACAAAATATCATCGATCTATGTGGTAGAAGGGGCAGCACATCAGACCCGCAAACATCAGAGGCTTTCGACGAGTTGGGAAATCCATACGTCGATCCCGCTGATCTTAGACATGGCTTAGGCACTAAATATCCTGGATCCTCAACTCGTGCAAGAGTACAGCTCCCGCAAGAAGCGTGGGATAGGGCTGCGAAGGCCATGGATGGTTCAGAACCTATGACCACCACTGCTATTGTACAAGAACTTCAAGCATATCAATATAGACTTGCTCGAGTAAGAGAGTTGGAAAACAGAGCATCCCCGAATAGGAGAAAGAACGCTTCGCATCAAGCGCCGAGCAGATTTAAGTCGACAATCAAGAACCTCGGGAGACATCACGGAAGCTCGGAGGAGAGCAATGTCTCGGCTGCAAAACATACCCGAAGCAGAGAGAGGAAACATAATCCAAAATCTCGACATGTCCTTTATGTCGATCGACGAAAGGGGAAATATCATCCCAAAAACGCCGAGGCAGGTTACATGGCAACACAAGCTTACATCTTGGCGTCCAGACCACCTCCAGGGACCCGAGAGAACCATTGTTCAATATGGCGATGGCTGGGTAGGGGTTATGGGAACAACGTTTGCAACAACGCCTCCCGAAGAAAATCCTAGACAAAATAGTCCACGACCCACCAGCAGTTCAAGACCCACCAAGAACAAGTGGGGCAAGAGACAAAGCAGTCCAAGTAAGGGTGGACAGAGCGACAAGAAAGAGAGAAGCGTCAGCATTCGCGACTTGCCGACGAAGATATGTGTGGGCTCCATGCTTTACGAGAAGAGTTCGAAAAACTCGAGTACCGAAAGGGTTCAAGTTACCCGAGAATTTCAAGAAGTTCGATGGCCTGCAAGATCCCGAGGATTGGCTCGTGGATTATCTCGAGATGGTAAAGCTGGTAGGAGGAACCAGAGCAACAGCTATGCAAAGTATCCAAGTTCACCTGAGTGGTGCCGCAAGATCTTGGATAAAGAAACTCCCCATAAATTCCATCGACAGCTGGGAGACCTTTGAGGACATCTTCGTGAAAACTTCCGATCCACGTGCAAGAAACCTGCATCGTTGGAAGAGCTGAGGGCATGCCGACAAAACACGACGAGTCGATGAAGTATATACGCGATGGAACATCATAAAGAACTCGGCAGAGGATATATCGACGAGAGGGCAATAGATGCGTTCGTGGCAGGAGTCCGCCGAGCAGATTTCATTGAGGACTTAGGAGAACTAACCTAAGACCATATCAGCACTCATGGAGATAGCCAATAAATGGGCAGATGGAGAAGACGCAATATACAACAAGCGACACAGGTCGCCAAGAGGATCGTGGTCGAAATTATCAAAATAGAAGGCGATTTTCTCGCCAGTTTTACAACAACGATGCTCCGGCCATATATCGGCTGGTTTCGAGGAAATCCTGGAGGAAATAGTCGAGATGACTATCAAAGGAGTAATGAGCAACAAGGCGACAATAGAGGTGACTTTCGTGGCAACAGGCAAAATAGTGGACCAAGGATTCAAAGACCTTATGTGTCTCCCGAGGAGATGATGAACGGTCCGTGTCAAATGCACTTTTACCTCGACAACAATGGAAAGAGACAATCGGGACATCTCCGGAAAAGGCTGTATTTTGGCAATCGCGAGCCGCAGGAATCGCAAATGCCCAAGCAAATAACAGAAATCCTCGGGATCCAAGGAGCGAGATCCACCT
The DNA here is from genome assembly GCA_030979885.1 of Lolium multiflorum. Classification (NCBI taxonomy): domain Eukaryota; kingdom Viridiplantae; phylum Streptophyta; class Magnoliopsida; order Poales; family Poaceae; genus Lolium; species Lolium multiflorum. Next base: position 145,172,334 of record CM061752.1, read on the forward strand.
TCCACCCCCTCCCGCAATTACCGACGAAAATCGACACCAGCTTAGAATTGCGGCAGCACCACATCCACCTCCATATGTTGACCCCAACTCTAACGGTGTGGTCTCGATGATTCAGAAAGCTAGGCCGTCCAACAGGGCGCGAAGGTAATATCTCGACAAGTGTTCATGGCAGAGAAGATGCCTCCACCAACAATCGAGTACTTAAATTGGTCGGGCAAGATATCGGCTTCACAATCGCACCATCCGCAGCAAGTTCCTCGACCAGGACAATCAGCACTCATCTTACCCGCAGTAATTGCCGGTTTTGACGTGTCGAGTTTTCATTGGCGCTTGGATGTATGCGGATACATTGAGGAAGATGAACATATCCTAAAATCCCAGAAATCTGACAACGGGATTACCCAGAGAAGCCATTACCCATTGGGCAAGTTGAGACGTTCCGAGAAGTTTTACGGGATAGAGATCGAAGGTGGTGGATTTTCGCGCTCTGCTCATGGCGATAGTATGCCAGGTTCATGGCAGGCCGCATTATACATATCTGTTGTGGAGGTTGCCTGGGCCTAAGGGACCTATCACAATCAAAGGAAGTTTCGTTATCTGATAAATGCGACAAAGATTTTCATCGACTGTCAGAAACTTTCGGGATGCAAGCAGAATATGCGGCGCCAAGGTTCACCGATTATGATGTGCTGCCAGAGGTAGGAAGATCTTCTAAGGAGCCGACTTTCAACACAAACAAGGATTCAAAAGAGGTAAGATCCACCCGACAGATCCAAAGAAAACGACGTCCATTGCCGCAAACATGGATGTCGCATAGGAAAGCGCGTCGTCGAGTTCCTCCGTGACCGGAAAATCTTCGCATGGTGTCCAGTTGACATGCCAGAGTACCCAGGGAACTTGCCGAGCACCACCTCAATTCGGACCCTCTCGCACGACCAGTAAAGCAGCCTTTGCGGCATTTTTCGGAGCCTAGCCGCAAAGCCATGTTATCAGAAATAGATCGACTCAAAGATGCTGGGTTCATCAGAGAAATATCTACAGAAGCCACATGGGTAGCTAACCCAGTGATGGTGCCGAAAAACACACAATAGTCCTTCGCATGTGCGCGACTTTACGTGTCTCAATAAACATTGTCCCAAGGATCACTTTCCCCTCCAAGGATCGATCAAATCATCGACTCCACGGCGGATGCGAACGTCTTTCCTTCTTGGGACAATTTATGATAACCTAAAAGAAGAAGATGAAGCCAAGACAGCGTCATCACACCTTATGGCGTGTTTTGCTACAAAACAATGCCTTTGGTCTGAAAAACGCGGGAGCAACATATCGCGGATGATGCAAAAGTGCCTAGCAACACAGATCGGAAAAATGTACAAGTCTACATCGACGATGTCGTAATAACATCAAAGAAAGGGTCGACTTTGATCGAAGATTTGAAGGAAACCTTCGACAACCTCGACAAGTTCTGCCTCAAGCTGAACCCGACAAAGTGTTCTTTTGGAGTTCCCGTTGGAGAACTTCTCGGGTTCTTAGTATCGGCAAAGGGGATTGAAGCTAATCCCGAAAAATACAGGCCATCGTTACTATGAGAAAGCCAACAAAGTTGAAAGAAATACAACAGCTAACGGGGAGTCGCGCTTTAAAGATTCGTCGCCAGGCTAGGAGAAAAGGCGCGCCGTTCTATGCATTGATCAAACAAGGGGAAAAATTTCAATGGAACGAGGAAGCAGATAGAGCCTTCGAGAACCTCAAGCGACCAATTTCGACACCACCGATATTGGTGGCGCCAAAAGAAAGAGAAACCTCTCCTCTTGTATATCGCAGCTACACCTCAGGTGGTCAGCACGGCCCTAGTGGTCGAGAGAGAAGAAGAAGGCAAGCTTCATGGAGTTCAAAGGCCATATATTCATCAGGAAGATTGTCGCCGTCAAAACAGCGGTACCCGCAATATCAAAAGCTAGCATATGGAGTATTCACGACAGCAAGAAAATTGCGACACTATTTTTCGGCGCACCCGATAATAGTGGTCAACGAGGCTCCCTTATCAAATATACTGAACAACCCAGAAGTTACTGGTCGTGTCTCCCTTTGGGGAATAGAACTTTCCCCTCGGGACATCACGTATGAAAAAAGAAAAGCAATAAAATCGCAGGTCTTACCAGATTTCATTGCAGAGTGGATGGAGTTACAAAACACGGGACCCTGATTTATCGAGAACTTGGACCATGAACTTCGACGGGTCCAAAAGATTGGAAGGTGCCTGGAGCAGGCGTGATATTAGTATCACCCGAAGGCGACAAGTTGAAGTATGTTCTGCGGATGACGTTCCCAAACGCATCTAACAATGAAGCAATATGAAGCTCTCATACACGGGATGAAGATTAGCAGGTGCAACTATCGAAAATTTCGGCGACTACAACGGGTCAGACAAGTCATGAACCAATGCGATGCAGTCAACGAAAGTATGATAGCATACAAAGAGGTGTACAATGAACTGGAGAAGTTATTCGATGGTTGTGAGGTAAACACATCAGGGATGAGCAACGATGAAGCCGACGTTTCGCAAACATCGGATCACAATGCCTCGCGATTCCTCCAGGTGTGTTCGGGGAAGAGATTAGCAGAGATCAACAAAGCCAGAAAAACAAAGAAGGAGAAAAAGAGAAACCTTCGAGTATCGACAAAAACACAGCAGAAGAAGAAGAAGAAGAGCAAGAGCTAGTCATGATGGTGCAAATTCCATGGATGCAGGCTTACATATCATATATCCTAAGGAAAACCATACCCGACGACCCAGTCGAAGCAAGGCGAATAATTAGGCGATCAAAAGCTTTTACCGTGGTAAAAGGGGAATAAACGCAGTATCTCGGGTGTGCTACAACGGTGTGTTACACCCGAAGAAGGAAGGATCATCCTAAAGGACGTGCATGAAGGAATATGCGGGCATCACGCGGCAGCCGAGCCATTGCGGCCAAAGTCTTCGAGCAGGATTTTATTGGCTAACAGCAATCGAGGATGCGAAGGAAATAGTGCGAACCTACGATGCGTGCCAAAGATTTGCGGCAAGACCTCACTCGCCAGCAGCAGAACTTATGCCAATCCCACTATCTTGGCCCTTTGCTCAATGGGGTCTCGACATGGTGGGTAAATTGCACAAAGCTTCGCCAGGAGGATACGAGTACTTGCTGGTAGCTGTCGACAAATTTACCAAGTGGATAGAAGCAAAGCCGATAAATTCACCGGACGGCGCGTCGGCGATTAAGTTCGTGAAAAGCATCGTCTTCGATTTGGAGTCCCTCACAGCATCGTCACGTACAACGGCAGTAATTTTACGTCAAAGAGTTCAAAGCATATTGCGCAGTGGGCATCAAATTGAGCTTTGCATCCGTTGCACATCCACAAACCAATGGACAAGTCGAAAAAGCCAATGGCATCATCTGCAATGGCATCAAGAAAGCGTCGCTAGGCCCATTGGAAAGCTCGGCATACTTGGCCGGAAGAGCTGCCAAGTGTATTGTGGAGTATTCGAACAACACCAAATACGACAACACAGAGACGCCGTTTTTCCGGTCCATGGAGCTGACGATCCTGCCGATAGAAATCGAGCATGATTCCCCAAGAGTTGCAGAATATAATGAAGAAATTTCGAGAGAAGCACTGGAGGATGACGTCGATGCACTTGACGAAGCTCGAGACGAAGTTCTGTCACGAGTCGCCAAATATCAGACTGAAAAATTACCACGTCGACGATTGCGACAAAGATCTTTTCAAGTCGGTGATCTAGTTTTGCGACTCAATCAAAAAGTCATGAAAAACTCGAATCACCATGGCTTGGACCCTACATCATCACAGGTAATCGAAGGAGGAGCATACAATCAAAGACAAGAAGACAGGATTGCCGAGCCAAATCCCTGGAATGTGGCACAGCTTCGCGTTTTACGCTTAGATGCCGAAATATAGTCTCCTCGGTAAACATACAATGTACTGAAACACCCGAGTTTCGACGCACTCTTTTCCTTTTCGGGCACCGAGTGGGGCCGGAGAAGGTTTTTAATGAGGCGGGCTCGCGGTGCTGCAATATAATAAAGATAGTGGAATTATATATCTTTTCTCGACGAGATCAGGACTCCCCCTGATACAATATATACATCAGACAGCGTCGATGAACGCAAAAGAAGCATCTTGCCTTGGTAAAAATACCTCGCAAAAATAAAAAGAGATGTCGACAAAATAGTGATCAACAAAAAGCTCGGGGCTTGAACCCGCACAAAATAGTACACAATGTATATTATCTTGCCTTGGGACAACCTCGCATTATAATAAACAAAAAATATTGCAATCAAAACGCCCGGGGCATAAAAATAAAAATATATAATGACTTTACAATATAGCTCGTCTATACGGGATACAAATTTCGGAATAAGTTCGTCTTCAAGATTTCCCAATATATTGTCTATGGTTAAGCGCTGTTATTTACGAGTACTATGCTCACCGTAGCTACCCTTCACGAAGAATCCGGAATCCATCCGAGAAGTTCATCCATCATATCTTCGCAACAGGAGTAACAATGTCATCGTATTTGCCAGTTTCTTTTCTTCTTCGACATCTTCTCCAGCACTTTGGGACAACTTGCCTACGTCTAACTTCGGGTAGCAAATCTTTATCATGATCATCGCAACCTTGCGCCAGCAGCTAGTTGGGCTCGTACAAAGCCGTGGATGCGAGGAGCATCTCGAAATTTGTCCATCAGGAAGGGTTTCGGCATCTTATTGCGAGGAAACATAGTACCATAAACCAGAGACAAGTCCTTGTACGAAGTCAAGATATCACGAACCTGAAGCGCACGATCTTGAAATCTCACGATTTGGCGAGTCCGTTCAGGTGTGCCCAAAAAGTCGCCCATGTTCACGCGCAAGCGAAGAAGAACATTGGAACAGCCTCACACGTTCATCTTCGCCAGTATCCAAAAAAGCACCTATTGTTTCTTAAAACAATTCAGTGGCAATAAGGAGGCAAAGGCAAAGGAAAAAGAAGTAATAAAGACAATGAAACTCACCCACCATATCCAAGCTAGCATCTGTTAGAGCTGGAGCATAGAATTTTCGAGATGTAGCTGCGGCCTTCAGCAACACGGCGTCTTTTTCAGTTATGTCATCCCGAGCTTGTTGAAGCGCAATTTTCTCCCTCTGAGAAGATTCTCGAGATTGCTCCATAAGCATAAGCGACTGTTTCTTCACGGACTGAAGTTGTTGTAAGTTCTTGTAAATCTTCCGACAAAGGTGTGCTGGAAGACCCTTCAAGGTAATTGTCGTCGTTTCTTACTTTCTTCGACAAGGAAGATGCGGAGCAGCATCGGGAGGAGAAGGATTCGTTGAATAATTGTCAAATATCAACTGGAAAAGAAAATCCCCGAATCAAAGATAGCACCAAAAGGAATTTCATTGATTGTAGAAAATTTACATGGCCATTACAAAATAAGTTCTCCTAAGGGATTGGCAGGGAACGTGCCAAGACTAGAATGGCGACAATAGCAAAGGAAACAAAGAAAGCAAAAACTAGACCTCCGGCCTTGAAGAGCTAGGAGTCGAAGATGGCTTGATCCCGAGATAGGCCAGGATCTTCTTCGTGTTAAGCTTTGCCGCCTTGATCAAGGATCGCCATTTTGCTTGCTCTATTTGCTCCGTGTCGCCAACTTTAGCCCGTCAATAGTCTGTTGACTGTCGCAACTAGGGCAACAGTGCTTTCCACGGCAATCTTCATGTTCTCATGGCGCAACTTCAGCCCAAGATCTTCGGGAGGATTGAAGCACTTGGCAAGGAAAGTGGCAGTCCTCTTTCTTCGGGAAGAAGTAGGGGAAAACAAGCCCCGGCTTCATCCATGCCTTCACGCGCTTCCGACCCATGAAACTCAAGGAATGAAACGGGCGTCAGGAAGAGCATCGTTGTCGAGGATCTTCAAGCTCAAACTCTTGCGAGGTCCTATCCGACAAAACAAAAATAGAAATTTGTGTTAACAAACAAGTGCAAAAAGGAAAGTCCAAAGGGTATGCAATGGTGCAAATGCTTACCAACAAAGCGACGACTTTGCGTTTTAATGCGTTTGGTGATCGCCGCTTCGCGAGCAGATTGCGCAGTTATGTGATCGCTCAGTGAAGTCTCGGCGTCATGCGGCGTTTCCGAAGATTCGACACCAACAACATCAGCCTTCGCCTTGTCGGCTTCTTGCCTAGCTTCTAGCGCATCTGATTCGGCCTTCTTACGAGCCTCTTCACATTGCTCTAACTTTAGAGCAAGCGTGTCAAGCACGTTCGTTTGCTTCTATCAATTTCTCTGAAAAGGAAGACAAGATTAGCTATAAACGTCGACAAGTCATGCAGAAAGGAAGCAAAAAATAGTCGAGCATTACCTTCGATCTTGCGGCGTAATCACGGTACCCAACGAATTGGGCACCGATGCGAAGCTCTTTCATCATCGGCTGTTAAAGAGAGACAAAGAAAGAAAATGTTGGCATGAGAAAAATGGCGACATATAGAGCAACCAGAGAAAATATAAACAACGACAAGAGTGTTAGCAACTTACATCATCCAAGAGAGGGTTAGAAGAGCTACTCGATTGAAGAGTGAGCTCCGGATTTATTTCAACCCTTGCCCCTTTTGGTGAAGGGACAAGGGGGCTTGCCGGAGGAGTAGCAGCGCCGACATTTTGTCGAGGAGGCGACGTTTCTTCTCCTTCGACTGGCGTTTCCGAAGCGACTAAAGTATGTGACGTGCTCGTTCGAGCAGCCACATCAGCAGTGGGTATTTCTTCTTCATCATCACTAAAAGAAAGCGTCGACAATGTAAAAAAGCAAGATAGACAAGAATTTTTGAGTACAAGTAAACAAGAAAAAGGGTACTTACGAACTGATGAGACTCGAGGTATGGATCATAGCCTTCGGTGCGAAGGAACAACTTCGTCGACTTTGGAGTCTTAGGAATCTTCGACATCATCCCTTTCCTCTTGTTCCTTGGAGAAACAGCAGGAGGAAGAGATTGTGCCGGCGCAATGGCTTCGAGAGACATCCTCCTTTTCGTCGGATCCCACGGATCTTCGAGACTCTGCGGGTTCATTTGCAAACGAGGCATCGGTTATCATCAGAGATCACGGCCCTTTCCTCGACATCCCCACCTTCAGGAAGTGGAGGAAGTGAAACAAGATTTGGATGATCCTGTATAAAAAGAGGGAAGGATTGTCAGAAATGAATAACAAACACACAAAGAAAGTCAATAGACAAAAAACACGACAATGTTTACCTTGGGAAGTGCATGGGCGGCGCTGTATGGTTTTACGCGACAAGTGGAAGGGATGGAGTCTTTCTTCTTAAGAGATGAAATCCTACGGATAAGTCTATCCAATCCTTGACTTCAAATTCGTCGGAAAAGCGTCTGCGTCTTCATCGCAAGCGTAATTCCGAAGGGTTTTGCGAGCCGAAGGAGGCTGCACCTAGTCCTAAGGAAGTACGCCGTAATCGGATGCCTGATAATTCTTTTCCACGAGTATTTTGCAACTCATGGATGCGAGTCATCGGGGCCTCTGTCGAAGTTCTTTCTTCCTCGGAAGCTTCACGTGTCCCAGAACGGCGGCGAAGGATTTTCGCGGCAAGTCAAAGGAGAATGTTGTCTTCGCGCAGCCATCGTTTTCTTCACGGATGTACAACCACTTCTTGCGCCATCCTTGAACGGAGTCGGGGAGTTTGACGTCGAAGTAGTTGACAGAGGAGCGAACGAAATAACAACGCCGCCTATATTATAGGCGACATTGGCAGAGCCATTGCGGCGACAAAAGAAAATGCGCTTCCATAATGCCCAGTTAGGCTGGACACCAAGGAAGGCTTCGCAGAGGGTGATAAAGATAGAAATGTGAAGGATAGAGTTGGGTGTGAGGTGGTGAAGTTGGAGACCATAAACATAAAGTAATCCACGAAGAAAAGGGTGAATGGGGCGGAAAGACCGCGGATGAGATGATCAACAAAACTTACCCGATACCCCATTGGAGGGGTTGGGTAGCTTTCTTCACTGGGGAAGCAAATTGCTTTGGGCTTCTTAGTAATCCCCAGCTTCTTCAAGAGATTGAGGTCCTGGTTCGTGATTTTGGACCTCTCCCACTCCGCGGCTCCTAGATCCGCGGCAGCCATTGATGAATCAGGTGTGCTATGCCTCATCAAGCGACGCGGTGGCATCAACAATGGCGATGAAGGGCAGCTGCGAAGAGAAGAGCTTTGCGAGCAATTGAGCGCAGGAGAGGGTCTTGCAGAGGAGAGCAGGGGGACGGCGCGAGCGGAAGTGTTCGAGGAAGAAGAAGGGGATCTTATATAGAGGTGCGGTGAAGCGACGGAACCGTTGGATGAAAAAAGAATGCAGGAGATAATCACTACGTGGTAACAAGGGTAAAACAGTATTTCAACATTGACGAGGTTACGGAACGTGTGCCAGAAAAAGGGGAGAACATGTGTCCCCCACTTGCACGACGTGTCCGTGAGATAAGGAGTGGGACCCACAAGGCAGCGAAACAAGCGGTAATGGTCAGTTTCCAAAATAGAAATCGTGGCTATCATCAGCAATGACGTCGTCGAGATAAAGAAAAATTCGACTATGAGGTTTCAGAAGTTTATCGACAATACAAGGTTATCTCGGGAGCCTTTGATCAAATACAAGTTTTTGCCCAAACGCTCGGGGGCTACTTTGAAAAGATAAAAATTTCGAGTATGACAAGATAGAAATGGTGAGAGCCTATGACCAAATGCAAGCATTTGTTCATAGCCTCGAGGGCTACTCCCATCGGGAGCGCTGGTCGCGCACCCGATAAATGTAAAAATATTGGGAAGGATTATAAATATAGCGGCAACAGATACTCCGTGGAGCCTACACCCAAGCACAAGTTCTTGGCTGTAGCCTCGGGGCTACTCCCATCGGGAACGTTGTTCGCGTGCCCGATGAATTTTTATCAAAATAAAGAAACAGAAGTGAGTATATTTCGAGTTTACAGAAAACTCTACATATACTCCCATCGGGAAGACAAAATAAGTCATCAAATATGACTCAATAAAATGTGCTATTCCAAAGGCGAAAAGCACTCGACAATATATTCTCAGAACGCCAAAGTTGCGATCAATTTCCGAATGCCGCAAATTTGCGAAGGTAAGACCCGAGATCCTTTGGGCGTGGCATCGCCAAAGACTAGCTCCTTTTTTATCCGTATCACAGATACGAAGAAAAATCCTAACGGACGCGTTAGGTACCGATAAATTTGACTGGGACTCGACGAATGGTAAGACCTTAGCGGCCTGTCGAAGTTTACACCATCCGAGATCATGTCCGGACGTGATCTTGAAGTAGGTTTTGCGGATTGCCACTAGAGCAGTTAACTAGTACCTGATCCGTCGGATGAACTAGCCCCAACTACCATTATCCCTGTACAATATAGAATTTTATGTGAAGAAGCATAAATAAAAGCTCTCGAATAAATATAAACAGATGAGATTTCCCTTGACTCTACGATTCAAGCAAAATCTCGGGGACTACGACATAGGCATCCCAAATGGGCTGCCGAAGATAGTACCGGAGGTTTACTGAAGGCCCATATCCGAAGAATAAGAAGATTCGGGAGTCCAAGATATATTAAGGAAAGCTAGAGTTGTAATAGGAAGTGTTATTTGTAATCTGGCGGGATGAGTTAGAAACCGTCCCGGACTCTTAACTTGTACAAAACGAAACGCTCCACCTCCTATATAAGGGGAGTCGAGGAACAAAGAAAGGATCGAATCTTGTCAACATAACCCTAGTTTTCATAATCGCCGTACTTTTCGCCTAAACCTTCGAGATCTACTTGCCCTCTACTTCTAGCAAAACCCTAGTCTACAATCTGTAGGCATTGACAAGTTAATCCTTTGTCACCAGGGTCGGCCTCCTCCTCGACAGTGGCCATGCTAGGCGTGGCTAGGGGATGCGTTGGCGTGCTGTGGCGCGGTGGCCGGTGGAGAGGAGCAAGGGAGAGAGGGGGAGCACGACATAGTGGAGACATGGCCGGCATGGCCATGCCATGGCCATGCTTGGCCTCCTCCTAGGGTTTCCATGCAGGGGTGAGGCAGAGAGGGGACAAGGGGACACCATGGTGTAGGTTAGGGTGGTTTTAGGTGTAGTAGATCACTATTTGCAATAGTTGCAAATAGTGCCTGAATTTGGAAATTGCCAAACATTCAAATTTTTAAATAATTCCAATGGTGAATGTTCTTGAAATGAGAGTATTGAAATAAGTTGTGAATGACCAGACATGATTAGAGGTGGTGGTGGAATTTTTAAATTCCAAGAATTCTCAAAAATGCTAAGTGTGAGATTGTTGAATTTAATAAAATGTGGCAACTTTGGAGGAGCATAGCCATTGATCTAGAAGTAATTTGGCATGGTGGTCTTTACAAAAAGTATTCACCTTGATGTTGTCTTGGATGGCATGCAAAGGGTTGAGAAAGTTTAGTTTGAAAATATTGAGATATGAGGGCCCAAAGTAGTGACCAGATTATAATGGGCAGATTTGACCATTATTCTATGTGAGCAAGTTTGGCATTTTAAAATATATTTGATTTATTATTCTTTGATCCCAAGAGTAGTAATAAGTGTTTAGTAACATTATTCAACTAATGGTGAAGACCAATTTGGTCTAGGGTCAAAATTTAATAAAATGCCATAAGGCATATGTGAGGGTTTTAGGGTTTTTCTTTTAGTTGTTTTCTTTCTCTTTTTGACTTATTTATTTGGTGATCTTCTCATGATCAACTTAGGGTTTTAGAGCATAGCACAAACACATATTATCAATCATCATGTCATATCACTCAAATGCACAAGTCATGGACATGATACTATATGCAAAAGGAAAAGTTTTTGTTGGTTTGAATTTTTGCTCTCTGGAATTCTTCTAATTTTCTTTTATTGAAATTTGGGATGTTACAACAACCCATTGTTTTATTTCTGCAATTTTTCTTTTATTTGAGTCAATGAGTTTGCTTACTTCTGTAACTACTCCTTTGTATCTTTATTTTATCGCATTGTTGTGCTAAGTAAAGTCTCTAATAGAAAGTTGATGCTAGATTTGGATTTCTGCGTAGAAACAGATTTTTAGCTGTCACGAATTTGATTTTTTCTCTCTGTAGGAGAATCTAAAAATTCTGAAAAAATTCACGCGTGATCCTCATATATGTACGCAACTTTCATTAGTTTTGAGTTTTCTGATTTGAGCAACGGAAGTACCTCGAAAAATACCATCTTTACTGGATGTTCTGTTTTGGCAGATTATGTCTCTGTTTTTTTTTTGCATTGTCTCTTGTGGACTTTAAGTAAGGCTTTCTAGACGTGGGGAGCTGTAGCTAATGTTTTATCGAGTTCTTGCAATGTGTCACTACAGAACTAAGGTGGATTAAAGTTTTTTGAGTACTAATCCCTCTAATGAAGTTTATGAGAAGTTTGGTGTGGCAGAAGTTTTCAAGGATCAAGAGAGAAGGATGATATTACATGATCAAGAAAAGTTAAAAGCCTAAGCTTGGGGATGCCCCCGTGGGTCACCCAAGCATATTTGAAGAAGACTCAAGCGTCTAAGCTTGGGGATGCCCAAGGCATCCCCTTCTTCATCAACAACTTATCAGGTCATCTCTGGTGAAACTATATTTTAATTCTTCCACATCATATGTGCTTTACTTGGAGCGTTTGTGTGATTTTATTTTTGTTTGTGTTTGAATAAATTCGGATCCTAGCAATCGTTGTGTGGGAGAGAGACACGCTCCGCTTTTTCATTTGAACACTTGCGTTCTTTTACTTTAATATTCATGGCGAAAGCCTCAGCATTGATTGTAATTTGGTTGGAAACAGAAAATGCTTCATGTGGTAGTTGGTATATAGTCTTGAATAATTTGATACTTGGCAATTGTTTTGAGCTCTCAGGTAGATCATGTTTAAGCTCTTGCATCATGTAGTTTAAATCTATTAGTGGAGAACTGATGTCTACGTTCCCCCTCCTTTCCTGTAGACAGTGTTGGGCCTCCAAGTGCAGAGGTTTGTAGAACAGCAGCAAGTTTCCCTTAAGTGGATCACCCAAGGTTTATCGAACGGAGGAAGAGGTCAAAGATATCCCTCTCATGCAACCCTGCAACCACAAAGCAAGAAGTCTCTTGTGTCCCCAACACACCAAATAGGTGCACTAGTTCGGCGAAGAGATAGTGAAATACAGGTGGTATGAATATATATGAGCAGTAGCAACGGTGCCAGAAAATAGCTTGCTGGCGTGTAGTTGATGGTGGTAGTATTGCAGCGGTAGTAACACAAGTAAAACATGAAACAAGCGGTAGTAACTCAGCAGTATTTAGGAACAAGGCCTAGGGATTAGACTTTCACTAGTGGACACTCTCAACATTGATCACATAACAGAATAGATAAATGCATACTCTACACTTTTGTTGGATGATGAACACATTGCGTAGGATTACACGAACCCTCAATGCCAGAGTTAACAAGCTCCACAATAATGCTCATATTTTAGTAACCTTTAGTGTAAGATAGATCAAAAGACTAAACCAAGTACTAGCATAGCATGCACCCTGTCACCTTCATGCATATGTAGGAGGAATAGATCACATCAATATTATCATAGCAATAGTTAACTTCGCAATCTACAAGAGATCATGATCATAGCATAAACCAAGTACTAACCACGGTTGCACACTGTGTCACCTTTGCACACATGCAGGAGGAATAAAACTACTTTAATAACACATCACTAGAGTAGCACATAGATAAATTGTGATACGATGCACATTGCAATCATAAAGAGATATAAATAAGCACTTCACTACGCTCTTCAACAGTGAATAAGTACTTCGTGAAATATAGCCTAAGAGACCCACACGGTGCACTGCTGTCACCTTTACACACGTGGGACAAGGAGTCTCCGAAGATCACATAAGTAAAACCCACTTGACTAGCATAATGACATCTAGATTACAAGCATCATCATATGAATCTCAATCATGTAAGGCAGCTCATGAGATTATTGTATTGAACTACATAGGAGAGATGAACCACATAGCTACGGTACAGCCCCGAGCCTCGATGGAGAACTACTCCTCATGGGAGCAGCAGCGGTGATGAAGATGGCGGTGGAGATGGCAGCGGTGTCGATGGAGAAGCCTTCCGGGGCACTTCCCCGCTCGGCGGGTGCCGGAGCAGAGACTCTGTCCCCCAGATCTTGGCTTCGCGATGACGGCGGCTCTGGAACTTTTCTCGTATCGTGGCTTCCTCCGTAAGGGTTTTCGATGCGGGGGCTTTATAGGCGAGGCGGCGCGGAGGGTCAAAGGGGCGACCACACCATAGGGTGGCGCGGGCCCCGGCCGCGCCACCATGTCATCTGGGGCCCACGGCCCCTCTGGCGGCTCTCGGGTGTTGGATGCTTCGGGCAAAATAGGAACTCAGGCGTTGATTTCGTCCAATTGAGAATATTTCGTTACTAGGATTTCTGAAACCAAAAACAAGAGAAAAGCTGGCACTTGGCATCTTGTTAATAGGTTAGTTCCGAAAATGCATCAAAACGATATAAAGTGTGCATAAAACATGTAGGTATCATCAATAAAGTAGCATGGAACATAAGAAATTATCGATACGTTGAAGACGTATCAAGCTTAGTTCTGCTCGTCCCGAGCAGGTAAAACGATAACAAAGATAATTTCAAGTGACATGCCATCATAATCTTGATCATACTATTTGTAAACATATGTAATGAATGCAGCGATCAAAACAATGGTAATGACATGAGTAAACAACTGAATCATAAAGCAAAGACTTTTCATGAATAGTACTTCAAGACAAGCATCAATAAGTCTTGCAAAAGTTAACTCATAAAGCAATAATTCAAAGTAAAAGGCACTGAAGCAACATAATGGAAGATTAAGTTTCAGCGGTTGCTTTCAACTTGTAACATGTATATCTCATGGATATTGTCAACATAGAGTAATATAACAAATGCAATATGCAAGTATGTAGGAATCAATGCACAGTTCACACAAGTGTTTGCTTCTTGAGGTGGAGAGAAATAGGTGAACTGACTCAACAATAAAAGTAAAAGAATGGCCCTTCGCAGAGGGAAGCATTGATTGCTATATTTGTGCTAGAGCTTTTATTTTGAAAACATGAAACAATTTTGTCAACGGTAGTAATAAAGCATATGAGTTATGAAAATTATATCTTACAAGTCGCAAGCCTCATGCATAGTATACTAATAGTGCCCGCACTCGTCCTACTTAACTTGGACTACCGGGTCTTCGCATGCCATGTTTCAACCAAGTGTCACAAAGGGGTACCTCCATGCCGCCTGTACAAAGGTCTAAGGAGAATGCTATTTGTTCTCGCTTTTGATTATTCTCAACTTAGACATCCATACCGGGACAACATGGACAACAGATAATGGACTCCTCTTAAATGCATAAGCATGTAGCAAAGTTATTATTCTCATATGAGATTGAGGATATATGTCCAAAACTGAAACTTCCACCATGATTCATGGCTTTAGTTAGCGGCCCAATGTTCTTCTCTAACAATTTTGCATGCTCCAACCACTAAAATGATAGACCTTCAGACAAGGCGGACATGCATAGCAACTCACATGATATTCAACAATAGTTGATGGCGTTCCCCAGAAGCATGGTTATCGCACAACGAGCAACTTAATAAAATATAAAGTGCATAAGTACATATTCAATACTACGATAGTTTTTAAGGCTATTTTGTCCCATGAGCTATATATTGCAAAGGTGAATGATGGAATTTTAAAGGTAGCACTCAAGCAATTTACTTTGGAATGGCGGAGAAATACCATGTAGTAGGTAGGTATGGTGGACACAAATGGCATAGTAGTTGGCTCAAGGATTTTGGATGCATGAGAAGTATTCCCTCTCGATACAAGGTTTAGGCTAGCAAGGTTATTTGAAGCAAACTCAAGGATGAACCGGTGCAGCAAAACTCACATAGAAGACATATTGTAAACATTATAAGACTCTACACCGTCTTCCTTGTTGTTCAAACTCAATACTAGAAATTATCTAGACCTTAGAGAGACCAATTATGCAAACCAAATTTTAGCAAGCTCTATGTATTTCTTCACTAATAGGTGCAAAGTATATGATGCAAGAGCTTAAACATGAGCACAACAATTGCCAAGTATCACATTATCCAAGACATTTTACCAATTACTACATGTAGCATTTTCCAATTCCAACCATTTAACAATTTAACGAAGAAGAAACTTCGCCATGAATATTATGAGCTAAGAACACATGTGTTCATACGAACCAGCGGAGCGTGTCTCTCTCCACACAAGGATGAACTTATTCAGAGAACTAAGATAACAAAACAAAAACAAAAATAAAAGCACACAGACGCTCCAAGTAAAATACATAAGATGTGACTGAATAAAAATATAGTTTCACTAGAAGAAACCGATAAGTTGTCGATGAAGAAGGGGATGCCTTGGGCCCCAAGCTTAGACTTGAGTCTTCTTAAAATATGCAGGGATGAACCACCGGGGCATCCCCAAGCTTAGACCTTTCACTCTTCTCGATCACATTATATCACCCTCTTCTATTGACCCTTGAAAACTTCCTTCACACCAAACTTCAAGCAAACTCATTAGAGGGTTAGTGCATAATCAAAATTCACATGTTCAGAGGTGACACAATCATTCTTAACACTTCTGGACATTGCACAAAACTTCTGAAAGTTAATGGAACAAAGAAACTCATTCAACTTAACAAAAGCGGCAATGCGAAATAAAAGGCAGAATCTGTCAAAACAGAACAGTCCGTAAAGACGAATTTAAAAATGGCACCAGACTTGCTCAAACGAAAAACTCGAAACTAATGAAAGTTGCGTACATATCTGAGGATCACGCTCGTAAATTGGCAGATTTTTTCGAATTTTCTACAGAGGCCTGTGCCCAGATTCGTGACAGACAGCAATGCTGTTTCTGCGCAGCGATCCCAAATATAACCTCAACTTTGACATAGAAACTTTACTTGGCACAAAAACATGATAAGGAGAGGTTGCTACAGTAGTAAACAACTTCCAAGACACAAATATAAAACAAAGTACTGTAGCAAAATAACACATGGGTTATCTCCCAAGAAGTTCTTTCGTTATAGCCATTAAGATGGGCTCAGCAGTTTTAATAATGCACTCGTAAGAAATAAGAGTTGAAGCAAAAGAGAGCATCAAGAGGCAAATTCAAAACACATTTAAGTCTAACATGCTTCCTATGCATAAGAATCTTGTAAATAAGCAAGTTCATGAAGAGCAAAGTAACAAGCATAGGAAGATAAAACAAGTGTAGCTTCAAAAATTTCAGCACATAGAGAGGCATTTTAGTAACATGAAAATTTCTACAACCATATTTTCCTCTCTCATAATAACTTTCAGTAGCATCATGAGCAAACTCAACAATATAACTATCACATAAAGCATTCTTATCATGAGTCTCATGCATAAAATAATTACTACTCCCAACATAAGCATAATCAATTTTATTAGTTGTAGTGGGAGCAAATTCAACAAAGTAGCTATCAAATATAGGAGGTATATTGTAATCATAATCAAATTTATCCTCCATAACAGGTGGTAACAAAAGACTACTATCATTATAATCATCATAAATAGGAGGCAAAGTATCATCAAAGTAAATTTTCTCCTCAATGCTTGGGGGACTAAAAATATCATGCTCATCAAAGCCAGCTTCCCCAAGCTTAGAATTTTCCATAGCATTAGCAACAATGGTGTTCAAAGCATTCATACTAATAACATTCCCATTATCATGCATATAAAGTTCCATGGGTTTTTTAATTCTCTCTTCAAACACATCATGTCCTAATTCAAGATAAAGTTCATAAAGATCTCTCATATTTTGTTGTTTTCCATTATGCCTAACTAGTGTAAACAAGAAACCAAATGTCGCAATTGCAGAGTCTAAAGGAAATAGCTTGAGTACTTACAATGGCGCCGGAGAATAGCTTAGTAGCCGAGATCCGGAGTGTGAGTACCTTTTACCTTTCCTCCCGGCAACGGCGCGGAAAAGTGCTTGATGTCTACGTTCCCTCCTTTCCTGTAGACGGTGTTGGGCCTCCAAGTGCAGAGGTTTGTAGAACAGGCAAGTTTCCCTTAAGTGGATCACCCAAGGTTTATCGAACTCAGGAGGAAGAGGTCAAAGATATCCCTCTCATGCAACCCCAACCACAAAGCAAGAAGTCTCTTGTGTCCCCAACACACCAAATAGGTGCACTAGTTCGGCGAAGAGATAGTGAAATACAGGTGGTATGAATATATATGAGCAGTAGCAACGGTGCGGAAAATAGCTTGCAGCGTGTAGTTGATGGTAGTAGCAGTAGTAACACGGTAAAGCATAAACAAGCGGTAGTAACTCAGTATTTAGGAACAAGGCCTAGGGATTAGACTTTCACTAGTGGACACTCTCAACATTGATCACATAACAGAATAGATAAATGCATACTCTACACTTTTGTTGGATGATGAACACATTGCGTAGGATTACACGAACCCTCAATGCCGGAGTTAACAAGCTCCACAATAATGCTCATATTTTAGTAACCTTTAGTGTAAGATAGATCAAAAGACTAAACCAAGTACTAGCATAGCATGCACACTGTCACCTTCATGCATATGTAGGAGGAATAGATCACATCAATATTATCATAGCAATAGTTAACTTCGCAATCTACAAGAGATCATGATCATAGCATAAACCAAGTACTAACACGGTGCACACACTGTCACCTTTGCACACATGCAGGAGGAATAAAACTACTTTAATAACACATCACTAGAGTAGCACATAGATAAATTGTGATACGATGCACATTGCAATCATAAAGAGATATAAATAAGCACTTCACTACGCTCTTCAACGGTGAATAAGTACTTCGTGAAATATAGCCTAAGAGACCCACACGGTGCACACTCACCTTTACACACGTGGGACAAGGAGTCTCCGAAGATCACATAAGTAAAACCCACTTGACTAGCATAATGACATCTAGATTACAAGCATCATCATATGAATCTCAATCATGTAAGGCAGCTCATGAGATTATTGTATTGAACTACATAGGAGAGAGATGAACCACATAGCTACCGGTACAGCCCGAGCCTCGATGGAGAACTACTCCCTCATCATGGGAGCAGCGGTGATGAAGATGGCGGTGGAGATGGCAGCGGTGTCGATGGAGAAGCCCGGGGCACTTCCCGCTCGGCGGTGCGGAGCAGAGACTCTGTCCCCCGGATCTTGGCTTGCGATGACGGCGGCTCTGGAACTTTTCTCGTATCGTGGCTTCCTCGTAAGGGTTTTCGATGCGGGGGCTTTATATAGGCGAAGAGGCGGCGCGGGAGGTCAAAGGGCGACCACACCATAGGGTGGCGCGGCCTGCCCGCGCCACCATGTCATGGGGCCCACAGGGCCCCTCGCGGCTCTCGGGTGTTGGATGCTTCCGGGCAAAATAGGAACAGGCGTTGATTTCGTCCAATTCGAGAATATTTCGTTACTAGGATTTCTGAAACCAAAACAACAGAAAACAGGGGCACTTCGGCATCTTGTTAATAGGTTAGTTCCAAAATGCATCAAACGATATAAAGTGTGCATAAAACATGTAGGTATCATCAATAAAGTAGCATGGAACATAAGAAATTATCGATACGTTGGAGACGTATCAAGAACTACTGTAGAGCTTGTTGAAATTTGGTTTGCATGATTGGTCTCTCTAAGGTCTAGATATTTTCTGGTAAAAATGTTTGAACAACAAGGAAGACGAGTGTAGAGTCTTATAATGCTTGCAATATGTTCTTATGTAAGTTTTGTTGTACCGTTTATACTTGTGTTTGCTTCAAACAACCTTGCTAGCCAAAGCCTTGTACTGAGAGGGAATGCTTCTCGTGCATCCAAAACCTTGAGCCAAAACCTATGCCATTTGTGTCCACCATAACTACCTACCATGTGGTACTCGCCATTCCAAAGTAAATTGCTTGTGTGCTACCTTTAAAACCTTTCAAAAATTTATTCCTTGTCTTTGCAATACATAGCTCATGGGAAAGTAGCCTAAAAACTATTGTAGGAATATGTACTTATGTATCTTAGTTCTTATAAGTTGCTTGTTGAGCGGTAACCATGTTATCTGGGGACGCCATCAACCTGTCACACCTTTGTTGAATATCATGTGAGTTGCTATGCATGTTCGTCTTGTCTGAAGTAAGGGAGATTTGCCATGAGTTGAGATGGTTTGAGTATGCATGTTGTTAGAGAAGAACATTGGGCCGCCAACCAAAGCCATGTATCATGGTGGAAGTTTCAGCTTGGACATTAATCCTCAGAATCTCTTATGAGAATATTATTGTTGTTGAATGCTTAAAGCATAAAAGAGGAGTCCATTATCTGTTTTCTATGTTGTCCGGTATGGATGTCCTCAAGTTGAGATCTATCAAAATCGAGAAATCAAATGCGATTTATCTCCTTGGACCTTTGTACAGGTGGCATAGAGGTACCCCTTTGTGATATTTGGTTGAAACATATGTAATGCGATGATAATCCATGGAGGTCCGAGCTAATTAGGACAAGGTGTGGGCACTATTACTATTCGATGCATGAGGCTTGCAACTTATAGGAGGTTTTATACATAACCCATATGAATTATTACTACCGTTGACACAATTGTTTCCATGTTTTCAAAATAAAAAGCTCTAGCACATGAGTAATCCCTGCTTCCCTCTGCGAAGGGCCTTTCTTTCACTTTATGTTGAGTCAGTTTAGCTACTACTTTCTATCTTAGAAGCAAACACTTGTGTCAACTGTGTGCATTGATTCTTACATGCTTGCTTATTGCACTCATCATATTACTTTGTGTTGACAATTATCCATGAGATATGCATGTTGAAGTTGAAAGCAATTGCTGAAACTTAAATCTTCCTTTGTGTTGCTTCAAAATCTTTTATTAAGAATCTATTGCTTTATGAGTTAACTCTTATGCAAGACTTTTTGATGCTTGCCTTGAAAGTACTATTCATGAAAAGTTTTTGCTATATGATTCAGTTGTTTAGTCATTATCTATTTGTTAGCAAACTATAGACCATTGCTTTGAGTCACTTCATTCATCTCATATGCTTTACAATAGTGTTGATCAAGATTATGTTGGTAGCATGTCATTTCGAAATTATTCTTTTTATCGTTTACCTACTCGAGGGCGAGTAGGAACTAAGCTTGGGGATGCTTGATACCTCTCCAACGTATCTATAATTTCTTATGTTCCATGCTAGTTTTATGACAATACCTACATGTTTTGTTCACACTTTATATCATATTACGACATTTATTGGACTAACCTATTAACAAGATGCCACAGTGCCAGTTTATTATCTGTTTATTGCAGAAAAGGCCCAAAAACCAAAATTCTCGGAAAAATCCGGAAAAATTACAGATATTCTATTCGCGGAAGACCACAGAGCCGAAGGGCAAGCCGGGGAGGCCCACAGCCTCCACCGGCGCGGCCAAGATGGGGGCGCGCCCGGGGGGTGGGCCTCGGGACTCCACCGACGCTGCCCTTCCCTATATATTGCCCAGATGCGAAAACTCTAAACAATCAAGTCATATTCCACCAAGGGTTCCGCAGCGCCGCCGCCATCGACGACAAGTTTCGGGGACAGACTGCGCACGCCGCGGGCGGGGAATTGCCGGAGTCATCTCCATCGACACCACCGCCATCTTCATCGCCGTTGTTGACTCCCATGATGAGGAGGGAGTAGTTCTCCCCGAGGCTGAGGGCTCTACCGGTATCTATGTGGTTCATCTCTCTCCCATGGTGTGATCTTTATGTGATCATGAGCTTTGTAATCTAGTTGAATATGTAGATGTTACTCTTGTCTATTATGCACTCTAGAGGTTACTTTAATATGAACTCCGGAGTCACTCTCCACGGTGTGATGGGTGCGCATCGTGTGTGATTCCTTTATGACATTGTGGAGCTTGGTTACTCCGGCTTGAGGTGTGCTTTTGCAGCCCTAAACAATGAATGGTGTTTGTTATCCAACAAGAGAGTGTTTGAGAGTAGCATTTATTTATTCAATTATGTGATCATTGTTGAGAGTGTCCACTAGTGAAAGTATGATCCCTAGACCTTGTTTCCAAGCATTGAAACACCGTTTCCAACAAGTCTGCTACATGTTCGCTTGCTGCCATTTTTATTTCAGATTGCAATTACTACTTATAATCATCCATATTACTTGTATTTCACTATCTCTTCGCCGAACTAGTGCACCTATACATCGACAAGTGTATTAGGTGTGTTGGGGACACAAGAGACTTCTTGTATCTTAATTGCAGGGTTGCTTGAGAGGGATATCTTTGACCTCTACTGAGTTCGATAAACCTTGGGTGATTCACTTAAGGGAAACTTGCTGCTGTTCTACAAACCTCTGCTCTTGGAGGCCCAACACTGTCTACAGGAATAGAAACGTGCATAGACATCAGTGCGCGTTGACGGCGACGGTGACCACCAGCGGATGGCAAGGTGCGGTCGATTTAGAGGGTTCCAGGAAGCGCGTGTGCGTGCGTTGCATGCGCCTCGTCAGCGCGGACCGAATGGAGGCAGCATTGTCATCAGGGACTCGCCGGAGGTTCGCCGACAACGTGGTTCTACGGTGGGAGGAGGCGGTCAGCGACGGCAGGGTGGTACAGAGCGGGATAGCGAGGTCTACAAGGTTAGCACGCTCACCAGGAATCCGTTGGAGACGA